>JBAIZL010000004.1:64291752-64929252 GCA_036971475.1 Prosapia bicincta
CTCTACTTATAATGAATAAAGTCATTAGCTGTAGATAGAATGTAGTCAATTATATGACTTTTTAAAAATAATATTAAATTTTGTTCCCTATAAGTAATTTGAAGAGATTTATTTTAAAATAACATAGTTATTTTGACAAAAGTTTGATAACACGGAGTAGAACGTTATGGCATGAGGCTACGAACACTTAATCTAGAATTGGTTCTTAGGTATCATACACTGGAGATACCAACTTTAATTTTGGAAAAGGAAGTCCAATAGTAGAACCCAGTAGAGTCTGCGAGATACTACGTATTTCTGTGTTTTGGCAGTTTTATCAAAGGGAATTGCAAAGTAGTATAATTTAAGAGGATTCACGTATACTACAAACGGTCAGTGAAGATGTGTTTAAAGGCTATTTTAAATCACATATAAAGTACTCGTCCAGAAACAGAAAATATTAGAAATAAATTAGTACGTTGTTTGATATTCTTTGATATTATATTTCTCCAAGCAAACGTCTTAAGGTTGTTGAAGCTCGGGGAAAAATTTGATGTTTAGTTATACAAATGTTTATTAAACTCAGCTTTCCTCCCACCTACACGTGTCAATGTAGCTTAAATAGTTGAAACAGATATAGGTTCCAAACTCAACAACTATATTGAATGTGAAAACTCTATATAATTCATCATACAAGATCTTAATATAAAGACGATGTCTTAATGGAAATCTCATGGATTAGTACTACAAACGTAATTTTACTCACATCAGTCTTAAAAAGTGTATGTATTTTTCTTCTTGTTTGCTTAGTATTTTGTGAGGAATGAGATAATGTACCTGTCGACATATTTCATCAGTAATGAAATGATAAGACAAGACTGAAACAGGTCACAAGATTGTAAAAATTAAGACTTGTAAACTATTTAAAAAGATTTATAAGATATAACCACATAAAATTAAGACTTAATATTTATGTAAATAATTTTAAAATTGTTACGGAGTTTTGTAAATATCTGAAGTTAGTAGAAACAGAAAAACTTTCTTTTGTTTACAGGTAAGCGTTGATCTAAGGAAATCATATTTGACGGTAAGACATAACACAGTTCACTATCGGATTTAATGGAACTGCATCGATTCTTTAAAGGCACTCTAGTTTTCATTTTGAGTAAGAAGGACTTTAAACAGAGAACTCGTCTGGTTTTTCCTACCATATCCTATAATGGATGATATTATTAATATAAAGAATGATTTGTATACATTAGTAAAACTTTCTATGTTACAAAATATCAAAACACTGAAAAGGTTTATCTCTTGACAACACTTAACAATTTCTGTACAGCTACTCATATATAGTTCTTTCATATAAAGAAACAAATGTGGAATATGGTCTGTTTAAGTAGTAGTTTTGTTCTTTCTTACAAAAAATATGAGTATAGGAAGATACTTTTCTGCAGGTTAAACGTATACTTTTGGTGATATATATTTTATTAGGAATCACTTGCCTTTAAAAGTAATTACCATGAAGTATTAGATGTGTATGCTTTTGCTGAAATACCTGTAAGTAACCTCGAAGTTGGAATAGAAAGACTATTCCTTTTGTAATTAAAATTAATTGATAGTTCACTAATTAAATAATACACTTATTTCAGCATAAATAAATTACAAATTTGACAGTGTAATAATTAGTTTTTTGAAATGGTTTTAGCCGAAGTTATTCAGTAGCAAAATATTTTCAAACGTTTTACTCATATCAGGTAATTTTTGCTGGATATTAAACAATTTATATATAATTTATCTTTTACAAATACAAGCAATTACATAAATTTTATTTGTTTTTCTCCTATTTAGCTAACAATTCGATTCTATTTTTCATTTATTTGAAATAAATTTCTTTGAGCAAAATGTTTTACCATGAACATTGCTCATTAGGATATCAACTGTTAAAATTGGGGACGATGTCATTCCAAATTTTTTTTTTCTTTTTTATTACAAATACTACAGACATAGAAGGTTGCTGATAGAAAGGATTCCATTGCTTTTCTTAATACCAGGTATTTTCTGTTAGCTTTACCTGTTTATATGTAGAGTTTAGCTCTACTTATAATGAATAAAGTCATTAGCTGTAGATAGAATGTAGTCAATTATATGACTTTTTAAAAATAATATTAAATTTTGTTCCCTATAAGTAATTTGAAGAGATTTATTTTAAAATAACATAGTTATTTTGACAAAAGTTTGATAACACGGAGTAGAACGTTATGGCATGAGGCTACGAACACTTAATCTAGAATTGGTTCTTAGGTATCATACACTGGAGATACCAACTTTAATTTTGGAAAAGGAAGTCCAATAGTAGAACCCAGTAGAGTCTGCGAGATACTACGTATTTCTGTGTTTTGGCAGTTTTATCAAAGGGAATTGCAAAGTAGTATAATTTAAGAGGATTCACGTATACTACAAACGGTCAGTGAAGATGTGTTTAAAGGCTATTTTAAATCACATATAAAGTACTCGTCCAGAAACAGAAAATATTAGAAATAAATTAGTACGTTGTTTGATATTCTTTGATATTATATTTCTCCAAGCAAACGTCTTAAGGTTGTTGAAGCTCGGGGAAAAATTTGATGTTTAGTTATACAAATGTTTATTAAACTCAGCTTTCCTCCCACCTACACGTGTCAATGTAGCTTAAATAGTTGAAACAGATATAGGTTCCAAACTCAACAACTATATTGAATGTGATTACTCTATATAATTCATCATACAAGATCTTAATATAAAGACGATGTCTTAATGGAAATCTCATGGATTAGTACTACAAACGTAATTTTACTCACATCAGTCTTAAAAAGTGTATGTATTTTTCTTCTTGTTTGCTTAGTATTTTGTGAGGAATGAGATAATGTACCTGTCGACATATTTCATCAGTAATGAAATGATAAGACAAGACTGAAACAGGTCACAAGATTGTAAAAATTAAGACTTGTAAACTATTTAAAAAGATTTATAAGATATAACCACATAAAATTAAGACTTAATATTTATGTAAATAATTTTAAAATTGTTACGGAGTTTTGTAAATATCTGAAGTTAGTAGAAACAGAAAAACTTTCTTTTGTTTACAGGTAAGCGTTGATCTAAGGAAATCATATTTGACGGTAAGACATAACACAGTTCACTATCGGATTTAATGGAACTGCATCGATTCTTTAAAGGCACTCTAGTTTTCATTTTGAGTAAGAAGGACTTTAAACAGAGAACTCGTCTGGTTTTTCCTACCATATCCTATAATGGATGATATTATTAATATAAAGAATGATTTGTATACATTAGTAAAACTTTCTATGTTACAAAATATCAAAACACTGAAAAGGTTTATCTCTTGACAACACTTAACAATTTCTGTACAGCTACTCATATATAGTTCTTTCATATAAAGAAACAAATGTGGAATATGGTCTGTTTAAGTAGTAGTTTTGTTCTTTCTTACAAAAAATATGAGTATAGGAAGATACTTTTCTGCAGGTTAAACGTATACTTTTGGTGATATATATTTTATTAGAAATCACTTGCCTTTAAAAGTAATTACCATGAAGTATTAGATGTGTATGCTTTTGCTGAAATACCTGTAAGTAACCTCGAAGTTGGAATAGAAAGACTATTCCTTTTGTAATTGAAATTAATTGATAGTTCACTAATTAAATAATACACTTATTTCAGCATAAATAAATTACAAATTTGACAGTGTAATAATTAGTTTTTTGAAATGGTTTTAGCCGAAGTTATTCAGTAGCAAAATATTTTCAAACGTTTTACTCATATCAGGTAATTTTTGCTGGATATTAAACAATTTATATATAATTTATCTTTTACAAATACAAGCAATTACATAAATTTTATTTGTTTTTCTCCTATTTAGCTAACAATTCGATTCTATTTTTCAATTATTTGAAATAAATTTCTTTGAGCAAAATGTTTTACCATGAACATTGCTCATTAGGATATCAACTGTTAAAATTGGGGACGATGTCATTCCAAATTTTTTTTTTCTTTTTTATTACAAATACTACAGACATAGAAGGTTGCTGATAGAAAGGATTCCATTGCTTTTCTTAATACCAGGTATTTTCTGTTAGCTTTACCTGTTTATATGTAGAGTTTAGCTCTACTTATAATGAATAAAGTCATTAGCTGTAGATAGAATGTAGTCAATTATATGACTTTTTAAAAATAATATTAAATTTTGTTCCCTATAAGTAATTTGAAGAGATTTATTTTAAAATAACATAGTTATTTTGACAAAAGTTTGATAACACGGAGTAGAACGTTATGGCATGAGGCTACGAACACTTAATCTAGAATTGGTTCTTAGGTATCATACACTGGAGATACCAACTTTAATTTTGGAAAAGGAAGTCCAATAGTAGAACCCAGTAGAGTCTGCGAGATACTACGTATTTCTGTGTTTTGGCAGTTTTATCAAAGGGAATTGCAAAGTAGTATAATTTAAGAGGATTCACGTATACTACAAACGGTCAGTGAAGATGTGTTTAAAGGCTATTTTAAATCACATATAAAGTACTCGTCCAGAAACAGAAAATATTAGAAATAAATTAGTACGTTGTTTGATATTCTTTGATATTATATTTCTCCAAGCAAACGTCTTAAGGTTGTTGAAGCTCGGGGAAAAATTTGATGTTTAGTTATACAAATGTTTATTAAACTCAGCTTTCCTCCCACCTACACGTGTCAATGTAGCTTAAATAGTTGAAACAGATATAGGTTCCAAACTCAACAACTATATTGAATGTGATTACTCTATATAATTCATCATACAAGATCTTAATATAAAGACGATGTCTTAATGGAAATCTCATGGATTAGTACTACAAACGTAATTTTACTCACATCAGTCTTAAAAAGTGTATGTATTTTTCTTCTTGTTTGCTTAGTATTTTGTGAGGAATGAGATAATGTACCTGTCGACATATTTCATCAGTAATGAAATGATAAGACAAGACTGAAACAGGTCACAAGATTGTAAAAATTAAGACTTGTAAACTATTTAAAAAGATTTATAAGATATAACCACATAAAATTAAGACTTAATATTTATGTAAATAATTTTAAAATTGTTACGGAGTTTTGTAAATATCTGAAGTTAGTAGAAACAGAAAAACTTTCTTTTGTTTACAGGTAAGCGTTGATCTAAGGAAATCATATTTGACGGTAAGACATAACACAGTTCACTATCGGATTTAATGGAACTGCATCGATTCTTTAAAGGCACTCTAGTTTTCATTTTGAGTAAGAAGGACTTTAAACAGAGAACTCGTCTGGTTTTTCCTACCATATCCTATAATGGATGATATTATTAATATAAAGAATGATTTGTATACATTAGTAAAACTTTCTATGTTACAAAATATCAAAACACTGAAAAGGTTTATCTCTTGACAACACTTAACAATTTCTGTACAGCTACTCATATATAGTTCTTTCATATAAAGAAACAAATGTGGAATATGGTCTGTTTAAGTAGTAGTTTTGTTCTTTCTTACAAAAAATATGAGTATAGGAAGATACTTTTCTGCAGGTTAAACGTATACTTTTGGTGATATATATTTTATTAGGAATCACTTGCCTTTAAAAGTAATTACCATGAAGTATTAGATGTGTATGCTTTTGCTGAAATACCTGTAAGTAACATCGAAGTTGGAATAGAAAGACTATTCCTTTTGTAATTGAAATTAATTGATAGTTCACTAATTAAATAATACACTTATTTCAGCATAAATAAATTACAAATTTGACAGTGTAACAATTAGTTTTTTGAAATGGTTTTAGCCGAAGTTATTCAGTAGCAAAATATTTTCAAACGTTTTACTCATATCAGGTAATTTTTGCTGGATATTAAACAATTTATATATAATTTATCTTTTACGAATACAAGCAATTACATAAATTTTATTTGTTTTTCTCCTATTTAGCTAACAATTCGATTCTATTTTTCATTTATTTGAAATAAATTTCTTTGAGCAAAATGTTTTACCATGAACATTGCTCATTAGGATATCAACTGTTAAAATTGGGGACGATGTCATTCCAAATTTTTTTTTTCTTTTTTATTACAAATACTACAGACATAGAAGGTTGCTGATAGAAAGGATTCCATTGCTTTTCTTAATACCAGGTATTTTCTGTTAGCTTTACCTGTTTATATGTAGAGTTTAGCTCTACTTATAATGAATAAAGTCATTAGCTGTAGATAGAATGTAGTCAATTATATGACTTTTTAAAAATAATATTAAATTTTGTTCCCTATAAGTAATTTGAAGAGATTTATTTTAAAATAACATAGTTATTTTGACAAAAGTTTGATAACACGGAGTAGAACGTTATGGCATGAGGCTACGAACACTTAATCTAGAATTGGTTCTTAGGTATCATACACTGGAGATACCAACTTTAATTTTGGAAAAGGAAGTCCAATAGTAGAACCCAGTAGAGTCTGCGAGATACTACGTATTTCTGTGTTTTGGCAGTTTTATCAAAGGGAATTGCAAAGTAGTATAATTTAAGAGGATTCACGTATACTACAAACGGTCAGTGAAGATGTGTTTAAAGGCTATTTTAAATCACATATAAAGTACTCGTCCAGAAACAGAAAATATTAGAAATAAATTAGTACGTTGTTTGATATTCTTTGATATTATATTTCTCCAAGCAAACGTCTTAAGGTTGTTGAAGCTCGGGGAAAAATTTGATGTTTAGTTATACAAATGTTTATTAAACTCAGCTTTCCTCCCACCTACACGTGTCAATGTAGCTTAAATAGTTGAAACAGATATAGGTTCCAAACTCAACAACTATATTGAATGTGAAAACTCTATATAATTCATCATACAAGATCTTAATATAAAGACGATGTCTTAATGGAAATCTCATGGATTAGTACTACAAACGTAATTTTACTCACATCAGTCTTAAAAAGTGTATGTATTTTTCTTCTTGTTTGCTTAGTATTTTGTGAGGAATGAGATAATGTACCTGTCGACATATTTCATCAGTAATGAAATGATAAGACAAGACTGAAACAGGTCACAAGATTGTAAAAATTAAGACTTGTAAACTATTTAAAAAGATTTATAAGATATAACCACATAAAATTAAGACTTAATATTTATGTAAATAATTTTAAAATTGTTACGGAGTTTTGTAAATATCTGAAGTTAGTAGAAACAGAAAAACTTTCTTTTGTTTACAGGTAAGCGTTGATCTAAGGAAATCATATTTGACGGTAAGACATAACACAGTTCACTATCGGATTTAATGGAACTGCATCGATTCTTTAAAGGCACTCTAGTTTTCATTTTGAGTAAGAAGGACTTTAAACAGAGAACTCGTCTGGTTTTTCCTACCATATCCTATAATGGATGATATTATTAATATAAAGAATGATTTGTATACATTAGTAAAACTTTCTATGTTACAAAATATCAAAACACTGAAAAGGTTTATCTCTTGACAACACTTAACAATTTCTGTACAGCTACTCATATATAGTTCTTTCATATAAAGAAACAAATGTGGAATATGGTCTGTTTAAGTAGTAGTTTTGTTCTTTCTTACAAAAAATATGAGTATAGGAAGATACTTTTCTGCAGGTTAAACGTATACTTTTGGTGATATATATTTTATTAGGAATCACTTGCCTTTAAAAGTAATTACCATGAAGTATTAGATGTGTATGCTTTTGCTGAAATACCTGTAAGTAACCTCGAAGTTGGAATAGAAAGACTATTCCTTTTGTAATTAAAATTAATTGATAGTTCACTAATTAAATAATACACTTATTTCAGCATAAATAAATTACAAATTTGACAGTGTAATAATTAGTTTTTTGAAATGGTTTTAGCCGAAGTTATTCAGTAGCAAAATATTTTCAAACGTTTTACTCATATCAGGTAATTTTTGCTGGATATTAAACAATTTATATATAATTTATCTTTTACAAATACAAGCAATTACATAAATTTTATTTGTTTTTCTCCTATTTAGCTAACAATTCGATTCTATTTTTCATTTATTTGAAATAAATTTCTTTGAGCAAAATGTTTTACCATGAACATTGCTCATTAGGATATCAACTGTTAAAATTGGGGACGATGTCATTCCAAATTTTTTTTTTCTTTTTTATTACAAATACTACAGACATAGAAGGTTGCTGATAGAAAGGATTCCATTGCTTTTCTTAATACCAGGTATTTTCTGTTAGCTTTACCTGTTTATATGTAGAGTTTAGCTCTACTTATAATGAATAAAGTCATTAGCTGTAGATAGAATGTAGTCAATTATATGACTTTTTAAAAATAATATTAAATTTTGTTCCCTATAAGTAATTTGAAGAGATTTATTTTAAAATAACATAGTTATTTTGACAAAAGTTTGATAACACGGAGTAGAACGTTATGGCATGAGGCTACGAACACTTAATCTAGAATTGGTTCTTAGGTATCATACACTGGAGATACCAACTTTAATTTTGGAAAAGGAAGTCCAATAGTAGAACCCAGTAGAGTCTGCGAGATACTACGTATTTCTGTGTTTTGGCAGTTTTATCAAAGGGAATTGCAAAGTAGTATAATTTAAGAGGATTCACGTATACTACAAACGGTCAGTGAAGATGTGTTTAAAGGCTATTTTAAATCACATATAAAGTACTCGTCCAGAAACAGAAAATATTAGAAATAAATTAGTACGTTGTTTGATATTCTTTGATATTATATTTCTCCAAGCAAACGTCTTAAGGTTGTTGAAGCTCGGGGAAAAATTTGATGTTTAGTTATACAAATGTTTATTAAACTCAGCTTTCCTCCCACCTACACGTGTCAATGTAGCTTAAATAGTTGAAACAGATATAGGTTCCAAACTCAACAACTATATTGAATGTGATTACTCTATATAATTCATCATACAAGATCTTAATATAAAGACGATGTCTTAATGGAAATCTCATGGATTAGTACTACAAACGTAATTTTACTCACATCAGTCTTAAAAAGTGTATGTATTTTTCTTCTTGTTTGCTTAGTATTTTGTGAGGAATGAGATAATGTACCTGTCGACATATTTCATCAGTAATGAAATGATAAGACAAGACTGAAACAGGTCACAAGATTGTAAAAATTAAGACTTGTAAACTATTTAAAAAGATTTATAAGATATAACCACATAAAATTAAGACTTAATATTTATGTAAATAATTTTAAAATTGTTACGGAGTTTTGTAAATATCTGAAGTTAGTAGAAACAGAAAAACTTTCTTTTGTTTACAGGTAAGCGTTGATCTAAGGAAATCATATTTGACGGTAAGACATAACACAGTTCACTATCGGATTTAATGGAACTGCATCGATTCTTTAAAGGCACTCTAGTTTTCATTTTGAGTAAGAAGGACTTTAAACAGAGAACTCGTCTGGTTTTTCCTACCATATCCTATAATGGATGATATTATTAATATAAAGAATGATTTGTATACATTAGTAAAACTTTCTATGTTACAAAATATCAAAACACTGAAAAGGTTTATCTCTTGACAACACTTAACAATTTCTGTACAGCTACTCATATATAGTTCTTTCATATAAAGAAACAAATGTGGAATATGGTCTGTTTAAGTAGTAGTTTTGTTCTTTCTTACAAAAAATATGAGTATAGGAAGATACTTTTCTGCAGGTTAAACGTATACTTTTGGTGATATATATTTTATTAGAAATCACTTGCCTTTAAAAGTAATTACCATGAAGTATTAGATGTGTATGCTTTTGCTGAAATACCTGTAAGTAACCTCGAAGTTGGAATAGAAAGACTATTCCTTTTGTAATTGAAATTAATTGATAGTTCACTAATTAAATAATACACTTATTTCAGCATAAATAAATTACAAATTTGACAGTGTAATAATTAGTTTTTTGAAATGGTTTTAGCCGAAGTTATTCAGTAGCAAAATATTTTCAAACGTTTTACTCATATCAGGTAATTTTTGCTGGATATTAAACAATTTATATATAATTTATCTTTTACAAATACAAGCAATTACATAAATTTTATTTGTTTTTCTCCTATTTAGCTAACAATTCGATTCTATTTTTCAATTATTTGAAATAAATTTCTTTGAGCAAAATGTTTTACCATGAACATTGCTCATTAGGATATCAACTGTTAAAATTGGGGACGATGTCATTCCAAATTTTTTTTTTCTTTTTTATTACAAATACTACAGACATAGAAGGTTGCTGATAGAAAGGATTCCATTGCTTTTCTTAATACCAGGTATTTTCTGTTAGCTTTACCTGTTTATATGTAGAGTTTAGCTCTACTTATAATGAATAAAGTCATTAGCTGTAGATAGAATGTAGTCAATTATATGACTTTTTAAAAATAATATTAAATTTTGTTCCCTATAAGTAATTTGAAGAGATTTATTTTAAAATAACATAGTTATTTTGACAAAAGTTTGATAACACGGAGTAGAACGTTATGGCATGAGGCTACGAACACTTAATCTAGAATTGGTTCTTAGGTATCATACACTGGAGATACCAACTTTAATTTTGGAAAAGGAAGTCCAATAGTAGAACCCAGTAGAGTCTGCGAGATACTACGTATTTCTGTGTTTTGGCAGTTTTATCAAAGGGAATTGCAAAGTAGTATAATTTAAGAGGATTCACGTATACTACAAACGGTCAGTGAAGATGTGTTTAAAGGCTATTTTAAATCACATATAAAGTACTCGTCCAGAAACAGAAAATATTAGAAATAAATTAGTACGTTGTTTGATATTCTTTGATATTATATTTCTCCAAGCAAACGTCTTAAGGTTGTTGAAGCTCGGGGAAAAATTTGATGTTTAGTTATACAAATGTTTATTAAACTCAGCTTTCCTCCCACCTACACGTGTCAATGTAGCTTAAATAGTTGAAACAGATATAGGTTCCAAACTCAACAACTATATTGAATGTGATTACTCTATATAATTCATCATACAAGATCTTAATATAAAGACGATGTCTTAATGGAAATCTCATGGATTAGTACTACAAACGTAATTTTACTCACATCAGTCTTAAAAAGTGTATGTATTTTTCTTCTTGTTTGCTTAGTATTTTGTGAGGAATGAGATAATGTACCTGTCGACATATTTCATCAGTAATGAAATGATAAGACAAGACTGAAACAGGTCACAAGATTGTAAAAATTAAGACTTGTAAACTATTTAAAAAGATTTATAAGATATAACCACATAAAATTAAGACTTAATATTTATGTAAATAATTTTAAAATTGTTACGGAGTTTTGTAAATATCTGAAGTTAGTAGAAACAGAAAAACTTTCTTTTGTTTACAGGTAAGCGTTGATCTAAGGAAATCATATTTGACGGTAAGACATAACACAGTTCACTATCGGATTTAATGGAACTGCATCGATTCTTTAAAGGCACTCTAGTTTTCATTTTGAGTAAGAAGGACTTTAAACAGAGAACTCGTCTGGTTTTTCCTACCATATCCTATAATGGATGATATTATTAATATAAAGAATGATTTGTATACATTAGTAAAACTTTCTATGTTACAAAATATCAAAACACTGAAAAGGTTTATCTCTTGACAACACTTAACAATTTCTGTACAGCTACTCATATATAGTTCTTTCATATAAAGAAACAAATGTGGAATATGGTCTGTTTAAGTAGTAGTTTTGTTCTTTCTTACAAAAAATATGAGTATAGGAAGATACTTTTCTGCAGGTTAAACGTATACTTTTGGTGATATATATTTTATTAGGAATCACTTGCCTTTAAAAGTAATTACCATGAAGTATTAGATGTGTATGCTTTTGCTGAAATACCTGTAAGTAACATCGAAGTTGGAATAGAAAGACTATTCCTTTTGTAATTGAAATTAATTGATAGTTCACTAATTAAATAATACACTTATTTCAGCATAAATAAATTACAAATTTGACAGTGTAACAATTAGTTTTTTGAAATGGTTTTAGCCGAAGTTATTCAGTAGCAAAATATTTTCAAACGTTTTACTCATATCAGGTAATTTTTGCTGGATATTAAACAATTTATATATAATTTATCTTTTACGAATACAAGCAATTACATAAATTTTATTTGTTTTTCTCCTATTTAGCTAACAATTCGATTCTATTTTTCATTTATTTGAAATAAATTTCTTTGAGCAAAATGTTTTACCATGAACATTGCTCATTAGGATATCAACTGTTAAAATTGGGGACGATGTCATTCCAAATTTTTTTTTTCTTTTTTATTACAAATACTACAGACATAGAAGGTTGCTGATAGAAAGGATTCCATTGCTTTTCTTAATACCAGGTATTTTCTGTTAGCTTTACCTGTTTATATGTAGAGTTTAGCTCTACTTATAATGAATAAAGTCATTAGCTGTAGATAGAATGTAGTCAATTATATGACTTTTTAAAAATAATATTAAATTTTGTTCCCTATAAGTAATTTGAAGAGATTTATTTTAAAATAACATAGTTATTTTGACAAAAGTTTGATAACACGGAGTAGAACGTTATGGCATGAGGCTACGAACACTTAATCTAGAATTGGTTCTTAGGTATCATACACTGGAGATACCAACTTTAATTTTGGAAAAGGAAGTCCAATAGTAGAACCCAGTAGAGTCTGCGAGATACTACGTATTTCTGTGTTTTGGCAGTTTTATCAAAGGGAATTGCAAAGTAGTATAATTTAAGAGGATTCACGTATACTACAAACGGTCAGTGAAGATGTGTTTAAAGGCTATTTTAAATCACATATAAAGTACTCGTCCAGAAACAGAAAATATTAGAAATAAATTAGTACGTTGTTTGATATTCTTTGATATTATATTTCTCCAAGCAAACGTCTTAAGGTTGTTGAAGCTCGGGGAAAAATTTGATGTTTAGTTATACAAATGTTTATTAAACTCAGCTTTCCTCCCACCTACACGTGTCAATGTAGCTTAAATAGTTGAAACAGATATAGGTTCCAAACTCAACAACTATATTGAATGTGATTACTCTATATAATTCATCATTTAAGATCTTAATATAAAGACGATGTCTTAATGGAAATCTCATGGATTAGTACTACAAACGTAATTTTACTCACATCAGTCTTAAAAAGTGTATGTATTTTTCTTCTTGTTTGCTTAGTATTTTGTGAGGAATGAGATAATGTACCTGTCGACATATTTCATCAGTAATGAAATGATAAGACAAGACTGAAACAGGTCACAAGATTGTAAAAATTAAGACTTGTAAACTATTTAAAAAGATTTATAAGATATAACCACATAAAATTAAGACTTAATATTTATGTAAATAATTTTAAAATTGTTACGGAGTTTTGTAAATATCTGAAGTTAGTAGAAACAGAAAAACTTTCTTTTGTTTACAGGTAAGCGTTGATCTAAGGAAATCATATTTGACGGTAAGACATAACACAGTTCACTATCGGATTTAATGGAACTGCACCGATTCTTTAAAGGCACTCTAGTTTTCATTTTGAGTAAGAAAGACTTTAAACAGAGAACTCGTCTGGTTTTTCCTACCATATCCTATAATGGATGATATTATTAATATAAAGAATGATTTGTACACATTAGTAAAACTTTCTATGTTACAAAATATCAAAACACTGAAAAGGTTTATCTCTTGACAACACTTAACAATTTCTGTACAGCTACTCATATATAGTTCATTCATATAAAAAAACAAATGTGGAATATGGTCTGTTTAAGTAGTAGTTTTGTTCTTTCTTACAAAAAATATGAGTATAGGAAGATACTTTTCTGCAGGTTAAACGTATACTTTTGGTGATATATATTTTATTAGGAATCACTTGCCTTTAAAAGTAATTACCATGAAGTATTAGATGTGTATGCTTTTGCTGAAATACCTGTAAGTAACCTCGAAGTTGGAATAGAAAGACTATTCCTTTTGTAATTGAAATTAATTGATAGTTCACTAATTAAATAATACACTTATTTCAGCATAAATAAATTACAAATTTGACAGTGTAATAATTAGTTTTTTGAAATGGTTTTAGCCGAAGTTATTCAGTAGCAAAATATTTTCAAAAGTTTTACTCATATCAGGTAATTTTTGCTGGATATTAAACAATTTATATATAATTTATCTTTTACGAATACAAGCAATTACATAAATTTTATTTGTTTTTCTCCTATTTAGCTAACAATTCGATTCTATTTTTCATTTATTTGAAATAAATTTCTTTGAGCAAAATGTTTTACCATGAACATTGCTCATTAGGATATCAACTGTTAAAATTGGGGACGATGTCATTCCAAATTTTTTTTTTCTTTTTTATTACAAATACTACAGACATAGAAGGTTGCTGATAGAAAGGATTCCATTGCTTTTCTTAATACCAGGTATTTTCTGTTAGCTTTACCTGTTTATATGTAGAGTTTAGCTCTACTTATAATGAATAAAGTCATTAGCTGTAGATAGAATGTAGTCAATTATATGACTTTTTAAAAATAATATTAAATTTTGTTCCCTATAAGTAATTTGAAGAGATTTATTTTAAAATAACATAGTTATTTTGACAAAAGTTTGATAACACGGAGTAGAACGTTATGGCATGAGGCTACGAACACTTAATCTAGAATTGGTTCTTAGGTATCATACACTGGAGATACCAACTTTAATTTTGGAAAAGGAAGTCCAATAGTAGAACCCAGTAGAGTCTGCGAGATACTACGTATTTCTGTGTTTTGGCAGTTTTATCAAAGGGAATTGCAAAGTAGTATAATTTAAGAGGATTCACGTATACTACAAACGGTCAGTGAAGATGTGTTTAAAGGCTATTTTAAATCACATATAAAGTACTCGTCCAGAAACAGAAAATATTAGAAATAAATTAGTACGTTGTTTGATATTCTTTGATATTATATTTCTCCAAGCAAACGTCTTAAGGTTGTTGAAGCTCGGGGAAAAATTTGATGTTTAGTTATACAAATGTTTATTAAACTCAGCTTTCCTCCCACCTACACGTGTCAATGTAGCTTAAATAGTTGAAACAGATATAGGTTCCAAACTCAACAACTATATTGAATGTGATTACTCTATATAATTCATCATACAAGATCTTAATATAAAGACGATGTCTTAATGGAAATCTCATGGATTAGTACTACAAACGTAATTTTACTCACATCAGTCTTAAAAAGTGTATGTATTTTTCTTCTTGTTTGCTTAGTATTTTGTGAGGAATGAGATAATGTACCTGTCGACATATTTCATCAGTAATGAAATGATAAGACAAGACTGAAACAGGTCACAAGATTGTAAAAATTAAGACTTGTAAACTATTTAAAAAGATTTATAAGATATAACCACATAAAATTAAGACTTAATATTTATGTAAATAATTTTAAAATTGTTACGGAGTTTTGTAAATATCTGAAGTTAGTAGAAACAGAAAAACTTTCTTTTGTTTACAGGTAAGCGTTGATCTAAGGAAATCATATTTGACGGTAAGACATAACACAGTTCACTATCGGATTTAATGGAACTTCATCGATTCTTTAAAGGCACTCTAGTTTTCATTTTGAGTAAGAAGGACTTTAAACAGAGAACTCGTCTGGTTTTTCCTACCATATCCTATAATGGATGATATTATTAATATAAAGAATGATTTGTATACATTAGTAAAACTTTCTATGTTACAAAATATCAAAACACTGAAAAGGTTTATCTCTTGACAACACTTAACAATTTCTGTACAGCTACTCATATATAGTTCTTTCATATAAAGAAACAAATGTGGAATATGGTCTGTTTAAGTAGTAGTTTTGTTCTTTCTTACAAAAAATATGAGTATAGGAAGATACTTTTCTGCAGGTTAAACGTATACTTTTGGTGATATATATTTTATTAGGAATCACTTGCCTTTAAAAGTAATTACCATGAAGTATTAGATGTGTATGCTTTTGCTGAAATACCTGTAAGTAACCTCGAAGTTGGAATAGAAAGACTATTCCTTTTGTAATTGAAATTAATTGATAGTTCACTAATTAAATAATACACTTATTTCAGCATAAATAAATTACAAATTTGACAGTGTAATAATTAGTTTTTTGAAATGGTTTTAGCCGAAGTTATTCAGTAGCAAAATATTTTCAAAAGAGTTACTCATATCAGGTAATTTTTGCTGGATATTAAACAATTTATATATAATTTATCTTTTACGAATACAAGCAATTACATAAATTTTATTTGTTTTTCTCCTATTTAGCTAACAATTCGATTCTATTTTTCATTTATTTGAAATAAATTTCTTTGAGCAAAATGTTCTACCATGAACATTGCTCATTAGGATATCAACTGTTAAAATTGGGGACGATGTCATTCCAAATTTTTTTTTTCTTTTTTATTACAAATACTACAGACATAGAAGGTTGCTGATAGAAAGGATTCCATTGCTTTTCTTAATACCAGGTATTTTCTGTTAGCTTTACCTGTTTATATGTAGAGTTTAGCTCTACTTATAATGAATAAAGTCATTAGCTGTAGATAGAATGTAGTCAATTATATGACTTTTTAAAAATAATATTAAATTTTGTTCCCTATAAGTAATTTGAAGAGATTTATTTTAAAATAACATAGTTATTTTGACAAAAGTTTGATAACACGGAGTAGAACGTTATGGCATGAGGCTACGAACACTTAATCTAGAATTGGTTCTTAGGTATCATACACTGGAGATACCAACTTTAATTTTGGAAAAGGAAGTCCAATAGTAGAACCCAGTAGAGTCTGCGAGATACTACGTATTTCTGTGTTTTGGCAGTTTTATCAAAGGGAATTGCAAAGTAGTATAATTTAAGAGGATTCACGTATACTACAAACGGTCAGTGAAGATGTGTTTAAAGGCTATTTTAAATCACATATAAAGTACTCGTCCAGAAACAGAAAATATTAGAAATAAATTAGTACGTTGTTTGATATTCTTTGATATTATATTTCTCCAAGCAAACGTCTTAAGGTTGTTGAAGCTCGGGGAAGAATTTGATGTTTAGTTATACAAATGTTTATTAAACTCAGCTTTCCTCCCACCTACACGTGTCAATGTAGCTTAAATAGTTGAAACAGATATAGGTTCCAAACTCAACAACTATATTGAATGTGAAAACTCTATATAATTCATCATACAAGATCTTAATATAAAGACGATGTCTTAATGGAAATCTCATGGATTAGTACTACAAACGTAATTTTACTCACATCAGTCTTAAAAAGTGTATGTATTTTTCTTCTTGTTTGCTTAGTATTTTGTGAGGAATGAGATAATGTACCTGTCGACATATTTCATCAGTAATGAAATGATAAGACAAGACTGAAACAGGTCACAAGATTGTAAAAATTAAGACTTGTAAACTATTTAAAAAGATTTATAAGATATAACCACATAAAATTAAGACTTAATATTTATGTAAATAATTTTAAAATTGTTACGGAGTTTTGTAAATATCTGAAGTTAGTAGAAACAGAAAAACTTTCTTTTGTTTACAGGTAAGCGTTGATCTAAGGAAATCATATTTGACGGTAAGACATAACACAGTTCACTATCGGATTTAATGGAACTGCATCGATTCTTTAAAGGCACTCTAGTTTTCATTTTGAGTAAGAAGGACTTTAAACAGAGAACTCGTCTGGTTTTTCCTACCATATCCTATAATGGATGATATTATTAATATAAAGAATGATTTGTATACATTAGTAAAACTTTCTATGTATTAAGGATTCAATATACTATAAACTTTTAAATTCAGAATAGCATATTCACCCCTCTTTATTACCTCATTTTGATAATTTTATTCATTGCCATCCGTAGCCAAACATACGTGCTATAAAATGTGCCGAGGAAGCATATAAAATATGAAATTTATGCCGAGGAAGTACGCTGTATATTCTGTATAATAATTACGCGCCATTAAATAGGGGCTACTAAATGCCTGCTGCCAAACGTGTGTGACCTACAATCTGGTCTAACTAATATGTATCCAAATACGTGCTTCTAATTATGACCCCTAGGTCCTCGTAAATTATGTGTTGCCAAATAGGGGCTTATCATTGTATGATACCGAATACGTGGTATGAAATACATAGATTATCAAATGTGTGCTTTAAATATTTACGAAAAACATGTAAAGTACATTGACGTGAATATTTATATATTTTGATTTTATTCATATCATCTTCTATATTCTTAATTCCTTCTATTAGCTCACACTCTCCTTATATACCTTGTACAACTTTCCAATACATGTTATTAATGAAATATATTCTTATTCAACAATTCAAGTTCAATTATTTTTTTAAACTGGAAGTTGATGACAATTTATGGTATTACAGTTTTTCAAAAAATTTATAATTAATTACAATTTATGAAGTTTAATATCTCCGTCGGATTCAAACTGACTGACTACCTGTTTTGATCCAGCACTTTGCCACTGTGCCAACTTCCCATTTGCTAGACATACATAGAATCATACGAGAAAGGTTCTTTGCAGTAATAAAGCAATCCAAGGAAAGTATAAGTTTAGGAAATATGTTCCACCAACAGCTTCACAAATTAGAAACGAGCAAAAGAAAGCGAAATATAGTATCAAACTAAAATATTAGTCCAACACCATTTATTGTAAGAGAGGAAAATTTAAAACTGTGAGGAAATTCGCTCTTATTTTTAGTCCTCGGTGTTACTTGTCTTATGTACTGTACACACAAATTATTATTAAATGCAATTATAAAATAGAGAATGCAGTTCCTAAAATAGATTGCGCTGTAAGAATATTAACATTTTTTTATTTCTCAAACATATATCAATAATGTATTTACAATATTGAAAATTAAGAAAGAATGTACCAATGTAAAAATGTTTGGTAGCAATGATAACAGTATATAGAAACATACAAAAAAGTGTATTATTCATAATATTAAGAAGTTCCAACCTTCAAACCACAGATGTAGTTACTTACATGGTTATGTAGTGTGTTCGCATGTAAAATCAATTAATACGTTCAAGCTGTCACTTCACAAAGGGGTCGCTCCCTACTCGCTGAAGCCTTGCCCCTTCAGCCGCAATTGCTTTTATGCAAATTCTTCTTTCGGTGTCAAGTGTCTCCGATTACCAATATCGTCCCATTAATTTATAACTTTTTGATTAAATACGCATATTATTATTTTAAGTTTTCATTTTCTTTAACTAGACAATATCAAAAACATAAAGCGAGAGTAATGGCGGACAACCTCTTTCTTTTACGGATCAAGAGTTTGCAATAATAGTTATGCAAACTTCACCCGAAGGAAATATATTAGCCAGACACGAAAAGGAAAACCTATATCAATGTTCGTTTCGACAAGGATCGTGCATGATAGTTAGTTACGACCTCATTTTAGTTACGATCAAACCTTGTTATTGTTTGATCTATAATTTCACTTAATTACAAATAAGCCCTCATTTTGTGTTTAGATCACCGATTTTTTACGAGGATTAAATAAATGTTCACTAGTCATTATAATAGAATTCCATAGTAAGTTTCACATATTTTGTTTCTTATAATAATGTCGAATGAGATAAGTAAATATTTTATAATGATCTTCAATTCATGAAACAAAATGTTATTTGTCCATTTTTCAATACTTCAATAATTTTCTGCCAAATATGTTAACATATTCTGCATTATCTTTAAAAAAGGCAATGTATCACACGGCAGAATGGAGGTTATGCAACTAAATCGAATATAACGAGTATGTTTTACAATGTTCCCTGTTTATTGCTCTTGTTGGAAATTCAATATAGACTGGAATATTTTTATAGCCGGATATAAATGTCTCGACATTTCTTTCACTTTATGTGAGTATGCAGACAGCGAACATATCGTTTTTATTTCAGAGTCACCCCCACAACGGTACACGTTTGACAAAATATTGTCTATTCATATTTCTATAAGGTAATAACTTGGGAATTTAATTTTTCCAGATTAGTAAAGAAACGTTCCTTGTAAAACCGTGCGAGCTACGATTTTACGATGACTTGATGTTTGGATTATTCTAGGTCGTATTTAATTTTCTTTTTTTATATCTTAGTGGAACCGTCTATACTCTTGACGCTTATTCAGCTATAAAAAAGTACGATTTCCTCAAATTCGTTGTGATTGAGACGATATGCTATAATTCGCACTGACTATAGGCTGGATTTATGTATCCAGGAGCAAGTTAAATAGTACATTGTAACTACACATTGACTCCTAAACAGTGTCACTTGTACCATACTTGTCTTCTGATCTATTTCCAGGTAACCATTAGATTCGTTTATTAGTACTAAACTGATTCCTATCATTCTTTCCTGTTCTTAAAATGAAACTTAACGACTACTTATTTGTGTTAAATGCGATACAAAGTATAGATCTTTTTATATTAGCTTACCTCCACATGTGGTAATCTCCTTGTATAACAATCTGGTTCTATTTTGTTGTTTCACCTACTCAATAACTATAACAATCGAATTCCATAAAGTTTGCTTAATATTATTAACAAATATTTGCTACTTTTTACTTTTGATAATATTTATACCAGGAGAATACTCTAAAACTACTTCAATTTATAATACTGAGAAATTCTGATCTGTATTGCGTTTAAATACCACTACAAGAGTCGGATTTATAAGCGCATGCTCTCTCTCTCTCTCTCTCTCTCTCTCTCTCTCTCTCTCTATGCATACTTTACTAATTTGAAATTTACAGTGTATATATCCTTTATTCCTTATTAGAAAAATTAGTAGTTGATGAACATAAAGTGTCATTGCAATTATTTGACATCCACGCTGGAACATCATGTAATAGGTTTATGTGTTATTTACGAGTGTAAGAGGCTTTTAGCAAGAAAGTTAGTTAAACTTGTATTGAGGCTTAGCTATGATTCTGAACAATCTTCAAGAATCATTAAAGTTTCGCGAAATATATCCTAGGATTACGGGAACTTTCAAAGTTACACAACTTTAACACATTTTAACCCTATTACTGCAATTCTAGCAGAAGTTCGTTTATTTTATATTATTATAGGGCGAGATATTATACGAAAGTTGTTTGTTAAGAGATTTGGTGACGGTGTGGTTGTACGTTTCAAGGCACGTTCTCAGAGTCTCGCTGTTTCTATCTCGTCTCAGCTTCCAATAAACTAAAATTTCTAATCATTCCACTTTAAGCAAGATATGTATAAAAACACCAAGATATTTACACACACATATAAAACACTAGCCTAGTTTATTGTACGCCAGTGTATAAATAAACCAAAGTTTAAGGAGAATAAATACAAACGTTATTAAATCGTTTTATACAATATTAAAGCTAGGCTAGTGTACATGCATTGAATATGTAAATTGTTTTACCATTCCCAGGCACTGTAAAATTCTTACTTGAGGAATAGTTATCGATATTTTCTATTTTTCATACCAAAATAAATATTGCTTATGATTTATAAATGTTTAGAGTGTGCATTTTGATCACGTATATAGAAGTTATCCAAAGTTAAAAAATCGAGTTTGGTCTTTAAGACGGAATATCGTCATACTTAAGACATGTATACATATCATTATTTTTGTATCATATTGGACAAACATAGTTAAAGTTCTGGGTTTGGATTAGTGGGCTATACGGTTCATCAACGCTTCAAGTTTGATATATCAGATTGGTGCAAACCACACAAAGGAGGTAGGCTATATTTGCTTTCTCTATCATGAATTAAATATGTATTTCTTGATAAATATCACATTTTCGATGTATTATATTTATCATTGTTTACGTTTATTATACGATTGTATTTTAATATCATTGTAATTTATTCTTCATATTTTTATAAGGTTTGATTGCTAACCACCCGCTTGAGGAAGAAGAGCAAGAACAGATTTGCATATGCCCAACAACCAGCAGGTTATGTTGACACAAGCCGGTTTCCTTTTTATTATGATTTGTAAACCCAGCTGTTAGTAAATCTCTTTATAGGATTGTGTTCGTGACCTCTATCCGTTGCTGGTTCCCAGCCCATAACATTTAAGCCAAAAATTACGATAAATAAAGTCATAGGCAGTACTATAGTTTAATATACCACAAGTTTGCAAAATGGTAATATATATTTTAAGTGGGTAAATGAAATGCACATGAAATTTTCAGATATATCAGGTTTTATATAGTTTTATATATCAGCTAGGTTCATGTTAAAAACATTGAATACGTTATGTTTTATCATGCATAGCATACTAGAATTATAAATTGTTTCGGATATAATATATCTATCATATCGACAAAAAAACATACATACTTAGAAAATGTTTGTTCTTATATATCTTAGGTATGAGAAACTATCAACGATAAAGTACTTGAAGGAGGTCGCTATGTTAGAAAACTATAGTAATCGAGATATGAGTAAATGCGATTTACGCCCAACTTATAATTCATCGATTTATAAAGCACTATCCGATATATATATATATGGGTTTGGATTCTTTGGCTACAATCGTGCCCAGCAGTTTGAGTTTTAATATATATTACAAATGAAAATCATGTCTAGAGAGTACAATAATATTCTCTCATAAATTTATTACCTGACTTTTTTGATAAACATCATATTTTGCTTTTATTTACTTATTTACTTTATAGGTTGGAGTTACGATTTAATTATGTGTAATAATAATGTTTTTAAAAAATTTTTAAATCTGTTAACGAATAGCTGGCAGATGACTCAGAGATTAAATCTGTTTACCCACAATCGGAAAATTTTTTTTACACATTTTTAACGTTTGTTGCTCTTTGTAAACGAAGCCATCCGCGCTTGTGTACTGTATGTTCGGGACACAAAACTTATATATATATATATATATATATATATTTATATAAAATCGGGCTATATTAGTTTCATAGGCAACACTATATTTAAAGTAATCTGAAATCAACATTTTGGGAATATCATGTTTCAATAAAGTTAACGACAAATGTTTGTATTGATAAGTGTGTTTGGTTGAGGTTTGTTTAAAAAATAAGGTTAACACACAGTGATAGGTAATACATTTTATACTTAAATTTACACCCGATTACTTTATTCTCGGATAGTAAATAGGCTTCCTCTGAAGTGCTAAATTAAACGCTTACTACGTCTTATTTTAAGGGAAGATCAATCATACGCCTAATAGTTCGTAATTACCCTAAAAAATATAAAAAGATAAGTATTTCCCTTCACATGGTAAATGTTTAGAATGATGTTTGTAATGACGTCGTTCCGGTGATATTGAAACACGTTAATACCACCATAGAGCCATTATTACCACGTTTTCTGCATTCCCTTAGTAGAAAGCGTTGTATGAAGCGCATCAATAATGGACTTATGTATTCTTTTAGAAATGTCTGTCTAGATGGCATTTTTATTCATTTCAGTTCACAAATTTAAATAGGATTTTAATAAACTAAATTTTTTAATTAGAATAAATAAATAAATAATCAACGAAGTTAAATATTTGATTTAAACAATTCATACGCTAATTTACCAAAAACAACCTTCTTGTATAGGAATTATTTGCAAATGAAAGACTTGTAATCAAATAATAGGATACCATTTATTCAACTTCTAAATTATTTCAGGTATTTATTTCTTTTATGTACTTACCTAATATTTTGGTAAGTATATTAACCATTCTTCCGTATTTTAAAACGACCGGGCAATCTAATTATTTTTAATACAATTATTTGTTATATTTTTTTAAATTTATGCCATAAAGTATACTCATGTAACGTTGCGTACACTTACGTACGAAAAATGTATTTAAAATAATAAGGTATTTTAATCTATATCATTTAAAGAGGTAATGATATATTCATTCCTATAATAATAGATCTGTTCCACTTGGGATACATGATATACAATTGAGCTAAGGTAACAAGTACTAGAGGTCAATGTTCCATTTTACCACATTGGGATTGACCGGGATAACTATCTACATAGGCTGAGTCTATCTGGTTGGTAACAAGGATATGAATTGATAGGATCATTACTACTTATAAATAAACGTTTGGTTAAAACCATTCGTAAGAAATAATTTTATTTTTAAAGAAAATTATATACTAATATACTCATGAAAAACATAAAATATATATAATTTAGATTTAAAAAGAAGGCACAGATTGTAAGAACACGCCATTGATTGCTTCAACTCACCCTGCTGAAATGATTCGAACTAGAGATTTCCCAGCTAACACATGCCATTACCACAGTTCTTACTGTCCCAACGCTTGCTATCACATCTTTTACGCGCCAGAAACGCCAAGTCTCTTTAAAACAAGATTTATACAGTTACAAAAGGTAAAGAATTTTGTTTGCCTTCCAGCCTAAACACTATTGCTTTATCAATCTGTCCGACTCATCACATAATCTATTGCGTTATATGTTCACTTTTTACTGCGTTAATCATTCAAAAGCTTACAACGTTGCAATCACATGTTGACTGCGTTTCATTCAGATGTTTATTGTGCTGCATGCTCAAACGTTAATGCGTTATTTGTTCACATTTTACTGCGTTAGTCATTGAAAAGCTTACAACGTTGCAATCACATGTTGACTGCGTTTCATTCACATGTTTATTGTGCTGCATGTTCAAACCTTACTGCGTTATATGTTCAGATTTTACAGTACTAAAACCAGTAAGGTTTTGGGTATACTAACAAACAATAGAGACAGCCAGAAAGTAGTAGTCTACTGTTTTCCCATTTTCGTGTCACATTTTTCCTATTTTGTGTCTATTGGAACTCAATATTATTGAAGCAAATTGTGTTAAAATATAATGAAAAGAATGATAGATAGAGATGCCATTAATTTATAGCATTTGCAAATGGCTCAATCAATGTTCTAGTATCACATCGGTTAACTGGCGTCTAGGTAGTATCACATCTAGTATATCATAGGCGTCAAATGCTGCAATCATTAGTTGTGAAAATGTACGGTTAATATAAACATTGATAACCGCTTAGATTCTCATGGGATAATAATTCCATTTTATTTTACTAAAAAAACTCGTCTCAAGACAAATTATTGCAAAAATAGTAGGCGAATAGTTCACGCAAGCAAACCTGAAAGGACGAACAAATAAAAACTTACACAAAACTCACAAATTAATCATTTATTGACTCATACGCGCTACAATGTGAAAGTTATCATCAGTAAGTGTTTCTACTGCAAACTCTAACGTACAACTCTTTAAAGTTTGTAGTAGAAATACTCACTGATGATTATGACTTTGTCATTGTAACGCGTATGCATCAATAAATGATTTTTTAATATTGTGTATGTTTTTAATTTTTTAACAGAACCACATAAGCTAGGCTCAAAGAATAGTTGTTTCTAAGGAAGACTTCGAACCTTAGCTTTACAATACCACGTATAGTTTAAAACTGAGGAAATACTTGGCGAAATAATTCCATATTGTCAAATATAAATAGCAATAGACGATTTGTGCAAACGTTTCCCATATAAAGCGGAATATAATATGTTTTAGGTATCAAAGGTTCTCTACGTCTAGAGTATAAGGAAAAGGCAAATGTCAACTATATCTTGGTAACCTGTTTCAGGAAAAACTGATGTAGAACTACGTACATTGTCATAATTGTCACATTGTACAACGTACATTGCTATAATCCTGTAAACGTTGTTGAATTATTCTCAATAAGGAGGACATTTTATTTAAGTTTAAAAAGATACAATACAAATTGTAATGACGTTAAGATATAGATTCACCTAAATGGATGATAGAAAAGTTTTGTCATCAAGTTTTTGTTTAGTTACCCTTGGTATTAACACTCAGCTTTTTCTAGGCAGCAATCAACGTGTCTATGCATAAGACGTATAATATTCCAACAAATGCAGGTATTTAGGTAGAAATACCATTCGTAAAGCTGCATGTAATATTTATCGTAATTACATAAATAATAAAAGATAATTGCCCGTACATACAATACCAGGCTCATAGTATAGGAAACCAAGCTTAGTGATGGCCTTAATATGAAGACAAATCGTTTGACAACTATATCACCAGCATGATTGGCTCCTTTAAACACTACTCGGCCTTTCAATTAGTGTAATCTTCAGCATTTTACCCGATATATATCCATTGTGTGATCATTATATTTACTTATGGCTAACACAACTGCAGATGAGCGAATCATTGTGGATGGATATACGGTCAAAGTATCATTTGAATCAGAACTTATTCCGGTTTATTTTTGTCTTCAAAAATCCGGCAATGCCTACAAATGTTGTGTGTTATAACTGGAATTTTTCCAAAAGATTTTAGCAGCTAGAGGATCATGATTCTAGGGATTGAGATTTGGTATTGTTATATTCAGTATGCTATAGGTTACATTTGGTGCTTCCAATTACAAATTTTCTTTGGCTTTGGCGTCCCGGTTGTGATGCAAATGAGGTAACGAAGCGCCGGATGATATCACAAAGTTTCTCGTAATTGGTCCATATCAACTACAACACAGACAATTCAAGGAAAGACGCAGTGCTTACATTTTAACAAAACCCTCCTCCCCTAGCGGAAATATTGAGACATAGTGAGAAATGGGAAAAAAATTCATTAGGTATATATTTTATTTTTTCATGGAAATCAGCTGGCACATTATCTTGACACGTACTTAGTCTGTAGCCATTGATATCTATTGAATGAATTATAGCCTCAGTCCATAATGAATAGCATAAAAGCATTGAAGCCTATTATATTTGCATATTACATCGCCTAAGTTTACTCTTGTTAGGAAGATTAAGTTTGTAACAACTCAATAGCTTCGAAAATCTGCTACTGATTTGTATAATGTGGTGAAATAAATATTCATATATTGAGAGGACAGTTAAGACTATTATTATATTCATCAATAATGTATATCTACGAATAATCTTATTTTGTTTTGTTGATTTAAAAAAAGCAGTAAATTATAATAATATTATAAGTAGACACAAAAGTGAAAGTAAAGTTTAACATACGATAAACTGTAAACTGACATTCGTTTTTTATGATACGATTTTGTTTTTTTAATTTCCAAATAAATATTATCTATGTTGCTTAGAAGGGTGGAGGTATATTGTTCTCTCCAACATACCCAACCTCAATGTTTTATTTGGTGTTTACAAATTTAAAACTATATTATGTTGAAAAACCTCTAAAGCCAGGAATTTGTTTTATTTGTCACAATTGACTACATTTAAAACACGTAACAAACATTTAATATTAGAGACAAACGGTAGATTTTAATGTAATGTGATAATAGGTCATAAAACTTTAAATGAATTTTAAAATAACAACTTTTATAAATTATATATAAAATTGTTTATACATTTTCTAAACCTATTATCGATATTTTAATAAAATGAAATTAAAATAATCCAAAACAGAAAATGCGATAATGCAGAAATTATTCCATACTACTGTTTCTAACATATACTTTTAACTGTCATCAGTTTCTTACACATTACGAAATCACTTACGTATGAAGCATCTCTCATATAAACAAGAGACTGCGAATATCTGATATATTACTACACAAACAAGTTTCAAAACTTTAAACTATAAGTTAAGTTTCTTATCGTTCTACATATGTTGTAAAAAAACTACTGAAGATTTAGCCAAATGAAATCGGATTTCTATTCGGATACAAGCCGATCTAAAAGATACATTATGGCTGGCGTAGAAAAGGTGTATAAACGTAAAATACTTACGTCTGTTAAAAACTATTTAAAAATTAGGCCTAAATAAAAGAAGAGTTTGTATTTGTCAATTTTTTCGTATCACTCAATAAAAAGAACGATTTTTAACTCAAAAGGCTAAAATAATTTTTAAACGATGAATTGCTAATTATTTACTTTCGAGTAATATAACTTAAATCTTTCGTTTAATAGTGAAGAATGTATTTACCGGGTGTAATATTTATTTCCTAAACCTATAGAACTTTTTACTATTGCCTTCTCGATAACGCTACATTTCTTAAAACATAAATTTGGATTTGATATGTTTATTGTACACTTATTCTACGTTTATGAAGAGATAGAATTTATGTTTTATTAGAGAAATACTTAATTTAATATACTTTACTTTATCCAACACCCGTCTGACGTAGTTGGGCAATTTGACGCTTTACCTCCCAGTACCGAGCAGTGATGTCGTCAAGAGCATGGTTGAGTTTGGGGCAGGTGAGGAGGTGACTTGCTACCTTAAATGTCATGTCCGTGAAACAAAATGGACACACGTCCGATTCGGCTATGCCAAGCCGGTACTAGCGAAATAAAATATGACTATTTATACGTTTAGGTTTAAAACAATTTAGACTTCTTTCGTGACAAGAATGTAATATAAATTCGAATATTTATAATAACCTCCCACCTACGTTAGATAGAAATCTTATAGCCATTTGGCACATAATATTTCGTTAGTAAAAAAATATATCATATGTGAATGGTTCTGTCAATGACTATCAGAGTTTAGTCTCTTTTTGTATGATTGTGAAAATTAAATGTGTACGATTGATACTAATTATTGTAAAATACCGTAATACCTGTTTCATATGTACCCAAATACTACTTATTGTTAAAAATTTGATTAAAGCTCACAAACATTTACACAATTCTTCATTTCGGAAATATTTTCATTTTTTAAGGGTTCATCGAAGGATAAGAAATAAAGTTTGATTTGTTACGAGAATGTTTATATGAAGAGCTTGCAGGAACGACAAATTTAAGAAATCTGTTTACATAATTTTCACATTATATATATATATATATATACCTTATATACATTTAGCATATTTCAAAACCTTACTTTTTAATTTTTTCAGAATTATATGTAACATATATTAGTAAAATTTTGCTATTACTTGTTGCTTATATTTCTTCTATTCAAACGGTTTTTTAGATATACAGAATTTTAAACGTTTAATAACGTTTAAGTTGGACTCAAAGTTGAAATACTTATTTCAAAAAATCTTATAAATATACTCTATTTATTTTCTTGCAAAAACCAGGAGTTCGTACAAACGTAAACGTTGGCTACACTATCTATAATGCATTTAATAATTTTCAACGTAAATTAGGAAAATCTTGATTTGAGTATACTTTTATTTATTAAAATATCACTAAACGATTTCATACAATACAAAATGATTGCGAATGTTTAAAAATAGTCTGATAACAGGAACCATTATATTTCTAAATATATTTATTAATGATCCTGTAAGGAGACACAATATGTTCAGTAATATATTATTCAGAAATTAAAGGAGACAAAATATTGCTTTATTAGTATTAAAAAATAATACTATGGAAAAAGTTATTTTATATATTTTTCTTATTCTAATAAGTTATAATGAAAGTATTTAGACTAATGCTAAGTATGTATAATCTAAATTATTAATTTGTTCAAACATTTTCTCAAAATTTAAAAATAAAACTTTTAATATCATAATACTGTTTCTATCGTATTGTTTAATGTGTGTTAATTTTTTAATTGTAAATACACAAATTTCTAGATATACATTATATTAATTAGACCGAATGAAGACAATACGAGTTCAGAATGAATCCATCTTTCTCTAATGTTACATTTATGTTCGATACATTATTTTTTCTGGGTATAATTTGACTAATTATATTTCTTCGTGTTAGAGAACACACACTGTGTCTTTAATTTTGGTTTAACTCCTTTATTTGGCGTTTTCGCGTATTTTTGACAGGGTATCACCTTTTCCTCTTGAAAAATCGCGTCTCCTACAATGTCGATGATGGTTGTAGGTGTATTTTAAGGTTTTCTCTACTTTTCATGTAATTTACCTGTTTTTTTGAAAATATACTAAACCCCTTATCCCTGCTAATGGCTTAGCTTTCATATTTTTACATTACGAAATTTTAATATCGTTGCGACGGTATTTGTTAATCCCAATTCTTCCCGTCGCAACACACACACACACACACACACACACACACATACACACACACACACACTCATCCCAAAAAACGTGATAATCTACTGTCAAAAAGATAAGGAAGTTAGGTCCTTGTTACATCAAAAATTTTTGTTATTTTATATCTTGTATTGTATAGGTCCTTCACTTGAGTTTCAAGATTAATATTCCGGGAATTGTATCCTTTGCACAGCCTAAACCAATTGAGAATATAAATAAAATTGGATGTGGCTTGTCATTTGAGGTTATAAAATTATAATATACACTACTGAAAATTTTACACCTTCAATTCCATACGTGTTTCGATGAAACATTTCATCATCATCAGTAATGCAACAACAAACATATAACTTTACTCTTATACAACTTTGCATAGTTAAAGATATATTTTTGTAGTAGAACCGCAATAATCATAAGTTATCGAAACGCGTAGAAAATTATAGCCTTATATTTGTGAGTTGTTTATATTTATTTAGTTTATAACAACAGAGATTAGAATACATGGAACAATATACCAACTACAATTAGGGGCTAGGTGAGTGCAGTATGTAAGTATATGTTTTGGCCAAGATTCTCTTTAAAAATATATTATAATCATAATTTGATAAATAAATATAGGATTGTAATTTAAAGTTTATTCACTAAGTTTATTTTTAAAATGAACCCCATGATAATTTCATAACATACTGTTAACTTTGTTCTTACATTTGTTTCTCGAAGCGCGTTACATTCTATGGACACGTTTTGATAATCCCAAAACATATTACAGTATTTATCTGGTTTCTGTGAGGATTCACGCCTGTACTTAAGCTTTTCTATAACCTAAGCTTGCTTTATTCTGACGACCAACAGACCAGTAATTATCGTATATTTAAAAAAATCTTTAGTATATTATTTATAGTTATATGTTACTGTATACAGAAAACTCATAAATTACAGAACAATACAACTACTATAGTATTATTTATATATTTACCATTATATCATGTATTGTATCATATACTATCATATAGTCTATTTACCACTTAAAACATTACTCTACTCCTGTGAGTGTTAAATTAATAGATCATATATTGGATAAAATAGAAGCATTACAGTAATTATAAAACGTTTTAATAAAATCTTTACAGTTTTATAATATTACACTGTGTGAATCTGTACACTTAGCTAATAAAATACATGCTCTTGAAATAGGTAAAGGTTTTATATTGCAATCCAGTGTATCTAGTTGTTCGATTGAAACAAATACTACACAATACGTAAAGGAGTAAAGTTTGATGAAATGCGATCGAATTGGAAGTCAATGATATTATAAATAATCTGGTAAGGTACACGCCCTCATAATAACAGATTTTTCCTGAATATGAAACGGAAAGAAAGGCAATGGTCCTTATGTAGGTTATGTAACTGCAAAAATCTATGTAGGTTGTATTACAAAAAAAAGAAAATCCTACACTGAGGGATAAAACAAAAAAATACAAATGGATCCTTTTTTCAGAAAGATCATAAAACTTGCCTTTAACGTTTTGAAAGAGCTGTCAATTAAACTAAACTTACGCGTAAGCAATATGTCACTTCGATATAATTTTCCAGTTTACTGTTACACGCTGCTACAAAACATTATTAATTATGTTTCGGTTTTCAATAAATTATCAAGGAAAATCAGACACCCCCTAGTGGTGATTTGATTGACTCTCCCAGTCATATTTTCCTTTCCATTTCCTATCTGAAGCTCATTTTTATTTATTCGGATCACTAAATTCCACTATATAAAAGCATTTTCCTCTTATTCTTTATCGGGAACCAGTTTATTGTGAACTCGGTTGTATTTCAATTGTTTTATTTGGCGGATAATCTATTTAAAATCCCGTTTATATTTTGTTGGAAGTGCAAGATTTATAAACCTGATTTTTTTTTTATTAGAAGTAATCATGAGGGAGTGTTACACTTAAATTTGCAAAGTTTTAAAATTGGGAGTGTGTGTGTGTGTGTGTCTGAGTGTGTGTTTGTGTGTGTGTGTGTGTTGCAACGGACAGGCCCACGCCAAAAGCGCGTTCCACCCCCTTTGATCACCACGCTCACACCGTCTCTCGATGCCAAGTAGCGCTTTGCCCCTCTTTAACCGTTGGGCTCGTTGTTGTAGCAATTTTTCCCGCGTTTCGATCAGACCAATCAAAAATCGATATGTCTCCAACTTGCCTACCTAGATGCGCGCGTCTGTCGTCATCACTGCCAGACCGTGAGAAAGGAAACGACATCCTAAAAGAAATTAATTTACTTGTTCTCATTTCGGGCTGCATAACTCTTTTCCCGTGCTTCTAACGAATTTTTCTTATTCTTGTCATTGTTCTTTATTTGTTGTTCTGCATCTATGGAAATGTCGTTTGTAATTTTAGGCCGAATTTGACAATTTTTCCCTTGCAAATGACACTCTATAAGTTACTTTAAATTTGTAACCCCTTTCTCAATGGCTTGGCCTAATGTCATAACAAAAAAAATTTAACCTGGCTTTACTTTTAACTATTTTTCCTCTTGGTGGCAATTGTGCCAGGGTTCTGCCCGTCACAGTGTGTGTGTATTGGTGTCGAAGAGGGAGAATCCCTGCCAAATATTCTATGAAAATATTCAGTCTTAAACTAGATAGATTCCAAATGGGGCCTACAATTATTTTTATGATTTATTTAAGGTTATTGATTTGTGTAAGATATAGAATAAAACAATATATACAAATAACCGATGCCAAATATCAGAAGTCGATATACGTAACGAATGAGTTTAGTTCTCGACTTGCTTGTTTTAACTACTTAAAAATACAATGTTGAACAATGGTAGGGTGTTAAATGTATCGTTTTATTAAAATATTACATAGAATTGAATTTACCTTATAAGTGCAACCTATCATAGGGAGTTTTCATTTTATGAAGGTAATGATGACTATTAAGGTCAACTGCCAATCTTGTACAACCAGTATACCTCTGGCTGTGTCTTAGTCATTAATCCGGTTTTCCTGATCTCAGAAGATGTATGGCCGAGGTTCCGTACCTTTCCGCAACAAACATTTAACTTTCAATGTACTTTCGCTCTGCACCAGCTTGTCTGTGCCTTCAAGTATCTTGGCAGTATCTTGCAGTTGATGAATATCACAGTAGTAAAGTTATTCAATGAATATATAATAATACCGTAACAAGTTTCACCGAATTACATTTATATCGATTGTACCACTAGACTCAGCTTTCAGTGAAGTAAATACAAAGAAATTTCATGAATTATTGTGTCAAACAAAGTCATGTATTTGATAAAATATTGAACAAAATCATACAATATAAAATAATATTAATGCTTTATAGTAAATATTGAAGCCAGGAATATTGATTATCCCGTATTCATGCAGAATAGCAGGCAATTTGAAATAAAATAACAACTTTATGTCTCACAATGAAACCACTTTTGTAAGTAAGAAGTCAGAATATCCACCTCCTTCTTACATTATTATGTTATTGAATTTTCGAAACTGAGTTTATGTGAATTTTGAGCCCGAATTGGAACCTCAATCGTACTTTTATTTTTACAACATAAAACTTCGTTGTTACATCGACGTCTTATTACATTCATTTTATAATACTTTTTGTCGACAGCATCGATTTCTCAGTATATTCCCTAAATAAAAACTACATTTAAGTTTAACGATGGTTCTAATAGGAGTAAATGTTTGACACTAATAAAACGACTCACCATCAGTTTGTCTGACCGATGAAAACTATATATTGTACGTAGCTCTACATTATACTGAAGTTTACACAACAACGTTATCAAACGGTATGATTGGTGTGAATTTAAACTGTAAATGAGTATTTGTAATTGTTGATGGATTATCACTGATATCAGTAAATGTGAAACTAGTATCACAAGTTATTGTCAATAAGCTTTCCTCAATTGCCTATAGTTGTTCAATTGATTTCTTCTACATACAAAATTTCTCAATGAAATTTGTACTTTGATAAAAATTTTAGCTAAGTATAAGATATGCAGCAGTTTGATGACCCCACAATAAAACATTCAATAGGTATCGTCAAATAAGTTCCAAAGGTTTTCTTGTATTATTGTTACTTTTATGGTCCTATTATTATAGCTCCCCAAAATGTAATTCAATGAATTAGGTTTCATTGAGTCCTAATTATTACTGATATTATTTTGATTTTCCACTGCTAATTAGAAACTTAGAATTGATAACGAAATAATGGTATTTTGCTTAAGATACTCTTCAATATTTGTATATAGTTATACTTTATGAAAACCGTTAGATATTCGGAGCTACATAATAAAGAAGTAACAACAACCTAAGAAAAACAACTAATCAAAATCGAGGAATGAAGTAGACAAACCTTCTAAGTCAGCTTTTAATTAAACTATGCTCTATAAATATACCCAACCTTACTTATCTGGAAACATTTAGCGGTTTGATGAACCAGGTTACTGCAACACGTTTTACAAATTTAAATAGCCTTTGTCCGCGTAGCTTTATTCTTGCAAACTAAACATCTGCTTCAGCCTTTGACTATGAATAACCAATTCTTTATAAAATTTAACTTTCATAATATTAGAAATTATGTGTAATATAAGAAAAAGCTAATAAAAAAGAGGCTACCATTATAATTATAATGATTTTAAATTTGATGACATTAAACAAATTAAGTGAATAAAATATAATTATAAATACAAAAAACACCTTTTTGAGTTCATTTCTCAAAGCCGATGAGTATCTACATAAATGTAGATAGGGTGAATTAGAATTTTTGCTTTTAAAGCTGATGCGATAATGGTGCCTTTCTGACCACCTTCTTAGTAGTTTGCATCGGGGAAAGGTCGCTAGGTTGTGGCTTGTACTTGGGTATCCCTCCGACAATGGTCCTAGCGGAGGTAATCGTAAATATAACAGTTTAAAAAAGTCGGGTATATTTCTTGTTCTTGGGGGTGATAATAATTCTAATTTATTCTTAAAGCGGATGGCATGTCTTTTTTTTAGTTGGTGTTGGAATAGTGATATCGCTTAACAAAAAAAGTGTTATCATTTATGACAAGGGATTTCAAAAAAGGCACATTAGAGTCAGTTGAGTGTGACTTTCGTAACGTAGGAAGTAGATGATTATTGAGAAGAATGATCTTTTGTTTCAGAAGAATCGTATCCACCAAAGAAATGGTCGACTCACAGGAACAACACTAAAGATAATTTTTTGCAATTTCAGTCAAAGTCAGAATTTAAATAGGGTTTGTAGAAAGCCTGAGAAAGTCGTATTTGTAGATATTAAAAAGAGAGGACAGTTTTAACTTTATGAAAAATGTATAGATATAGTCTGAGATAGAGTCGAAAGAAAATTATTGTGAAGTCTCTTAAATTATGTAAAGGTTTTAAGGGGGATGGCTATAACAATTAGGGGTGGAATAAAGAGTGAAACAGAATAAACAAAAAAGAGGTGGACAATCCTTATTATGATAAGAGGTGGAAAATAACTTCCAGGAAGCGGTGAAGATCGAGGAATTGTTAAGATTGCACTTTTTTTAGTGGACTGGGCTGTAGCAAAACAAACTATTTGTTTCAGAGAATTGCTTAAGTGTCCCGGGAGAACATATAGAAGATGATGTCAGGAAGCCAGATTTCAATATGTTACTCACTGCCGTCTTACTTACGTTACTGCTTTTGTTCGCTGAGCTTCGATCCCTAACGCTGTTGAAGGGAATTATATAGTGAGAATCTACGATAATTACCTGCCTCCATCCGTATGTCGATTCATAACCTGGAAGTGGATCGTGAGGTTATTAGGCATCTAGTATGTTTTGATATTATTTCAGCAGAGGCATAATTCTTCAGCTTATATAATGTTTTGAAATATAAATCCTTAAATGAAAAAAACTATACGAGGTTAAAAAAACTGTTAATCGAATGTAAGGGTAACATTTATCAACAAAGACACACATAAAGTCACTACTTTTAAAACTAATTAAACACTATTAAAGTATAAATAAATGAAAAGGCCTAGATTAGTTACTAATTGTCAATAAAAGTAGTAATTTGAATAGCCACAGTACTTCTAATCTTCTTAATGAAAGAGTTATAGGCTACACGAAGGACAGTTCCTTGTTGCCAACCGGCACCACAGGTGTCCTATCGGCGCTAACTTTTACTTCAGTACTTATCCACTACACGAAGTTTCATACAACACTCCATTTATAATAAAACACTTTTGTGTTGTAATTCATATATAGTTGTCTATCAAGGGCATACGAGGCAGATATATATGTATGGGAGTAGAGTGTAGGTAACATGATTGTTTATCATTCCTCTCATGCATTAAGCTCACTCACTCGTCGTTTTTGTATGTTTCTCAGGCTTAGAGTGTTTTATATGCTGTCGTATTTAGTTTACAACTTGGACTTGTAAGTTATAGTTTGTGGTAGTAACACTCATTGATGATGATGATGACTTTGTCATTGAAATGCGTATGAGTCAATTAAAGATTAATTTGTGAATTTTGTGTACGTTTATATTTGTTTTAAAATAACCTCACGAGAAGAGCTCAAAGAAAAGTTTTACATGTAATAATATTTATAGTACATACGCACAAATATTCATGTTGTCTTCGTGTTTCTCATGCCTATTAATATTTATCATTTCCTACTCTTCTACTATTGTATTTAACGAATGTACATTTCTATACTATTTCAATACTGCTCCTCCTATACATTGATATTATGTGTCAGGGGTTTGAAAATCTTTGAAGCTAGCAACAGGTATATAAGACCACTTGAAAAAATATTAGAATCTATTTAAATATTCATTTAATATATATTATAATGATTGAAACTGGGGAGTAATTACGCTCTGCCATCGATGTGAAAAATATTAAGCTAATTATATATATATATATATATATATATATATATATATATATATATATATATATATATATTTATATTTATATATATATATATATATATATATATATATAATATATATATATATATATATATATATATATATATATATATATATATATATATATATATATATATATATATAGTATAATTAAAGCATTTATCTCGCAGTACATCCTGAAAATTATTAACGGTTAGGTCATAGAAGAGTTTCAATTATTGAAATTAATTACCACTTTCCCCCCTAACTGGAATAAGTCGGTCTGGCTGCAGACATTTAATCAGATTTGTTTGTAAAATCAGATCCAACACCATGGACGTAGGATTTCTCCAAATAAGTAATAAAGTATCAGGAAACCAAGAATATGTTTAATCTCCTTTAGCAAAACAAGCTCACCGCAGTTTGAAATTTTAAATGACAACTCTTTCAGGACTCCTAACACTAAACCGTTGTGATCTAAAAAAACGTTTGATCTATGAGTGCTTGTAAAAAGGGATTGTTTGTCGTAAGTGAGGTTATTATTTTTAGAGAATATGTTGTAATGTGAGACTAATTTTTGACTAGGGTAATTTACGTGGATAAATGGGAAATGTTCTAGTAGCTTTTCTACTAGCTGGGGCACTTTATAGTAGCTGGGATAGTGAGAAAGATGTCCTAATCTTCTTCTCCTTTTAGAGAAATAGGTAGGCTATATTACTCTACTTAAGACATCAGACCTCAAACGTACTATAGACACAACACATTTATAGCTTCTTCAACCTCTTTACCAGCAATATTCTGTTGTAACAAAACAGGTAAAGACAATATACCTCAAGATCTCGTAATTGAAAACATTGCAACCTAATAAAAAACAGGTATTTCCTTAAAATATGTTATTACATTGTTTACTTAATTGCTTACGTATAAAGTTGTGGATTTTTTTAATATTAGTGTGCATGGGGGGGGGGTGTTGTATACAAATAATATTAGAATTCAATAGTTGGTATTTAGTCCTTCTATTTTATTTTACTCCCAGGCGAAGACTGTTAAGAAAATGCTTCTCTTAATAGCCCGTAATTACCCTAAATATTATTTAAAAATAAATACCTCTTTCCTGTTTCATTTATCTTGCTAATAATGTTTATAATGACGTCGTTCTATTGATATTGAGACATTAAAAATATACGTTGAATTAGGACTTTGATAAAGTATTTTGCATGTTATGATAGATATTCAAATCATAGGGAAAAAACAAAATGCTATCTTTTTTTAATAGGAGCGTTACTACACGTATAATTAGAAATATTACAGTATATACCTAACATTGTCTGCACGCGTACAGTAATTATTACAAAATGTTCAGCGAGTCAAATGTTCCAATTTATAGTTTAAATAAATCAACGTAAATGATGCTTACTTAGTGTAACAGGTTTAATGCCCCTCAATATACTCCAATCCTAAACACTACTAGTCACATTACAAACTTAAATTAAAGCAGTGCGTAATCACCTTTATATGCTCGTGGTATGGGAATCTATATTTAAAAGACAATAGGACATCCTGTACACCGACGGCATCCAGTATCTTTCCAGTTATGTCTCAATTTGGTGTATATTAACACCAAGATAACCATCATTTAGGTGTTGAAGCCATCCCGTAGATACAGGACAACCTTAGCATGAGAACCATTATCATTCAATACGCACTATAACGGCGGTGTAGAATACTATTAATAACTCTACGCAAAGTTATGTTAATACGCTTTACTATATACAAAGAAAGTAACGTGCTATAAACATCGCAGTAAAATTGATAGATCATTTTAAATGTAAAAATGCTCCTTAAATATTACTTAAACAATAAACATGAAAATACTATGAAATAATATAATAAAAATTATAACTTAGTAAACAAAACAGTCATTTGTTAATATATATTTTACCTTCTACTATTTTATTACAAAACATCTATTGACATGCTGTTTAGGGTTCAATCCAAATACTAAGAATAATATAAATTAAAGAAATTTAACACAGCCTCTGGAGATAGGATCACTTGGTGAGAATACGAGGATATAGTACAAAATGTGAATGGTAGTACAAAATTATAAAGAAAATAGACAATTTAATTAAATTGTATCAAGTTTTACCAATGAGGCCATGAAGCAGGTCTTTAGAAATCACACTCACTAGAGGTTCAGGATCACTTTAACATTTAACGATAGGTATTGGGTAGCATTATCTATAAAAAGGTCTAGGGTCAAGTGCAATCAAAACAAAGGAGGTAGAAAAACACAAGCGCACTATTCATCTTTCTGTTCAAACTATACTGACATTTTCGTGGTTGAATTAATTTCTATTTTAAAATAGTTGGACATAATAACGACAAACTGTGTGCTGATAATTATGCACAAAGCAAGAAACAGTTGAATGTGCGAATAAAGGAATTTCGTGGTTGCAGGTTAACTTTTACAGAGCGACAATTTAATAATAATATGCCGTTTATAAATTTGTGTTAGCATAAAACAACATAAATCCTACTTTAGCAATCTTGTTTATTAAACTACAGTGCTTGAGAATATTTAGAAAGGCGGTTAACCTGATAAATTGAGACCACTCTAATTAACGGAGTTCACTAAGTTAAATACAGGAATATTGTCTCATTAGTCTTCCTGCAAAGATGTCGGTGCTGAACCAGGAGTGGACTGAAAATGAGCCAACGGAGACATTTAGCGTTAATACTTAGCTGCCAAGGCATCTAGCGTACAGTACCTTAAACTCAGATGTTACAGATGTTGAGGGACGTCACAATTATTTCTTTTTGTCTCTACCTCAAACTATGTTTACACCCTCTCCTTAAAATTACAATTCCTACAATTACAATTACAATTCCTACAAGTCCTATTCGATTCCTTATACCCTGAAATTGCAAAATTAAACAACGTCGCTAGTAATGCTACTGAGAGTCTACCACGGCGGATACGATACTTCTGAAACAAAACATATAGTTTATTTACTCTCAATTAAACATATTAGTCATTTTTTTTATAAATTAGACAAATATATTTTCATATTTTTCCACAAACCACCTCATTTATTCCAGAGTTACATGAATATCTAATAATTGTAGTGAATCTCGTTAGTACTTTAGTAAACTCTTTAGTAAACAAACTTATAATCAAGTTATAGAATAATCTGTTTCATTTTGTTAAATGGGCCAAACATAATTAATTATACCCCACAGATGCCGCAACAAGATGTCAGCAAATAATCAACGTAATGTAACGAAGGTTCGTTAAATCTTGTTACGCAATGAAAGTTTTCTTTTAATTCTTTCCATCATTCACGAATGTTCTCCCGTCTTTTGAAAATTAATTAAAAATTTGGCCGAAATGAAAAAAGAGTTTGTGTTTGTCAGCTTTTTCGTTTTATCCATTAAAAGGTACGGACTTTAATTTCATTACTCTAAGAGAATTCTTCGACGAGAAACTTTTAATTATTTACTTTTCAGTAATACAATTTAAATCATTCATTAAACAGAGGAACACGTAATGACCAGGTTTTATTTATTTCTCTTGAAACATTTAGCAATAACATTATACGTAGTGATACAATTTTAAGAACTTCTAAAAGGTATTTTTGGAATATATATTCTACGCGTATTAGCTAACCTTATCTGATTACAGTCAGTTGATTGCATAACGTTTACTAGTTATTTAAGTCTATTAGTTGACACTATGAGACAAACCCTAATTTCGTATTATCTATAGTTCAAGTCAACATATTTACCAGTACTTATCGTTATTCCTTCAGTTTTTTACTTATGTATTCTAAATATTATTGTTGTGTTTTAATTTTTACCACTTCCAAATTTTTACATCTCACTGACATCTAAGCTAATAATACTTTTAAAACAATCATAACTGACAAGCTCTGACAATTATTAAAGAAATTTCTTTTTTCAATTTGAAGTCTTGACAATTACAAGTTAACAGATTCATTTTTAGCTATGTTTTAAAACAAACTCAATCACACAAGTAATCACTCTCGTAAGGTAATTACGTGAAATAATCGTGGTTATTTAAAGTAAAGCAAGGAAAAACAAAATAAAGTGTGGTGTGATATATGAATGTTTGTGTCTGTTGCTCAAAATAATGTGTGTTTCTAAACACCCCGTAAGCACAACGTGTCATGACATCTGAGTTCGTATGCAAAGTGAAGTGAGAGCTATTGGTTTCCTAGAATCAAGAACGACATTATGATTGAGATAACCTGAAGGAAATCATTACTACCATGGAGGTCATCAGTTATTTCGAATTGTAGAAAGGTGGTGGCGGTTACTCGTCGTCGAATAGCCCACTTTTTGTCATCACATGAATGGTTGATGGAACATGAGGTTCCTCTCTATAACGTTTGTGCAGGTACAGTCACAGTGAAGCATGTTTTACGACCTATCGTCGAGTTTAAAACTTGTTTTAGGGGGGGGGGCGAAATCACGGCCATCGACCATATTTATGTCATTATAATCTGTTTAATATTTATTTTTCGTTGTTTGTATTAGTTTTAGATAATATGAAATAGAATCGAAGTAATTAATTTCTTTAATTTACTATTTGAGTTTAGAGATAGGGTTATAGGATATACTATAAGTATTTAGTTCTACGTTTCTACTTAAGTAGCTAAATTTAGGTTAATTTCTTTTGTTATGTACTTATTTAAATAAGAATAATGTTTGTTTAAATTAACTAAATTTATTTAGGAGATAAACACGGTTTTTTTTATTATATTCTTTATATATATATATATATATATATATATATATATATATTTATTTATTTATTTATATATTCGAAACGTCGAATTCCGATTTTATGCACTGGGAAATGAAGTGATGCACCCCTCATAAAAACCATTACGTAGGCGCCCGGGCTATATAGGTGTAGCACACAGTTTTTCTTTATACTACAATACATTTCCTAAAACTACTGTCTGTTCAAAATGTGTTTGCAGCAGCGAGTGGTGAACTGTTCACTTGAACATTACGATTTCGGCAACTATATTGGCTGAGTGACCACGTGACAAAACTGAAATGTCCTACCGCCCGATTAACAGTTAGTCTGGAAACATTCAGAGTTACATTTACTCGTCTGTTTATTGTGCCTGACATTTTTTAGTTGTGAGTGACAGTGGAATAATTTACGGTCGTTGTTTGTTATATGTGTGTTTGTGAGTTTGTGGTGTTGTTGATTTTTAAGGATTAAGTTTTAAACAATGTGATCACCCGTAAAACAAAATAAATGAGGACAAGTAGTACACTCCGGGCAAAGAGAAGTTATTTTACGCCTTTATAAAAATTTAAAGGATGAAAATCCAGAATGCCGTATCAGAGACAATGTGCAGAAAGTAGCGATATGTGCAGGAGTTTCTACTTGAAATGTTTTTTCAGTCGTTAAAAAAAAAGAAATTGGTACGCTTAAGTCTCCTGCCAAAAAGAAACCCAACACCAAAACTAATTTTAAAAATATGGATGTTTTTTTAAAAACAGCTATAAGGAGAAAAGTACATGAATTATTTTTCTTTCAAAATGAACTTCCGACTTTAAATAAATGACTACACTTAGTTAATACCGACGGACAGTTAGGCTTACCTAACCTAAGACGTACCACTTGATTTTTTATTTGGACGAAACGTGGGTCAATGCATGTCATACGAAATCAAAGGTTTAGACAAATAAATGTCTGTTCCAGTAAAGATGCTTTTCTGAGGGGTCAGAATTAAGAGAGTGAGAATAAAATGAATGTCAATACATCAGGTGATACAAGTTTCCATATCCAGGTCAATAGAAAATGAACAAAATGGAAACCAAACTATGAAAAACACGAACAAACTGATTACTTGATTATCTGAATCTGTTACGTTGAATGAAATCGAGGCCATTTTCTTGAAGGAAATGTATGCAGGGAAGTAATTCTTGGAAGTTTACGATGCAATAAACCAGACTGAAACTACTTTTCGATGAAGAAGAGGATTTATTTCAGCACGTGTTAGTCTATTTGTAGGTTTAGTAATAAACGAAATAGGTTTACTGGGATATTTGGAACAATTAAATTGGACTATATAAAAATGTACCAAAATAAAATGCAAACAGACATTTTTATTTTACCATTTGAGAAAAGAGACAAACTTTTTGACATCAGTTTTGAGAATATAACGTTGTCTTTGTTCCAGTATAAAAACACGGGAATACGTTACTTTTTTCACAGTCAGACAGTTTGTGGTCTGGTGGGAGAATGAGGGAGAGTATTTGATGAGCCCCGAGCTTACCCAGCTTCTTATATGTATAATCTATCTCGATCCCCTCTTCCGCTTTACGGCTACGAAACGCATGTACATGTGAGATGCAGAATGTTCTACAGAAGATGGCTACTAAGAGTGTTCTGAACTGGATGAGATCTGAGAACCTAGACAAGGGAAAAATTGTTTGTCTCCCGGCACTGGTTGTAGGTAGAAATCATTCTAGATGTTTGTAGAGGTGTTTCTGGAAAAAATACAATTTTATTGATCATTAGTAAATGGAGGGAAAAGGGTTTTCACGGTACATTGTTATCCTTATACAATCTATCCTTATTGGCTTCTGGGTAAATGTCTTTTCTCCATCATCATATTTTAAATGTAGAATTATGAGTATGTGTTTGAGTGTATATAACACGTTAGTGTAACAAAACAACAAAAAAATTTGTTTCAAACTATACAGATTAAACCTAAATTTACATTTATTATACAATACATAGAAAACAGAAACATCAGTTCTCTATACATAGTGCACAGTAGGTGGAGGTTTCAACATAGTCGAACAACATTGACGGTTCTAAAAACGAAATAATATACCTCAACATTCCTTAAGGATCTACGTTTAGGATATTAAATCGAATTAATGTCATGTCTTCTTAGAAACAGTGCAAAATATAACCCAGAATGATTATGTCACTGAGTATTATTGGCTTCTCAACAGTTCGACAACAGCAAATATTGAAATATTTCACTAAAAATATCACTAAACACTGGTATAATAATACATAAAAACTAGTTTCGATGACCATGTAAAGTTAATCAGAGAATGTCTACAACTATCAGCTTCATCAGTTGCAGCCAATCACAGATGAAGGTGACATCGTCATCGAAACTACTCTGTATATACTAATCAAATATAGTGTAGTGATATTCTGAGAGAACTATTTTAATATATATATATATATATATATATATATATATATATATATATATATATATATATATATATATTGCTTTGAATTGTACTCAATAGTTTAGTTCTAATTATCTTAATAAAGTGCAGTAGTTAGTAGCACGATATAATACATTTATTTTTCTTAACGTTTTCGATGACATATTTTCTCTAAGACATTGGTTTATATTGAAGTGGTAATTTTATAATAATCTTTATGGGATGTTTCTACTTAACGTCATAATTAATCTATTCCTTCGTAGAGCTATCCTAAGCAACTAATTGTTTTCAGTATAATGAAGAAATGGTGATGTTATAGGATATCGTTGTATAGTACATCAAGTGACGAGTTGTGTCATTCTCATATTTAGGTCTCATCGCTACTACCTCCTCATAAAATAGTACGCTTCGATTTATTTCATACGTATCACCAGACAGTGGACTTTTATATCTCAATTCTATTGTTATTTATAACTCCTACGTATTTCTATTATATAAAGTAAAACGATTATCTACTGCTATAAAAATCATGGAAATATATTCCCTAATAATTCTAATAGTCTTTCTCATGTATTTAATACATTCTTTATTTGCGCTACAGGAATATTATTCCAGGATATTGTAAGAAATGTACACCTTGAACTAATAGAGAATAGAAGTTATGAATCAAAATCTCCTATCTAATAAGAGGTCTATATGCAAGAGATAGCTAGTGCAGTGCGTATGTTTATGTTACGTCCTTCAATTTGTTTCAATATGTGATTGTGGTAACGACTAAAACGTTAGGGGTCCATGAACGGGATCGTATTGGTTGTTTTCTTATTGTTTCTCTTTTCAACTTTATTTCCAGGTATGACCTAAGATTTTCACATATTCACACTAATATGTTTTTCTCTGTTTCAGACGATTAAAAAAATGTCTGCAGATTTATACAGTACATACACGGAAATACCAATTAAATATTGATGTTTTATCCTAATATATAATTTCAAACTAAACAATAATCTAAAAGGGAACAGTATGTCTGAGCCTTGTTGAAACATATCTGACTTGAAAATAGATTCTATCGGACACTTTGAAATTCCCAAAATATAATTTTCTAGTACAAGAAGAAAATCTTAAGCTAAGGAGCGAACATCCTTGGGTCCCAGTTATCAGGATAATCATCATTCAAAATAACATCACTAATTTACCTACTTCTAAAACCATGTGTGAATGTGGGGCTCATTTGTTTTTAGGCATACTAAATTCAACAATATATAGTTGCCATGATTTTTACTCCTGTTAAGAATTTATTTTTATACACATTGCCATTTACTAATAAATTAGTACTGTTTTGAAACTACACAACAATTGCTTTTCAATTAATGTTAAAATAATGTTCATAAGCTTTTAAATTTAGACATACAAACACAAGACAATTTAATATCATTATGAATATATATAAATTCCGTACGAATGTTACTGACTAGTAATAAGGTTATGAAGACTAAAAATCTATCGTACCTTCACAGCCGAGAATTACGTACGAAATAAAAACGAAAAAAGTAATAAAAAGTAAACTTTAAAATAAATATTTTTTACAAAATTGCTAATAAAATCAAGACCTAAAGTTTTTTTAAAGATTTGATTCGTAACAGGCGTCCTGGCCTTAGTTTATGTAGGAATAACTGGAAAGTATAACGGTTCATTGTGAAAACCTTATTCGTTACTAGTGTTACAGGCAATCAAAAACATTCGGGTTATTAAACCCATAACTATTGTTAAATTTGTAAATACAAGTATTACAAAATACAATGTAATTATTAAGAATTCTGAATTTTATATTATAGTTTGTAATGATATATACAAACAAGTAAAATATTCTGCAAAGAATATTGTGTATTAATAATGAACAGAAGTCTAAATACAAATACAAGAATTATAATTCTTGTATTTGTATTTAGACTTTTGTTCTTTATATATATGTATTGCTTGGAAGAGAATGCAAATTACAATAACTCAAACATTACTATAAAGGAGATTGAAGTTATAACTTTAAAGTAATTACGGAATAGAAAAAATAAAAAATTATTCACTTACAACTGACAACTGCTAGAGATATAACTTTTATTCGCTAAGCAAAAGTCTTACCAAACAGCCAACAGTATCCTAAAATCAATACCCATTCTCTTAATTATTCACGAAAAATGAATGTTTGCAAATCACTATTGTAATTTACTAAAACTTTTTTGATAATACTTATAACATTGTAGACAACAAAATCGAAGAGTAATGTAAAAACTCTACATATTTAAAAAAAAAATTACTTGGTTAACATGTAGAATAGAAATTAGAAAATAAAGTACAACCCATTTGTATACTACCTTAGAGCAAACACTAAAACAAGTACTTATAATAAACGACGAGAGTTTCAAAAGAAATGAAATAAGTATAAATTAAATACTAAAATCCCAATATAAAAATGAAATACATCCGGCCATAACAATATACACAGATTATGATCCAAATATTTTTATATAGAGTTTAATTAGAAAAAATAAACTTATATCATTATAAAGTATACAAGAACCATTATAAATATATATATATACATACATACATACATATATATATATATATAAATATATATATATATATATATATATATATATATATATATATATATGAGACAACATATAATTGGGGCGAATGAATACAGGTATTATCTATTCAAAATAAGGACTTTGTTAATATTTCATAAAAAAGGTAATCATCGATTGTAAGCAAGAATCACTGAGAGTTTACCGCAAGAAAAATTGAAATTTAGATGGGAGAAAATAGCCAGTTTTGCCTACATAGAATGAGCATAAAAATGATAAAAAACAAGTAGTATTTTAAATGAATGCATATATATATATATATATATATATATATATATATATATATATATATATGAATATATGTAAGTGTACAAAAATAATGCAGATGTGTGTATTTAATTACAAAAACATATTCACACATACACACACACACACAGATATAAATTTATAAAACTTATATCTATTACTATTCAATTTTGAGAATGTTATTCACGGCCTACTAAGTAAAATATTGTTCTTTAATCGGGATGTACCATAAAACATTACATCAATAGGTTAGAGGATTTTTAGTGTGATATTTTGTAACTATGAGTAAAAGAAAATTCATTATATATTTCTCATGTTTTTAACTAACTGTTACAATAAATAAGGCAATGCCTGTGATTTTCGAATTTGAAACATAAAAGTTGTTCAACAGATCTGCTGAAGTTATCCCTTTTTAATGAGGTATATAAAACTCCAAACAAGAACCAAGGAAGAATTAAAGAAAAATAAAACGTTTCAAATTCTAAACAGACATGGAAACTTGGCAATTGTTTTCTTATTGCATAAAAATGTGACAACTGTATTAACATTGATAATAAAATAAATGATGGCTGAATAAAGTAATGTTTTATTGTAAAGAGGTAAAATAACGCCGAATATAATCTGAAAAATACAATGTAAACCATATTTTTTTAATATTGGAAAGAAGTATATTATACCATTTAAACATTTCGTAACGATTTATTAAATTTTGCCTACTCATTAGCAATCTCAGTTAGTGATAAGTCTCTATCAGTATATATATATTAATATCGCAATATGTTTTCTTGTGTATTAATAAAGGACTAAGTCAAAATACAAATAATATTATCATTAGATATAAAAAATATGTACACAAATATTCCTATAAAAGAGACTCTCAATATTATAAAATCTAGATTAGAACAAAATGAAAAACATAGAAAATTACTATTAGAAATTATAAGTACATTAAAAATAATAATAAATCAAAATTAGTTTTCATATAATAATAAAATTTACAAACTGGAAGACGGTTTTGCCTTGGGTTCTCACTGATCGAATATAATATCTGAAATATTTTTACAATATATAGATGATAAAATAAATAAAATTATACAGATATTTGCTAAAAACGGTTATTGGTTTAGATATGTAGATGATGGTTTGTATGTATCTAATAATAGTGGTATAAACTTATTAACTATTTTAGAGAAAACAAATGAGATAAATAAAAATATTAATTTTACTTATGAAATGGAGAAAAATAATAAGATCAACTTTCTAGATATAACAATTATAAAACATAATATTGAATTCGAATTTACCATATATCGTAAACCAACAGGAACAAACCAAATTATACCTAATAATTCTAACCATCCGTATAATGAATAAATGGCTGCATTATACAATTTATTATACAGATTACATAATATACCTATTATTATTGAAAACAAAATAAGAGAGAAAACATTATCTATCAAATTGCAATTGAGAATTGCTATAAAAAAACTGTTGATAAACTTAATTATAATATTTTAAAGAAACAAAATAATATTCTAATTTACAAAAATTATGATGAAAATGTCATATGGACTTCATTTTGCCCGGCGGGTAGGGCAGTAGAAAAACCCGCAGTAAGGCATGCTTGTGGTACGAGTCCACAAAAATCCTCTACAAATCCAGAAGCGTCTGTCTCATAGTGAGTGGCTTTCTGGACTGCGTCTGTCTCCCGAGGAGCGGCAGATATATACCTGGCAAAGGTATAAAGTGCAATACCATTTCAATGCAATGGACAAAACCCACGGATATAGTACCCCAGGTGGCAGACCAGCATCGCTGGAAAATCCACCCTCTCAGGAGGTCGGCTCATTGGATTCTGGGGAGAGCCATCTATTGCAATTTAATGACGCTTTTAAAAAAAGCACTAAATTAATAAGATCACCGACATTGTAATAAAAAAAAACCATTACTACTAATCCTAGTATGGAGATGAATGAAGTGGCGATTGAGGAACAACCCAGCTACTACGAAGAATGGAAAAAAGAAGTGGCGGCTAGAAAACCTCTTGAAAAGAGAGTGAATGAGTTACAAAAATTAATTCAGAGCTTAGAAAGGAAAATGCAAAATTCTCATCAAGGTGAAGCTAGTTCTACATTAGTGAGGACAAGTTATAGTACAGATGAAGATGAACTCATTAGACAACAGACTGGATCCTAAAAAAAGGTAAGCGACCAGCCAAAAAAAGGAGGGTACAATCAAGCCCTGAGTCAGTTTCTGAAAAGGATATTGAGAAACCAAATCGTACAATCAAAAATGTCAGTAATATTGAAAAAAAACAGAGAGTTCCTCCACCTATCATTGTTTCGGATATAGCAGCATTTAGCGACTTAAGAAATCTAGTCAAGCAAGTAACCGATAAAGAGTGCAACTACACCTCATATAATAATAACATTTGGAAAGTAAAAGTAAGTGATGGTGAAACTTATAGAGTGGTAACTGAAAACTTGAATAAAAGTGGAACGCAATGGCATACGTATGAAAATAAAGCTACTAGGTTATTAAAAGTTATGGCACGTGGACTGCACCCATCATGTGATGTCCAAGAAATAGTTGATGACTTAAAAGGTAAAGGTTTCCAAATTGTAGATGCTAAAAATATAATAAAAAAAAGAAGTGAAAGAGAACAAAGCAGGAGAGAGGTTTGTAGTGAGAAGGGGCCTTCAACTGTTTATGCTCTCATTTCATAATGAAGAAAGTAGGGAAAAAAATTTTCTATAAAATCAATAATGGGAGTAAAAATTGAAGCAGTGAAACGAAATGCAAATTTAGTACCGCAATGCAAGAGATGTCAGGCATTTGGACATACACAGGGTTACTGCAAGAGGGACTTCGCTTGTGTGAAATGTGCTGGAAAGCATCTTACTAAAGATTGCCAGCTGAAAAAAGAAGATAAACCTAAATGTGTTAACTGTCGAGGGGATCACCCAGCAAGTTATAGAGGATGTGTAATTGCTAAAAGCTATCAAGAAAGAAATAGAAATCAGAAAGGAACAAAACAAAGAGCAAGAAATAACGTAAACATTAACTATCCTAGAGAGGTTATCAATAACTCACCAGGTATGAGTCAAGTAACTGATAAACCAAAGTCTTATGCCAGTATAATACAAAATCAGAGAAAAGAAGATGAAAACTCAATCAAGTATGCAATTAGTCAAATTCTACAAAGATTAGAAGGCCAGGAAAGATCAATAAAGCTGTTAACTGATGAGATTAAAAAAATGAAATCAAATCATACTAAAACTCCAGTGAATGGCAAAAATAGAAATGAATGATGAACTAAGAATTGTTACATGGAATGCAAATGGACTCCATAAACATATTTCTGAACTTCAAATATTTTTGAATAATGAAGATATTGATATGTGTTTAATATCGGAATCTCATTGCTCAAAGCAATCTCTTATAAGAATACCACAGTACATATGTTACCACGCCTTGCACCCAGACAATAAAGCTAGAGGTGGCTCTGCCATTTTAATTAAAAACAATATACAACACTATGAAGAGTTAAAAGTAGAAACATTTATAATGCAAGTAACTACGATAAATATTAAAGCAAATAATAAGGATGTTAAAATATCAGCCATCTATTGCTCACCGAGACAAAAGCTATCGCAATATGACTATAGAAATGTATTTGGAATGCTTGGCAATAGCTTCATTATTGGAGGAGACTTTAATGCTAAGCATACGCACTGGGGATCAAGGTTAACAAATACTAAAGGAAGGGAACTATATCGAGCAGCTATGGACTATAGATGTGTGCTCTCCTCATCGGGATCGCCAACGTATTGGCCATCGGACCCTGACAAAATCCCTGATTTGATTGATTTCTTCATTTCAAAAGGTATAGCAAAGATTCATATTACTGTGAAAGGGGGGAATGATCTATCCTCAGACCATAACCCAGTGATACTCACATTAAGTGAAAGGGTGAATATAAATAACAACCTCCCTAAACTTACCAATAAACTAACTAATTGGGATATCTTTGGGAAAAAGCTCTATGACTTTATAAATCTCCAATCTCTAATGGACACACGAGATGAAATTGATAATGAAGTTGAACAGTTAACAGCAGACATTCAACAAGCAGCTGAAGAGAGTACTCCAATATCGTATGTTAAAAAGTATACAGAAATAAGCTATCCAGAAGATGTTAGAGAGATGATTCTTGCTAAAAGAAGAGCTAGAAGAAAATGGCATCAATCTAGGTCGCCTGAAGATAAATCATTGGTTAATCGTCTCAACAATGTGTTGAGAAAACGAATTAAGGAAGTTAAAAACGAATCCTTAAGCACTTTTCTTAATAGCTTAACAGATGATGAAACTACCAGCTATTCTTTGTGGAAGGCTGCCAGAGAGCTAAATAGGCCTATTGCTCAAAATCCGCCTTTGAAAATGAGAGACGGTAATTGGGCTAAAAGTGCAACGCAAAAAGCTGAATTATTTGCTGATTATTTAGAAGAAGTGTTTACTCCACTTAATACAAACTCAAATCCAATCTTAATAAACCTTAACAATATTTCATGCAGTACAAGTATTAAATGTGTAACACTTAAAGAAATTAGGGATATAATTAAACATCATTTAAGTGAAAGAAAATCACCTGGCTATGATCTAGTTACAGGGAAAATAATAAAAGAGCTACCGGACATTGTTATATTAAAGCTGCAGCTTATAATAAATGCATGCTTCAAATTTAAATATGTACCTAAACACTGGAAAATAGCTGAAATTATAGTAATACCCAAACCAGGTAAACCTCCTACAGAAGTCACATCCTACCGACCAATTTCGCTATTGCCAATTATGTCAAAAATATTTGAAAGACTTCTGTTAAAAAGACTTTCACAGATTATAAATGAAAAGCAACTGATTCCAGGTCACCAATTTGGTTTTAGAAGTAAACATTCTACAATCGATCAGGTTCATCGTATCACTAATACAATAGAAAATGCTTTAGAAGAAAAGAAAATCGGCATGGCTGCTTTCTTGGATGTAGCCCAAGCATTTGATAAAGTATGGCATGAAGGGTTGAAGTATAAGCTCTATAGAGATTTACCAACACCGTTTTATCAAATACTTTCATCATATTTAGAAGAAAGATATTTTAGGGTTAGATATGATAAATACTATTCAGACTTGAAAAAGATATCTGCTGGAGTACCCCAGGGTAGTGTACTGGGGCCTACACTTTTCCTACTATATACGGCTGATATTCCATTGGGTAATAACATAATGACAGCCACGTTTGCTGATGATACCGCACTTTTATCACCAGATAACTCGGTTACCAAAGCAGCCAATAGTTTACAAACTGCCATGAATAATCTTTATATCTGGACTCAAAAATGGCGCATTAAGTTAAATGAAACTAAATCCGTTCTTGTAACCTATACAAACAGAAAGGTTATTACTCCACAAATACTGATAAATGGCAATGCTATACCAACAGCAAACACAGCAAAATACCTAGGTATGACACTGGATGCAAAATTGAAGTGGAAGGAACATGTAAAAAAGAAAAAAGAAGAACTAAATGCCAAATATAGAAAGTTATACTGGTTGATGGGCCGTAGTTCTGAACTATCACTGAATAATAAAATAAGATTATACAACCAAATTCTAAAACCCATCTGGACATATGGTATTCAATTATGGGGATGTACCAAAAAAACAAATTTGAAAATGATTCAGACATTTCAAAATAAGGTATTACGTAACATGGTAAATGCACCATGGTACGTTAGAAATGAAGACCTGCACCGGGATCTGAAAATCAAATTTGTTATAGATGAGGTTAAGGTTTATGCCTCTAAGCATTTGTATAGACTGCATATACATCCTAATCAGGAGATTGAGCCAATCCTTGATGTGACTAGGCATGTCCGCCGTCTACAAAGAACTAGACCACATGATTTGGCCACTTTAGAACGAAGAGAAACTTGAGTTTTCCAACACCATCTATTTCTTTTCTATAAATGAAAGACATTAGTCAGTTGCTTCAACTGGTCATGACAAAGGGAGGTGTTTTAGTGAGTACGAATCTCACACTGTTGCGTAATACGGATTGCGCAGCGTCTTTTTGAAGATTTTCACCTAACCAAAAAAAAAACAAAAAAAAATATGGACTTCATTTACATTATTTGGTAATGAAGTAAAAAATATCACAAAATTGTTTCAAGTTAGCAACAAAAAATTCGCATATAATACTAATAATAAATTAATAAATAAAATGAATAATAATAGTATTATTAATATGCATGAAAAACGGTGTATATAAATTAGAATGTGAGCTGAAATAATGTAATAAAGTTTATATAGGCAAAACTAAGAAAAAAACTTTAAAATAGATTTAAGAGCATTTTAATGCATATAAAAAGCCAGAAACTTTTAAGTCAAATTTTGCTAGTCATTGTATTAATTATAATCACATATTTCCTAATTTATATAATATGATACATGTAAAAGAAATTAACAAAGGCCTGAGATTGAATATTTATGAAGCTTTAGAAATACATAAATATAATAGTAATAATGAGTTAATAAACGAACAAATACAAGAAATATCTAAATTTGATAATATATTCAGTGTTTGTAATGTTAGAGCAGCAAAATAAAAAAAATATTTTAACAACATTGTAATTGATTTGGCATAGCTATTTATTTGATCTAATTTCAACTTATGTTAATTTAAATTTTTTAATATTCCTGATGATGTTGGTACTGTTAGCCAACGAAAAGCTTTGAATTGTAAATTCAAATATAATTCTTGTATTTGTATTTTGACTTTTGTTCTTTATATATATATATATATATATATATATATATATATATATATATATATATATATATATATATAAATATATATATATATATATATATATATATATATATATATATATATATATATATATATATATATCGCTTTTAAAAGTTCTTTCTGATAACCCTTCATTTGTTCCCGAGTTTTTCAATAGTTTCTTACGGTAAGGTAATCGTTTTCTAATAATATTTCTGTCCTATTTGCTTTTTAGTAGTTTCTTCACCTCAGCCTTTAATCAGTCTTTGCAAATAATGCAACACCAATATAGTTCCTAAAGGCGAAAGATCTCCTGAACCTACATTACGCTAAAATATTTGTCATTCACAACTTTGCAATGTTATCACTTATGATGTGCTTATAGTAGAACTAAGTGAATATTTTGTATCCTGTTATTTTGTTCAATTAGATTGATCGAGGCACAGTATATATATATATATATATATATACATATATATATATATACATATATATATATATATATATATATATATACATATATATATATACATATATATATATATATATATATATATATATATATATATATATATATATCATACCTAAATAAAGGTATTGGTCAAGGTATAGAACAAGACCCTTTAATTGGAAATAATTATTTACGGGATTTTTTTATTATTCATTACATGTTGGTGAAGGTAGGTAAAATAATACAATACTTCTGTAGGTGTTAACGGAGTAGATAGTGTATTAAAAAAAAATAGAAGAATAAAATTGTATATTTATCATTTTAATGAAATCTCTATAGTTTTGCAATACAACACTTTGCGAAATTATATATTTTACTAGTTTATGTATATATATATATATATATATATATATATATATATATATACTCTTGTAATACGTTTTATTTGTAAGTGAAAGAGAACAGACGGTTCACAATTTCGTCCTTAGCTGTAACATTTCCTGCTGCATCAAGAAGTGTTATCTACGAAATTGTGTCTGAACGTTTAAATTATCGGAAACTGTGTTCACGGTGGGTATCGAAAATGTTGACTTATACGCACAAAACCAAACGATTGGGCAGTGCATTGAGCTTTCGCGAGCGTTACCGTAACGAGGGCGATGATTTTTTAAGCCATATCGTTACAGGTGATGAAACGTGGGTAGCCTACGCTACACCAGAATAAAAACAACAGTCAATGGAATGGCGGCATTCAACATCCCCTAGGAAAGTCAAATTCAAGCAAACAATTTCTGCCCAGAAATTAATGTGCACTGTCTTTTGGGACAGAAAGGGTGTGTTGTTGGTCGATTTTCTGCCTCGCGGTGAAACGATCAATGCAGCCGCGTACTGTGAAACTTTAAAAAAAACTGCGCCTCGCAATCCAAAACAAAAGACGTGGCATGTTGAGTGCAGGCATCGTTTTGCTCCACGATAATGCTCGTCCACATTCAGCAAATCTAACGCAAGAGCTCATCACTTCATTTGGCTGGGAACAATTGGACCATCCTCCATACAGTCCCGATCTAGCGCCTAGCGACTACCATTTGTTTCTACACTTGAAGACGCATTTAGCGGGGAAGCGTCATTCCAATGATGAAGAAGTAAAAACGTCTGTGCAGCAGTGGTTGTCCAGTCTGGCGGCAAGCTTCTATGACGACGGCATACAAAAGCTGGTCCCAAGATACGACAAGTGCCTTAATAATAATGGAAATTATGTAGAGAAGTAGAGGAAAGAATGCTCTTTGAGGTAAATAAAGTTTTGTTTGAAAAAATTTACTTGTTCATTTTTTATATCAAAACGGTCTTACTTTAAAGACATGCCTCGTATATACAATCCGGTGCCTCTAGTTAGTTGAAACATATACTCATAAAATACGTAAAAACATAAAATTTACTGTTTAAGTGACGGTATTAAAATATAATGTTTAATGTATTTGTGTGTGTGTGTGTGTGTGTGTGTTTGTGTGTGCTTGTGTGTGTGTGTGTGTGTGTTTGTATGTGCCAAATCACCATATATCTAAGTACATAATCTGTACGACTTCATGTCTTACGTAATCCTTAATGGATCAAATATTGTGTGGTGTATAGGGATTTTCTCAAAATATATTCGATGGCTAGAGGACCATGACTAAAAATATGAAAACATGGTACCTTTATGTTCCGATGTGGTAACTAAACATCTGAGATATCTCACAGTTTCTCCTAATTTGTACTATTCGAATAAAACACAGACAACACTAGCAAACACAACCCATGAACATTGCTATTAACATTATTAAAATGGATTCGGATATTAATTCGTTTATAAATAGATGTAAATAGGTAAACAGTAAAGAAGATGTACTTCTGGGGAGTGAAATTTAACACGAAATCACAAGTAGATGCGATTAACCCTGGCACGCTGCATACGTGACTTATTTCATGAAATTGTATTCCCGATGGTTTCTAGAACGCCCTCAGGGTGTACCAGATATTTCTCACAATAATCTACAGTTTATCTTCACGGATTACATTTTTTTAAAAACCGAATCGGAAATTATGTTCGAATTCCAACCTTAAAACCAGACAGTGTTTTGACATAGATTGAATTTATTTAGTCTTTCGGTGTTAAAAATTACATTACTCCTTTTTCATAACTCACTTCATACTCCCTCTCCAAACTAGAATTACAAAGGTGTGCATTAATTCTCATAAATCTCGTCAGACATTTTTTTAAACAAAGTAAATATCACGTTATAATTTATTAATTTTCATTTTGTTAAATGAGCTACAAATAATTATTTATATCCCACAGATGCGGTACCAAGATGTCATTAAATAATCAACGTGATGTAAGGAAGGTTTCTTAATTCTTGTCACGAAAAGATAGTTTTCTTTTAATTCTATCCTTTATTCACTACTATTCTCCCGTCTTATAAAAATTATATAAAAATGTAGCTAAAATGAAAATAGAGTTTATGTTTGTCATGTATTACGCTGCAGCCGTTAAAAGGTACGATGTTAATTTCATTACTCTAAAATAATTCCTGGACGAAGGGCTTTAAAATACTTACTCATCAGTAATACAATTTTAAACAACTCTTTAAATACAGATCTATGTATTAACATTGTTTTACTTTATTTCTTGAAATTTAAAATGCTTTTCAATATATTTCTACGCAGTGCCACATTTGTTAGAACTTCTAAAACTTTTATTAAAATGTGTTCTCTTCACGTTTTAAAATATGCTAGCCGTATCCAATTATAGTAAGTTAATACCATACCTAACTAGATATTTTCCTTGTTTCGATGAGACTATGAAAGCAAACCTGATTTTGTTTTATCTACACAACCAGTCCTTATAATTACCAGATATTATCCTAATTCCATAAGTAACGTAATTCATGTTATTTACGTATTACTGAAATGCCTTTACATAGATTTTTGTATGATAGGCCCTATAAACTTTTTGTGTGCTTTATGAACAAAATTTAGAGTACACATTCTAGTAACACACAAGTCCTCACTAATCACATTATTATATAGTTAACGACCGGATGTATATTTCGGTTATAAAAAAACAATCCTTCGATGCCACAGAATACATGGGAAGGTTTTTCGCATCGACGATGGTTGCTTTTCAACAGAAATGAACAAGATGGTAATAAACAATAATATTGTGGTTATACAACGATGGAGTTTATGTGTTTTTAGTGGAATAAAAAGTATTTGTATTCTACTTTTCCGTTTAAAACAATTTTGATATCACTCGTGGGAAAACAATAGTATAAATAAAACTGTTCTATTTATTCTCCTACCACTAACAAATATTCGAATCACACAGCCATCTAAAATAAAATTTATTACAAAACGTGTCATAACTGACGCGCACTTCCAATAATCAAGGAAACGTTTTTTTGTATGCTTTGGAAAATAAATTGCGTACAAATAATAATAGCAACTTAAATATACCATTAAACATATTTTATTTTAATTAAGAAACTAATAATTATATGTATATTATTTTTAAAAAAACAGTATACTTTACTATATACTTTAAAGTGTTTAAGTACATTTGGAAACCATACCTTGCTAAAAAGCTGTCTATGTCACATTAAATATGACAAAATATGTTGTTATTTTCTTGCTTTGTTAATTCTAATGAGATACAAATTGCTTTTAACGTACGTTTTAATGAGGTTTTATAGTATTTTGATGATTTAATGTATATTATAACAATAGAATTATCTTGAGAACTTCGTACAATAGATTAGGTATTTGTTTAAAATAATGGTCTTAATGTGCGGTAATTTAAAATGTTATAAGGTACGAAGCTGTTGATTAAGTGATTGTATGAACCAAATTTTTCAATTAAGTAATGCAAATTGTTTTGCAAGTGCATTGAGATATTGAAATACTTTTATAAAATTTGAACCTATCTTCAGTAATCATTTGACAATGTTTCCCGTAGCGTTCAACATCTTCAGTGGTCTAAAACAGGTCAATCTCCAAAACTGGTTGAATCAGAAACACATATATCTCGACACTAGACTCTCTTCATTCACTTCATAAACCAAGGGGATTAAATTGAAATTACTTTATTAGTTAATTTTTTGAAATAATGAAATTCGTGTAACTCTGACATTGAAGAGAAGGGGTTATTGTAACTTTCTTACTGATGTATTTAGTCAGTTACCTATTTTTTACCTGGGGGTACCCTGGAGTCTTGAAATTGTATAGTATATAATATACTATATTTCAAGAGTATAAATTGAACTATAATTAGAGCAATCTCGTTTCCGAAAAGTTAGTAAATTTATCATGTTACAGTCCCTGTAATTACTCTCGAAATGACACAATCAGCGCTTTGCTAATGTTCTGTTAGCTGATATTCTCGCTACATGATGTAATCTAGCTTTAGCTAATGATAAAATTACGTCTGACCTAGGTTTGAAAATTATCTGCTTTCTAGGGATAAATTTAACCAGTTTTATATTTTCATGGTTGAACCTGTTCAGTATAAATAATTTGAAGGTGAAATAATATACCAACAAGACGCAATAGTGCCGTAATTTTAAATTTAATTAAATAGAGCCCCTAACATAAAATAAACTCTGTCATTTAAATCTCTCGTCAGAGTTCAAGTCTTAATGAAAAATATGCTCGTATACAGGGAAGAAACACCAACAAAAAAATATTTAGAACGTTGAAGAAAATCAATAGGCTCTTGGATAAATTATGTGTCAAAAATGTTTTGAACTCAGATATTTATGTCTTATTAAAACAGGATATATGCCAATTGCTAGGGAGTATTTTATAAGGAAAAGGGTTAACGCATCATGGTTACAAACGGATAAACATTTAGGAATAGTATTACTACACTGTTTAAAGTAATTATTAAAAACTAATATTACTATATTCTACATTCCTGGCGTCTGATTAATTTTTCTCATTAGAATGAGTACAATATGCTTCGCTGCGTAATTGATAACAATAGCTGGTTGCTCTCCAGAGAACTACTCAGGCTAGCAATAAATGTAGTAAGCATATCAAAGTTGGTCTCCAAACAATTGTTTTAGTAAAAGAAAAATGCTTTATTTTGTTATGGCAAAATAAATAAGTACAATTTCAGAGAAACAATTAAAATATACAGCTTTTAATAGGTGATTGTTATTAATTACAATGGTCTAGGCGTGACGGGGATTGGCTGCCCCCCGTCTTGTACAAAGTTATGTTCTCAGTTTTATCCTTCAGCTACTTATTAATATATTTGATACTCCCCTTATAATCCTGAATCTAGCAGCGAGATGAAAACCATACAGATGATTTACTGCACATCGATCATAACCCACGATTTTCTAGGTTTTAAATATCAAAAGACATTACATTTAATGCCTTATACTCCAGAAGCATTATAAGAGAAATTATCGTTGAATATTCTATTCAGTTTGTAGTATTTTCTTGAATAGTAATTATAACAAGGTTATTCGGTTAAAAATAGAATAAACTGAATATTATGATTTATGTGTTACAATTTGTTACATGTAAGATACAGAATGAAAGAAAACCAATCTAAACAATAAATAACAGGATTAAACTGATTACTTGATAACATGAAACCGTTACGTTAAAAGAAATAGAGACGATTTCTCTTCAAACAAATGTATGCAGCGAAGTAATTCTTGGAAATTTACGATGCAATAAACAAGACTGAAACTACTGTTCGAATACGGAATGGTTTTATTTCAACACGAGTTAGTCTTTATTCAGGTTTGGTAATAAACGAAATCAGTTTATTGAAAAAAGTAGGTCCATTATTTGGACTATATAGAAGCATAACATTGCGTTAAAATATAAACGTAAAACCAAAAGAAGGAGATATTTAAACATAAATATTTAAGACAAACAACAACTTATGACCAATCGGTCAGGAACGGAGGGCGTCATCGAGTCTACGCAGCTTGGTACTTGTGTAATCTGTACCGATTCCCTCACTCGGGATAAGGAAGCTAACTGGATGCAGATGAGACGCAGGATCATCGATAGATAATGGTTATTAGGAGTGCAGAAGGGGTTTTGGGGGCAAGGCCCCACCTAAAAAAAACGTTTTTCTAGTCTTTATAATCGGTGAGGATAGAAATTGGGCTTATTATAAAAGGGCTTGACCTGAAGAGGTTTTTATGGAAAGTTAGAGCCACAATTTGTAAAATGGAAAACAAGTTTTATTTTCTCGTGAGAATGTTATTATATCTCTATTGGATTCAAGAGTGAAATTATTTTTTCAATCACCTTTTTTTACATGTGAGAATATGAGTGACTGTGTGAGTGTAGCAAGGAAGTGTACAAAACAAAGAATTTTGTGTGTTTCAAACTTAAAACGTGAACCTAAATTCACATTAAACTAACAATACAGAGAAAAACGAGATAAGATAGTGCTGTATACAGAGTTTACAGTAGGTGGAGATTTCGTCTCAGGTGAATATAATTGCCGGTTCTAGAAAAGAGAGATGATTCCCTAGCATTCAATGCAATAGAAAGTTTAAGGTAATAAGTGAATCTGACGCTGCGTCTTCTTAGAAACAATCCAAATTACAGCCCTGAGTATATTGACTGTTCACTATGTATTAGATGCTTCACAACAGTTCTACTTAATGAAGGAGTTAATTCAACGATTTAATGCATTTCCTTTACATAGAAATCTAATCTTTTTTGATGCAATATTTTTTCAAAGACACATAACTAGTTCCACAGCGTTTTTGCTCTGTTTTTTCTTGTTGCAGTTTTATTTTTAAATTGATGTTTCAATTATCTGTCTTAATTTATCCTTCGTAGACCTTTCGTAGAGCTAGTAATCTTTTTCAGAATTTTAAAATGATTGTGTATAGTGTATCGTAGTGATAGTTTATTTGTAGTGATATATGATATATATAAATATATATAAATATCGCTATATGTATTCTTGTGTATTAATAAAGAACATAAGTCAAAATAAAAATACAAGAATTATAATTGAATTTACAATTCAAAGCTTTTCGTTGGCTAACAGTACCAACATCATCAGGAATATTAAACAATTAAAATTAATATGTTAATTTTAATTGTTTAATATTCCTGATGACGTTGGTACTGTTAGCCAATGAAAAACTTTGAATTGTAAATTCATTTGTAATTCTTGTATTTGTATTTGACTTATGTTCTTTATATATATATATATATATATATATATATATATATATATATATGTGTGTGTGTGTATTCTTGTGTATTAAAAAAGAACTAAGTCAAAATACAAATACAAGAATTATAATTGAATTGTTTAATATTCCTGATGATGTTGGTACTGTTAGCCAACAAAAAGCTTTGAATTGTAAATTCAATAATAATTCTTGTATTTTTATTTTTACTTAGTTCTTTATATAAATAAATAAATAAATAAATATATATATATATATATATATATATATATATGTATATATATATTTATATTCTTGATATTTTACGTTATCCATTACTTTTCCGTTGCACTGACTTTATGAAGTTAATATATTACTATTGTAAGTAATTGGAGTGATTCGACAATGGTCAAGTGAGCGAAAGGCACCTCATCACACAAGGTAAAATCATTGCACTTAATGGTGGATAAAATTATCTTACAAATGTAATATATTAACTTCATATAAATAAATAAATATATATATATATATATATATATATATATATATATATTTAGTGAAGAATTGTGTGGTTTTTCCGGTAATGTATTATGACTACCACTTCTCCTTTAATAGTATGTTCATGTGTTCATACTAGATCTACTTCGGAATTGTTTTAATGGTCAATCTTTATAACATGGGAAACCATGAAGTTTTATTTCAATACCTTTTTTTTTAATTCAGAAGTATATTTAGAACTTACAGTACCACGATTATTTACTCATAAAAAAAACATGGAATTACACTCCCTGCTAATTTTAATAACCTTGTTCACGTATTTTTATATGTTCGTTATTTGCACAATATGATTCTAGGTGAGTGTATAAATGTGCATCCTGAACCAATAGAGATTATAATAAGTATATAAATATTCCCTCAATAAAAGGTCTTTGTGATGAAGATAGCTAAAACAATACATATGTTTATGTTACGAACGTGTATTTCTTTCTACTCGTTTATTTGTAGATGTGGTCGTGACCACGTGGCTGAAACGTTAGGTCTCCTGGAACGTAATCCTATTGGTTGTTTCCTTATGGTCTCCTGTACAACATTTATTTAGATGTATGGTCTTAAATATGCACAGACTTATAATAATAATATATAACAAAATCTTTTCGTTCCTAAAACAAAAAGTCTTTCCTGAATTTTTTATGAAAGAAAATCAAACATTAAATGAAATAATAAATTCAGAGCAACGTATCGCAGAGTGTTTACCCAAAGAAAGTTGATTTAATTGATGCAAGACAATAAAAACAATTAGTAGTTATAAGAATATATATGTAAATCATCAAAAAAATAATACAAATATAATAAATTTACATGTATTTGTTGCTTACTTGTAACTTTTTAGATGATACTTATTGTTGTCTTAAAAAATATATTGTTCTTCTCTCTGATTCTTCGTTAAAATCTTACGTTAATAAAATATACTGTACTATTTCCTAAATACGAACAGAAACATTTTGATTTAAAGTTCCTCATGTTTCAATAAATCTTACAATAAACAAACAATTGGCTAAATTTTTCGAATTCAAAACTTTAATTGGTTCTGTATCTCAGAAATTGTTCATTTTAATGAAGTAAATAAAACTCCTAAAAATAACTTAGGAAGAAGAAAAACAAAATTAAAAGTTTTAATTTCCAAACAGAGATAGAAAATTGCCAATTGTTATCTTATTCGATGCAATTGTTAAAACGGCCTTGTTATTCATATTCAATAAATAAAGGAGAAATAAGATAAAGATTTAAAGTAAAGAGGTAAAGTAAGGTACAATACAATTTGTAGAACACTTCTGTAGCTTAACGGTATCATTTTGGAATAATATGAATTATACCATTTAAACATTTCGTACTCATTTAATACATTTTACCTACTCATCTATTATCATGGAAATTATACTGCTTACCATTCTCAGTTACATAAATATATATCGTTTTTAAGGATTGGCAGTTCAGCAACCTGCAAAGAACTTTAAGTTCTTTAAATTCTTTTAAGCGGAAAACAACTTCTCGGATAGGCTTTATGCACTTGATGTTTATGAAAAGGCTTTGAAGTAAAAGTTTTATTTATGTAGAAAAACTTTGCTTTCCCATAGAAAGCAGTAATTTATCCAAATATATATTCCGTTTGGGAGTTTTTCTAAAATTCAAAATTATTTTCATAGCACACATTTCTGACACTATCACAATATTTCATTGAACAATAAAATAACACGTAACTAGGAATAGTGGTAATTCATCCAATCTTCAATATATATTCCTATGCAGCAAGAACCTAGGTAACAGGCTTATTTATCATACCACTCATGCATTAAGCTTCCTCAAGCGTAGACTGGCTAACGAGCTAACATATTTAGTTTCTGAATTCCACGAACGACTAGTGTAGGACACTTGTCCATAAATAAAAGTCTTCACGGTAACCATTTCTGTTTTCTCATAATCGTTATCTCGTCATCGACTCTTGCCTATTATTTACTAGTGTTATTCAAACAGGTCCTAACATTTATTTAATATAGAAACAACTTTCCTTGTTCACTATTAAATTTAATAAATATAAATCTGTATACTAAACAAGTTATTTTAAAATACTTTGTTATTCTGTTTATGGGATTTATAAATGTTTGATTCAAGGTAAACGAAAATATTTTGCATTTTTTATAAATGAGTCATTGTGTTTTTAGCTTTTGTATACAGTTGTGGTTTATTGTCTCTAATTCTGTGTTGTTTAGGAACGATAACAATATATGGTGGCTATGAGTCTTCCACTCTTAGTAGAAAATGTTAAACAATCAGCTGGAACAGGAGCTATGACACAGGTTTGCTGTCGCGAATAATAGAGAAAAACAGGGAGGCGTCTTACCGTAAAATTGAGTTCTGGAAGAATGATAAGGAAGACCATATGACCTTTTTAGGGAGATTGAGGAATTATAAAATACAATGGATAAGATGACCAAACCTAAAATTATTGAAAGGTATTTAAAAAGGGCCGCGGATGCATAGTGGAAGGCCAAAAAAAAAAAATGATACAGAAATGAATACGGAATTCAAGCCAGAATTCTCGAAACATTTCTGGAGTTTCCACCAACAAGATAGGGTACGGAGACAAGTTAACCAGGGACGTTACCATAACTATGGACCATACTAATGGCAGAGTATTTCATTATAATTGTAAACAAGGCGTAGAACTTAGACCCGGTAATCCCAGAAAGCCATTTGATTTTCATGCTAATAGCGCCATATGGAAGTAACGTGCTGTTAGCTAGCGTAGGAAACCTAACGAGTAGCGTATAACAGGCAATTTCTTTCCTACAATAGCTGGACAAACTTTCAGAACATGCCAATAGTACCGGGAACACCCCACACGGTCAACAGCGGCTGGTTGCATCACACTAACAACCTAAACCTAACCTTAGGTCGCATGGTGATTCCGCAAAAAACCCAAATACCAAGTATCCTAAAACGATAAGTCCCAAAATATCTATCCTTGGACCAAGCGACCAAAGACCAGAAATGTAAATAGAAAGGAAAAAAATGAGGGTGGCACGTTAACCGAGTTAGGGATCCAAAGCGACAAATGGCTAACAACAAATAGGAAGCAAAGAAAATTGCCAGTTTACCGTCATAATGAAATGAGCCTAGTCGGTTTTTCCTTGTCTATTCGGGATGACTTGTTAGAGGAAGGGAGCGACTAAAACTGGAACAAATAGACCAATGTCAATGATATAATGCTTAATTAAGGGCAAAAAGATATTTGCTGAAATAGACACAGGTGCCCAAATGTTTGTTAATATAACCTAGAAATATGTAGCTTTAAAACAAAACTGTTATCAATTTACGAGCTATCACTAGCTAACGTGGGGATAGTCACAGAATTAGGGGCAACTTGAAAAAGGGTCAAATTGCAAACGATGTTTCACCTAACACTCAACGGTCTCAGAAAGGAGTTTGTTTTCTTCATAACGGACAACCTACGGGTTGACCTCATGTTGGGGAGGAAACACTTTGTGCGCGTTAAAAGCCCGGATAAACAAGGACACATCGTTCATTACCTATGAAAATGACGGACATGGGCTAAACCAAGAATTTCTGTAAAATTAATAATAAAAAACAAAATTAAATAACGAAATAATATCCAACAAAATTAATGAAAATTTCACTACGACGCGACTATGTAACTCTCAGGACCGACAGAAACTTAATATGAGCAAACAATTTAAACACGGACAAAAGACACCTAAAACGCCAAATCAGGATTGTTTCATAGTATATGGCGAGACAAGGGAGCCATTCACAGGCGAGTATCAGGATAATGTGACCTTGAAGAGGGTTGATGGTGGTGAAATGGAATCGAGAAAAGCAAAGGAAACAAGCAAAAACCAAAACAAAAACAATAGCAAAAATAGTTTCCACGATTAAACGGGGAACGAAAATTAAAAATATATCAAACTCAAACAATAACGGACGAAATGTTGCAAAAAAACGAAAATTACCAATAAATTAACAACATAATGAAATCACAAAGTAATCAATAAATTAGACATTGAAGGAGGGAAAAAAAACTAATAAAGTGCGAAATTAAGAGTTTAAATGAGGACGAATTAAGGAAGAAAGGGATCAAATTAACAATGAAATTAAATAAGAATATCAATAAGCCGAAACAAATAAAGTTCCAGCAAGTTAGGGAAGGACCTAATTGTCCTAATATAGTCCGTTAGATGATAGAAAAATTCCAAAACGAATTAGTTTTAAAAATTTTGACTTCAAATCTAAAACAAATAAATTCGCACATCAAAAAATCACAAATAAATCAACAAATAATCGACATTACAAAAGTCAACTAAATAAGAGAAAAATTAAATTAAGAAAAATAATAAAATACAAATGTTATGCTCAGTGGTGAAGACGAAATGCCGTAAGAAATACAGAATCAATATAAAATGCCTAAGACTGGATACAATTAAAACATATGATACTAATAACAAAAATTGCAATGTATGTTTTCTTCCGCAAACAGGTTCAGGAAGAAATAGACAAAATTCTCCAATATGACATAATTGAAAGTCAAGAACGCCGTATGTCAATCCAATGGCTGTTGTTACGAAATCAGACAAAACAGTTCGACTATCATTGGACGCTAGAAAATTGAATGACATAACGATACTCGACTAAGAAAGTTAACATAGTATAGATGATATACTAAGGAAGGGAAGAATAAGCGATATAACTTTAAGATCGATATGACGTTAGGTTTTTGGCAGGTACCGTTAACACACGAGTCAAGGAAATATACCGGCTTTTTATTCAATAACAAAGTGTACGATTTGGGTTACAGAATTCTTTAGCGGCCCTAGTATGGATGGTCGAGCTAACGTTAGGCATTGAATTAAGCGGCGACATACTTGCTTATGTCAACGATTTATAATATCTATCGGAGACATTTGAGGAACACCTGGAGCACTTGCAAATTATATTTTCCAAATTCAGGGAGGGAGACTTGACCATAAAAACCAAAAAAGACATTTTTCTGCTAACGGAAAATGAATTTTTTAGGGTACATTTTTGTAATGAAAGGGGTAAAGACTGACCCATATAAGCTCAAGCGTTTCACGATTTTCCTAGTCCTAAGAAAAAGAAACAACCTCAATCGTTCTTAGGATTTGTGAATTACTATTCTCGCTTTACGAGTCAATACGATCAAGAAACTTCAGCCCTGTTGAAGCTCTTAATGAAGGGACAGCCCTGGAATTGGGACGTAGAAATGTAAGATGCCTTTAACAGAGTAAAAAACCAAAGGCCAACAGGGCAGATTAGGAATAATAGGTCTCATGTCGAGAACCCTTAAAAAAGCAGAATTGGGATATACAGTATCCAAGAAGTAGCTCTTAGCAATAGCACACGGGTTAAAGAGACTTCGGCACTTTTAGTAGTAGCCCCACTAACAATAATTACAGATATCAAAGCATTCAAATTTCCGTATTCATGTAATTACACTAATTCATGCATAACTATTTGGATTTTGGCGATACAGGAGTATCAGCCAAAAATGATACACTGCCCAGACAAAGAAAACTACCCTTGTGTCACAATAATCCGGATGTACCAGACTTATATGGGAAACGGAAGTGGCCAAAAGGACATCAATTATGATTCAAGTGTAACAAGCAAAAACAGAATGTCCAGCATCATTACAAAAAATGTTTAAAGACATGAGGCAAATTCAGGAACAACAACCTGATTTGTTGCATATCGTAAACCAAATAAACAATTTTAACAAATTCAAAATAGCAAATAATAAATTATGTAAAATTTTAAATGGCAAAACAAAGGTAATAATGCCAAATCGGAATATTGCTCCCTTTATAGAACAAGTTCACAAGAAATATGCGCACTTAGACAGTAATAAAATTGTCAAAATTATATATGCACATATTTACAATAAAAACATAAATAAACAAGTGATGGATATCATTCGTAAATGTCGAATTTGCCAGTTTGCCAAAGTAACAAAAGATATATGCAAGAAAGAACAAAACCCATTTTAATGCAACAGCCAGAAGGAATAATTGCTGTTGATTTCTTAGGACCTTTGCCGCGAATTATAGGAAGTACAAGACACATCCTAGTAATTGTAAACGTGTTTTCATAATTAGAGAAGTTGTATGCAGTGAAGCGCCCAAATACGACGAATACAGAAGGCAAGCTGTCGCATTATTTTCGAACAATCGGGAAACCTAGGCGAATACTCTCAGATATCGGCTCGGTCTTTATTTCCCGACAATGGAATTTAAGGATGCAAAACAACAAACCGCCAAAGTGTATGTTGTCCATAACACTGGTTTCGGGTAAATTCGGCTTGTGGAAAGAGGGATGGGCCAGGGATGAAACAAGGCGTTTCTTGATTCAACGGAAAAGGTACACGCTTTTTTTAACTATATTGTTTATTTCATTCTCTTCGGATCTTCCTGGCGGAATGTCTTTTTCAGTTTTATTCTATTTAATATGCTACAATTTGAGTGTCTGTATGTGTGTGTGTATGTTTCTGTGTGTGTGTGTGTGTGTGTGTGTTTGTGTATGTGTGTGTCTGTGTGTATGTGTGTATTTTAGAGAACCGTAGAAATTAGTGTTTGAAACTTTCCAGATTCAACTTAAATCTTCATTAAATACAGGCACAAAAAAAATACGTTGGGCGTGTACACAGAGTTTACAATAGATAAAGCCTTCGACTAAGCCGAATACGACTGATATTTTTAGAAATGATGGATGTACCTCAACTTTCCTTATGATTTTAAGCTTTGGTTTTTTTAGAAATAATTCCAAATACAACCCACAACAGACGATTAGTTTACTGGGTATGAATGGTTACACAACAGTAAGAAATAATGCAGTAGTTTGTTCTACGATGTAATACATTTCTATATCCTACAGATTTTATAGTTAAATAAAAATTATTTTTAAGCAAACAAAGTTATTTCACCTGATATTTGTGTTACAAAATATCAAGTGCACAGTGGTACAATATATTACAATTATTTAATCAAAGATAAACTAATAATTACACAAATGAGAATCCTAAAATTCCAAGATTAAATGGACTAATTAGGTTGCACAAAGAAGATAAACCAATTAGGCTATTAGTTAATTTTACAACTGCTCCTTCTTATAAAATTTCCAAATATTTGGCTTTATTACTTAAAGATAAGGCACAATTAAATAATACTCATAATATAAAAAACTCGATTGAACTTATTGAAAATTTAAAAGATATTAAAATAGATAATAATACAAAATTAATATCATTTGATGTTACTAACATGTATAATAACATACCTATAATGAAAACACTTGAAATAATAAAAATTATAATAGATACATTTGAAAAAGATAACACATTAACATAAGAAATAATAAATACATTAATAATCATATTAAATCAAAATTATTTTTCATACAATAATAAAATTTATAAACAAAAGGATGGATTAACAATGGGCTCTCCAATGTCCAGCATATAATCGGAAATATTTTTACAAAATAGACATTGATATAGATAAGATTATTAACACATATGATCAAAAATGACACTGGTTTAGATATGTAGATGATGGATTATACATATCAAATAATATGGTTCAAATATTGACAAAATATTAAAATGTATAAATAATATACACGAAAATATAAAATTTACTCATGAATTTGAATTAAAAATTAAACTAAATTATTTAGATATTACAATTACTAGAAATAAAGAATCATTTGAATATTATATATATAGAACACCAACGCGGACAAACCAAATAATACCTAATTATTCAAATCATCCATACAACCAAAAAATGGCAGCGCTTTATAATTTACTACATAGAATGCACAAAATACCAATGAACGTAAATAATCAAATAAAAGAGAAAAATATAATATATCAAATTGGTTTAGAAAATGGATATAAAAGAAAAACCATAGATAAATTAAATAATAATATAATTAGAAAACAGAAACTCGAAAATAACTTTGTACCTAATAAGAGAGAAAATATTTGGATAACTTTTACATTCACTGGTAACGAAATAAATAAAATTACAAGATTATTTAAAGAAACAAATTTACAAATTACATATAAAACTATTAATAAAATTAAAAATTTAATGAACAATAACAAAAATCAAAATAATATGCACGAAAGAAATGGAGTATATAATATAAAATGTCAAACTTGTAATAAATTATACGTAGGACAAACAAAAAAGAAATTAAAAGAAAGATACAAAGAACATTTAAACGCTTATATCAAACTAAACATATACAAATCCAATTTAGCTACGCATTGTATTAATAATGAACATGAGTTTCAGGAAATAGCAAATATGAAATTTATAAAATAATTAAATAAAGGATTAAAAATGAATATATTTTTAAACATTGGAAATTTATAAGCATAAAGTTAAAGAAAAATAATTAATGAACAAATTCAAGTGAGATCAAGGCACCAAACTATTTATAAAGTCATTGATGTTGTAGAAAAATTTCCATAAAGTGCAATACTTATAAACATATGATTCTTTGTAGTACATATGATTTAATTTTGTAAAAGTATTTTATTAGATAATTATTTTCCTGAAGATGCTAATACTATTTTAACGGCGAAGAGCTTTGAATAAATATATTCGTTAAAAGTATTCTTGTTTTTGAAGTATTTTTAATTTATTACCTATAGTACAAGAAAGCATATCACCATATTTAATATATATATATATATATATATATATATATATATATATATATATATATATATATATATGTTACAATCCAGTAACAATTTAATAACAGTTAAAGAACTATTGTACATCCGTACTACATACCTACCAAATTTTCCACAGCATCCTTATTGCGACGAAATAAGTAGAATTAACATTAATTAAATTCCCAACCATTTCTATAATGTCTAGACCCAATAAAACGTACCTATATAGCATATTTTGCTATTTAACTACTATTTTAATAAAAGTGAAGATTCCGGATACTAGTTGATTTAAAGGTAGTTAGAAAAAGAATGATTTTTAATTTTAAATGTAATTAAAAAAATGTACAAAATAATAAAATGACCGACTAATTGCAATTAAAAACTGTAAGCCTATGGTAGACAACGCTTATTTATTGATGTTGGACATCGTTGTCCCTATACGATTGAAGATAATACAAATATTATTTCTATTTCAACTAATAAAACGCTTTCTAATTTAAAAGTTATTACTGAAGAAGAAAGATAGAAAATGAGTTACTTTGACCTGAGAGGGTGCCAGAAGTAAAATAGGATTGAATACCTAAAGGACACACCGGGGGCCAACTACCCTAAAGGCAATAGGCTACCTAACCTCCCATCTATGTTCCCTAACACAAAATTACTCCTTAGAACACACTATTTTATGTTATTATCAATTATGTTTTAGGTATGTTATATTGAAAAAAAAAACTAGAAGCACAAGAAAGTTTAATAATCGCTTTAATGCACTCTTTGCAGTTTGATAATATTATTCTTTTTCAAATGATTGCTTCTCTAATAAGATGCCTACTGCTATTATACGTTAATGTTTTTATATGCAATGTATGTAGTTTCTATAAACATATACTCTTGCAATACGACAGGAGTAAGGTTTACTCCAGAGCAAGGTACACTAAGGTGATCGAAATAATTAAAAATTAAATATATAATTAGAGTTTGTTTAGGAAAGTTTTTTCAACCAAAGGGTGAAACTAAAGTAATTAGATATTTCCCATGTAGGTTACTTAAGACGGTAAAACACGTTTTATAAAATAATCATATAATTGAGGCAAATCGAATTTCATGTTTACAAGATGCGGACAAACGAACATTTGTTTAGACAAAATTACGGTCCGCGTTTGGAAAACACTAAGAACATTAGCCTTAAGCCTACTTGTAACCTAATCATATTAATATCTCAAGTTGTAGAGAAAATATACAACAGAAGGTATGAAACTTTATCAAAAATATATTGTTTATTGACAAATTAAAAAAGTGGAACATTTTCCAGTAATATATAGGTTCTGGATGTATACCATATTTGATGTTTTATAATAAACTACTCTAAAGTTAAGTAAACATACCTCACAGGATTAGAAAAAAACTGGAATTGTCTTTAATAGTGAACCATTATATAGCATCGATTGCGTAAAGCGGTTTACTCTGCATTCATTAATTAAATGATTTAATATATATATATATATATGACGTTCTAACTTCAGTGCTGGGATCGAATGAATACGATATCCAAGTCAGCGATCGAATCGATAAGAGGAATAATATCGCATAACTGAGTAAAGATTTTTCCCGTTGTAGGTATGCTAATGACGTTGGAAATTGAAGAAAAGCCTTCAAAATACCGGATTACCCTAATGATGTTATCCATATTTATAGCTTACGAAAAACAATTCTAAAATATTATTAATAAGTCTAAAATAATACGAGTAGAGTCAAATATTATTCTTTGTTTTTACGAAAATTATTTGTAAATACGACTTTTGAATTTGCAATAATGTTTCAAGGAAAGGTATACCTGACTTAGTAGTGACTAAGTTAATTATAACTAACCCAACTTTCTGTAGGTTTTCTTTCCCAGGCGTAGTTTTATTTTCCCTTTCCTATTTAGAGATACTTCCCATTTAGTCGGGTTACTAAAATTAACTATGTTCCAAGCTCTTTCTACTTATACTTTATCGGAGTAAAATTTATTTTCCAATTTATAGTGACCCAGGATAATATATTGTACTTTTTGCAGGGTACATCTAATAAATATACGTAACATTCTCAGGGCAGAGAATTTACTATACATTATTCCCGCCTCGGTTGAATATTATTAAATGTGAATAACAGATAATAGGTCTATAACCTTATTTGTTAAAATACCAACGACACTGTGTAAAACATTTCAAATAAATTCGCCTTTATCATTACCGCTTCCCATCACTAAAGAACAGATGTAGCCAAGCTTTTCAAGCTTGTGAGTATATCTATTCATAAACATTTCCCTCAATCTGACCATTATTCCTCTACATGCATTTGTTTTTACGAGGCGTCCGAATCGTACTTAGTATTGATACGTAACATCTGTGATTTAGGATTCCAGAAGATGTGTTTAACATGTAACACATTGACTGAATGTTTTTCTCTAATTCTAGCTGTACACATTAGATAAAACTTAAACGGAATCATGAAACGTACCACCTGAACATAATGGGCTGCTATTTGATAAGTAAATTGCTCCTAGATTGTTGTACGTTTTCGGAGCAATGTGATTGCAGTAGGAGGTAGTGTGACACACACGCTCGTTGTGGGTTATTAATCTATCTTACAGTTTATTATAAAATAGGAATCCCTTACATTCTTCAGACCATTTTGCCTTTAGCTTTCAAATGTTGTAGGATAATTAGTAGACCCTCTCAAGTTCACAGCGTCCTACTCTGAATAAAAAAGGCAATGACCTTAGACGGTCCATACGTCATAACTACGTCTAAGGAAACGAATGACGGTTGCCAGAATAATGATTTGTCAACATTCATCTTAATTTTTAAAATTTTCTGTTTAATAATAATCAATAATTATGACTTCAATTTTTCCACAATAGAAGTCAATTCGTAATAATGGTGTCCAGCTTAAATCTTAATTAATTGAATAGCTTTTTCGGTTAACTAATTATGCTTAATCCCTGATTCTGACAGGGTTTTCGGTTTAAAAATGTTCTGTGTGATGCATTTGTATTCTTAGTTGCAGGAAAACGTATTTGCAAAATATTTATTTATACGCTTATCAACGTTCCGTAAGCACCCATGCACATATTTTCTTTTTTACAGGGTCAAAGATATCACCTTAGACGTCGTCTGATTTGCGTATAACAAGCCATGCATTTTTTTTTTAATTAGAAAAATATTGCTCTATCGACATTTGTTTAACTTCTACAGTAACATTTGTACAATCTATACTACCAATAGACTTCTGAACTAACCTTCCCAGAATATCGTTTCACCATAACTTTATTGAATCTTAAAAAGAATAACGGAAAATGACCTTTTATCTGCAGTTGTATGAAAACAAAGATAATATCCGAATACGGAGGGGATATGGATATTTCCAGTAGCAACTCTTCTCCTATTTTGATAAACATTGTCCTGCGTTGTAGAAAGCAGTGTTTCACCTAGGTTCTTTTGAAATACCTCCAATGTGATTGTATTTGTTACATTGTTTTTTGCTATACAGTGCATTTCGAGAGTTTTAACTTCTATTAAATTCGTTAAGCGAACGATGTACAAAGACACCTTCTGATCTCATGCTACAGTGAGAGTTGACGTAATTTTGCCATTTAACACTTTGTATAAAAACTCAACTATAAATTAGAAACCTGCTATTTGCTCTGATTATATATGAATCCTTGCCTACAAAAATCAAATCTAACGTCACTTCCAGAAGTCGGCAGAAGTATCTTAAATAACAGGACACTTAATTTCCAATTTTACGTGATAATTGAACTGTTAGAAAAATAATTTTTTTTAGTTAAAAAAAGCACTATCGAATTTTCTATTACGAACACTGTTATGTATGGGTATCGTATAAAATAAATAGATCATTGTACTTAATTTGATCCATCGCAAAACACTTTCTTACAATATGCTCTTTTTCTATAGCAAATTAATGGAAAATAAATATCGCTTTTAAGTTTGCATAGTTGAGTTTTACTACGCTCTGTTTAAGGGTAGGTATTCGAAAAATAAGCATATGCTTCTTAAAATTATATGTTTTGCTGCTGCAGATATAAAAAAGTGTACATTCTCAAATCATTTTTCAATGTTGTAATAATATATTGTAATAAATAGAAAAGGACTAATTATTATAAACTGTAAATTTAATAATTTAAAATAAGTAATATCACTACATATAAAGAAACGGGGCGTGATTTTAAATTTAAATCAGCTGAACCTAATAACCTCAAACGATTCTTTGTTTTTAGAACCTACTTATCATTTAAAGTGCTAAGCAATCGCCTTTAGTATGATTGATACAGATTAAATATTATATGTCTTCATTTAATAAAATATTTACTGATATATGAGATAACAACAATTTCAAAAAATAATTTGTGTAGAACTTAAATAGAACTAAGATATCCTGACCAGTTAAGGGATTTAGGAATTCGGCCTATCAAAAAGGAAAATCACCCATAATTCAAAGTAATATAACTGACATAAATAAGATGCGGGGTTAAATACATCATGAACCAGGTGACTTCTTGAAAGAAGTTTGTCAATGACAAGCGACAAAATTAGATGAATTGGCAGATAGTGATATCTAAGAGAAAGACGTGGATAAATATTCACTAACGTTTTGGAAAGCAGTGTTTCAGCTAAGTTAGTTTTGACATTTTCCCTTGATTATATCTGATTCCTTGTCTATAACAATGAAATCTTAATCACTTCCATAGGTGGGCTAAAGTGTCTTACATACCAGAAAACTTTATATCTGGTATTACGTGATAATTGAAAATGTCAGAATATTGGATTTCTGTTGTTCTAAAAGCTCTATCGCATGACCAATCATGAAACTGTAATCGGTCTCGTATAACATACATATGCCTTTGTTGGCAAGTGGAGGCATCGTGAAATTATTTCTAATGATGTACTCTTTTTCGAAAGCAAAATATTGGAAAATAAATATTGAATTTACTTCCGCATCATTCTGATCTATTACGCTCTCTTTTTAAGTGATAAAAAATAAACAAATGACTTTCTTAAAACATTGGTTGAACTGTTGGAGTTTTTTTTTGATGCAAATACATCCTCATATAGTTACTCCAATGTTATATGAAACTTAAAATAAATCCTATGTAATATAAACTGTATTAATTAAAGAATAAAATATGGTACAACCCACACTTTTTTTTCTAAGATACACAAATGAAATTAACTAATATATATATATATATATATATATAACATAACCTATAAAGTTTTAGCAAAAGTAAAAACAAAAGTGAAAATCAGATCTGGGCGTTGTCAAATTTATAGCCACAGCTACTAATATAATTACATTAAAATAACATATGTTAATTATAAATATTTAATTTTGATGAGCCTATATTACAGGTAAAACATAATAATAACAAAATTATTTAAATAATTAAAAAAATTTAAAAAAGGTAGTGTTTAACAATTAATAAATTTAAAATAATATTGAATTTTGAATTGGTCCTAATTCATTATCAACAATTTTATTTTTATTTCTATTTATAAATAAAGTTTCCCATGCATCTAATTCATTTAAATTTATCACAGTTTTTAAAAGGACAACATTATTACTTTTAAGTTCGTGTTTTTCGTCCATACAATGTTTTGCCATAGCTGATTTTTCAGGCCTATTAAATTTAACATGGGAAAAATGTTATATATATTTCATCTGGCATATATCATACTGCAAACAATAAATTCCCGATTTATTTTCATTTTTTATTATATCTTTTTGGTTCCCTAGTATAGACTTTTTAGGTTAGTTCTTGCAACTAACAACACTTTTACATTACTGTTCTTCTCCAAAGCTTTTTTAGCCAAATTAGATAAAGGTGGATGGTAAGCTAATATAATCCATTTTCTTCCCTCTCTATTTTTTTAGTAACGTGCATCTTGAATTATTAATTTGTGAGTTGTACCATATTTTATTCTTTAATTATAACTTTGACTCACAAACCAGCTCGAATAATATTTATAAACTGTATTATTAATTAAAAATAAATGTTTTAACTCGAGATAAAGAAAAAAGTAACACCATGTAATAACTTTTTATGTGTACCAAATTATTATAAATTACATAACTCAAGGAGACCTCAAATTATACTTTATGACTACTCCGATCTCTGAGGAAATCAGATAGAATGTAAAAGTCCTGAACACAACATTTCTCTATGAATACAATATAAAAAAATACGCGTTGACTCTGAAAAGTAAAAAGAGTAGAGCATACGTGATTATTAATATGTTTAAATCCTATTCTTCGAGTAAACCATTTGCAATTTTAAAATACAATATTATTTTCCTAGACATTTAATTTGTGCCGTTTAATCGAATATCTTTTTCACAATACAACTTCCAACCATTGCCATTTTAAATATAAACAAATATGTTTATTTCTAAACGGTCCTGTTATTATGATACAAGTTGAAAAGCGAGCGTTTTAATATTTTTATAAATCCAATAGGACACATAGAAAATATTGAGAACACTATAGTAGAAGTAATAAAGTGAAGTTTTTTTGATGAAGTTGTAATGATTCATAATAAAACTAAAATGGGATTGAATTTGATAATTTGAAGAAAGTAGAGCTTGATTTTCAATGTGTGTACATAAAACCTAATAACCCCGTAACAAACTTTTTTTACACACTCACAATCATTTAAATAGCAAAGTAATCATTTTTAGTGAGTGCGATTACAAATCAAATAATACGGCTTCATATAATTAAAGATTTATTCACATAAGATATAACAAACATTTCTGTAAACTTAAGATATTTTAGAATTAATAGAGCTAAGACTTCATAACAGATCAAGGGCCTATGAATTTAGCTTTCAGAAGAGAAAATGTTCCCATAAAGAAATGTAAAAAATATGATATTACATACGTCATGAATATAGGGAGAACTTGCAATAAATTTATCAAAGTCCAACGAAGACATTATATGGATATCCAAATAAATTTTTCAAAGGAATAATAGGCTTGCACTACTATAGGACCATTTTGTATTGTTTCTCTTAGAACTGTATTTAAATATATAAATCAAATTAGAAATTCAATAAAAGAAGCTGATTACAAATATTTACTTGCGTTTTTCACTTTATAAAGATTTTATTAACATGCACCAACAACAAAACTAGATTTTTTATAGAAGGTGTTTGGGTTTTATATTAGTTGGTATGTACAATTTTACCTCGCCAAAACCAAAATATATAAAACTTTAATGGGTAACTTGTTAATAAAATATATCCTAAACCAAAAAGATCTCAAAATGACAAAGAAAAAGGAAAACATAGTCATAGAATGATTTCTTTTGTTTTCCTAAAATGTTTATTTTATTACCGCCAACATTTACAACATACTGATTCAACTAGGAAAAGGAAAGTCGAAAACCATAAAAATATAGTAAACTCTTTGAAAATCCCCCTTGAACACATTGTTATCGTCTTAATAATTTCACTATTGTGTTTATCTCTTCATATGGTTTAATAATAACAAGTTTAGTATTCAACAAGTTTAGTATTTTTAGACCTGTTCTAGGTTTTACACTGATATCTTATTTTCTATTCGTCCTACAACTGGAACTCTATTTTTCATATAATGGCTACTTATTTTATGAGTCTCATTGTCAATAGAAGTAACAAATAGGTCACAATTATTGATAGCTATAAGAATGATTTTTTGAGATATATTAATAATGTCCTCTCACTCCACTAACATATAATGCAATTACGCTCCAATTTTACATTGATAATTTTATAACTTGTTTTGTCTGTATCATTAAAAAAAATGCTTTTTAAAGAACAGCTTTGTTTACGTCGTTTACTCCGTAGTCATAGAGAAAGTGCTTTAACCATATTAGGTCGCCGATAATATTTGAATGACGTTTTGCCTTAGTGGTGATGTTTGTATTATACGATATCCAAGTCCAATAAGATCGGAGTGATAATATCACATATCGTATTAGAGTTTTTTTTCTGATGAGACGTTCCTAATGACGGTAAAATGTGAACTAAGAATGCCTTCACACGATAAAATTGCTCTCTTGAGGCATCCCATTTTTATAACTCAAGTCATAAATCTTCCTAAACCCTTACTAGTAAATGTCGTTTAATGTGTAGAGACAAATGGTTTTTGCCTTAACCAAATCTCTTTTTTACGTATTGCTCTCGCATTTTCAATAGGGTTTTACGTATATCTGTAGCCTCCGTTGAGTGTTTTTCATCTAAAATTTCGGATAACTCATCAGATAGATTTTCGGACGATATGCCAAAGCACTTGTAAAATTCTGTTATGTAGTCGGAAGTTATTGAAGGAATACCCCTGTCATTATTCCGAGTTTAATGAATGTACTTTTGTAGGTGAGACATCAAACAATTACTTCTTTATTATGTTACAGGATATATTTTCATTTAAAGTAAGTACCTTAATGACTCTCATAACTGAGAAATATAGTAATATTTTACTCATTTATTTGAGCAATTTTATGACTTTCGTTCGTACGAGATCCTAATTAGCTTTAAAAATTTCCTACTCGAAAGATATTATTATTTTATACACAACCACTTTCCTAAAAACACGCTCGGTATGTCTATGTGTTTGTGTTCAGGTTTACGACTATCGTTAACGTTCAAACTAACAATATATTCGTTAGTTTTATTTATTTTTTTTGTACATGTCTACGTTTCATCTTCTTAAGAAGACACACATCACTGCTTATTGGATTTAAAATACATTATGCTAAAGGAAATTATCTTAGTGATACTTTGATTCGAACATTCACTGTATTGCACACTTATTTTCTAAAACATATATACTCCTATTACTTTGTATTACGTCATATCTGCTGGAAAACTATAACATTATATTCTCTAAGATATCTTATGAACCCTTATAAAAGTCTCTCTGTTTTTATTAAAATTCATGCACTGCGATATACCATATCAGTTTTCAAGAGTAACGGGGCAACAACATTGACGGATACAGCGAGTGTACATATGTAACATTTTATTCTTTCAATAACGTATGTAAACAGCATCACTGAATTCAACATTGTAGCTGTTGTGAATGCAATAATATAATACTCTATGACAATCCTCTATGGAAAAAAAAAAAGAAAAAGAACATTATATAAATTAACAGATGATTTGTAATTGTTTTAGTTTTTCTCAGTTCTTTGTTTAGAGTTTTGTTTTAAGAAAGATGTGAAGTAATAAATAGTGTTTAAATATGAAATAAGTTTTATTACCAGCATAATTATATAAATATGACGAGTGTTCCGCCTGTAGCGGCAGTGTCAAAAGTTTATAGAAATAACATATGGCGACCGTGACAGGATAATAATTTGGTTACAGTTAAAATCTATGATCCATTAGTAAGTATTTTATAATGGATGCTCTGAAAAAGAAAAGAAAATTGTTTAGAACTGGATTTTCACGTTTACACAATACATTATTAGAATCCATAAAAAATGAAGATGATGTGATTTTGTTAAAAGCTAATTTAGAGCTATTACGTGAAAAACATAATCAATTGGAGGTCTTAGACCGAGAAATTATTGAAGTTTTACTAAATGAAAATGCATCTACTGAAGTTTTAGAAAATGAGGTAGAATCTGCCGATGAATACTCAGGCAAGTTTAAAATAGTTGAGTATTTAGTTGAACAGGCTATTGACAAGGCTAGGCCTAAGACAGATACTAGTGTGAATGTAGAAAAACGTAAATTTAAGTTACCCACACTTGAGTTTAAAAAGTTTGGTGGTGATATTAGTGATTGGTTGCCGTTTTGGGGCCAATTTAAGAAAATCCATGAAGACCCCTGTATTGATTCTGATGACAAGTATCAGTATCTCCTGCAAGCGACTATCCCTAATACTAAGGCTAGGGAAATTGTCGAGAGTTTTCCCCCATGTGGACGTAGTTATGAACAGGCTATTGAACATTTAAAATCTCGCTTTGCCAAAGATGACCTGTTAGTAGAGTTTTACATAAGAGAAATCTTGAAAATTGTAATAACATTAAATAGCAGTGAAAGTAAAATTACTATTTCCTCACTTTATGATCAAATTGAGTCAAAACTAAGGTGTTTAGAAACTTTAGGTGTAACAAAGGAGAAGTACGCTGCTATGCTCTTCCCATTAGTAGAATCTTGTCTCAGGGAGGATTTATTAATAGCTTGGCAGAGAAGTAGGCCTAACTCTCAACAGGACGAGACCGCGTCAGAAAGTAAAAGTAGGCTAGATAGCCTAATGAATTTTTTGAAAATTGAAGTGGAGGGAGAAGAAAGAATAAACTTAGCTAAACAGGGATTTGGTTTACAAAAAACAAAAGTATCAACAGGTGATAATCCTACGAGTTCATATAAAAGAGACTTTGCAAGTAAAGATAAGCATATTAAAAATACAAGAAGGCCTACCAGCAATGTTACAGCAGCTGGCCTTGTAAATGTAAAATCAAATACGTCTACAGTAAGCACAGATAAGACGAAGTTATCGATGTGTGTGTTTTGTGACGGTGGTCATTTAAGTGAAAACTGTTTTAAAGCTAGGGACATGTTTTTAGAAGAAAGGCAGAATATTCTTACTAGCAAAAGGTGTTGCTTTTCTTGTACAAAAGTAGGACATTTAAGTAAACATTGCAGAGCTATTGTTAAATGTATTATTTGTAATGGAAAACATGTACCACTTATGTGTTCAAAGTTGCAGAATAATTTTAATAGGTCTAACATTAAACCTAAATGCGAGGAAAAAGAAGCTGAGCCCAATTTTGAGAATTCCTTGTCCAATGTGAATGGCAATCAGGTTTACATGCAAACTCTTGTTGTCAAGGCTGTTAGTGACACAAAAGAACTCAATGTGCGTTTACTTATTGACAGTGGATCCCAGAGGTCATACATAAGGAAATCGACTGTTGAAAAAATGAAATATGACACTTGTGGTGAAGAAACATTATTACATGGACTGTTTGGAGGAGAGGTCACTAAGCCTCGCAATCATGCATGCTACAAAGTCAGACTACAAAGTATAGATAAAACATATTCTTGTAATTTCAAGGCACTTAGTGAAATAAATATTTGTACTTATGTTCCTGCCTTGAAACCAGGAAGATGGACTGATGAACTGATGGAAAGAGGTATTAAATTGTTTCAGGATGCAGACAGTCCAATTGAGATATTAATTGGGGCTGACATATATGGGAAACTTCTAACTGGAAGAAAAGAGGTTCTAGATTGTGGTATTATAGCCCTTGAAACTCATTTAGGATGGGTTTTGACAGGAAAATTTCAAGAAAGTAAAGAATTTAGTTCTATGACAGCACTTTCTATGTTTGTACAAAGTAATTCAATATGCAAGCTGTGGGAAATGGATGTTTTAGGTATAAAAGACCCACTACAGACCAGAAGCAAACAAGAAATTGAACATTCTGTTCAAACACAATTTTTGGAAACTGTGAGAGTATATGAAGAAGGACGCTATGAAGTCAAATTACCTTGGTCCGAAGACCACCCAGAAGTTCCAAGAAATTTCAATCTTGCAAAAAAAAGGCTTGAAAACTCAGTGAAAAGGCTAACAAATGAAAGTTTATATAATGTATATAACAATGTGTTTTCAGATTGGCTGGAAGATGGTGTTATTGAGGAAATCCCAATAAGCAAATGGGATGAAGGTCACTATTTACCTCATAGACCAGTGATAAAAGAAAACAGCACCACTGCAGTAAGACCGGTTTTTGATGCCTCGTCTAAAGAAAAGGGTTACTATTCCCTTAATCAGTGTTTGGAAATAGGTATTAACTTAATTGAAATAATACCAGCTTTGCTTTTACGTTTTCGACTTTATAAAATAGGAGTTATCGCTGACATAAAAAAGGCGTTTTTGCAAATAAGTTTGTATGAAGAGGACAGAGATTTCCTAAGATTTCTGTGGCAAAACACAGATGGATCACTCAAGATTTTCCGACATAGAAGAGTTGTTTTTGGAGTCTCAAGTAGTCCATTTTTGCTCAATGCCGTCATCAACTACCACCTGCAGAAGTATTTAGTACCGTGTGCTGAAGACAATCAATTTTCTAAATGTACAATAGAAAAGTTGTTTAAAAGTTTCTATGTTGATAACTGTGTTACAGGTGTAAATAATGAAAGGGATTTGAAACAGTTCATTTCAGAAGCAATACAAATATTTTCTTTGGGAAAGTTTGAGCTGCGAGGATGGGAATATACTGAACCTGGTCTGGAAGACAAGACAGAGGCTTCAGTCCTAGGTCTCACCTGGGACAAGAAAGAAGACACAATTTCTGTGAGTTTTCATAAAATAGTAAATTTAGAAGAGAACTTGGTAACACAACGTGTTATATTGTCCACTGCACACAGATTGTTCGATCCTATTGGATTCACTTGTCCTATTTCCATATGCCCTAAGTTATTATTGCAGGAATGCTGGAAAGATAATTGTGGGTGGGACAAAGAAGTACCAGAAGAAATCAAACAACGATTCAATATATGGTTTCAGGAACTCGATCAATTAAAAGAGATGAAGATTCCACGATGGCTACAAGGTGTGGATGACGTAATCATTTCTGTATCAGTTCACATATTTTGTGATGCCAGCAAATTTGCGTACTCAACAGCAGTATTTATGCGTTTTGAACTTAGTACATGTATTCAATTACAGCTAATCCAGGCAAAGTCACGTGTAGCACCTGTAAAGAAGATGACAATACCCAGACTTGAACTAATGGCTGCTACTATAGGTGCTAGATTAGGTTCTTCAGTAGTGCAAGAATTAAGAGATGAAAACAAATTTGAATGTAATATTAAATTTTTTTATTGGAGTGACTCTTCTACAGTAATAGCTTGGATTAAAAGAGAAGAAAACTGGGGAGTATTTGTTAGAAATAGAGTTGAAGAAATCTGCAGCCTCACTTCCAGAACATCTTGGCGGCACATTCCCGGCATTATGAATCCAGCAGACTTGCCCAGTAGAGGATGTTCAGTTTCCAGGTTGATTAGTTCCAGATGGTGGGAGGGCCCGTCATGGTTGAAGTTGCCTGAAGATACCTGGCCATCAAATGAACCTGAACCTGACGAAGAATTAATTTCTTTAGAAAAAAAGAAAGGACCTACACCTTCACTTTTAAGTAATAATTACCCAAAAGATTGGTTTTATTACTTTTCAAATGATTTTGATAAGATTGTGTGTGTTTTTGCATGGTTGCTGAGATTTATTCATAATTGTAACCCCTCAAAGAAGGAAAAGTGTGTGAGTAAAGTTTTGTCATGTAAGGAGATTATTGAAGCTAACAATTTTATAATTAGAATTGTTCAACAGCAATCATTTGAAGGAATAAGGGAGCCTAAATTGGCTTCATTGTCACCATTTATGGCTGCTGATGGTATTATAAGGCTAAAGACAAAATTAACAGAAAGAAAGGATTTGGAAAATTTTAAATTTCCTGTTGTTCTACCATCAAAACATGACATTGTAGATATTCTTATTCTTACAATACATAAGAGATCATGTCATGTGGGAGTTCAAGGTCTCTTAAGTTTATTAAGAGAAAACTATTGGATATTGAGAGGAAGAAAAACAATAAGTAATACTTTGAAAAAATGTATTCCTTGTCAGAGACATAATTCAAAAAATGTAGAAACAATCACTCCACCCTTACCTGAAAGTAGAGTACGAGATGCCGCAGTATTTGAAGTGGTTGGAATTGATTTTGCGGGACCTTTGTTTCTACGAGATGGCAGTAAAGTTTGGATCTGCATATTCACTTGTGCAGTATACCGTGCTGTTCATTTGGAGTTAGTAAAGTTTCTTTCTGTCGAAGCATTTATAGATACACTTAGAAGATTTATTGCAAGGCGAGGAAGACCATCAATAATATATAGTGACAATGGTACCAATTTCACAGGTACAGAAAAGGCATTTAAAATTCTAAATTGGAATGCTATCTTAAAATATAGCTCATGCCAACAAATTGACTGGAGGTTTAACCCTCCCTCTGCTGCATGGTGGGGCGGATGGTGGGAGCGACTCATCCGACTCATGAAACAGTTGCTACGCAAAACCTTGGGCAAAACGTCATTGGATTATGAGGAAATGGAGACAATCTTATGTGATTGTGAAAGTATCATGAATTCTAGACCTTTGACATATTTATCTGAAACTTCTTCAGACCTAACTGCTATTACTCCAAATATGTTTTTACATGACTTAAAAGAAATTGGAGTTCCAGATTGTGACCATGTAAATACAAAAGTCTTAACAAGAGAGTACGTTATCGACAACACCTGAGAGAAGCATTGCGAAAAAGATTTAGGATTGAGTATTTAGGACAATTAGCTTTAAAAAGTAAGAAAAACGGCAGACAGTTGAAAGTTGGAGAATTAGTACTGATTGAAGTTGAAAATAAAAAAAGAATTGATTGGCCAATAGGACTGATAGAAAAGACTATCATTAGTAGAGATGGAGTGTGTAGATTAGTGCAATTGAAGACTGCTTTTGGAAGTTTATTGAGACCAATACAAAGACTATATCCTCTTGAAATGCAAGAAGAAACCATCCAAGAACAATTAAAAGAAAAGATTAAACCAAAAGTGACAAAAACCAATGAACATGAACTACACCTGGAAGAAGATAATGTGACAAAAGAAAATAAAATTGTGACATATTCAAGAAGTGGCAGACAAATTAAGCTTCCACAAAAATTTGTTGATTAATCTTTTAACAATATACTATTTTTTAATGTTTTGAGTTAAACCATAACTCAAAAGGTGGGAGTATGTTGTGAATGCAATAATATAATACTCTATGACAATCCTCTATGGAAAAAAAAAAAAAAGAAAAAGAACATTATATAAATTAACAGATGATTTGTAATTGTTTTAGTTTTTCTCAGTTCTTTGTTTAGAGTTTTGTTTTAAGAAAGATGTGAAGTAATAAATAGTGTTTAAATATGAAATAAGTTTTATTACCAGCATAATTATATAAATATGACGAGTGTTCCGCCTGTAGCGGCAGTGTCAAAAGTTTATAGAAATAACAGTAGCACTCTGAGAAAGTAATTCGCAAACAGAAATGCTTCTCCATTTCAAAGTAGAGACTCTAATGCCTAGTGACATAGTTGCCATCCTTTCAATTTAGGTTCTTTATTTTGTGTTGATTCGCTTCTCGAACTTTTACATTTTTCCGAACTTCTTGCTTAAAAAACGAAGACATCATATATCTCTTAACACTTTACAAGTTTTTGATAGTCATTGAGTAACTATTTTACGAATACGACTTTGCAGTAAGATATGAAGTTAGGACCCATCTCAGTCCTAATCTCTCTTCTGTTACGTTTTTGACAGAAATTCTTTGTATTGTTACTCTCGAAGGAATATCCTACAGGTTTGGTATTTCTTGACAATATCAATTAAATTCGAAAAATGTTTGTAACTTAATTTAGATAGTATCTATTTTGGTCATTACATTATATTTTCATTATGAAGTTATACTTAGATTTAATTAATAGTATTCTACGTACTTTTGCTTATTGTTCCACAACAAAGTTCAAAATGAAATACTAAAATACATACAATTTCCGTTTATATTTTTAAATGCTAATTGAACCATACGGCTAACCACGTTTTGACCTGGATATTGTAATGTAACGCCGGTCGTCTTGGGAAAGTCACGGCATACATATTTTAATAAAACAAAATATTATTTTTTTTAATAATTTTGGGCTAAAATGGTGTCATCTCTAAGGTAATTTTGAGGCTTCCTAAAGTAACATCCGCAAAATTAGACTAGAGTCCTAGACAATCTAATATAGTACTATAGGGATTCTTCATTTACTTCTAATGCATTCTAAATGTACCAAAAAACTTTAGATAATAAATGACTTTGTAATACCAAAGGACTGCAATATATTAGGAAACACTGTTAACTACATAATTGTTGTTTTTGAAAAATCTAGTATTTACAAAGCCTTAACATTTATTTTTCACAATTACATCTTATGATAAGTAAAAATTAAAACAAGTTATATACAAATCACTTTCTATAGCTCATTTATAGACACTTTTTCTGTTGCAGTTATTCAGCCGTTTGTTTCATTGTTGTGGATATATCGCTTTCCTCTAACAACATTCAACACGTATAAAACACCTTACCACATTTAGCAATATTAATGGTTCAAAACAATTGTCAGTTGTAAAGAGAGACTCGGTCAACTTGTAAGTAATGCTACGAGGAAAAAATAACTAACATCAAAAACGCTTCTTAGCACAGAAGAACTGGCTGATGTTTTTCTCGTGCTACATTGCGGCTGGCTTCTCCCCTGCAAACATTCGAATAAAAGTCACTATATTGTCTATATTGGCAAATTGTAAAAGGTACAACATTAATATAAGGTATATTACAGTCTATTTGGAGACAATATTACACTAATTTAAATTTGAAAAAAAAATTACAAAGTACAACTTTATAAATTGTATTTTTACATGGATTAGGAATAAAAACAATTTTGTGACAAAATAAATAAATACAAACGACTTCAAAAAAAGGAAGCACTTTATTCGATTCGTATGATTTCCTGTTTGTTACACTATAACGTTTGAAGTACTTAACCTTTGCTTGCAAATGAAAGTGTAAACCTTCTCAGTGGTCCGTTATAGTTACATCCCAATCCGACTAATTTAAAGACAATTATACGCTATTTGAAATTTAAAAATAAATTTTGAAGTAAAATTTAACAGAAAATTTTAATTAGGTATAATGAATTACAAGATAACTTAAAAGCAAAATAAGCCGCCACAGCATTAATTTATGTAATATTCTACAACATAAAAAATAACAGAGAAAACATGAATAAAAAAATTGCTTTTTTTTCCTTGCTTGATAAAGCTGCTTTTAACGAGCATCATCGGATAATGAGTTCTGCTCTTCAAAAAGCCCCTTCTTCGATGGTCAACCCATATTGATATATAACTTATGAGATATATATAACTCTAATGAGATAAGCCAAAATAAACTGAAAATCTGATCTAGTTCATTTAGCATAATCAAGTTATTCAATTACCTCAAGTAAAAACCTCATTACGTTACTACATATTGAGAGATTAGTCAACTAAATATATCCGTACTATGAATTGTTAATATTTTTTTTATTAAAATTTTAGGAATTCAAAATATTTTTTTCTGATGTTCAATAGGAACAGTATTATTGAATATAAATATATATATATATATATATATATATATATATATATATATATATATATATATATATATATACCTGAGATTTCGCATTACGTGATTTTTAACACGTTTTTAAACTAAAATGAAAAATAGTAATTGCATGATGAGAAATAATATTTTGGATTTTAGTAAATTTAGTTAAAGGAATTTCAAACATAAGTTACTCAATGTATTTACCTGAGAATCTGATATGTTTATCGTATTCTTCATATTTGGGTATCAATTATTTGAGCAGGGATCACGCAATATGGCTAAAGGTATATTCACATCGAAAATTTATGTAGGTAAACTTTGCCAACGTAATCAACCGCAAGAACCGAAATTCGATTAAAATGTATATAGAATATTAAAGATTACTCCTCTAAATTAAGTAAACAAAATTAAAAAAAAAAATACCTCCTTCAAAAAAAGGAATCGAATTATAAATTTTACTAACTAAAAAGTAAAAATTAATTTTCTTATAACGAAAACATAATTTATCGTATGCTTACTACCCACAAAATTTTAAGGCGTATGCCCCAATCATGCCAGCTAATTGCTAATCCATCAAATCTGTTCCAAACATATAAAAAAAATACTTTTTTTATTGCTTGATTTCCCATGACTAATCATAGCGAACTATAGAGTCTTCTTATGAAACAAAAATATCATGTATTCCATATTATGATCTTGGCAAAGATTATACAAAATGCGATTGCATATTTTTCGTTCAGATATACAGATTGCGGACAAAATAATCTTTCTGAAATCATTCACACTTATTGTGATAAGTGTAGATGCTTACAGAACTAAGACATCATATCTTTTTAATCATTTCGTATCATAATTTTAATAAATTTATTATAGTTTATCTATAAAATAGGTTTATGGAATAAAAAATTGAATAGCCTGTGTGTATATCATAATTTGTTATTCTACTTGTCAAGGAGCGCCAAAGTCATGTTAAATCCCTATATTTGTTACTTTCAATATGTAATATTGTGTTAAATATGAGTTCAAGAATGAAATTCGGCACTGACTTCAAAATTTTGTGGGTAATAAGCTTACGATAAGTTATGTTTTTGTTATCGGAAAATCATATTTTACTTATTAGTAAGTAAAAATCATATTTCGGTGGTTTTTTAAGTGTTTTATTGTTTGTTTTTAAAAATTTCATTTGTTAGTCACATTTGTCTTCAAATAACGCATTTTCTTAAATGGGCCGATATGTGTTTAAAATACGAGATCTCTGTATTGGAAGTAGAAGAAAGTGAGGTATGGACCTAAATTTGCGCAGTTGTAGGTCTCTCAACTAACCATTGGTGAATTCGACTAAAGGAAATATTCTGGACACATAATGTGTGTTTGTTTTAACATTGGACCGATAATGATATTTAGAAAAGACCAAAATTATATCTCTTTAAGAGAGGATTGATATAGTAACACTGTACATATGCTGTTAGTATAAACAAGTGCATTACATAAACAATTACTGAATGTATCCCGTTGATTTACCCAAGATCCACACCTGCTTCATTCAATTAGGATTGAATACAGAGTTAACAACAAGATATTGAGTTATGTTAATCACGTTAATTAAATATAAAACATATTCAAAACAACTTTAATCAAGAGTTTAATTATGATCTCAGAGAAATAAAATGACAGTAAATAAAGTAAAATACAATTAAAAAACAAAGAATAGAGTAGAAAAATTAAGAATAATATTCAATACAGACACGCAAAATTGGTTTGAAGTGAAGATAGCAACAATATAAAAGAGTGCTTAATTAAAAAAAAAAAAAAAAACAGGGAAAAGCTGTTTAAAGCAGTGAAAATAGTATAGCTTAGTAAAAATGAAAATCATCCTTTACCTTTGAATGATATTTTAGGTTAAAGGTAATAAATGAAATAAAGGTATTTTCAAAATCTTTTTGAAGTTATCACCATTCGATGAATAAAGCAAAATAGAATATAATTAAAAATCACAAAAGAAAATTATTCGAATTTCGAAGGTTTAAAACAAGGTCAAGGTGCAGAGTTTCGATTCCTTATAGCCTGGCATGAACTCAGGAAAAGCCTAGTTCTTAGTTGATCAATTAGGAAGCATGGATAAAAGTCTACCATAAAAGACATGGAATTCAAAATTGACCTTCAATATTGACTGTTGCGTGTATCCGTGCCGGGCTAGATCTGTAGCCAGATCCTGCTACAGAACGATGCTTTTCGCAGGTTCAATCCGTAGAGGATAAAAGTTATTCTATCTACTGGCATCTCATTCACAAAAATAAGTGACTTAAAAATAAACTCTTCACAGTAGAGATTTCGAACTAATACATTTAAAAGACATATTGGATTCTGAATCTTAAAAACAGTTGTAATTTTGATGTTTCAAGTAAATACTTTTGCATTGTTTAATAGAAAAATGCAAAAACAAATTTAAAAAATAATAAAAATAATCATTTATAAATAAGTTTAATGTGTATACATAGAAAATGTTATTCGTTACTGCTGCAAAGAAATGATTTCTTTTAATAAAATTGAGGATACAAAATTGTAGGTTATTATAAATAAATTTATTCAATTTTATTCCAATTAACAAATTACATAGGTAAACATTGTTGCCATTTATGTATAATCAGTGTCTGAAACCCTTGAAACTGAACTATAGGTGATTTAAATATTAATAACTATATAATCAAATATTATATTCATAACTCTATTCAATATCTGAAATACAAATATTGAATAGTGGTATGAATAAAGTATCAATAATATAGTCATCAAGAAAAAAGAGATTTTAAAATCATATTTGATATTAATCAGAACAATTGTTTCAATAAAAAATATAAAAATTACTAGTCCTTAAATGTTCATATATTTGGCAATCAAACGCAATCGGTTATTAAAAACTCATTATTTTGACATTTAAGTTATTTTGTTGACAAACATAAAAATACACCTACAACCCTTTACAAATATATAAATATTTGACTGTACAGTTATAAATAAATGTTATTTGAGTTTTCAGGTGGAATGAACAAAAAGATGAGACGTGATAAAATTGTTAAATAGGATCTTATGAGTTGAATATGTCAGTAATGATCAGATATAAATGTTGTGTATGAATGTAAGTTGTCATTTGCGTCATAGTATTAATAGAAATACAAATATTCATTACTATAGTAAGTTGGATAAATGTCTCATAAAAATAGTCTCTTCTCAGTTAGAAATTCAAAGTCTTATTTTAAATACCCAAACATTGTTTCTCTGCGACATTAAACAAAATGGTCTCAACTATCTAACTTCTCATAAAATTAATAAAAGTCACCGTGTTGTTAATAAAGCAAATACTTCAATAATTTCGTTTTATCGAGTTAAGGAATTTATCGAATTGATTTTTGCGTTTAGGTCGGATTCCTGTCTTAAGTAATTACAATAACGGACACCGACATTAAGGTTTAGGAATTTATGAGGGACGCACCAGTGGTTAAGGTAGGAGGGTTTAAAGGTTTAGATAGGATTAATTAACGTTTTATGAAATAGGAACTGTCATAGAGTAGTACAGTTGCCGTAGATAGCATAGAAGCTACCATAAAAAAAATTCAATTATCTTTAGAAAGAAAAGAGATAACCTCTAGTAGTACAGTAGTACAGTTATCGTTTTATAAAATGTCATAAAAGATTAGAGTTTTCGTTAGATAACAAATTTGCTGCCCTATTAAAGTGCAATTATCTATACATTACAAAGGATCTATCCTAAAATAGCACTTGTTGGCCCGAGGAGTCTAAGGAGCTATTATAAAATAGTAAAAAAAGGTATTATTATATGGTTGTACAGTTGACGCTACATAACAAAGCAGGTATCCAAAAATACTGTAGCAAATAATAATTAATTTCCGCTTACTCTAAATAGAAGCAAACAAAGGTAGTCATTTATCAAAAGTAGAGAAATATTAAGTAAAATAAAATATTGCTTACGAAAAATATATGCATTGATATAAGACGAAAAAATTAAAAATTATTATATACGTTGGATTCCGTTGCCTGTGTGTAAATGTTTGTGACTTGATGTGTATATTCCAGGCTGAGAATTTACGTACGGTGTATTAGGCTAAGAGCTAAACAAAAGTTTTGAGCTTTTCGGCTTTTATAAAATATCGGAGTACATTCAATTTTTCAAATATTAATCTTATTTTCACATATGGTAATATTTATTGTGTATACGTAATACATATTGTGTATTTGCAGTGAAAACTCGAAGATTAAGCGTACGTTACTTTATGGGGATAAAAGATATTTTATCTCTCATTAAAAAGTACGTAGTCGAATCAGAACTACAGTTATCTTAACCTTGTTGAGTTAATAGCACTGCTGAGCTGATGTTTTTATGAGTGTTATATTTCATCATTTGAATAGCAATTTATTTATTTATAGCAAAAACACGGTCTTATATCTAAAACTCGGTCCTTAAGTGCTTTAACTTCATATTTATTCACAAATATGCGAAACAAAATAAACCAGACGGATGAGCGAAAACGGATGTATAAGTTTTCTGGAGAAATTAATATTTTTTCCTATTAGAGACATATATTAACCCTTACGTAATTTATTTGAATAGAAGGTTGATAGAAGTCAAATTAGGAATTTTTTTTCAAACAACTACAAATTAACGACTTTAATGCATATCCTTTTGATTTATTTTACAGATTCCGGAATATTTTATTAATAAACTACTATAAAAGATGTTTATATTCATAGAATTCTGTTTGGCTTATATGAAATGTATGAGACGCCACCATATAACTACCTCTCTCCGTCTCCATAAGGACGCTTCCCAAATGCCGCAACTGTCTCTACTCTAATAACGTAACATGGAGTCTATTTATTGTTATAAACCTAAGAACAAACACTATGTTATACGTTAGGGTCCCCTAGCAAAATTATCAGTGTTTAAAGTACTGATTTGAAAAACTGGACACAACATAATAAATAAATTAACTGAAATAAATAAGAAAGAATTTATTGGAGATCTATATTGAAAAAAATGGGCAATTACAAGGAAATGTTCAGTACAGTTTTACTATGAAAAAATATAGTAAACATATAGAGATTGTACAATATAGAGTAAAAAAAAGAATTAACTATCAACGGAACATAAACATTAGTTTTATAAGACACCGGTATCTATATAAACATCTAACCATGTTTCACTATTTCATAAAGTGGATTACTTATGTGGAAAAATAGTTATTGTAAAAAAAAGTAATATATATATATATATATATATATATATATATATATATTACTTTTTTCCTTTATTTTTGTAATTTAGTTACAGAAATATGTCTTCAGCCACAGAATAAGTCTGCAGTAAACAACAGATACAAACGTATGCCCGGAAATACTGTAAAATCCCCTATGACAATAAGTGTTTTCAGTCAAATCAGATTTATATGATACCTAAGTAAAAACAATAAATTTTACAAATATTTACACAAACACACACACACACACACACACACACACACACACACACATATATATATATATATATATATATATATATATATATATATATATATATATATATATATATAGTTGCAATTTCATTTAATAATAATACTGCGAAAACCCAAAGTTTTGTTATGAAAAAAACATTGTTGAAGGCGAAAAACCTGCAATCAGATGTAAGAGGGTACTTTGGTTTAGTTCGAATAATCATTCCTAAGCCTGTTTTTTTGATAAAATCTATTTATAAAATGTGCCTTACGATTTGTCTAGAGTATAGACTAAACAAAAAAATAAATTCAAATCAATCCTGAGTGCCCTATAAATGGGTATATTTAAATGTTCAATCATGCTATTGTAATTTATTATAATTAAATTGTAGTGCTCTCCTTCAGCTGTTGAATGTAAGAGGTTAGTGTACAGCCTTGCTCTCTCTAGTTTTGCGAAACAAATTACATCTTGTGTGAACTAAATGATGTTATGCAAGGTTTAATAATTGAACTTTTTTATGAGCTTTTTACTTTCATACCGTTTTATTTGCTGTATCTCCTGCAAGACCCTTATAAATCGGAAAGAAAGAATAGGATATACTTTGGAAACAAATGCATACATTTGTTGCATAAAATAGAAAGTGACAAGAAACGTATATCATGTATAGAAAATACAATGCACTCTTGAGGTTTTCAAACTCTTCGTTTTACACACTTTTCTCATCAGTGTCATGAGACTTACAAGGGCAAAAAAAATCTCGTCTCGCTCCATGTGGATAGCTGAGAGGTAAACATGAAACTATAAGTATCATTCTAAATTTCCAACAACAGAATGTAATAGATTACACCATGAAGTTTCCAAAATTACAAACACATTACACAGGACGAGACTATTCCCACATACAATATTTAAAGCCAGAGCTCTCATGTTACTAAGATCTAAGAAACTATGTAGAATGTTGTAATAAACACCAAACGAAAGCTGAAGGAGAACATTACTACGGATTTATTTTTATTACAAAATTCAATCTGTTTTTGTCACGTTTCAGAAACGACACATATAAGATATGTGACACATACAAACAGAAAATATCAAAAAAAAAAAAAAAAAAAAAATGGAAGTTGAAGAGAAACAAAAAATACAAGAAAACTCTGGCCATTTTACAATTCATAAACGGGTGTCAGAGTTCATGAAATAACTGAAGTAAATCTAGAAACAATGTCGGTATATACAGAGCTACTGTTTATTTAACGAAACAGCCTTTTCCCAAGCTGACTGTTTCTAATGCTTACTACTAAAGGAATATGTATGTGTACAACTTTGGATTAGATGACTTAGCCACTATACACACAGACTCGTGCCTCCCAAAAATCTCAAGACATATGTTCTAGCTTAGACAAGCATAATAGACAATGGAAACCGAAACCAACCACGCCGTAGAGTGACACCTGCACTGTGAGAAAATATAAATGTTACTGTTGCTTTAACTTGGTTAACAATTACAGTAGAAACACAACTCGAGATATTAAAACAAAGTTCAAGATATCAGGCATTAATCATTCTAATAGGACTAATGGTTTCAATGATTAATTTTTGTTACTACAGAGCCAAACATAGTAATATCAAGAAGGAAAACCACTTGTATTCCAGTTAATTGGTACTCATAATTAAAGACAGCTTAGAAAACCAAGTTGACATACAAGTGCTGAAAAAAATCTCGTATCTCTCCATGTGCAAATCTGAGAGGTAAATATGAACCCATAAGTGTTATTCCAATTTCCAACAACATAATGTAATATATTACATCATTATGTTTCCAAAATTACAAACACATTACCATTACCCAAGACGAGGCAACTGTTACAGACAACAGTTAAAGCCATAGCTTCGTGTTATTAAGATTTAAGAAACTATATAGAATGTTGTAATATCATAGTAATATGTTGAGCTAAACATAGTAATATCAAGAAGGAAAACCATTTATATTCCAGATAATTGGTACTGATAAACAAAAACAGCTTAGAAAAACAAGTTGACATACAAGTGCTAAAAAAAAATCTCGTATCTCTCCATGTGCAAATCTGAGAGGTAAATATGAACCCATAAGTGTTATTCCAATTTCCAACAACAGAATGTAATATATTACAACATTATGTAGTTAGAATCACTCTTACAATTGCTTGAAAAAATGAAAAATATATAGGGCGATAATGTTATATAGATGAAAATACATTACCTGTATATAAAAAAAGCAAACTAAAGAGATTATTTTAGAAGCATTCATTGAATAAATACTAGCCTTTTAAAATTAAAAAGCAGTATGTCGCCCAGCCACAATAAAACATATATATATATAAAAATCAAAGGTAACTATACAATGAACTCGAGTTATAAGCTACTTGAAGAAGAAGGGTCATGCTCTACCTTTCAAAATACATTCAGCCCTTTCATCACACCATTTTTAGAATCGTCAGGTCAGCTTACAATGTAAGTGATAATGGAACGTTGACTGATTAGGAAGACAAAGACGCAGTGAGGAAGATGCTTTTTGAAGATTTTAACTAAAGTAAAGTCAATGAGTTATCAAAATTACCCTTATTATTAAACAAGAAATTAATATTTCTCTTACTAATGAAATGAAGAAAACAAAAATAAATATGTTGAACTACCACTGAGATTTTTAGAAAGAAAAAAAGGAGGAAATTTTGGAAGTGGTACACAGATTAAAAGCGAGTGTAATATTCATATATTCATTATTATATTCATATTAACCTTCAATATATTAGGAATATATGCCCCAAATTTTCTAAAGACAAACATTTTTCTATTGAAAATCAACAGTTCTTAATTACAACAGTATGATTATAATTTCTCTCTCTCTCTCTCTCTCTCTCTCTCTCTCTCTCTCTCTCTCTCTTTCTTCCTCTCTCTAGGAGAAAGATTTAGAGATGCTTCAGCTTTATTGTATGTATAACGTTCATAATTACTAGTTACCTTTGTGCATAAGTCTTGTACCAGACCTTTTTTTGTAATGAGTTTATTTCTAAATATAATATTAAAATTATATAATCACTTCAGAATTAAATAAGGAGGTTTTAAAACTATTCGGCTGGAAGAAACGACTTAATTTATATATATATATAGTCAATTGGTAGATAAAAAATACATTGTTTAGTATATAAACTATTTACAAACATGTATATATTTACATAAAGAGCTTAAGCGTCCTCTAGCTACAATGATAGAGTTATAACAGACTTGAACTCGTTAGAAAATCCTCTTAAAATAGGTTTTTAAAAAAGTTATAGGTTTTTAAGAGGGTGTGTTAACAGCTAAAAGATCAAATCACTGAATATGTTAGAAAGTTATTAATCACTTTCATAATATTTTATATAATTATATATATATATATATATATATATATATATATATATATATATATATATATATATATATATATATATATTTAAAACAATTTATTTACTACACTATAGAGAAAAATGTAATGATAAAAATATTTCCAATAACCAAATATATTTACTTAAATAACAAGGAAAAATCAATAAATACATACATCTAATAATTGAGATATTTTTATCACTACTATGTCTGTTATCAAAGAAATGTTTATTCAAAACACATCTCCCCACCTTCAACCATGAAGATATTACGTCTTAGTAATCAGGGCGTTAGAATTATTCGTTAATGAGTTTGTGATTAATGTTTTTAACTACCCTTGACATGATAAATGGCTCACACATTAAACAAAGCCTACAGTAGTTTTATACATAATATATAATGCCAAGTTCTTCCCCTTTTTTTATTCAAGCCGACGTATGGTGTAGCAAGCACTGTAAATAAACCTTCCGACACTAAAGTAAAAGCAAAGAGATACTAGTCGAGTCATCATTTTGTTCTTTACTTTTGTTTAAATTTGCACATTTACCAACATAACTAGTTATTTACAATTTTCCGTCACTATCTTCAGAAATAGAATAACTAGCTGAAAAACAATATTTTCTTTTCTGCTTTATAGTTTTCGGTATAGCATTTACACGAAAGAACTTTATATTATGTAAATTTAGTTCAGTCTTATCAGTAATTTTGTAGTTGCATATTAACTTTTTACAATTAAAAAGAAAGATTTTGGATAATGACACATTAGCTATGTGGCGGTCGACGAAAGTGAAAGGTCTCTTGTTTATTTGACGACTTTTAGTTTGGCTACAGAGTCTGTAGAAATAATTTACAAATCAAAAATGAATTCACATCGAGATTATTTAGAACTACGTAACCAAAATCCGAATATGTCTCACGGCCTAATGTGAATAAAAACTGTATATAATAAATATTAAAAATCAAGAAAAGACCTTTTTTGAATCTGAGAAGAACAGACCCACAAAAGTTGACACTTTTCTAATAAAAGTGATGACAAATACTGTAACATTATTTTATGCTAACATGTTACATGTTACAGCAGCATCAGAAAACAAACTAAGATATTAGTTTAAAAATGAAAAATTAAAAAAAAAATGTAAATTATTATAATTCTATTTACAATAATTCTGGTTGATATATGATTTACACAAACCTTTTTTCCGATGAAAACAGTTAACAAATAAATATGCGCCAGAAAGTTGCGCAGAGGGTCAGGAATCGCAACATGAACTCTAAATACGTCTTCTCGGTTAGGTGTACGAACCGAAAAGACGTCGTAAGATGAGGCGTATCAAAAAAAAAAAAATGTATTAACAGTTTTAATATAATTTAAATCAATTATGTTAAGAAGTGTCTAAAAGTTGCCTTTATTGTTTTTAAAAACGTTTCATCACAGATTAGTGGACATCTGGCGAGGACCCTAGCCAACAAGTATCCAAAATAAATAATGACAAGGCCTGATCCAGGAGCCACGCTGTACAACATAAATTCCATTTTTAGATAAGTTATTATTTTTATGTAGAGTGATATGATATCAATATTTAATTTCAAAATTTAACTCGGGACGGCAAAATGGTACAAGTTTTCATATTTTAATAATACAGAATGTTATGAATTATCCGTGGGATGGAATAACAAATTTACAACTGTTACTTTATACAAATGTATTTTATTTTATATAGAAGCAACCTCTTTGTGGACATCATATGTTAATGCCACAGATACTAAAATTCTGAAAATATTTGTGTAAATTCTAAACATGGTAAAACAAATATAAAAAACGGATGTAAAACAGTGTAAACGTTTCTGAATGTATATTTTTTTCTCTTTTATCTTTTATGTAAAAGGTTTGACATTAAAATTTGATTTATATCATTTTGAAACAATTGGTTAATTTATTGAATGCACCATTCTCATGTTCAATTTAGGAATGCTCTTGACTTTGGAGGTCACTTTATTAATTATATAACCGATAACTGCAATATTCAACGCTTAAATTCCCTAAGAATTTATTTAAAATCTTACAGTGATTTAATATGTTAAAGTATACCAGTATGTATATAAAGCTAGTGTATGTTACTCCCGCTTGTAAGACATCACTTGACTGTGACTTATAGAGAAAGGAGATCGTCTATTTAAACTTGTATTTTGTAAGAGGTTCTGTAGCATGTTCACAATAAGGGTAAACATCGATATTATAGACCTAAATATATTGTTATTCTTTGCATACATGACATTCATTTTACAGTTAAAGTATATTTTTTTCCATACACTATGATTTAAGAAGAACTGCTGCTAAATAAAACAACAAAACATTAATGTCAAACAAAATGACGAAGAAGAAATATTAGTTTTGGGTGGATATCGGTAACCCCTAAAATTTTATAAGTTATAACTGTTAGAGTAGTCAGCATATTTGATGAACTTGAAAAGCTACGCATACGACCGTAACATTTTTGGGTATACTTTTTTTAATACCGTCTGTAAAGCCTTTTTAATAAAACATGACAACTATTGGGAAAAATTTAAGTTACACTGGAACATATCTGTATTGTGTAATAAAGAGTCATTCTCTAAAACCAGACGGTCAAAATGATTTATTCAAAATTTTTAAAATATTTTATACTAAACTTTTGTTTATAAAAGGTGAAAAGAACAATCCGCAATATTGCAATGGTCTTCAAAATACTAGTAGGCATAGATCTTTTTTATGTCCTTGATTACAGGTGGGAACTCGTGACCCACAGTGAGTATTTATTTAAAGCACCATACAATGGGTCTCATGTGACCAGGCTACTCTCTGAGTTTTTAAATCAGTCTCCTTTACATTTTAATTGTTAATATTCTTTTCAATTTATTCAACAGCCAGAATTGGTTTCTCATTATCGAAATTTGATTGTCTTTTTTATTTTCTAAAACAAGGAAATGTTTAGGCGATTGTATACATTGTATTACATCAGAGTACTATTTTACATAATAAATTAATTTGGAGATGTTCGGTACTCTTTCCAATTTAAAATTCAAATTTGTTTGATATATTTGTTTGTGTGGGTGTTATGTGCAATCTAAAGTTTACAAGATACTTAAAAGTATAACTTTATAGCATTTATAATAATATATATTCTTATTTTCAACAAATGTACTATGACTTTCATGACATAAGTATTTTTAAATTAAAATATTTTCTACTGAACGTAAAACTACTGACTGAATAAAAGCTTAAGTTTATAAAGCATGCATCATTACGTAATATATTTATATTTATTCGGTCCATTTGGAACTTAAACATCTGCCATAAATTAACAAGAGAAATCAATTAAACCATTTTCTATGAAATAACCTTAGTTACATCCTCCAACAAAATAAACATGATTTTCCTTAAAATATACCAAATGATTTTTCCTAACACATTAGACTGAATTAACTAGTGGAACGTACGTTTAATAATATGGACGTTGATACTGGCTGGTTGGGCGTTTGACGGTACCCACGTGTAATTTCCTGAATCGGCTGATCTTGCCTTTCGGAATAGTCAGTTTACTAAACTACCTGTCTTGTACAACTTGTATACCTCTGGCTGTGTCGTAGTTAATCATCCTGTTTTCCTGATACCAGAAGATGTACGATGGAGGCTCCGTACTTCTCCGCAACAAACATTTAAGTTTCAATGTACTTCCACTCTGCACTAACTTGTCTGCGTCCCCAAGTATCTCGGCTGTTGCTTCTGAAAAGTTAAAAAATAAATGATTGTCACAGTAGTTAACATTTGAAATGAAGTAAAATATTACCATTATTAGTTTAACTGCATTACATCCATTGCCGTATGCCAATGGATTCAGCTTTCAGCGAAGGAAGTACTAAGGACTTATATTCCACGAACAATTTCGTCAGGCAGAGACACGAAACCGTTGGGAAAAAACTTATTAAAGGCTCAAATTATGAATTAATCAGTGTACCTTATGGTTAATACTAGTGCCCTCTCTATCCCGCTTTATAGCAGAGAGTTTCAACAACGTCATCACATTATTACTCGAAAAGAAACTACTCACTAGTTATAAGTCAGAACACCAACTCTCTCTAGACTCAATGACTTTTCGGTATGTAGAAAATGAATTCTTTTTAAATTTGAACATAATCATACTTATTTTTATAAAATATAATACCTTTTTTCAAACCTTTTTAGGGTAACTTATTACGACTTCTTATCACCCTAATTTCGTTATTTCGATTCACAACCTTATTATAGCAATTACCAAAAAAAAAAAAAATGTCACTGATTTTTTTGTTCCTCAGCTATAATTTTAACATACATAGCTAAAGACATCTCATCAAATTGTTGGCCCGCTAGAAAATATTTTTGCATTATATGATGAGATGTTCAGAATGACGTGATCAAACTTTACACAATAACGAAATGATTGATTTGTATTTATTCTGTGCGTAAGTATTTGTCTTAGTGAATAGGTTATTATTAATTTCAGTAAATGTGAATTAACTAACAATAAGTATTCTCAGCATATACTTTTTAAATCTATATATGTTTTATTGGAATATCTTCTTCTAAATATTACATTTCTTTAAGAGTCATGCTCTTGAAAATAATATAGAGTTAAATATAAGATTTGCAGCAGTTTGTGATTTCATAATGAGGCACCTGATAGATTTTTTTAAAATATTCTAAAAGGGTTTTTGGTATTTCACTACATTTTGTCCATTTATAAATTCCTAAACAGTAATGAAACAAATTACTTTGCATATAAAAGCAATAGTTAATGGATTTTTTCCAAAGGTAAATATCAATATAAAATTTATAAGGAAACGGTCATAATTGGTTTGTGCTTGCCTTACTGATTGTATTGAATAATAAAATATGGACTATAAAGCTATTTTAGGTGATTCTTGAGACGCAAAGCTCCATAAATTAGTCATTCTAAGAAAAAAAAATGAAAGAAAATCAATGAATAAAGTAGAGATTATCTTTAAAAGTCTTTTCAAAATAAATTGGCCAAATAGATTTGTCATACCTTATATTGTTACAATCACGGATTTGTTGCGCTAGTCAATCAGAACATGCTTTGCTAAATACAATTACATCCTTCTCTATAGTCTATCACTATATTTAAAAAAAACATTTATAAAAGGGACATTCAAATTTTGTGCGATAACGTGAAATCTATCAAAATAACGGCAACTGCTTCATTACGAATTTTAGTACCAAAAAAGTACAGTACCTTAATAATTATGGGTATCACTGAAATAGCACCTAAAGGTGAAATAGGGAAGACAGCAATGACGGGTTAAGGGCACTTTTTCCGAAAGAAAGGTAAGCGGTGCATAAGAAAAGTTTAGAATTAAATGAGCATCTTAAGAGTGTATGAGAGTTATGCTTTTAATGCAGACGCGGCTATGGTATGACAGCCAAATCTTAGTAATTTTGGGTATGGATAGCGTTGTAAAGGTCTGGTTATTAAACGGCTATTCCTCTGATTATGTGGCCAGCTTCAGTTATCATGGATACACCCATTCATAAAGCTTTTAGCCATTCGGCTTGTTTGCGACTAGAATAAGAAATCTACCTAGCGTCTTAAAGACGATGACTGTTCGTCATTTTCCTCTTTGAATAATAATGACAAAACGTGTCGTCATCTATACCCAGCGATTCCAAAAACATCTTATATGAGTCATATATAGAGACGAGAGAAACTTTTTTACCTCCCTATGCCACTTAATTTAGGTGAGAGTGTGATGGCCATAACAGGGATGAGAAATAAGCGGTGATGATTCCGGAAATGTTAAAGGCCCATGTTTAAGTGGTCCAGCCTATATCGAAGGAAAAGGATTTATTAAAGAAACCTACAGATACGTAGGTTACTTGTCAATAAGGATTCCGGAAGGTTTATAAATAAGCAGAACCGGACCAGGGCAATGATTCAAAGGAGAGGAATTATCCCTCCTCGTCGTTCAACCGGTTGGGTGTGGTAGAAATAACTGCTCTGACTGGGGACTGGGGTAGTTGGGAGTGAAGTCCTCACAATGCTTATCTCACCTCCCAGGTGAACCAAGGGCAATGTTGCTGTGAAGTAGGGAAACTACCCTAACGATACAGTTGTAACCAAAGGGAGTAAAGCAGGCGGTTCGCTCCATGAACAACAGTTAATATCGTCCTGAACTTGGGGTGGGCTTCAAGGTCAGTGACTGAATACCCAATCCAAGGTGGAAGGCATCGTGCCGATAGATGAATGGCTGCAGGGTATAAAATGTAGTCGCAAACGATCCCCTTGAGGAACCAGACAAAACCTCATTGTATGTTGTCTTGCCAGTTCAGTGGGGGCTCTGCTCTGGTTGACCATTCTTTCCCCCATACTCGTGGGAATCTAATGGATCATACAGACACAAAAACTGATGTTGAGACTGTACAGACAGCGGGAGCCAATGAGACGGCAAATCGTGAGTCTATAGCAGATGTGTCAACGGCAACCACCATTGGGGGTGCGGTGGTGGCTACCAAGCTGCCGACTGCAGAAACCAGTGAAATGGCTGTAGAGTTGAGCACGCTTTCTCTACGGAGAAAGCGTATGAGTGGAGCGGCCCAAAGGCGGCTCCGAAGATATCAGGCGAGATCAGCGGGAGGGCCAATAATCCGGAGTACAAAAAGAAGGGGAGGCCAAAACCGAGCCGAGCTTGTTAACGTCCAGGACTTGGATGTTGTGAGGGGTGAGGTGCAACAGGTGGGAAGCAATCAACCAAGAGCACCAAACCCCAGCACGTCCAAAAGGCCTAGGAGTTCGACTTCCAATCCCTCTCCAGTGGAGGGAGGAAAGAAGAAATCGAAGCTGGGACAAGGGGAGGATGCTGCAGGGTCTTCGGGCACATACGGCGATATCCTTCGGCAATAGCTAGCCATTTTCCCAGTCAGTTACCTAGAGAGTCAACTCTCGGAAGAGATGGCGTTGGAGCTGGAAGAGCTGTTCTTCTCAGAACCGCTGTCCTCTGAGACGGAGAGTGGGGACAGAGGATTTAGGACAGCATTCTTGGAGAAGGGGGCTCTAAACGTTGTATGCTCCTCACGGGAGAGCCTGGAGTGGGTCCTTCGGGTCCTGCCCAGCTTCACCCTGAGGGGGGGGGGTGTAAAGTTGAGAGTAGGACCACCTAACGAGATCTTTTGCATTGCAAAAGTTTCAATGTGGGTGCCCAAACCCTACAACACCAAGGAGCCGGAAGAGATCCTGGTGGTCAAAACCCAGAACTCTAGGGTAGTTCAGGATACTTAGAAGATGATTGTCAGGAAAAGGTAGGTTGCAGGTCTTACCCGTATCCTGTATATAGGAGAGAGCTCATTCAAGACACTGCGGAATAACAACCTGAGGGTGAATGTGGGAATGAGAAAGGCCACGTTCAATGTGCTCTCTAGTCCTGGAGCTGCTTTGCGGACCCAGGCAACTGCTAAGTAAGCAGAACAATGATCAAATTTCTTCAAGTGAACCTACAGCACAGCAGAGCAGCTAGTGCCGTCGTGTGTAGGATGCTGGACAGGGGAGGGGTGGACTTGTTGCTCATCCTGGAGCCATGGATGTCTGGAGGACGCACATGCGGACTGACGACATCTGGAGGTAATTTGTTGCGTGCTAAGAACTCCTGTGTTCCCAGGACGTGTACCCTGGCCAGGAGGGGTTTGAGTGCTTTTGTACTAACAGAATTCTGCTGCAGGGACTTGATAGCAGTGATGGTGGAGCTGCGGGCGGAGTGGATTTTGATGAGGCTGAACTTAGGCCACGGCATACCTTCAATTTGACTACGAGGTTTCTCTACCGGCACAAGAGCTGAGGAGGCTGGTAGAGCACTGCGGGGCTGTGGATGAGGAGTTGCTGGTGGGGATAGATGTTAACTCCCATCAAACTTCGTTTGGAAGTACAGGTAGCAACACTAGAGGTGAGGAACTTTTAGCTTATCTTAGCTCTAAGAATCTACTATTTAATAGGAATATACTGTGGTTGAATTTAATAATAAATACACACAAACCTCTTAACCACAAACTTTCTTTAATTTACCCTAATGTACATTTCAGTTACAAAGTAACCATCCTCAGAGGGATAACATACAAAGACTGATTAACGCTAGAAAAAAACCTTATTTATAATCTACAGAACTAGTCACTCCCACTCCGACCGCCGCGGCCCCACCTGTTAAACAAGGCGTAGCCACGCCCATCGAGTGAAAGCAAGATATCTAACGTCAACTTACTAAAATATAAATTACAATAAAAACATAATTAAAATTGTTTTTTGAAATTATAACCAACACAAAATTTAATATAAAAATCATAATCCTATTTAACAAATGAATATAAAATTGAATTAGGAATAGGACCTCTATCAGAATTTAATAAATTCTCTGGTTTATGTTTACTAATTTTTAAACTTTCAAAACTGTTTAATAACTTATTAGTTCTAACGTTCTTAATTAACTTGACATCATTAACATCTAGATTGTGATTGGTCTCTAAAATATGGGCAGCAATACTAGACTTATCAGACCTTTGGTATTTAATATCCCTAATATGTTCCTTAAATCTAGTTATTACTTTTCGTCTTGTCTGCCCAATATACATTTTATCACAATCCTTACAATTAACTTGGTAAATCCCTGATTTATCAAGTGTTTCTACTTTATCTTTTGCATTACCTAATAAATTTTTAAGGTTATTATGATTTTTATACGCAACTCTCAATTTAACATTCTTAAAAATTCCCTCCAACCCTTTGGTTAAAACTTTGTCAAAAGGTAAACTAATAAAACGGCTTTCTTCTTTAGTTTCCAAAGGTAATGTTGTTAAATTCTTCCGAAAAATCCTAATCTTTTGCTTCCTAAGGATATTATCAATAATTTTACGTTCATAACCATTAAATTCAGCTGTACTTTTAATATGTTCTAATTCAATATCAAAACGTCTTTTACTCAAAGGAATATTAATCAACCTATTAACTAAAGAATTGAAAGCTGCAAATTTGTGTTGGTTACAATGGTTAGATTCGTTTGGAATAAATCTATCATTGGATGTTGGCTTTCTATAAATATCAAAAACTATCCCTCTGAGGATGGTTACTTTGTAACTGAAATGTACATTAGGGTAAATTAAAGAAAGTTTGTGGTTAAGAGGTTTTTGTGTATTTATTATTAAATTCAACCACAGTATATTCCTAATAAATAGTAACAGTATGGCTTCTCGGTCTCAGGAATATAATAGATTCCAAAAGTTGAATTTGAGAGTCAAGTTTTTGTTAGAAGACATTAAATTTCTTAAAAAATGTAGAAAGTTTAGTGTGTTACCGAAATTTATTTCCGGAATTAATATTAAATTGAAGAATTCTAGAACTGATAAAGTTTTATTATTTGCCAAAAAGAAATGGTTAGATTTGGAGATTAAATTTTTGTATGGCAAATTAAGTAATACAGAACTTGAGTTGTATGATTTACATTTGAAATTAGGAAAAGAAAATTATAATGATTGGGATGAATTTGGCAGAAAAGTTTATATTGTAAATGAACATAAACTTGAGAACAAGGTTAGGACATTAGATAGTAAATTTAGTGATTTAACCAAAAAGGTGTCAGTTGGTTATAAAGGTTGTACTACCGTTGATCAGAATTCTAAGTTAATTAAAAACGAAACTGATATAGTTTTCTCCCAGAAGGAGTTGTGCATGCTAGGTAAAGGGTTAAAGTTTTCCGTTTCTAATAATATCAAAAATAACTTAGAAGAATTAGTGGCACACGTTGAAAGTGGTATATCCTCATTAAATGAAACTAGCAAGAACTATGTTAGGAAGGCTTGTAAAATCAAGATTGAAGAAAATTTGGATTTTCTAAGAAGAAAGAAGATGTCTACTGGATCCAACCACGAGTTAAGTTTAATAAAACAGTTAAAAGGAAAAGATTGTTATTACCTCAAAGCTGACAAGAGTAACACTGTTGTTGTTTTGAAAAAGGAAGATTATATTAATAGTTTTAAAAATTTGTTAGAAACGGGACCTTATGATAAATTGTCAAAAAATCCGTTAAATAAATTTGTTAAAGAAACAGTAAACGTTATAAAGGAATGTAATTTAGTCATTTCAAAGAAAGATGTTTTTAAATTTCATGTTTCTAATCCTGTTTTACCTAGGTTGTACTGTCTCCCAAAAATACATAAAGTAGGCGATGCCGTGAGGCCAATTGTGTCGGGAATTGATTCACCAACCTATATGTTATCTAAATGGTTAGTTAAAGAATTCAGTTTTTTTAAATGTAAGTTGGCATCATTTTCGGTTAAGAATACACTTGATTTTGTAGAGAAGGTTAAGAATATTAGATTAACAGATGAAGAAATTTTAGTTTCTTTTGATGTTTGTTCTCTGTTTCCAAGTATTCCGGTAACGGAAACTTTAAATTTATTAAAAGAGTTTTTAATTGAAAATGATGTCGATATTGAGAGAGTTGACCAATATGTAAAATTAACTAATTGTTGTATGAATAATAATTATTTTCAATTTAATAATAATTTTTATAAACAAAAAGATGGTACAACAATGGGAAACAGCCTATCACCTTTTTTAGCAGAACTCTTTATGAGTCATTTTGAGTTAGGATTGAAAAAGAGACTTAAATATTTTCCTCGTGTCTGGATAAGATACGTTGATGATATTTTCGCTATATTTAATATTAAAGAATTTCAAATAGATCCATTTCTAAGGATCATCAATGATCAACATCCTAATATTATATTTACCTATGAAATTGAAAGAGATAAACGTTTACCGTTTCTTGATGTTTATTTTATTAGAAATAGAGATAAAATAGTTTTTGATATTTATAGAAAGCCAACATCCAATGATAGATTTATTCCAAACGAATCTAACCATTGTAACCAACACAAATTTGCAGCTTTCAATTCTTTAGTTAATAGGTTGATTAATATTCCTTTGAGTAAAAGACGTTTTGATATTGAATTAGAACATATTAAAAGTACAGCTGAATTTAATGGTTATGAACGTAAAATTATTGATAATATCCTTAGGAAGCAAAAGATTAGGATTTTTCGGAAGAATTTAACAACATTACCTTTGGAAACTAAAGAAGAAAGCCGTTTTATTAGTTTACCTTTTGACAAAGTTTTAACCAAAGGGTTGGAGGGAATTTTTAAGAATGTTAAATTGAGAGTTGCGTATAAAAATCATAATAACCTTAAAAATTTATTAGGTAATGCAAAAGATAAAGTAGAAACACTTGATAAATCAGGGATTTACCAAGTTAATTGTAAGGATTGTGATAAAATGTATATTGGGCAGACAAGACGAAAAGTAATAACTAGATTTAAGGAACATATTAGGGATATTAAATACCAAAGGTCTGATAAGTCTAGTATTGCTGCCCATATTTTAGAGACCAATCACAATCTAGATGTTAATGATGTCAAGTTAATTAAGAACGTTAGAACTAATAAGTAATTAAACAGTTTTGAAAGTTTAAAAATTAGTAAACATAAACCAGAGAATTTATTAAATTCTGATAGAGGTCCTATTCCTAATTCAATTTTATATTCATTTGTTAAATAGGATTATGATTTTTATATTAAATTTTGTGTTGGTTATAATTTCAAAAAACAATTTTAATTATGTTTTTATTGTAATTTATATTTTAGTAAGTTGACGTTAGATATCTTGCTTTCACTCGATGGGCGTGGCTACGCCTTGTTTAACAAGTGGGGCCGCGGCGGTCGGAGTGGGAGTGACTAGTTCTGTAGATTATAAATAAGGGTTTTTTCTAGCGTTAATCAGTCTTTGTATGTTATCCCTCTGAGGATGGTTACTTTGTAACTGAAATGTACATTAGGGTAAATTAAAGAAAGTTTGTGGTTAAGAGGTTTTTGTGTATTTATTATCAAAGAATCTACTAGGTCTAAATCAGGGGGAAGAGCCGACGTTTGTCACTAGGGCCAGACTGGAGGTCCTGGACATTACGGTGGCATCGAACCAGATGGCTAGGTATGTACTAAACTGGCATATGTCGGATGAACCGTCTTCTTCTGACCATAGACATATTAGGTATGATATCTCCCTCAATCCAGCCATGCTTCGGCCAACCAGTGATCCAAGAAAAACAGACTGGGACTCCTACAGGAAGGACCTGGGTGTTCAGATTGAAGAGGCTGGATTGGAGTATGGTGGGAGGGGAGAGTAAGACGACTCTGCCACATTGGTTGGCGAGGCTATAGTATAGTCCTTTACTGATAACTGCACCCTCTCAGTGAGAGGAGAAAAGTATGGGATCCGTCATGGTGGTTCAAGAAGCAAGCAAAACTTTGGAAGACCACCAGGAGCGTCTTTAATAGAGCAAAAAAGAACTAAGAGTGGGACCAGTATAGGAAAACACTAACTGAATACAATAGGGCAATTAGAGAAGCACGCAGGAATTCCTGGAAGGAGTTTTGTCAAGAGATTGACAAATCTCGGGATGGGGCACGACTGCATAAAATGCTCTCTAAGGACCCAATTAACCCGGTGGGGATGCTAAGAACCACATTGGAAAATATAAAAAAAACTGCAGGGGAAACTGTGGAAGAATTAATCAGAACACATTTCCCTTGCAACACTCTGAGGAAACTTGGGGGAGCAGACACTGAACCAGTTGCCAAACCCTCCTCAAGACGTGGTAAGAGGGAGGACTGGGAAGTGGCAAGGATAGTAACTCCACAAAGGATAAGATGGGCTATAGGCACATTTAAACCCTTCAAATATCCAGGTCCAGATGGGATCCATCCTGTGCTGCTGCAGCAGGGAATGGACATGCTGGTGCTGGTACTTGAAATTATACAGGCTAAGCATTGCTCTAGGGAAGGTTTCTTAAACTGGGGGGCGTGGAGAAAGTCCAGGGGGGTGACACCCAAATGAAATACATAATAAAATTACAAAAATAATTTCCTACAAAAAAAATAAAACTCATTGGTGTATGCACAGATGGTGTTCCTTCAATGCTGGGTTCACAATAACGCTTTGTGCAGTTGGTCAAAGAGAAGAATGATGATGTTGGGATTCATTGTTTTATTCACCGCCAAGCCTTGGCAGCAAACACGCTTCCATACGAACTCAATGCTGTTTTAAAACTATGTATTAAAGTAGTCAACTACGTTAAGAACAGTGCATTAAACACTCGACTGCTTAAAGTTCTTTGTGAAGTTTAGGAACTGACCACAAAACGTTGCTATTTCATACTACCTAAACTGGAGACTGCAAGGTGAAGACTCAAATATAGTAACACATCAGGATGCCATCAAGAAACTACAACATTGGATACGTAAAGTGTCAATGAATCCCAGCAACTATTCAAGTTTCAGCAAAGTAGTATCAGTCTCAGAAGAAGCATGTTTTGAGGACGATTTTGAAGGACCGCTTTTGAAAAACTTGATAATTGACCATTTAAATAACCTCAAGGACTAGTTCAGCAGGAACTTTCCTAAGCTTAGAGAAGTTTTACAAACTATCAACCGACCCGTTCCACATGGACATACAGTTGCTGCCAGAAGAGTTGCAAGAGGAGTGAATAGAAATAAAAAATGACTCTGCTGCAAGTTACGATTTTGAACAAATGGACAATCCCTCATTTTGGTTAAAGTACTTAAAAGTTTACCCCAGTGTTTCAGAGAAAGCTGTTCGGATGTATTTGCCTTTTTCAACAACATACATGTGCGAAAGCGTTTTCAACTGTTGTGGCGATCAAAACAAAGTACCACAACAAACGTAATGACGCTGTGCTTTGTCTGAAACACAACCCAGGATCTGTCAACTTATTCAGAGCATGCAAGCGCACCCATCTCACTAAATTTAATTTTATGTTTTGTTTTTGTAAATAGGTAGGCCTATTGTTTCACCTTCCTTAAATTGAAAATGTATCTGTGTTACAATGTTAAATTTTGTATCACCAATTATATTCGTTTTTCATGTAATACTTGTTTTAATATTCACCATACGTACAATTATCGAATCTTTCCATTCTGCGATACCGCATTCAACAATGAACAAAAAATCTACCTACTCACCGTATCAAGTAGGCACATACTTGTACGAGTTCATGTACTTGTACAAGTAGGAGTTGCTATGTACGGCCCCGTGGAAATAGGGTATTGCAAAATGGAAAGCTGATATGCGTAGGGGGGCGTGGGGGTCTCCAAATAACCAGAGTGGGGCGTGGTACAAAAAGGTTTGGGAACCCCTGCTAGTGCATGTGCCTGCAGCCTGGAAATCGAGTAAGCCAGCCAGGTATTTATACCTAAGCCTACCGATTACCAATCGGAAGGGAAAGGATACAGACCTATTACTCTCATGTCCTTTGTTCTTAAGGGACTTGAAAAACTGGTTGATAGGCATATTAGTGGCAGGGGAGCTTTGGCCATAAAACCACTGCATTGGAACCAGTATGCTTATCAACCGGGGAAATCCTGCGAGGGAGCTCTCCTCCAAGTGTTTGGTAGGATAGAGCAAATGATCGCTAAGAAAGGTTGTGCCATTGGTGCCTTTCTCGACATTGAAGGGGCTTTCAATAACCCCTCAGAAGAGACGATGGTAAATGGTGCAAGACGTCATGGAGTGGATGCGACCACTTGTGGCTGGATAAGTTCCATGTTAACAAACAGAAGCGTTTCTGTAGAGGTGGCAGAGGAGGTCAGAAGGGCGGAGACAAGTCTGGGCTGTGCACAGGGGTGGGGGGGGGGGGTTCTCTCTCCTCGGTTATGGTGCCTAGTGGTTTACAACCTTATTGAATTTCTGAATGAACAATGGTACTTCTGTCTTGGATATGCGGACGACATAATTGTGGTGCAACTGATTGAAGAGTGGTGTAATAAGGAGAAACTTAGGGTAAAACCGAAAAAAAAACTTCTTTTAATAACTTCACCAGACAGCGAAAATATCTGACGACCAGGATGCCTCGCTTGTTTGATGAATACCTTGAGTTTGGGGGGGAGGTGAAGTACCTGGGAGTTACTCTGGACAGGAAACTCACCTGGAACCCACATCTTGAGAGGGCCGTCAACAGGGCGAAAAGGGCCCTGATGACAGTGAGAAGAATGGTGGGTACGAAATGGGGACTGAAGCCATCAATGATGCACTGGATGTATCTGAGGGTGATAAGACCTATGATTACCTATGCAGCTCTGGTGTGGTGGACAAAGGCCAACCAGGCAGGGACTAGAGCTCAACTGAGCTCTATCTAGAGATTGGCTTGTCTGTGCACAATCTCCATGTTAAAATGTTTTAAATTAACGTTAATAGCAGAAAAAAACTAGCTACCTCTTTTTTTCAAAAAAAGAAACAATGTCCAAAACAGGTAAGAAAAATCTCTCTATAATTCTTACACAAATAAATAGAGTACAGTCGGAAGGGGGGTTCTCGTGGTCAAATGTGATCACGACAAGCTGCATAGAAATAAAATAGTTTAAATAGGTCAGCGACAAATATTATTTTCCGTAAAATAAAGGAGTTAACGGCGGAATTTATAAAATTTTGGGGCGGACATAAAATGTTATATCGCACTCGTATAGGGCGGAGAGGAAAAACATTTATTTGGATTTTCGGGAGAGTAAATAGGTTTTTATTTGGGTACAATTATAAAACGGTATCATAAGATCCATTTTCATGTCTAACAAATGATCAAAACTTTTATATCTAAACTTGCAAACGAGGTCATCTCTTTTTAAAGTGCATTTTCCTTCTTAAGTATTACTACCATCAATATTTTTATGAATTATGGTAGATTATTTATACCATTGTCTTCCCAAAAAAGATATATTCGGAAAATAATTCAATGTATAGCAAATGAAATAATTAAAATTAGAAATAGAAAAAACGTACTGATGATAAGATTTTTAAAACATCATACACATTGCTTAGAGATATTTATGTGTAGCAATGACTATCTGTATAAGTACGAACCGCCTTTTGTCATTTAGAAACCTGACAAAATAATTTCCTACTTATCTGTAACTGTAGAAACTAAAACTATAAAATCCGCAAGCTGTTAAGTAAAAACCGTTGGAGAAATATATGCTCCAATTAGTCTGCATTATCGGTAACTGTAGAAACTAAAACTATTAAAGATGCAGCTGTTAAATATAAACCGTTGTAGAAACATATGTTTCAATTAGTCTGCATTATTGGTAACTGTAGAAACTATAACTATCAAATACGCCAGCTGTTAATTATTAACAATTGCAGAAACATATGTTTTACTTCGTCTGCATTAAGAAATTGCTAATCAAAACCCATAAATAAAATTTACCATTTTGATTTGTATTTTATGTAAGTAAATTTATAATAACTACCTACTACCATCGCTATTATTATTAGGAAAATCGATTATTATTAAAAACTGAATAATTTCCAGGAGATGATTACCCCTCCTGCTTACGTTTTTTAATTGAATGACTTTCATTGTCTCATTGATACAGTGTGCACACGGTTGTATTGAAAGCTCTTTGTAGTTTACGCCCCAGTCATTTTTCTGTCTTCGAATATATCCAGCACGTTAAAAGAAATGAAAATTGACGTCATAAAATTGATTGCTGCAGTTATAGGTATTGTTCACATTATTAGAAATATTAATATTACTCGTATTTCAGGCACATAGTTCTGCGAGTGATAGAAATAATTCCTGGTATATATCCAGGTTTTCTATGTTTCTCTTACATCTCAGCCAGTATTCTAGTCTAAAGCTGAATTTTCTACTACACCGTGTTATACTTTGAATACAGTAAGTGACTATATCTAAGTCACAGATTACAATGTAAACTATAGTGATCTATAGTGTAATTGTTGCATTACGAAGTCTTAGATCGCAATTATTATTTATAATTTAGTAAATGGATAGTAGATCTGTTAATATTGACGCTATTATTATTATTTAGTAAGTCAGTAGTTTACCCTACTGTTCCTCACGTATCCAATATTTTTTCCATGTCTGAGCATAAATACAGTATACGTATAAGTATTACCGTACTGCTTTCGAATAGTGTCTTAGCTCTCTTACATGAGTTAACATTGGGGTTACACGTATATTCATATGGGTCACATACACACGCCCAAAGACGATACGTGAGCTGTCATTTTCTCTTGGATATGTGTGTGTGTGTGTGTGTGTGTGTGTGTGTGTGTGTGTGTGTAGTGTGTGGATTGTAATTCAATCTTTATTGAAATTTCTTTTTACGAAAACATAAAATACGTACACTCCTATTCTCAATCAGTGTAGTCTCATATTTTAAATAAAAAATGTAATTCTAACAAAAAATAATTTCTGAGAAGTAGCAAACAGCAGTTGACATTTGTATAATGTAAGCTCGATGTAAGTATACAAGTATAAGATGTTTAATACTACTACTTTGTATCATTATCCTCCCATAACATCATTAGATTGTATCTTATCATCACTATTGCATAGGAATAACTCAGGAATTAATGTATTCAGAATATTTTATCTTATTCATTTTTCACTGGTGTGTTTCAAAATTTTCAAGATTTAGGAACATCATTAACACGAAAGTACTTCTGTAAATTGAAAGGTGTAACATTAAAAACTGAAAATGTTTTGAAAAGACGTGTAAAGTGATAACTCTGTACTAAATTAATTCAATTTGCTTTTTACATCAAATGTAAGGTTTTTCAAGTGTTACTTGAGATTACTGCTTTAAAACTTAGGAATAAACCTCTTTCAGAGATGTTATTCTAAGTTAACAGGCGTTTGAACTAAGGCTCTGAAAGTAGAATTACTGCTGAAGTGGAAGCTTTACACAGTACACAGCTGTAGATAGCACAGATGTACAGTCCCTCATACGTCAAAATTGAACTTTAATAAGTCAGTAATGTTTACTTTAAATCGAACTGCGCCGCTCTTGCACAGATAACTGGGGTATAAGAAAAGTAGTATTTATATGTCATCTAGATTTTATGTGAAATATTAAAAGAATAAAAAGAAATGAAAAGTAATATGTAGAGAAAAGCGTGAAGAAAACAACATGCATTAATGGTTTCATATATTTCAGAAAAGTTACGTTTATGAAAATGTATTAAATAACTAAGTGCTAATTAATTGAAACATATCTGAAACATGTTTCTATTGTTATAGAATAACAAGTCGGAGTGTGGAATAAATTTGTCTAAGTGTGACCATCACAGATAAAACCCGTGTTAGAAACAAGCTACCTTGTTCACGATGTATGTTTTGAAACCGTTTTCATGATTGGTAATGAAATATGTGTTGTTATACAAGAATGTTTAAGCTCAAGTAATAGAAAAGCAAATAATTAACTCATCAGACTAGCACAAAAATAAACCAGAAGTCTATAAACTCAGGAAATAATTAAAGGAAAGTTAATTGTAGTAAAACTTTATTTCTGTGTTAATTGATTTGTGAGTTTATCCGTTTTTGAATATTTATGTTGGATATTATTATTTATTTAATTATAGAAAAACAGAACAACGGATTTTAAACCGTAGTAGAATGTTATTGATTGTAATCTGAGTTAGCAAAAGGGTGTAATGTTTCGCTATTGAACTAAAGTTTGTTTGCATGATTTCTTGTAACCCTTATATTTTTAAATACGTCCTATAAAAATACATTTAAATAGTTCATTCTAGAACATGACATTTATACGAAAATAATCCTATCTACGACTCTTTACTTCAATAATTCATGGATCTTTAACAGTAACAGTGGAACAAAACGAGGTGAGAATAGACATCAAATGAAATATTCAAGTGCACGCAGCACCCCTACCCCTACATGTGCATAGACCTCCCCGCCGTTCTCAAGACGACTGACGCCGGTTAAAGTTTGAACAAGCATCGCCGACCAAAGTCAGGCCTGAGTTAACGCCTAACAAAATCTGAATAGAACCCGTTATTAGACCTTATTTTCAAAAACCCAACTCTCGGAGATTTAACCCTTTGGGTTTTAAAGACCATGGCTTAGGATAGTATAAAAATGTTTTTTTAAATGAATTTCAACTCAATTTGTAAGTAAAAGAATTATATGAAACAGGAAATGACGTTTTGTAGAAATATTCGCATTTAGCGTAAATATATATATATATATATATATATATATATATATATATATATATATATATATATATATATATATATATATATATATGTATGTATGTATGTATTTATATATGCATATATATACAGCCTGCTAACAATACGGAGACCATACATTGGTCATTTTGCATTCAAACTGGCAGCCGGGTACTTGTGGCAGCCGTATACGGCTGCCACATAGTAATCCATGATAATGTAACACCCTTTGATAATAATCGAAATAAAAATCATGTCAATAAGTGTAATAAGAAGTGTTTTATTGGTGGTAAACTGTATTTGGAAGTTCTATGGTCGTTCGGAATTTTAAAAAAATAATTTGTAATAACCAAACGGTACTTGTATTGATAGCATAGTGAACGGGATTTGTATATCACAAGTTCGTAACATTTCCGCCAGGGGCAGCCTAGTCGCCTCCTGTATATAACTTTACTGTATATTTCAAACATTCCCTAACATTTTGGCAGCCACAAACTTGGCAACATTGCTGGCATACACATAGATATCAATCGTACTACATAATGTATATATTTGAATTGGACAAAGAATCGCTGGAAACTGACCACTCGGGGGTTTTTGAGGATGCTGAATTCAATGCCGTCATCTAAAGTCACCGGGGATGTACTGGTGAGGCTAAACCCATGTACAAAAGGGGTTGAATTATGGTAAAAATGTCAGATGTCCAAAAATCGCGGGATAATGACTATTCGGGGGTTTTTGAGGATGCTAAATTCAATGGCGTCATCTAGAGTCACCGGGGATGAACCGGATGTGACTTTACGTAAGTACCAAAGGGATGATTTGGGGTAAAAAAGTCAAAAGTTTAAAAATTACTAGAAAATAACAACTCGGGGGATTTTGGTAAGGCGGAATTTAATGCCGTCACCGAAAGTCGCCGGGGATGCACTGGTATGGTTCCCCACGAATACCAAAGGGGTGAATTGGGGTGAAAACGTCTAAAGTCAAAAAATAGCTGCAACATAACCACTCGGGGGTTTTTGAGGATGCTGAATTCAATGCTGCCATCGAAAGTCACCGGGGATGGACAGATGAGACTCTACGTGAGTGCCAAAGGGATGATTTGGGGTAGAAATCTCAAAAGTAAAAAAAAATACTAGAAAATAAAAACTCGGGGAATTTTGATGAGGCGGAATTCAATGCCGCCACCGAAAGGCACCGGGAACGCATTGTTGTGGTTCCACGCGAGTACCAAAGGGATACATTGGGGTGAAAATATCAAATGCCTAAGAATCGCGGGAAAATGACCGTTCGAGGGTTTCTGAGGATGCTAAATTCAATGATGTCATCTAGAGTCACCGAGGATGGACGGTTGTGACTCTACGTTAGTACCAAAGGGATGATTTGTGGTAAAAAAGTAAAAAAACAAAAAATTACTACACAATAAACACTCGGGGGATTTTGGCAAGGCGGAATTTATTGCCGTCGCTGAAAGTCGCCGGGGATGCACTGGTATGGTTCCCCACGAGTACCAAAGGGGTGAATTGGGGGTGAAAACGTCTAAAGTCAAAAAGTCGCTGCAACATAACCACTCGGGGGTTTTTGAGGATGCTGAATTCAATGCCGCCATCGAAAGTCACCGGGGATGGACAGATGAGACTCTACGTGAGTGCCAAAGGGATGATTTGGGGTAGAAATCTCAAAAGTAAAAAAAAATACTAGAAAATAAAAACTCGGGGAATTTTGATGAGGCGGAATTCAATGCCGTCACCGAAAGTCACCGGGAATGCATTGGTGTGGTTCCTCGCGAGTGCCAAAGGGATGAATTGGGGTGAAAATGTCAAATGCCTAAGAATCGCGGGAAAATGACCGTTCGAGGGTTTCTGAAGATGCTAAATTAAATGACGTCATCTAGAGTCACCGAGAATGGACGGTTTTGACTCTACGTTAGTACCAAAGGGATGATTTGGAGTAAAAAAGTCAAAAGCCAAAAAATTACTAGAAAATAACCACACGGGGGATTTTGGTAAGGCACAGAAAGTCGCCGGGGATGCACTAGTATGGTTCCACGCGAGTACCAAAGGGGTGAATTGGAGTGAAAAAGTCAAATTCCAAAAAACCGCTGGAACATAACCACTCGGGGGTTTTTGAGGATGCTGAATTCAATACCGTCATCGAAAGAGACCAGGGATGGACGGGTGTGGGCTCTACGGGAGTAGCAAAGGGATAATTGGGGTAAAAATGTCAGAGGCCAAGGGATCGTTATAAAATCATCACTCGCGGTTTTTATTAATGCTGAGTCTAATCCTAGCACCGGAGTTGGCCATGCGCAATCCGAGATGGGACTGCGGGTGTCGCTGTGGGTGAATTTAGGTAAAACTAGCCAGAATCTAAAATATTACCCAAACATGGGCATTCGAAGATTTTCGAAGCTCCTAGTCCTACGTCATGAAAATTCGCCGGGCATGTACGGGCTTACCAAGGGGTGATTTGGGGTAATATATCCCATTAACAATAAATCTCCCAAAATTGGCATGTTTCGAACTATGCAACATAATCAACAGAAAGAGTCGGGTTCGTGACCTTGTCTTGGACAGAAGTTATGCTACATCTATTTACAGAAATGTTTGTCATATGAAAATATAAACAGGCGTCACACCGATAGCAGTTCTAGTACGTTTGTTTACGTCATGTCTGTCAAAGTAATCTTTATAACTTGGAGCAGTGTTTCAATGTAGCCTGGCCATGTGCTTTAAGCATTTTAAAGACTGTGTGCTTAAACGATTCACCTTGAAAAGATAACTGTTTGTCCCAAATTGATATTTTTTTAAAAATTAATGTATTTATTTAATTTATTTTTAAATGTATTATGTCTACCTTATTGTCATATATTTTCTTTCCATTTTTACTTAGAATATCTAAACATTTATGTTTGTTTTCTCATTCTTCGTCGGGTAATTAATTTTCTTATCTTTTCGTGTTATTTTCTTTTGTTCTCTTAAAAAGGATGGTATCGTTAGCGAGGGCAGCGGAATGACTTTTCAGCCATCAGTTAATGTAAAACTTCTAGTATAACCGTAAATTAAAAAAAAAACTATAAATAAGTAGACCTTATATTTGTTCAACCTTTATACAACTTAGAATAAACGAGAAAAAAAGGAAATTTTTGACCCACATCATTTCATCGACTTATCTTTATCAGCTTATATATCCAGAAAACCTATTATGCCAATATCTACAAATCAAGCTTAATCTTTAACTGCCGTCATCGTGCCTGAGCATCAGCAACGGGTTATCCGAAGAAGACAGTGATTCAGGTGCTGTATCTAATGACCAACTTTTATAAGGCATCAAAGAGAATAGGGGAATTGTGCAACAGAGTGAAGAAGTAATTGAGCAAAAGGTCATGATACCGAATCTCAATGAAGTCCATCAGACGATGAAGATGATTTCGAAAAACTGCAACCTCCAGAAATTTACAAATTTTTCTATTTGTATAGATAAATTGTTATAAACAATGTAGAATTTGTCCAGCAACAAAAAATAGAAAGACTAGTTACACTTTGTAAGCTGTCTTTGTACAGCCAATATGTCTAGAATGTTCTGAGCTGCTGTGTAAATACTGCTGTCAAAATTGAGTTATTATTTGTAATGCCAGTTTCCATAAATAAAGCTTATAATGTGTCAAATGTTATCTTGTATATAAAGTTAAGTGTGTCCAATCAGTGAACAAGAATTAATTAGTGTATGTTAATTATCGTGCGATTATAAGTCGTTTTAGCTAAACTGCGCTAAAATCTGTAGGTTTTATTTACTACAGTTTTCAATTAGTAAATAAAATATGACTGCTCTCATAAAACTACGTTTACCCTACTAGTCCCATTGCAATCAGAATATTCAAAAACAATTTTTATAAAGTAAATGCAAGATAAATTGTTAAACCACACAATAAATCACACTTAGACATTTCGTGCCTCTGATGTAATCGGCAGAAATTCCAGCACGGTAGTTGAAGGTTAATAAATACTGAATCATCTTTCGTTAATCTCTGTATTGTATATATTACACTAAATAACATCTGTGCGAGTGTTGTCAGCTTATATTGTCTGGTGATATCAGGCTGTCTGGTGTAAACAAACATAGGTCCAAGCCAAACAAAGATAAAGGCTCGCGCTCCACAAGTACTCTCGTGGACAAAGGCTCGGAAAACTGACTTTCTGCGTTCTATCTTTTCCATCCCTTTCTCTCATTTACATACGGCGTAAACGTAAATAATTTATGGTATCTTCCCAACGTCAAAATGGTCGTATAAAGACGGAAACATTTGTTTCTATACTCGACTTTAGCCGCTGGTAGTCTATATTTTATTTTATTAATATGTTTATTGAATACATTGGTAATAACCTTTAGTAAATATATATGGAGTAGGCCATATTAAGTGTTACATCTGTTAATACATGTGTTGCAGACTAGTGTTACCATGTTTGCAATGTTACGAAATTGTAAGAATATACAGCAAATAATAGTCACTTTTAGATTCTTAAAATCTGATAGAGATGCTATGACAATTAATTTGAAAAGCAAGTTAAGTTAAAAAATAAATACTTTATCCATCCTATAGTATCTAAGAGCACCAAGGGAAAAGAACGAGATGCATTGACCGGAACATTAAGATAAGTTTGGTCAACAAGTAAACAAACGCGTCAGAATGGCTTTCGGAGTGTCGGCTGTTTATGTTTCCATATCAAAATTGTGTCTGTAAATACATAGCATAGTTCTCTCCAAGATAAGGTCGCGAATCCACAGCTGTATGTCCTAAAATAGCATGTTTACAAATTCCTGAAGTACTTACATCGAGGACTCTAATGAAACATTTGGCAACAATATCTCAACTTTTCCAAATGAATGATCAAGGTATTAAAGAGCTAGCGTTATTTATAGGCCATACAACATCATTTTTATCAAAAATAACATTATATATATTTTTTCCATCCAAATACTCAAAAATAATTTGAAAGATATAAATAATGTAGATAAGAAAGAACACGTGGATAGATACACACATTCTATGACCATAAGGGCAAAACATTTTAAGTACTTATTTGAAGATACATGTATCATAGGTGTTAATAAGCCAATTAAACTAGAGAGCAGTTCAGGCGGTTTAAGCAATATAAATAAATAAATATTGGTGGTAAATATTTAAAATTCTTTATTTCTACATCTCTGAAGATTATATGTAAGGATATAGTTCTTCCCAATGTGTATTGCAGTGTAGCAAGGAATCAAAACGTTTTCAGAAAGCAATGTAATAAATCTATTATGTTTATCCTCGATATTCTAGTCCCAAGAGTAACTTTAATATCTATGGGAGTTGCATGAAAAACTGGTTCAAGTATGGTGATCATTGGTACGGAAACAAATACAGTAGTGAATGGATAATTCGAGGTAGATGGCACCGAGACACCGTCGGATTACCGAAAACTTGGATTACACGGAAATAGCTTCCTTTACACTAGAAAAAAAAACACAGGAGTTCTAATGAACCCTAATACTATAATTAGGAATGCACAAAATACGTATGTAGAACTTTATTGATTACAGTACATACATAAATTAATGTTGCTTGGCTCTCCAAGACCACTGTACTGAACCTTGCTTGCAAGGATACTATACGATATGAATACCATACTAAGTATCGGCAATTATAGCTAGAAAATAGCCGATCCCTGATGTAAACTTTATCAGGACGCCCAATGTTTTGATCGTAGATAGTCTTTTTGTTCGCCTACCATAAAAATAAAACGAGGTTATCAGTAAAATATCAGTAAATCTGAAGTATAGTGAAAAATTACCGTGATCATCGGTAGTAAATATTTATGATTATCAACGTCTAAAGATTGACTACAAAACGTTTTATAAGAACTTGGTTAGGATTGCTTAACTCAAGTAATTTTCTATCAACGAAGAATAGAGAATATTCAAATTGAAATATTAAGTTTGTAATTAGGAGTTATTTATTAACTGGTATTGCTAGTGATAGGATTCGTAAAATATATAACAAAGGAGACAGTTTTGAGAAGTGATTGAGTATTAGCAGACTTTGTCTTGAGATCAGACACAGCCGAACGAACTAAAATCATTCTGATACTAACTAAAAACAGTCATTATCATTTACGTCTTGTTTTTTTTAACAAGAAATACCACCATAGTGACTAATTTCACTCGGTCACTCTGCATAACGCTATTTTACAGCTAGTTTTTGAAGACGGGTTCCTCAACTATATTCGCCAAAATATTTGTAATTTTGTTCACCCTAATAATAATAATAAATCAAATGGTAGATATGCGAGCCAGGAGGGATACGGTTAAAAATAGAATTAAAGATAAAATTAAAATATATTTAAATCTTATCAGATATATTTTCAGGTGCATTCAACGATTTTGATGAAAGTAACATCACAATCAAGGTGAAATGTCATCCTTTCGGAAAATATCTAAGGGAGGAATTAAATAAATTTTTTAACCTTCCAACAACGACTACCAGGAAAATTTAATGAATGTAGTTAAAGAAGAACTTTTAGAAAAAATAGGTCTTTACTCAAACACAATTGTACCTATAACAACCTATGACAAATCAAATATGATGGATAAGTAAAATAGATGTATTACATTGCTTACCGAAATCGTTTTTCACCGTGATGTCTACAATGCAATATACATTTTGAATAACTATATCCTTACATACATTCTTTAGAGATGTAGAATTAAAGAAGTTTAAATATTTATCATTGCTTACACCACCTGAACTGCTCTCTAGTTTTATTGGCAGAAAACCACCTATGGTACATGAATCCTTATATAAATACTTAAAATGTTTTGCCCTTATCTTGATAAAATATTTATACTGATTTGTATTTGCACTAAAATGTCACATCTTCGTGAAAATTTTACTACTTGTTAGAATACTATATGCACCCTTATAAAGCATATGCTCACAGAAAATAAAACAGTTTTTTGGTTACATTTGGCTGTCGTAAGTACAAAAATACTATTATTTCAATGTTTAATTTTTTTACCCGAAAATGGTAATTTGTGCTCGTTTGAACCAATAAAATATGGACGTGTTCGATGGGCCTACGTGAACAAGAAATTAACATTAGATGAGATTCGACCAAATAAAAGCCTTCTTTTATTTACAATGTACAATATAGTTAGATTTTTCTGGTTACCTACCTGAGGTAAAGGTGATACAATATTTGTTGTTTTTCTACTATAGGCCTAACTTTTAAAACTTACTGTAAATAAACTTTTTGCCAACCCTTTACTTATCCTTTAATATTTTTTTACAAGCAGTAAAAACTTAAAATTGAAATTTTCATTATTTTTATTACACTGAAGAAAAAATGTTAAAGAAAATTCGATGTATTAGTCTAAACATTCCGCATAATCGTTCGTAAACTGCAAAAACTCTTAAAAGATTGTAACACGAAAGAAATAGAATTTAAAAATTGTGGCAGAAAGCTCAATGAGATAAAATAAATTAAATGAGAATAAATGTACTTTCGTAAAGTAAGGATATAGGAGGAGTTAGTGTACTAACTCTAACACTGATAATTAAATGAGAAATTCAGAAGAAAAAAGCCTTTATCCCTTATCCCGTGCAGTGCACGCCTGGAAATCTAGATTGAATATTGTTAAAGATGAAACCGTTCATTTAGTTGCAGATCTGTTGAGGGTTTTGAAAAAATGTAACCAATCTAGAGAATCGATGGATACCGGTCTACACCTAACCCGCTGATTCACAAAACAATCGTCTACTTGCACTCCTGTATTTTTTCCCTGGAGAACTATTCCTAATATTCGACAGAGCACTGAACACCTTCAATGGGGCGGGGAAATTTTTAAATAGCAAGGATTAAAATAGGTGGATTTATTAATTTAATTTTTTTCCAATGACCTGGAAGAATGACACGAAGAACGCGACCCGTAAGGCATAGGTTTAGCAAGTGCCTCCTTTTTTTATCAAAACATACGTCAAAGAGAGTAATATCTTTTATAAGACAGTGGCGTGTGTACTAGCCTAAATAAAGAAATGAATTAAATTGAGGGTTTAAATTTATTTGTGGATATTTGTTTTTATTACAAACAATAAATTTGTTAAGTTTCATTTCGTTAATTCATATTAAAAATAACGAATAATAGAATTTTAACAATCAGTGTGACAATTTCTAAGACAACTATGTACTATTGTAGCTGAAACGAAACAGATTGTAAAGAGACGTCCCGTGTGGTTGTATGTTGAAATTAGAGGGCAAAATGGCGGTATAAATGTCACATTGTAACACGTGACCAAGTAGCGCCTGGGATAGAACCCGTCATGTACGTGTTTGTGTAATGTTTATTTTCGATCTCTGAAAGGATGACCACATCATTCAGTTTTATCAGTTTTAATCTTGTGACAGGGTCCATTATAGTTACTTCATGATAGTATCTGTTTACTTCAGCTAGTTCATTCCCTCCAAAGGATAAAAATACCAAAATAAAATCTTATTTGGTTGAATGTTTCACTTTACAAGTCATAATATTCTACCTCTATTTTACCTTCTCTTCTCACAATTAGATCTATACTCCAACTCATCATTTGCTACTCCCATAGAGGATCACCCGTATATCCCCATTGACGATCGATAACGGTAAAAGGCTCAGCACCATTAAAACTCCCCGAGTGATCATTATATATTTTTTTTGCCTTCTGACAATTTTACCCCAAATTAGCAATTTTCTACTCTCGTAGAGCAACACCCGAGCATCCCTGTTTGATAATGTAGACAGTATTGGACTCAGCACCCTCCAAAACACTACGATTGATCATTTTCTAGATTTTTTTTGCCTTCTCACAATTATACCACCAATTCATCATTTGCTACTCTCATAGAGGGTAACCCGTGTATCCTCATTGACGTTCGATTATGGTAAACACTCAGCACCATTAAAGCCCACCCGAATGATCATTTTCAATTGTTTTTTTGCCTTCTGACAATTTTACCCTAATTTACCCCTTTTCTACTCCCTTAAAGCCACACCAGTGCACTCCCGATTAATATGGAAGACGGTATTGGACTCACCAACCTAAAAAACACTACGTTTGATCATACTCTAGCTTTGTCTTGCCTTTTCAGATTTATACTCCAATTCATCATTTGCTACTCCCATAGAGGATCACCCATGTATCCCCATTGGCTTTCGATAACGGTAAAAGACTCAGCACCTTTAAAACACCCGAGTGATCATTTTCCATTGTTTTTTTGCCTTCTGAATATTTTACCCCAATTCATCCCCTTTCTACTCCTGTAGAGCCACACCCGTGCATCCCATTATAATATTGAAGGCGGTATTCTACTCAGAACCCTCCAAAACACTACGATTTATCATATTCTAGCTTTCTTTTGCCATGTCACAATTAATTATACTCCATTTCATCATTTGCTACTTCCGTAGAGAGTCACCCGCGTATCCCCATTGACGTTCGATAACGGTGAAAGACTCAGCACCATTAAAATCCACCCGAATGATCATTTTCAATTGTTTTTTTGCCTTCTGACAATTGTACCACAATTCTACCCCTTTTCTACTCCCGTAGAGCCACATCCGTGCATTCCCGATTAATATGGAAGACGGTATTGGACTCAGCTACCTCCAAAACACTACGATTGATCATATTCTAGCTTTGTTTTGCCTTATCACATTTATACTCCAATTCATCATTTGCTACTCCCATAGAGGATCACTCGTGTATCCCCATGAGGTTCGATAATGGATAAAGACTAAGCACCGTCAAAACCCTCCGACTGATCATTTTCTAGTTTTTTTTTTTGCCTTTTGTCATTTTGACCACAAGTCAAAATCCTCCTTTATAACTCCTATAGAGCGCCACCCGTTCATCCCCGTTTAATTTTGTTTACAGTAGTGGACTCAACATCCTTAAAAACATCCCAATTGATTATTTCCTAGCTTTTTTTTTGTTCCGATATTTTACCATAATTGATCCTTTTGCTACTCCTGTAGAGGCACACACTTGTATTCCCGTCAGCTTTCGATAGTTGTACACGTTTATGAAAACTAACAACTAAGACTTATGTGAGTTGAGTAAATAATTGGCCAGCTGAAATGAAGAAGGGCCATACTAATGTTTGTGTTTTTACTGTGATTACACACACGTGTCTTAGAGTCTAAACATTTGACTAGTCAGATAGTAGCACCATTGTGGCAACACTGTTGGTTCTCGTATCGTTAGTAGCGTGGGAATAATATACACACCGGCTGCCATATTGTTATTAGACTGAACGAAAATATACACTGGCTGCCATATTGATGCCTAAATGAAATGCTGCCGTATTGATAGTACTTCAGTCAATTTTGTATTTTTAAAATTTTATAAAATTAAAGTACATGGAGTAGTAACATGTTTATTAGAAATAAATTATACACGACGAAAAACATTTATACTCCACTCTTTCAAGTGGCTGCCATATGGTTGCAAAATGAAATGCTGCCATATTGATAGCGGGATGTATATATATATATATATATATATATATATATATATATGTGTGTGTGTGTGTGTGTATATATATTTATAAATTATACTTTTACGTTTGACAAATAAAATTGAAAATATAGTTTATTAGACTGTTTTTAAACAATCCTCTTCATTTAATACGCACCTCAACAACCCCACGATATGTTGATTTATTATTGCAAGGAAATATATTCCAGCTAGTCAATGTATATTTTACGAATGGAGGTGACAAGAGATTATTTCAAATCTGTATTCATCTGTCATTTTGTAGAGCGGATAACAAAAACTTATGTTTGGTATCGGTTATCCTTATAACTCAGATTATGCTATGCAATAGGTATAGGTTCCATTACTTATGCAAATTACTTTGGGCAAATTCTTTTGAAATTTAAAAGGCAATAAAAAAACATCTCGAAGATATTTAGATATTTGAAGCAGCCGTTTATTAATCAGTCAATGTAGACCTTAATATATATGAAAATATAAACGTATAAGGGCTATAGAATAAATTTAGTTAGTATTCAAAAGAATAATATTGTGTAGAAATATTTAGAAACGAATATCCAAGAATAGTTTTGAAGAACCGGCAAAGAAAGTTTTCCCTTGTTCTATTTAGGGGGTAGTTATTAACCTGTGTTATGAGAAACATATCGAATAATGAATTCCATGTGACAAAAATAACCTTGGAAATAACACTGTACCGTTAGGAAGGCTAATTGTAATCGCTGTGTGGGAATCACCTAATAACTGAAATACGTAAGGGGGGAGATTACGCTGGTGGTTTTTAAAACTAAAAATAATCGGGAAAAAATTATTAATTAGGGAGCTTTAGAAGAGAGCAGACGTATTGGGGAGGAGGGCCAAGTTATAAGCAATGTTTAAAAAAGGGTAAGTGTGTTTAAAAGAGTAAATAGAATAGCTAGTTATTTATGTATAAATTTTAAAATTGCGGCATGAATTAATTAGTAAACAATTAGTGAAGTAAGTGATTTATTTGTAACGAAGAAAGTACAGTGAAGCAGGTAACGCAACAGTCAAGGTTCCATGAACTCAACAAACAAAAAGTACAATCTTTCTTACATTAGATTTAGTCAATAGAGCTTTATAAACTTAGTAAAGTTAAAACATATATGAAATCTTTGTGTATAAACATTAATCTAGTTTTTCACCATTTTCTAATTAATAGAAGGTCCCGTAATAATGACGCGAGAGCAAGAGCAAATCAACACTGTAATTAGTTAACTTCATTTTATTAAGAACCTAAAGCCTCAAGAGCCCACCATTCTAGTAATTGTAGTATTTTCTAATCAATCAATCTTTGTACGATTGGTAATTATTTAGAAACCTGGTGTACCATTATTGTTCTATTTTCGCTCAAACATAGCTACACACGCCATGGAAAACAAACACACATTTCCTACATTAGAAAACCTACAACTAATAGAATAAGTAAAAAATTTACTCGAATAGACAATCTTAGAACATCTACAAACTTATAAACATAACAATAATATAATAAACGAATGAATACAAATAAAATCAAAAACGAAAAATTATTCAACCTATTAGACAAAATTAACCCCAAGACAAACCTAACAGAATCCCACAGTGCAGTGAATCCGAAAATAGAACAATAACGGTACATCACGTGATAATGGGAATACCACACCTGGAAGTCTACAGTCCCCGGTTAGTGATGCTCGATAATGGAGATACTATCAATCATTGAAGGATAACTCGCATAAATACCAAGTAAGATACTTGTTTAAGTACATATAAAGAAAGTGATAAGTGAATACAAGGAAAAAAGGTTGCAAAGTAAAAAAATATGGATATCGAAGCAACCAATCCAATAAACAAAGTTGAAAACTCAGGAAACAAATCATATCTATTAACCACAAAATACACTTTAATAAAAAATGCACAAAAAACAAAATAATACCTAAATATGCCAAAATAATAATAAAAAACCAAACTAATTCCGCAGATAAAGTCACTTAGAATTAGCTAATATACTTGAATCAAACCAAAGATATTATAAATATATCAAGAATTATGAAAGATGCTAGAAATATATGCTTCAATTTATAAACAAAAAAAAAATAGAAACTAAACTTAAAAAAAACAATAAAAAAACAAAATAACATAGACAATAACACAATGCTCCAACAATTCTACCCCAGCTATATAAACCTTACAAAAGGAATGTCACCAAAGAAGAAGTAAAGGTACTCGTAAATAACAAAACCAAACATCAAAACAAAATCTCAAAGCACAGTATAAAACCTGATAGCAGATACTGAACTGACAATAAAACTTACAAATTACGGAAACCAAGATAACGTTAGAAACACAGCATCACATGAAATCAACAAAATTATCATCAAAAAATAAAATCACAACAAAAAAATATACATTATAAATACCAAAATAGATAAAAGAAACAAATAGTAACAACAACTATTCAAAAATGAAATAGTTACAGCTAAATCAGACATAAGCAATGCCACAGTATCATATAAAAAACAGAATATAACAAGAAAATGGAAGAATTTATAAAATCCAACAATTGTATATAATAGAAAAAAGACCCGATTAAAAATACCAAAACGAAATTATACAATTAGCAAAAAACAGTAACAATTTATTCAGCTAAAAACACCTTATCAATACGCAATAGATATTCCAAAGCCCTATAAAATGAACGCCCTCATCAAAGTCAACAACCCCACAAGACCCCTCATAATATTCGAAAATGGACCTGCCTATAAAATATCACAAATAATCCCCCATAATCTAAAAGACGAACTTATTCTGGAAAATAAAAAACACCATACAAAACTCAATTAAGATAGCCGACAGACTTAAATCATTAAACTTAACAAAAAAAACTAAATTTGTATTATTTGATATCACAAACATGTACTCTAATATAACAATATACGAAACTATCGAAATATTTAAAAAAATAAATAAATAACTGATCTTAAAACCAACTCCAAATACACAAACCAAACACGCAATAGATATGTAAAACACTTATTGCATATTTTTCACTCGAATATATAATTATTGACGTTGTGGTTTCAAATACAAATAAAAGTACCTACCAGATAGAAAATGTTTCTGGTTTCATTTATTTTCAAAGTAAACGTTTAATGTAAACAACGCCGATACGGTTTCGTGTAGGTGTTACGTTCACTTGGTTTTTCAAGGTAGCACATAAAGACTAACACTTTATAATGAAATTTTAATGTAGGCAATGTTAGTTTTAAAATCACAAATGTTATGACCACAAATCACATATACAAGAAGATAGAAACAATAAGGTAGGTGTTATTTTTCTAGATAATGCCAGAACAATGAATTAGGAATATAAAATTGAATACAAAACTATTTTCATTTTCTGTTTACCTATTAAATTTGAACTGTATAAGTACAATCAAAGATATTAGTCCTACATCAGTGTAAATGTCTTTCTTGGTATTTACTGAGGGAATTTGATCAAAAAAACTCTAATTGAACAGGACACTTCAGCGTGAAGAACACACTATCGATTTTATTTTCCTGAAGAATGGAAGGATTGTTTTGTTTTAAAGCTGCATCAGAAGGGTAATTAATATCGCTGATGGAGTTTCAGATAACAGTATACAGGTCTAAAGCCGAACCAATTAAATCAGATACTTAGAATTTTACGACAACTGTAAATTGATTGCATTAAATTAAAACAAATTTATGTATAGCATTAAAAGCAAACTCTTTAATTATCATGTAGTACATCAAAGATAGAATATATTAATACAAAATTATTAAAACTAATTATTATAAATACTCTCGTAATTAAATTCAGATATTCTTAAAGCAAAACAGACAGTAAATATATCATGTGTAACATAGATTAACATTGTAATCTGGTAGTAGGGAACTTTAAAAAGGATGTTTTTTTACTGATACAAAAAGGACTCTTAGGGCTTAGAATTTTATTACAATGAAAAGATGTTATTTCTACATTAAAAAGATACCGGTTGAATGTTACTTTTACATCCTTATTTGCCTAAACTTTATTCAGTTTTATATAAATCATGTAAAATTTAAATACAGATCAGGAATTTCTAATAAAATATTTTTAAACCATTTTAGTTTTCCTATAAAATATTGTGACTGTAAATAGGAAGCTATAAAAAAATATTTTATGAAACTGTAAACTTCCGTAATGGTAACTAAAGTAACATGTAAAACCCTTAGACATATTCGGAAAATATTTAAAAACAAATACAGGCTTCCTAGTACAATGTTTTCAAAGCTCTATTGGGCGTAGCTTCATTAGAAATGCAATGTATATATTAGAAATAAAACTTAGGGGAAAGACAATAATATACTAACGCTAAAATATATGAATGGAAAAACTGCTTTATCAAGGAACAATGTTTCAAAATAACTATCAAAACGTTCCGTTTAAACAATATTTGTGAGAATAATAATGAAAGTAAAATAATAAAAATTTTATCTTTGCTTTAAAACTATTATTGTTCACCAAAAATGAACATAACTTCTACTTTACTAAAGATAATGACTATTAATTTGGAATTGTTGCAAATAATAATAACATCCACTCTTATATTTTGCGTGTAATTTACGGTTTTAAAAACGCTATTAAATGATATTTATTTTAATTTTGTGTTTTTTGAGAAATGAATTAGTTCCTATAATAGAAATAATAATACTAATCTTCCCAAGAAAGACCTTCTGGCTGCATAACTGGCTTGGTATACTTAGGAAGGTAAAAGAACAGAATTTTGTTTAAAAACATACCCACCTTTTTCACAGATACAATAATAATTATCTAAAAGTAGTATCCTTGATAATAAATTTAACCGGGAAACGAAAGTAATTTTTTTCCTGGAGGCAGGAAGAGAAGTTTTGTTTACAAACCTTCAATTCCACAAAGCAAGTTTAGACATTCATCTTGTGTGTGGCATATTTATCAGATTTCGTATCACTCGAGTTACTCATCTTAAAGCTCTACAGAGTCAGAGTCCGAAGATTTATGAGGCATATGATTTACAGCAAAAATATAGCTGGGTCTACTCCGGTTTTACAGTTTATAATAAAATATCCCGTCTATTTCAAGATTGAACATTATTCCCAAATACGAAACATCTTGCATTATATCTATTTAATATAGTTGCTTGTACTGAGCATCTTCAATTAACTGAACTAACTATAACTCTTTGTTGCATAACTAATACTTAAGAAATGCAAATACGAGTAGTGGCCTAGCTTCGTAAATGAAACGATTGTTCTAAAAGATTCGTAAATAAAACGTCAGAAAGTAAGTTCTAAAGTAATCCCGTAGGTATGCAATATATACCTATTCTATCTAATAAGTTGAAAGATTTGATATCAGAGTATATATAGTACCTACATTTAAAATACGGTATTGACTATTCCACGTGTTGGGGAATGTTTTTGACAAGAGATCTTTTTTAATTCAACGTGGATACAATTTATGATATTAATTAGAAACTTCAGATGGTTCTGAAACAAAAGTGAAATTTCAAACATTGAAAATACAAATGAGTCTTCACGATTATTAAAAGCGGATCGAAAATCAAGATTGAAACAAGTTCAACATAATATCAAACTTAAAATTCAAGTATCCCATCCAACATACCCATAGATGCATTTTACTACTGTAGGCTACAGTAGCCAGTTAAATGAAAAATTCAACAACCTGTCAATATAATCAGTACCAGCACTTTCATTAGTTTTATTATAAGTTACCGACTATTACACACATAGATATTGACAAATTAATTTGTGTTTAGGAGTACATTTTGTTATATAAACATACATCATGGCATGCACTAATAGTATTATGTTCAAAATACGACCTTGTATAGTCACATTAAATATTATTAGTAAAATATCTGAAATTTAATATATGTCACTTTGGCTAACCTAAGTTGAGGTAAGATTAATTTTCGAAGTCGATTTAACTCCTTCTCTTGACAACGTATTCATATGGTGTGATGGGATTGGCATTTCTACAGAATATAAAGTTTGAAAATATCAAGTGATGTGGTAATCCATGGTTGGTTCTTGCTGTACCAGGTAGCCCAAGGTTTGACATCAAGCTACATTTAAAATCAATATGGGTAAGGTAAGTGTATCTACCAACCCTAATCTCTCCTTATTTTACGAAAATATGCTCCGATTTCCTTGGATGTACTACACCAGATGTCGAAGTATCACTGAATTAGCAGTATCGTAATCCTACAGGGTCTGTATTGAGACGTTATTCTGGTAACGGCATGTTAAGGGTGATACATATTACCTCCTCGCGGCCTCATTGCGTAATCTAAACGATCCGTACAAAGGATCGCACTTGGCACTTTATGTGGATGTACTCCACATATTTTTGAAATATCAATGTATTAACAGTATACAAATCCTACAGTGTGTGTATAGAGGCGTTATTCTGGCTAACGGCATGTTAAGGGTAATATATATCACCTCCTAGCTGCTTCCCTGCATATTATAAACGATCTGTACAAGGGATTGTACATTGTACTCTCTCTGGATGTACTCCGCCCGTTTTTTTGGGCTAACACCATGTTAAGGGTGATACATATTACTCCTCGCGGCCCCCATGCGTAATATAAACGATTTCTACAAGAGAACGTACTTGGTACTATCTCTGGATATCCTCTACCCGTTTTTGAAAAATCAATGTATCAACAGTATACTAATCCTACAGTCTCTGTATAGAGACGTTGTTCTGGCTAACACCATGTTAAGGGTGATACATATCACTCCTCGCGGCCTCCCTGCGTAATATAAACGATTGTACAAGGGATCGTACTTGGTACTATCTCTGGATATTCTCTACCCGTTTTTGAAAAATCAATGTATCAACAGTATACAAATCCTACAGTGCCTGTATAGAGACGTTATTCTGGTTAACGGCAAGTTAAGGTTGATACATATCACTTCTCGTTAAATTTTCAATTTAACAGAGTTGCGCCTTTCACTTTATTGTTTTTTAAACTATGGTATTATATGATCCCATATGGGATAAACTGAATTCTTAGCCACCAAGATTCCACGTTTTGAGTAAATTCAGAATATTTGAAGTTATATATTAATAAGCATATTGCGGTTTATTCTAATGTTTTTACTACCTATTGTAGCATCCAATTACCCGGTATGGAAATGAATCTTAGAGGTTCGTGTTCTAGGTAAGCTTCGAACGCTTTTACATGTGAACATGGTCATTGAGTTTATTCAAAATTTAATTAAAACTCTGTCCACTATTAGACGTTAACTATTTATATTTATAGTCGATATTGCTTCCCGCTCTTATGTATGTATATATATATATATATATATATATATATATATATATATATATATATATATGTTTGTGACTTTTATTACTTTGTCATGTATGTGTAAGATTAACAAATTTTTACTTTGTAATAAGATTCAAATTTTTCACTTTATAGCTACTTTTTGTAAAAGTGAGTAGCTAATATTTTAGTAGACCCTAAACCCTATAAATTGTGTACAAACCATTTTGTCTTTAAATTGTTTCCCCTAAAACAATTATATTTACATACATCATATATTAAATAAAATCGCATTTGGTATGTAGATGCAAACACAAAGCTCTACTAATGATTTTATCGTACTTCACAACATAACACACTTCACCAGAGTAGGTCAAACGTTACCTTCTAAACATAACCAAATGCAAAAGTTTACTCCCCATGGATCTCGAGATGGAGCGAATGAGTAATATGTTTAAATTACGAACAGCAATGCAGTGGATATAGAAGAGAGCCTAAAACTTCGTGAAGCTCAGTAAATACGTTTTTGAATTTTGAAATCAACTTATACATTTATGTCTTGAAATATATAATTTGTGTTCATACATTACGTGAAAAACCATATTTTTATACATGTTAAATCCGTTAGCTTCCAAACATTAATATTGTTTTAGGTGAAACCTAAAAATATTAATAGATCCATCTACAATGGTATTGACTTCTACATCTCTACACTATTTCGTGTTACCTATTTTTGTGTAGATATTGTATGCCTTTGTGTATATTTGAAGTTCCGTCATTTTTAGAAATAGTATTTGTGGTATTGCAGAGTGTTTATAGGCCTTTAGAGAAAATATAAAGTGAAAATCATGCCTTTTATTTAAACATGTAGCAATTTATGTAGCTGCCACTTTTGTTAGAAAGTAAGAAGGTTTTGGATTAAAATATGTAATCGAGAAAAATTACTTTTCAAATTGTATTCCCGCTGTTGAAATTATGAATAAATAATACAAAAAAGAATTAGCACAAGATTGTATTGTTATATTTCCAACATCATAAACAATCGACACTTTAAGATTCATTTTTATAAGTATAAACTGTCCTCATTATAAAATAGAACCTATGTTTGACATATAGAAACGTGAAAAAGCAATTTCCTAATCATAACTCACTGTATAACCTAAACTAACGAAGCTCAAACTGTGTTTTGTGACTACATATGACTTCGCTAGTCTGCAAAACAGATAATTATAAACATAACTAAACACAAATGAATAACCGAGGGTTTTGGTCTTTACCTTCAGTACATACCCGTTTAAAGAGCCCATAAATATCATCACTGCTATAAGGTGTACAATCGGTTACGAACAAATAATTATAAACTATTTGTAGCAAATTTACTTTCACCCATTGTCTTTCGCTTTTAAATGAGTCTCTCTCCTCTCCGCACAGTCGACTAATAATCCTATTCGGTTTTGACAGCTCTCTATAGTAGTGGTTGACAAAATGAAATTCGTAAGTAGGTAGTGCTGCTATTAATAGTACTTTGTACATAAACGATATTTTTTATTGCAGTTATTATTCAGTAACAAATACCTATTTTTATTCAACATAACCGATCACATAAAGTGAACCGAAACTTATTTCAAAAAACGTTCCAAAATATAAATTAAATATGGCATTTATATATACGTATAAAAACCGGCAAAGAAGTAATGAAATTGATGAGAACAATGTTATACCAACAAATAGAAAACTTGATGACATCAATAAAGACACTAAGGATTTCTATAATCGTTCAAAAGGCCCTGGGGAACACTGAGACTAAATGCAAGCACTGTTACAAAGATGTTGATAGATTATCTTCGTTTTATGAAAGCCGCATTTGTTATTTATTGTTGTCCTAAAGTGTTCTCGTTTTTCACAATTTTGTCCTTGACTTTTTACCGCAAGTATATACTAAAAAAGTAGAAAGTATTATTCATGATGTTTTTTTAGCGGCACGAAAAAAATCAAAACAATTAACACCTAAAAATGAAACTCAACAAACTATGATTTTATAATAAAATGAAATGTTTGAAACAAAACTACCCAGGATAGTTACAAATGGCAAAAAGCATAATTAGGTGGAAAAAATAACTTTTAGTTTAGTACAAAACCTAAGCATTTGACAAATAACAAAATGTATTTTTGTAATCAAAACAACTCCTGCAACTTCAAACTTGTATTTACTTATGATTCACCTGAGAATGTATATAATAATAATATATTACACAGCCTTAAAATATTATTTGATTTCATTTTATAAACTATTCAGGAAATTCAACTTGGAAAGAGAAACATTTTCACTTGTGTATTCTTAGTGAATTCCAGAACACTGATTGAATGGTCAATGTACAGAGTTTAGTTTTCTATGAGAAACTATTCTGCTTTAGAATAGCAACGAAAATATAATAAACGACTAATACATTACATAGACGTAAAGCTCCAATTTTCATCTAATTTTTTCACTTACATTTTGTCAATATTTTTCAAGAATTAGTGACATCATAAACTAAAAACCACATTTGTAAATTTAAAAAAATATCATGACCTCGAATTTGTTAATAAAAATTACTATTTGAGAACATAGAAAATTCAATTTAGGATTTAGAAGGTCGAACTACGTCTTTGGATGGTAAGAATTAAACTGATACAGCTTGTATCTAGTTTTACTCATTTAAATTGCTAAAGATAGCCACAGATGTACAATCCCACATATGTCAAGCACTGAGCTTTAATAAATTACCGACTTTTAAATTATCTGTAGTTTATACCATTCTTGCTTAGATAACAGGCGCATATGTGAAAGTGTATTAATATGTATTTTGGTATTCCTTGTTAATAAATAAAGTCAAGAAATGGAATCAATCACTATTCATGCTTATAGCCTTAAAAAACTTATATAATTAACTATACAATAGGCTCCGTTTAAAACTAATCTAACATGACATTCCTAAGTATGTTACAAAAAGCAAACCCGTGTTTGAAAAGAATTACGGAGATCAAGTTGTGTATTTTGAAACAATTATCAAACATGTTGATGATATATGTTTTGTTTAATAAAACGGATTAATTTAAGGAATAAATAGTTATATACAAATATAATAAACTCGGATTATTCTATTAACTAGAATAATATCAAATCCAAATTTAATAACAGCAACGATTATAAAGAGACAATATTCAATCGCAGAAGCATACAACAGTGATAACATTTGGTATACATTAAAATTAATTTAAGGATTATTAGTATATCACGTATCTTGGTTTTGTCTTCCAGTTTTCTTCTGAAATGTTTTTATTCAAGACCTGTTGTACACACCATTTTACAAAATGCAAATATTGAAAGAGTAAAATGATTGAAATTATCATTATACCTGCATTGTTTTTAAACACAAGTTGATGTTTTTTAAACACAGGCTAATAAATGCTACTTATATTCTCAATTTTCACGAAAAGTGTACCTTGAATATTACAAAACTTGCAAAATACAAATATCTAATTCTTTTATTTCTAATAAATGAAAAATTTTAAACATAAAAACTTAACAAAATGTTAAGGCTAATGTTAAATTAGACAATTTTGCTTTTATAAACACTAAACGTTTCGAATATCTTTCCGATGTGGCTTTTCAAGAGCTCAGTTCTATTTAAAAAAATTATATAACATAACTTATGATTACCTTAGGTTTTTTTGTAGAGTGTTTTAATTTAAACTGAGCTCTTGTAAAGGCATTTCGGAAAGAATTTCGAAACATTTATTGTTTAGAAAAGCAAAATTGCCTGAGATCGGTCTTTAGCCTATGTAAAAAATTAATAGTAATGAACAGACACTAAATAAAAATATAATTTAATAAAATCATCATATCATCATTCATAATCAAGATATATAATCGCCTTACGTCAATCAGTGATTAAAGTTACTGTACTAGGAAACAATTTGATGGATTATCCTTAGTTTAGGTTTCTAGGTTTTGTGTACGAATTTTCTTCCGTACATCTTTCTTCGAAGTTTTTTTCTGGTTTACATACGTCTAAAAGGTAGGAACATACCCTCATGCATGAACATGATAGAACCGTTTTAAAATAATGCCTTTCTTTCCGCTGTTTTAAATTAATTTATTTCTACCAGGTTTCTTCAACTCATTATTAATAATTTTTAATTAATTTACTGTTTGTTATTACATACGGTTTTTACAACTGATACAATAACAAATCCCACGACACAATAGCAAAGGCATCCTCAAGTTTTTACATGCAACAACCAAACAAATAAATGCGTTCAATCACACCCCTTCTCACGGTTTACACCCGATATACTCGCTGTTGATTAAACCAAAACCGCAAGCAATAAATATCGATTTAAAACTTTGTGTCAAGTTACCTTCGTTTTAAAATTACTTTCTAGTTTCAACCTATTAGTTTTGGATATAATCTAGTTAACGAAAGCTTTCAGAGGGCAGTCAATTCCGAAATTGTATATCAACAGTTGGCTCCAACGATATGAGAGACATTCATTAAAATCGTGAGTAGGAGAGTAGATCGATGAACGGAATGAGAAAGGGAAGATAAAATTATTTGCGACTTTTCATCGAGCTCATTCTAGTAACAGTTTTTGAGGTTGGTGTTAGCTGTTCCTTTTGTAAATCAAATTAAAGTAAATGAAAAATATTAAAAAATATTAAAATGTAAACTATAGATACATGTTTAAATACAAATAAATCAAATTAAAATTTTATGAAAGTAAAGGGAAGGTTTGATTATATATTTGGAATAAAATATAAAAATAATTATTGAAAGTTTTGAAACTGAAATGGGTCAAAAGAAGGTAATTCAAACCAACATCTGCTCTATAATAATTTTAATTTGAGGTTTTAAGATATTTTGCTCATGATAAAACGTTACAGGTTGGATTATTGAGTAGATAAATGTTTTACGTTAAATATTTAACGTTTAATAAGTAAATTATTAAAAAATATTTTCAATAATTTGAGAAATTTGAATATTTATATATAAAAAATTTTCATATGTATAGTTGAAAAGAAAGTAAAATTCTTATGCTATTTAATATTTATATAAATACAAATCAATTATTTTAGTAACTTAAGACTAAGAGTTATATTTATTTTTCACCAACCAATTGTTTTAAGTAATCCAACAAACCTGTCATTAAGCTGTGTGGTGCCTGCAAATAAAATAGTGACGCGTAGGGGAAAAATACGTAAGTTAGGTTTTTAAAATCAAAGTACAGTTACTTGTTCTCTGGTAGAATTTGGCAAAAAGCGGAACATGTTCTGGCTTGTGTCAGATCTGCTTGTTTAAAATGTTACCAGCGTCGGCTGACAAGAGGAAAACAACGGCCAAGAGGAAGAGTCTGAGTGCGCTGGGTAGGTTGACCATCGCAACACACACACACACACACACAACACACACACATACACACAAAACACACACACACACTCACACACAAAAACACACACACACACACAACACACACACACACACACACACACACACAAACACACACACACAAACACACACACACACACACACACACACACAAACACACACACACACACACACACACACAGACACACACACACACACACACACACACACATACACACACACAAACACAAACACACACAAACACACACACACACACACACACACACACACACACACACATACACACACACACCCATACACATACATTCGTCTAATAATTACTTCTTTATTGATTTTAATCATTACAATAAGACCATATATACATATATATATATATATATATTTATATATATATATATATATATATATATATATATATATACATATATATAATATATATATATATATATATATATATATACATATATATATATATATATATATATATATATATATATATATATATATATATAGATAGATAGATAGATTTTAGAGCATGCCTCGGTTAGTATTACTATGCATACTATGATTAGTATTCATAGTAGATATTTTACAATCAAGATTTTTAGTATCATTTGTTTATCTCATGATCTTGTCTTGAAAACCTGTTACGTTTACGATATGTCTAAACTATGATAAATGATCACTTTGAAAATGTTTTAAAACACCATCTATTTTTTCCTGTTTTTCTTTATTACCAACATTCTATTACCAATTTATTATCATTTCAAATTGAAGTTTGTTTGTTATAAAAATACTATAGTATTCTGTTTGACGCATTAGTATAACAATTAGCTACAGTACACCTTGTGACCCACAGTCCTCCTTAGGTCACCCACATCTATTGAAATCGTTCAGAAAACCTCCTTCTTATTAACAAAGAAAAAAACGTTTGATTAAATACCAAAACCGCAAGCAATAAAAATATTTTACAACTTACGGGGTTTTTCTGAAAAAAAATTAAGTGCGAAGCTATTACGTTGCTCATATAATCTTGTTAACGGAAGCTTGGAGAGAGCTATCAGTATCGAATTTTATATCAACAACTGGCTCCGACGAGACGAGGGATTCAATTATTATCGTGAGTAAGAGGGTGGGTCAAAGACAGAAAATAAAAGGAGGACTGTTGGAAAATAATTACGGGTTTTCTTCAAACTTGATTTAACTCGCAATACCTGCAAATGGTGTTAGCAGAATTTTTAGATTAAAATTCTGTATGTTTTGTTAAATTTGTATTGTTCTACGGAAAAATACTTAGAGAACATGGGTTACATTAAACCACCCTCTAACTGAACAGCCGTGTTGGCAACATTACATAGGTATAGCCTACACGGCATAGGTATAGCCAACACGGTATAGGTATAGCCAACACGTCATGGGTATAGCTAACACATCAAAGGTATAGCCAACACGGCATAGGTATAGCCAACACGTCATAGGTATAGCCAACACGTCATAGGTATAGCCAAGACGTCATAGGAATAGCCAACACGTCATAGGTATAGCTAACACGTCATACGTATAGCCAACACGTCATAGGTATAGCCAACACGTCATAGGTTTAGCTAACACGTCATACGTATAGCCAACACGTCATAGGTATAGCCAACACGTCATAGGTTTAGCTAACACATCATACGTATAGCCAACACGTCATAGGTATAGCTAACACGTGTGGATATATATTCCACAACCTAATTCAAATATGTAATTGGAATGTAATAAAACAATTTATTAGTACTCTATATCTTTATTTATTACAATATAGAGACCCTACGTATGTTTCGATTATACGCTAACAATTTTCAGAAGTAGGCGGAGATATGTTATTAAATTCGTAATTAACAAACCCTCACCCCTAATGAAGAGACTCAATAAATAATATATATATAATATATATATAATATATAATATAAATATAAAATAGGTTTTCTTGTTTAATAATTTAAAACAAAATAGGTTATTCAAATACAAGAATAATTATTGAATATATTCTTAATTTATTATTTAATCTTAAATTTACTTATATTTAATCTTATTATTTATTTATTTAAATTTATTCATTTATTATAGAATATTTCAGAATAAATTTGAATAAATATATTTGAATAACCTATGTTGTTTTAAAATATATATATATACATAATAAAATAACATCCTATGCAATTAAACATTTAATAGATTTAAACTAAACTATTGTCAAACAATAAATAAAATAATATTTATTTTAAAATTCGAAACTTGTACGCTATTTTGAAATTTGAAAGTTATTCTATAGAGTGTTCAATGCTTTTGTAATAACCATGTCATATGACTCAAAATTGTATGCATCATACTCTCTTAACCAGTTTGGTATATTATACACGGAGTATTATGTAACATTATTCTCTGGAATATTTCATTTAATTAGAAAAATACAAGCTTACACACGTATATAATAAGTAATGGAAACATTATGTTACACAAATTAATTGAGTTCAATTTGCATTTAAATTAGGGTGACTCCTTACAAAACATAATTTTCAAAAAAGTATTAGAAAAAAACAATTTATAAATTGTAACATTTTATTGAAAAACGTCAAAAGTATATTGCGATAAAGCGAATTGAATATTTTATAAGAATATACATCGTACTTGAATAAAAAGTTAACAAAACTAAATTTGTGAGATTTTCTAGTTTCAAGGTTATACTATAAGTAATGACAATATCTACTACAAGTTCAATTCTACTAACAAGCATGACTACTTCATGCTACATATGATAAGAAACAGTAAATATACTTAAATTCTAGTTTTATTAAACCCCGTACTACACACAAAAAAAGGGGTACTTATGGGGTAACATATATTCAAGGCCAGTAAGATCAGATAAACCAACTGTGTAGAGTTATATAGTAGGGTGTACTAGAAATACTTTGAGAACATTGTTTGTATGTTAAATTAAGAGGACACTTCCTTTTTCAATACTACTTACATATTTCACGTAGTATAATAACAAATTATGGAAGAGAGAGATGGAAAAACAGAGAGAGAGAGAGAGAGAGAGAGAGAGATCTATTCTTCCTCATGCTTTTAAATAAACACATTAACCGACTCCCTTATAAAAACACCATTTTCTACTCTCCCACCCATAAAACGTGCTTCGTTGCAGATATTCAACCTTAAATCCAGCCCATTACCAAAAGCCCTGATCCCACACAGTATACGGATTATGTTGAAGTAAGAAACTAATAAGTTACCACCTTCAAATTGGGTTAGAGCAAGTTGACATTTTGCGTGCGTTAGATTTTTTGACTTTTTTGTAAATACTGGTGTCTAAGCCACTCTGAAAGATTTTACTGATGGTATCTAAAGGTATGATCATGAACTTGGTTCCCCGTATAGTATAATTTTGGCTCTTGGTTATAGAAATCTTTTTTCCTATATCCATCTCTTTCTCTCCGTATCACTCTCTCTCCCTCCCTCTTTTTCTCTATCTCCCCTTCATCTCCCCCTCCACACACACAATCACACACCCACACACACATGCATAAACACACACAAACACACACCCACACACACATGCATAAACACACACAAACACACACCTACACACACATGCATAAACACACACACACACACACACCCACACACACACACACACACACACACACACACACAGACACACGCGCGCGCGCGTTAAAACGTTCTGGAAGGCAGTCAAAATAGGGAAATTAATAATTTCCTATTTTTTAAATAACAATTTTAATATTTAAATACTAAGGTTTTAATTTATGGTATAAGGTAACGATGTACAGAGTCAAGAATTCAGTAAAATATTGAATAATTATTATGAAGGCAAATTAAAAATTATAATAGCATGAAACTGTAATAACTAACTAAATTTGACAAGCGAGGGTGAAGTGAAAAATTTCTAAGTGCTGAAAAACTTGAGAACTAGGCCACGTAGAACTATCATCGACATTTTGAAATTACCATAAAAATCCAAAATAAACCATAATGAAAACAGAATTTGAAAAACTCAAATAACAAAAAAGTTACAGCCATTTTAAAATAATAGACATTTTATGCAGGTTGAATCGAATACGTTGTCCAACCCGCCCGTACAAGAAAAAAAGCACGGAGATAGCGACGAGCTTAGAGCATGGAGGGAGGGTTACATAGACGCAATAAATCCAAGAACTTAGGGACCTGTAAGGCAGTCTGTAAAAAATTTTAATACGAGGTGCTAACGGCCGTAAAGTTGGATCGCGCATAGAAACACCACAAGGGCAGATGGGGCCAAACCATCACGCTTCCGCCTTCTACTTCCATCCATGGACAAAGGCTCCAGACTCAGCCTTTAGGACGCGGAAATGGTAAAAGTCTTCTATCGACTAACCAGGGATAGCAACTTCCGATGTCCAGGGATCAGGGATTCTAGACGGGAGGACTCTAGAACCGGCAGGGAAATCCTTAGCAAGTCATTTTCTCTATTGTATCCGAATTAACGTCAACTTTAGTCAGTTAAATTTATTAAATTCAAATTACCAATTAAACTTAAACAATGACTTCATTATATGTTGAATGATAAAATAAATCTTAAAAGTAGTAAAATTAATTAGTATAACAAAAACGTTTGAATAATGATTAATAAATATTAAATTTACAAAGTCGTTTTGGCCATAAGTCAATCATTTTCAAGAAGATCAGATTTATTGAATCACCTAAATTTTAAAATTATTTATAATTAAATGTGAATTTACCAATTCAATCTTGAAATGAGAAGATACAATTTTTTATTATGTTAAATTTGGAAATAATTTTGTTTAAAAATGTGTAAATGTAATTAATGAATTATATATGAAATGTAGGATTTAAATATGTGAAAAATAACGAACTTTTATTTAATTATTTGTGAAGGTAAAGAGAGAGTTAAATGTATTTTATTTGAAACGATAATTATTTTAGTTTAAAATCAGTAATTACATGCATTCTAAAAACTTACATTATTTGAATTTATCCTGTGTGAGCAACTAATAAAAACTTTTAGTTTTTTCTAACTGATAAATAATGATTATAAAATCAAAGTACAGTTTTAATTAAATGTCATTATTAATGAATATATTTAATTCAGAACCTAATCTTTCTTCAAACGAGTTCTCTCCTGAGAAAAATTTTATTTAGCTATTCTAAAAATTAGTGTTTTTTTTTGTATTGAAACCGAGAGATGATGTCTACTGGCAGATCGTGTTTAAAGAACACAGGAGCCTTTTAAGAAAGGTATTTTAAACAGGATCATTATGTGCACGTCCCCTGGCTGTGCCTGCAGATCTCATGAAGTGGTAAGATTCTATGAACATTTTGTGTGTTCATATAAATGTTGTTTCTTTCCAGCTGACTATTTTACTGACATGTGTGACTATATAAAGACCCAACAAACTTGCCAATCATCTTAGGGGAGGTCACACAATTGTTAAGGTAGAGTTCAGCGGGAATAAGCTTGCATTTGGGCGTGGTCCATTACGTGGGAGCACAAGACAAAATTTAGGGATCTTAACACGGTACACAAAACAAAGTGAACAGCAGATATATAAATATAATAATATAATAATAATATATAAATATATATATATATATATATATATATATATATATATATATATGTATATATATATATATATATATATATATATATATATATATATATATATATATATTTAATTGTGCCATACGATGTAGATGATAAATCATGTGGCATACCACTTTCAAAAGAGACTGACTTTAATACAGAAATATATGAAAAATTCAGAAACAATAGATACTGGAATATTTCTATGTAAATGTAATTTGGATTGCTAGGTCAGTTTTACTTGGAATAACTTTATCAAAATATCAGATGATTATAAAATTGTAAAATATCGGTATATTGGAAAATATTATGGATGGCTTAAAATGAGTTGGTGTAGGGATATCAGATTTCGTTGACACAAAATATTACAATTTTAGTATATTTTTAAATAATACACCTATTGTTTATTTGTTAAAATAGATCTTTACTTCATGCTCAAACACCATTACTTATAACAATATCTAAAACTTTACTTCTCTGAAGTGCTAAAACGTTTGTATAATTGTTGGGTACATTAACTTATATTTTTATTTTCCCAAAATGGCATTATGAAAGATTGTATAAACCCTCTAAGTATATACTGCATAATGACTTTCTATATAACATACACAACACATGCAATTAAGTGTATACCTATATTAAATTTATATATATGTATTAACTGTATTTATTTATAAGTATTGAGATATTCAAAAACTAATTCAAATTGAATTACAACCAAGGATCCATGGCCAGCTGCCGCTGCATGAGTCCGTCTTCGAAATGAAACATGGCATGTAGAAACTACGTGAAATGTTTGTTTCTTTGAGGTTACATTTTAGGAAAACACTTCAAATTTGCTTTCTAAAATATGCTCTACAATTACCTCACTTATTATAACCACAGGGCCAAAAGAAAGTGAAAAATAGGTTGTACAATTATTTTTATTTTTATTATTTTATATGAATATTTTTTTAAACTACTTTTTTAAACTGAAGTTTTAATTTAAATTGGCTTTTCACCCTGGATTGAATTTTACACTTTTTGATTTCACGAAAATCAATTCGAAGTTTTTTTAGATTTTGAGATACACGAGCCTTTAGTTATATTACTTATTGTATGCATTAGACTGATTAATACAAAATATATACTTTAGTCACTCACGCGTACTTAAAATTTTAGAATCTATTCATTTTTGAGTGATAATTCTTAATTACTTTATATTGTAATTGTGAACATTGTTATCTATTGACATTTTATAGTAAAAATAAATAAAAGTTGTAAGGTAGTAAATAACTATTATATTGTGTTGTTTGATATACATTATTTTATTACAAAAATACAGTTTTATTGAATGCAAAATGAAAACTTTTGTTTAGGCTAAAGAACAAATTATGTAATTAATAAATTCCGAAAAAAACAACCTTAGATACATGACTCATGAGACTAATATATATATATATATATATGTGTGTGTGTGTGTGTGTGTGTGTGTTTGTGTGTGTTTGTGTGTGTTTTACTTGGGGCATATTTATAAATTTGGAGCCTACTTTCCTCTAGAAGGGTTATAAAATATCTGTTTTATCTTCCGGTCAATAGAATTCATTAAAGGAGTGATAGTGCAAACCACCAAATTATTACAGGTTTTTAAAGTTAGACAAACATAATTTTGGTGGGAAAAATTTATAATTATGATCCTATAAATATTCATACGTAGAATAAGATTAGCTATTTTAACTCTTTAACAGTGATATATTTTGAGCATTTAGGAGACGTTTTGTAATTAGATATGACTTCCATCGCCTGAATTACCTGATTAAATAATATAAATAGAGCACAATATATCCCTTTACCTTGATTTTATTATTCTGTATTCATGTACACCATCACGCTCAGTCACTAATTTGTTATCAGACTCATGATGCTTCCATCAAAAATGCTTTAGTAACGACTGTGATACCAGAGGATATACATTTCCGTAGTCAATACTATAACTAGGTTCTCTTGTGAGAGTTCTTCTTTAGATATCAATACCTGTGAACCAACGATATCAGAGGGGAAAGCAAGCCGCAATTGTCAGTCAGTAACGGAATGACTGACGTTGGTTCCTTCAAAGTTTCCCAAGTTCTGTTTTTTACAACGAATATATGTAATAAAAAACAGAAGGGTGTAATATAGCTCTTTAGAATAAACAAGAATTCAATTGTCAGGTTTGACATACAGGCATATTTAGATTCTTCGTTATTCGGAACACCTTGATTTAATAATATTTCGTCTATAAACTCTCTGCCACCTAGATGATCGTATATCTTTGTTCATGAGGCTAGATAAACTTCTTTGTATACAGTATAAAGGTGTAGCTGCAAATACATTTAAAACTAGGTCGTATATCGCACAAGAAATGAGGAAATGTAACTCAATTGAATAGAAGCAGTATTTTTAAAACATTCCGTGTTTATTGCTCTTGCCGGGCAAATGCTGTAGCTCTTGCAATATTTTTATAGTCGGATATATATATATATATATATATATATATTAAAAATATATATTATATAATATATATATATATAATATATATATATATATATATATATATATATATATATATATATATATATTATATATATATATATATAGCTGTCTGAAAAACTCTCTCATGTTTTAGTCTCACAACCTGCAAAAAATCGGTTTTATATCAGGAAAACCCCTACAAAACCCTATAAATATACGACCCTATATTTATTTTTCGTATTTCTATAGATTGGTGTTTAGAGTATTGTGAGACGGATTTAGCAAGTTTAAAGCTAGACACGTTTCTCGGTACTCATCCATTGTTAGGGATAGTCGAAATCAAATAAACATAGTTTTATGATTTGTATAACGAATCTTCTTTTTAAACATCTTTAGACTTCCCTTTCGCTTTAAAACACATTTTATATTATCTTACATACTACACACACACCATTTAGTTTTATATACGAAATTAATAATAAATTACAGTTTAGATAAATAATCAAAATTAAATTTGAAATAACTAATTAATTAGTCAATAAATGTGTTCAAGCGAGTTAGTGTCCAATTTATTAACAATGAAAATACAAACAAAAACAGTTTTTTTTATGGACATTAACCATAAAGTCTGGAAATTTACAAAATGTCAAAAGAGAACAATAACAAAAATGAAGTAAGACTTAAGGACCGTCAAAGTAAATTCAATTAAAGGTATAAGCATGTGTATGGGAAAAGGATTATGAAATATTCTGTTAAATATATTTTTAAACAGTAGACTTCCCTTTCGATTTAAAACACATTTTATATTATCTTACATATTACACACACACCATTTAGTTTTAAAGACGAAATTAAACTTTCGCGTACAATAATACGAATGAAACATTTGTACATATTTTGTAATGTGGGGAAAATAAAAACTTTGGGAGCATTTCAAGCAAACACACTATTTTAAAGGAGGTTTATTGAAATAAAAAAATACACACAAGTAATAATAATTAAAGTGGCTTGATGTAATCATCTTGAAGTCACTAATTATTCTTTAATTAATTAATACTTAAATAAGTGAATACACACGGGCTTACTTGCTAACGCGTTTCGAAACAATCGTTCCCATTACGAAGCAAGTCTCCCGCTAGGTACAAAGGTTGTCGGTGTGAGATTTATGAATGTGAAATATACGAACAACAGCAACAGATAAAGTAAACATATTAAATGACCACACACACACTTTGAAGGCAACACCCTGTTCAAATTCATAGCAAACAACCAGCTTAAACCACCCACTCCATACTCATATATCTCACAACAACAACCTTCATTGTACCTAGCGGGAGCGCCGCCACTAGAGGCTTTGCTTCGTGAAAGGAACAATTGTTTCGAAACGCATCCGCAAAAAAACCCGTACGTATTCACAGAGTTAGGTATTATTTAATTTAAGTAATAATACATACGAATCCCATGAATCAACAGTTTCATTCGAGCAGTATTATTCACCGGTCTACACTCCTACTCGTGCTTGTAATGAATCGCTATCCTCTCGTTATTACCAATTACTGACGGACTTCGGTATTGGCAGCTAACTTTAGGTTTGGTTCGAAACATTTTAAATCTCACTTAACTGACGTTAGGAATAGCATATTTATTTAAAAAATATATGTATTTGGAATCCATGTATGTTACTACGTGATGTTTAAAAAGAAAAAAAATAGCATATTTTGTAACGTTATTGTGGAGGATATCTGGCCGAAAAACTTGATTTTTGTAGTCGTCTTTCTATTGTAGCAGGTGCTGTTTTTTCTTTACAACGAGGCACACAATTATAAATTACAGTTGAGATCATTAAACAAAATTTAATTTGAAATAACTAATTAATTAGTCAATATATGTGTTCAAGGGAGTTAGGGTCCGATTTATTACCAATGAAAATACAAACAAAAACAGGTTTTTTTATGGACATTAACCATAAAGTCTGGAAATTTACAAAAATGTCAAAAGAGAACACTAACAAAAATGAAGTAAGACTTAAGGACCTTCAAAGTAAATTCAATCAAAGGTATAAGCATGTGTATGGGAAAAGGATTATGAAATATTCTGTTAAATATATTTTTAAACAGTTGCGTATATATTGTATGTTATGGAAGTGTGTTTTCAGATGTTTTATCTTATAACTGAATACCAAATTATCGTAACGATTAAGCGTCCAATGCAAGCATTTTTATTGTTTTAATAATTATAAGTAATTTTAGAACTTGCTTACAGCTTGATGCGTTTAACAAATAACTGCTTATTCACAGATTCACAATTATATTATTCATTGTCTATGTAATTACTAAAGACAACATCATCATCAGTGGAACTACTCCTAATCTATATCCAATTACGGTTTACTAGGAGAGTATCTGAAAATGTATTCGTCCACGTATTATAAACATTCAATAACCGAACAATCTTTTAAATTATTTAATAATATACTAATTACTAAATCGAATTTACTTATAAATTACCGCTAGCGTTTGGAAATACATCAGGTACATATGGTGGCTCATCCACGATACCAGTGTAATTTGAGTGACTGTTGCTGCACACTGTTTGGTAATTTTGGTTTGTTTGGGGACGATGTACTGCAAAATATCCTATTGTATCTCCTATGTTTTACTAGTTATTTAACTTTAAATTAAACATATCACAATCATTACGTTTACTTTTATTACTAAAAACTAATATATGTTATCACTCTAATTTGCTTACGAGTGCTATCTCAATCACAAAATCTATATTACAGAGTTACAACTTTCTACATTATTTTTTAATAGTAGGCTAGGAGCTATATAATATCTTCTTCCATAAAATTAACCTTTTACGTGTACCGGGAACTGAATAAAATATAATGGCCTACTTAATGCTAATGCTTAGCTTTCGTTTTTGCCTAACCTCTGTTTTTACTACATTTTATATTGTTTACCAAACCAACAAATCTGTGCCCATGCTGTTGAATTAATCGTAGACGTTATTATTAGGACAGTATTAGTACATGACTCACTATGGTAAGTATTATGTTTAAAATATAAATGTTTCTCGACAGATAAACATAACTAATTAATGCTCTTAAAAGCCATGCATAGTCCAGTAGTCTTATTCCTTTTTTTATGATAAGGCTGAATTACGTAGTTGGTGAATATTCAATTACTTCAACCATTATACATCTATTAGGCATTATTTTACTTAATTGTGTCAAATATTTTTTTATGTTCTGGTGGAAGAAAAATTTTAATTCGAAACTGCTTTTTTTATGTAAGCTCTAGGGGAAGAGTCCTTTCTCTTCTTATTCTTGCTTAATATCGTTACACGGAAAGTGCACGTATAAACTATGTGACTTGAAGTTAAAAATATGATTTGTAGATCCTGTGTTGAAACTTAAGCTTACAAAATAATTCATGCTGTGAGAAAAAACTGTTTAATGCTGATTACTTAAGAGGAATAGTGTGCAAACGGCGACAACGCAGTTTTTATGATGTAATTACTATGACTTTAATAAATGCGATACCTTACCCCTATAGCCCTTTTAAATGTTTTGTAAAGATTTTAAATTTAATCTTATTATTTCCCTTTCAATTCTCATAACTCTATTTAATTTGAGTAACTTTTCTCATGCCATAAAAAATAGCTACATTCTTTTAAGCTCATCAATGAAGATCTAAACTTACGTAGTCATTTACCATCTTGGGTTTGGTATTCCTATAATATGTATTTATTTGTATGCCTTAGGAAGCTTTTATATTATACATTTAATGCTCCTTACGTATAATTAAACATTTCTCATAGGAAGTTTTGATATTACATTCCTAGATATGTTTCATTAGATGTAATTGATTTAATTAAGGCAATCATATTTTTATATTTTAATGAATTCTTTTGGATTTATAGTCAAGTATCTAGCTAAATTTGTGATGTTAGGCGATTGGGCAATATGTTTTTCATTATATATCTTAGAGAATAACTGAAAAAGAAGCAACATTTTTTTAAGGAAAGGAAAAATAAAGGTTTTTCGGTAACAAGTTCTTATTGTAATGCGTATTTCATGTATTGAACTTAAATGAATTATAAAAATTTTAAACAAGTTTGTCAACAAATTATTTCATCCACTTTAACTACGATTGTGTGCTAGATACAGTATCTGGTTACGGCTGAGTACTTGGAAACCGTGATGCTGGATATATATACTAACATAGTTGACGGAAAGAAAGTTCTAAACAACTCCCTAATATATGTATCCAATAATCTTAAAATAGGCTGCATTATAAGAGTAGATGGGAATTATTACTAACAGCCGACTGAAGTTTCTAGCGAACATTTGACTATACAAATATGATTGAGTATCTTCTTACCAACTCTGTAAAGAAAAACATCAGAGCATGTATATCTTACCTCTATTATTCCAGCGTAGATATTATTATATTTGATTTAAATAATATGTTTTATAATAAGAGAGGAAGGAGATACATTTAATTTCTTGGTATAATTGAGTAATAAAGTTATTATTACTAAACATATAAATAATATACATTTATATCTTGTTCAAAAATATAAACAAAGTATAATCAATGACAGTGATGTATTGTTATCACATACATTTCTCCACAAGTTCAAAATTTTAAAGTAGTTTAAGATGTAATGCAGCTCAAATAAACAATGGATGTTTGTTTTTATATTTATACTAAGAAGAACTATTTGGATAAAATGTTACAATTTTACGGTATATGTATTAGATTATATACCATGTAATATTTGAATATTTTGTTTTATGGAAATTTTCTTACATACGTTTGAATTAATAATTGATAATTGCTAACTGAAGATGTTGTTAAAGTTGTAGAAACCATCATTAAAAAAATATGTTATATGTATCGTAGAAACCTATAAAATAAACTTTTTTCAATTTCTGATTAAGCAATACCTAATAGTTATTGATCGATTAGTGAAAAAAGGCAAAGCTATTTTTTAGATACATGCATCGAAAATCAAGGCATTAAGTAAATATTTACAGAGAAAGATTGTTTTACAGTATGAAATCGATTGTAAATAATAGCGTCGTCCAGATGGTCAACAAACAGTTTCCAAATACGACTGCTAACATTCCTATACCAGTTGAATAATGGAGATAGGTTAAAACTAGTTTACAGATAGGCGTGTCTGTAAATTATCTGCATAGCGAAGCAATCAGTGTATCATTTTTTTTTTGAATTTCAACATTACCTAATCCTAAAAGGAATAATAAACTTAAAAAATCTATTCATCATAATTATTAAAAAAACACACTTAGGGCCTACTAACAAAAACATCAGTTTATCTTCATAGGTATGCAACTGAATAAAGCAGTTTGAAAATAATCTTATATTTTAAAAACGTCTTACTACTCAACGTTTACAAACTGAATCATATGATGATATTTCAAGAAGATAATCGTTTGAATTAAAAGCCAAAGAGTACACAAAGAATAACAACTTTATTAAACCTACATTTAAAATAATATTTAAATTCACTAGATAGTATAGTACCGAATTTTCAAATTGAAATATATGTAGCGTTTTCTGCTACATTCTGTAATATCAATTGAATATATATATATATATATACATATATATATATATATATATATATATATATATATATATATATATATATAACAATGCTTTAAATTGTATCAATAGTGAAACATATTCACATATTATTACCAATAAAAAAGTAAATATAAAATTTCCCTTTGAACCCTTTGAACACCTATGTTATTAAAGTGACTCAATGCTAAGGCTTGAATATTCTCACTTTAAGGCTTGATAAACATTTCGTTTAAACCATCGCAGAATATATCTTTGTAAAGTGAGGAATGTTTATTGATATCCATTCCAAAAACGAATCTCTTGCCTTAGTAGCCCAATATAGTGAAAGCTGAGTTCAATAATTTACTTGCAGCAAGATTACGACCTACTCTATGTATAGCTAATAATATACAAACTACATTATTAATACGAATATATTAGGATAGGTATTTAATGTTATCATAAAAAATAAGATTTACCTATCGTAAAATATAGTTATTGTTCTAATAATATTATCTTATACTCGTATAATAACAGTGTGAGAACATATATAAGGAAGATTTTCCTATATATAATGTTCGTTAAGTGAGGTTATGCTTATATCGCCATTTTTTATTTCTGTTTTAAGCAGTTTTTGTGTTTTGTGCCTAATGATATTAAATGATGTTTTAGGCTATATTATTTAAAACATTTTTGAAAAAGAAAACATTTGAAAATGTTCCCCAATTCGTCAAATACTAACAATTTTATTTTTAAAACTTCGAAACAATGGCTTAGAACATGAAGGAATTTTCATATAATACATAATGGCCTACTGTAACACTGTATTACTCCAATATGTAAAGTGTTATATATATATATATATATATATATATATATATATATATATATATGTATATATATATATATATATATATATATATATATATATATATATATACATTAAATGTGTTTTACTTGAACTTTCAATCAGTTAAAGTTTTGCCTAAGGTACTAAAACTACAATATCAAAATCAATTCGTATTTCAATTACGAAGCCGTGTGTTGCAGAACGTGTACCAACAGCTGCTGCATTGTGTCCTCTTGAAAACATAATTTAATTTCTCTCTCCGTTACTCTATCTTTGTAACACTCATTATTGAGTAATATTTCCTTTTTTTTATTACACTTTTGCTATTAGTTACGACCAGACCTTTTGGTAACAAAAATTCTGGTCGCAAGTAATAGCAAAAGTGTAAGAATTTACAACCAGCACGCCACAAACAGCAACAAGATTTCAATATTTCCTTTTTCTTAAGTTTTTGTTATTTCATTCCAAATATATAGGCTATTTTACAATACTTGATATGGTTAAAACCATCCATGGTAGGATATTCTAATAAGGCATTCAGTGTTATTTAGTTTTGAATATGTTTATTTCCTTTTATACTGTAGTCCAAATTAAGTGGTCTGTAGGGCTGCTCAGAAATATTTCCGTGTAAAGGCAATAGCAAATGTTTACGAATGACATGGAAATCTAAATTTTTTTGGCGCAATGATAATAAGTAAACATTTTTCATTAATTTAGAAGAAGTCTTTTTTTGTTCTGAGGTTGGTTAAGCCTTAACGATTGGTTAAAACCGTAACACTATTTTATAAAATGTTTCACGAGTGCTTGTTCTGAAGTATTCCCCCTTAAAAAAAAGAAATATTTTCATGACTGTTTAATGAACACATTCGTCTATAAAACTACTTTTTATTTATATGTGTATTTTTTAGTTTTTGTATTTTCTGGTCTCTGGTTTTACTGCAGAACCTCTAGGGAATATTTTAAAGCTACAGTGAGGTTGTTCAAACATAATTAGAAGTTTTTCAGGCTGGAAATGCTGCCAACTTTGTCGTTGGCTGTTTCTTAAATGAATTGTATTTAACTATCTTTACAATTTAGGAGAAAACTGTGCCAATAAGCAAAAACTCGCAAATCGAAGTAACTGGATGTACTTTACTTCAAGAAATGAGAAATACAGAATTTTCTTTGTAATGACAAAGTTTCTTTGATTTTTGTATGTGAAAATTCATTTGGTATAGAGGTTGAGAAGAGTATGAACAGGCTTGTAGCTGCATATATTTGCGAATATAGTTAGTGTTATTAGGGAAATAATAGAAGAATACACAGGGTTTTATAGATATGTTATTTTTGTACTTAAGATAGCTTCTAATTTTTAGTTTTTTTATACCCAGTGACATGTATAGTAGAGTCTATATATTGTTTACTTTAGCAATAATAAAATATACGAGAGAAATAAATGAAGTTGTAGGAAGATGGAGTCGGAAATATATACAGATCAATTATTCGTTGAGGGTACATATATTATGTTAAATTTGTATAATATACTAAAACTTGTATTAGTGTATAGAGCAATTGATATTTCCGTCTGAATATAAACGATTTTTCAATACGTAATCAAAGAATATCACACTTCCACATTTTTTAAAACAAAGAGAGATATCAAAATCTATTTGCGGCGAGATACATTAAAAGGACTAAGATACAAGATAAAAACGTAGGATCTTTGAGAAAAACATGATTCATAAAAAAAAAATTTTAATGTTAACCTAAATAAATCAATACCTAATATCCACGGGATGGTGTTTACTGGCAAAGGATTCTCTAAGTTAAACAAATTAATGGATAAACATGAGGAGAGCTACATAGAAGTTATTTAGTGGCTAAACATTATTTGACAGTGTTACACATTACACATTAATTAATTTTAATCTTTCTACTATAACAACAAGTTCCATAATATACCGACAGCATCTGACTACTATATATTTCTATCACCGTCACTTGAAAATTTCTTTGTACTTTATAAAAATATCACTATGTGTAATTACGTTTTAAATTTAGGCATATAAAAAATATTTTATTTAAATTTTAGTCGTATAACAGAAGTCTTGCGATTGTTCGATATAAAAATTACTCATAAAATACTCGAGGTTCTTTGAAATGTCAGTAAATTCTTCTTCAAAATTATTTGCAGAGTAAGTAAGTGCTTTATTGTATGTCCTTGAGAGAAAAACTCTTATACTTGAAGCTATATATTGAATATCGGTTTCCTAGATCGAATATATACACTGTTTTCCAGTTTGAGTTGCCCCTCATAATCCGTTAAAGTACCAATAACTGATATAGAACTACATAGAATCTAGTACCTGTAAATTATATTTCCAGAAGCTATGTCTCCTAAAATTTTGTTTTTATAGTTGAACCGTATTACTTTAGAGGTTGTTTCAGGCATTAGGAATTAAAATCTGGTAGCCTGTGAAAATATATAGACAACGATGTTCGCTTGAAATTTCGTTTTATAAGTTCGAAATGTATTGATACTTTCTAAAAATTCTCAAACTGTATTTAAAAGTAATCACACAGTGAGATTCTGGATTACCTTGAGTAAAAAACTGGTAACCTGAAACCTATGTTTATAAAAGTCATACATATCAATCCATCACATAAACTGATAATTTGAAAGCTCTCAAACGTTTTTATTAAACGATTCATCTGCAAGTTAGCGATACACCTTTAAAATTCAGGTTTCAATTAAATACCACGTAAATTACATTTCCTTGTTCATGACCAGAACAATGGCTTTGCATACTTGAGGTATGAATCTTGATATGGACGATTTTAAGAATTTGTGGAGGTACATCAACGAGCTATAACAATCACCTGTCGCTAAAAAACGGAGAGTAGTAGCTACAATTTTCTCAGGGGGGGGATTGGTTGTCGGCAGTTGCTACTTTTTACAATTTCTGGTGCTATTAGGTTTAACAAAAATTGAAAATAACTTGAAGTCATTCGCAAGAAATTTTCGTATCCAGTTTGCATGCGCAAATCTCTCATTAGTGAGTTGAAGTTCTGATTGTCTTTTTGCTAAAAAACTTCTAATCCACCACATAGGTCGTTTTCGTCTTTTTTTCCTCAGCTCATTGTATGCTCCAGGCATAATAAAAAAAAAAAACGGAGGCTGCTATGTCTTCCATTATTAACACTTACACAGTCTTAAAAATCACTAAACGTAAAAAGACTCACTTAAAACTCAACATGTCTTCAATTTTTCACTGCAAAATAACAACTACTTCTGGGTCGTGGGACACGAGACTTTTGCCACGGCACATGAGCCAGGGAAATGGAAACAGTATGAAAATCTACGCGCGACATGTGCCGGCCACATGTGCCTGCGACTTGTCAGAATGGAAACGTACCTTTACACCTCAAACGTTTTTAGTGAACATAAACCCATGTAAATGACAACACATACGTCTAAAGACACTGGTGCCTGAGTTACTTATAGCTCGGGTACAAGGGCATTGATAATGTTTGATTTACATTATAATTCAATCACCGTCACAGAGGATATTTAGCGGGTCTTCAAGTTTTACATAGTGTGTTATTATTTGAGGCTTGGGTAGAAATATCATATATGGAATATCTTTTGAATGGGATTTTTCCGGAACTAGTTTCTATTGTGAGAACTATTTGTGGTAAAGAAACGTAGGAGTGCAATTCTGTGGGATAGTTTTATTTCATCAACTGGACATTATTCCTCACTTAATTTGATTTTATTGTGAAGTTTAAATAACTGTAATAGTTTCCCTCTTTACACAAAAGCTATTAGTAGAAATAAAACTTTAGAAGATAAACTTAAATCCCCAAAAATCCCTGTCTTTTAAAATCACGCATCAGCAGCCGACCTAGTATCGTTACAGAGTTCTATCCCTTTAATATTCAAGGCGACACGTATTCCTAATACGCTCGGCTTCTCGAGATAAATAACCACCTCACGTGTTCTATACTTACTGACGTAGTTCTGTCGATCACAGAATCGAAAAAAAATATAATAATAATATAATTTATACTACGAATATCAGTATCACTGGAAGGCCCTTTTCTTTATGCCATCTCGTAATGAAATTCAAATTTACAAAGCTTTACAAGCAAAATAGAGACAAAATAATAATCAAACTGCAATTACTGAATAGTAATTACTGGTGAACTAGTGTTAATCTTATTCCAAAGAACGCTATGATTGCTAGAAATAAGATGAAATACATAGAAACACATTTAGAAAGGTGCTACTGTCTGTCTTCGGTACAGACACAAGTTTCCGATTTAGATGTTTTGGATACATGAGAAACAATTTACGCTCATTGTAAATCTCCCCCAAGATGAGACATGATTGACTGTGGTGTCGGGTTTTCAGACAGATTATATTTAACTATTGCATTTTAGGACGCTCTTGAGAGGAGTAGACAGGTATTAATTTAGACTTTCAAACTATATAACAAGTACAATGTAGACTATATCCTATTACACAACATATAATAGCATTCAGTTATGAGGCTGTTACTGAAGTTGTTGTATAATAAAAGCGATCAGATGAAGGTTGTGTTTTGCCTGCTAGAACTGATGTTCATATTGTAGCTGTGATTTTCCTATATTTTGGTTACTTTTCTTAGCCTAATATACAAGAATAACTTATTTTAAATTCTAATATTTATGTTAAACTTCGAGAGGGCGTGGGGGAGTTTTACTCTGCACGTATCATTATTTGTTATAAAAATTTCTTTCTAGATGTGAGAACTTTATTTCCACGTTACTTCACAACCCGCATTCTAAGAAACGGCCAACCCTTTTTTCCCCCTATATCTGTAGTGTGAGTTTTAATATTTGTCACGGTCAGACTGCGGAGGTTCCGTCCGCAAGCGCCTTTTCGTGTTAGTTATTTGTGCGGAGTTCCTCGTCCAGGAATTTACATTACAAAAGGATTTGTGGAGTTAAATTGGTACTGTTTTTGTTGTTATTTTAGTGTTGTATGTTTTTTTAGTGTATAAGTTTTCCATTTTACTGTTCTTCCATTTGAAAAGAGAGAATTCCTAAAATGCTATGTGGTGTCGAAAAAGAAGAAAATCAATAAATACTCTTTACCGGAGATTTTCTTAGACTCTGTTTGATGATTCTGATTAAAACGAGTCCCTTAGCCAGATGATGAACCTGATGAAGAAGTCAATAAATTGTATATGAATCAAATGAAGACATAATAGGTGAATCGGAAAGCGACGAAAATGACTCATTTGTTGAAATGTTGCCAGATATTACCGCTAAAGAGAAAGTTCCACTAAAAATCTGCCAGGAAGCTGTTATGGTGCAGTTTTACAATAGAAAAGAGGTTTGTTTAGTAATCAACGTAATTACCTGTAGTTTACAGAAGCAGAAATGCAAGGGAGAACAGCAAAAAAAACGTAGTTTTCATGAGAGTAGGACAGGTTCAAGTTACAATAGTGGTGATTAGTAAGCTTTGAAATGAACAATTATGTATTGATTTTTCAGCAAAGACTTTAAGATTCTGCTAGAACCTGTTGTGTTATAAAGCCATTATTTTATTTTAATCCGCTAATTTGTATGGTTATATATTTTAATGTAAATAATCCTATTTTTCACTAAACATTATAATTAGTTTCCCATTCTTATATATATGGAATACAATCACGATAAAATAATTTTTATGTTTAGACGTTGAATTACTTTATTACATAAGAAATCCTCACAAACACCTATCTCGTAACGAAGATAGTAGTGTAGAATAAATTAATTACGCGTTTTAACAATCAACATTATTCTAGAAATATGACGTTTAAAACATTTTAAATTATACAATAATGATGTGAAAAGTTATTTACAATTCATTAATTTAGTATTTAAATTATGAAGTTGCCAAAGTATAAAATCGTAAACAGTTTACATGCTACTGGGTATGACTGCGGAATAACATAATAATGACATAAAAAGAGTTATAACTATTTGTTTCGACTAACAGAATTTTAATGATGTTTTATTTCTAATAAAATTAGAATTATTATTTGACAAAATAAGTTCACCCTTATTTATATAGCTAGATGGGAATCTACTTTCCACCTATAATACAAATAAAATTATTTTAAAATAGAAAAAATAATGTACGTATTTAATAATTTAAAATTTTTGTTGCTTTTCTCTATTATTTTTGAATAAATTAGTAAATTCTAACGTGTACTGTATATAATATAAGTGATTAAAGTAGCCTACTCTTCGGTGTAATACAAACGTTCATTGGTTGGTCACGTTAGAGATTGGGAGGTCTGACACACTGATTTAGAGGTCATCTCTATTACGGTTCACTGAATATTTTGTAGTAAGTTATACTGGTGACCGGAGCAACTATGTACAACCGTAACAAACTAATGTAAAGTTTTAGGTTGTTATAACCATAAGTTACTTTCACAAACTTTATTATGAATTTTCAAATTCACGTTTCAAGGTTTAATTTATTTCGAACTCTTTCGACTCACTATAAGGACAAAGATGGTTTTAATACTTATGAAATTATTATTTCCGTGGCCTAACAATCTTTGGAAGTTAATAATAATGTTATTGTTTCTATTTATTTTTATTTTATCTACCTGTTATGGTATAACTCCATGTATTTTTTTGTATATATCATGAGAAATTTTATGTTCTGATATCTAGTTATTTTTTCGCATAGCAAATATCAATAACTAAATAGATTGTGAAGTCTAATTTTATTTCTGAACTAATGCCATAATTGTTCCACATTCTGTTCATTAAAAAAATGTAATCTCACTTAAAAGATAGTTCTATGAAGTTTAGATTTGAATATTCCTAAAAACACAAACATAATAAGTATCTTCCAATGAAAGCCAAAAAATATAATATTTACAGCGTATATATTTTCTAGCAAGTCTTATTCAAGTATGTGTAGTTTCAAAAAGATAGAAACATTGTTTGTATGTAAAATAAGTAAGAAAATTTAATTAATAAAATATATTCAAACAATAATACGGGTATAACTATATGAAGCAACTGTGGCGTAGTGTTTATTTTTAAATAAATAAAACCTCTAAACCACAAATAACATTTTATTTAAACCTTATGTACATTTCGATTGCCCAGCAATCATCTTCAGAGGTATTTAAAAAATACAACTGAGGTATTTTTAAATACCTCTGAAGATGATTGCTGGGCAATCGAAATGTACATAAAGTGTAAATAAAATGTTATTTGTGGTTTAGAGGTTTTATTTATTTAAAAATAATAATACGGCTGTTTTATTAAAAAAACATCAAAAAAAAAAAAATGTGAGGATAAGTTATACATTCTTTAAAACAAAATTGTATACACATTTTTTGTAACCTCCAAAACTATCTACATTTAATTAGAAAACATCAATTTATTTTCCTATTTTTTACGTTTTAGCTGTTTTTCAAACAACTATACCATAGGTATAATTGAAACATTGTATCCATATCTCCAATAATAATTTCTGTGTAATATTTCAACGAATATTAATAAACCCAATTGTAATAATAAAATATCTTGTAAGCTATAGCAAAGTGAAGGACAACGTTAGGACCGGTATGTTTGGTTATTTGACTAAATGAATATATAAATTCAGGTAAAAACCATATAGTCATATCGCGTTCCGAAATACGTAGATAAATAGCAACGCACTATTAGTCAAGAGTTGTAAATAAGTAGTTATACAGAGTTTAAGTCATAATATAGGATCAAAAGGATACAGTTTTAGTATAGAAGCTGGACGTACAAAATTAGGGTAAAACTAAAATTAATTAGAATTGCTGACCATCAAAAATCTCTCCACATATACAGTGGCGTTTGTAATGTGTTATATAACCTAATCATAAAATAACAAAAAAACCCGTGTTTAAGTGTTATCTAGACAGCTCTGTGCTCTAAATCAGCAAATTTAGTGCACTAATTCATATTCACAATATAACCAAAAATATTTTTGGTTTCGCTGTATGTAATCATTGTTTTAAGCCTATTTATTATCATGCGAATGAACAATCCTCTTACAAGAACAACTTACACGTACACATCTTATAATGTGCTTCGAAAAACTATGTATATTACTTTCATCCCTTGTTTCATTAAACTTATTTTACTTACAAAAAATGTATCGAAATCGATTAAAGCTAAACACTGGCGCCATTTCCCCTAACCCACATAGCACACGTAAAGCAAACGCTTTACAATTAAAGTCCACTCTATAATATGCGTTATTTTCTTTAACGGAAGAAATGACATTCTCTTCTTATCGTAACACAGATTATTGAGTAAGGGTTCTGGAGTAATAATTTATTAGAGGAAACGGTAACCAAGTTCACATGTGCACAAATCTGAGAAAATTAGTTTTTCAGTTGTGCAACTCAATTGTGGTCCACAGAGTTTTATTAAATTTTAAATAATAATTTTAGATTCTGTTTAACCTTAGCTACCGTAGGGTAGCGATACAATCAGAGTGCAGTTTCAGAATGTCAAAAACACCCAAGCTAGTAATCGTACGCTTAACCCCCTTTCATTATATAAATGTAACAGGTTATTGGTTACCTAAAACCTGCGCATATAATTATCAAACACATTTACACTAGGTACAACAACTTTTGGTTGGTTTCACAGACGTTTCCGCGATTTAAACAGTCTGAGAATTTTCTCGTGAAAAAGACAATATATGTTCTACAAATATTAATTGATAATATTTAACTATTTCCCAGTACATCTATTTGTCAGAGTTTTAAATAAAACCGCATCTAAGTGCTGCGTTTGTATGAAGTGAACATTTTTGTACGTATTTCTGTGGTTGTGTTTGTCTACGTTATTATGTTTATAAAGAGTAAGGGTGGTACGAAATTGTATAAATAACGGACGCATTTTATTATTTTACTCTCGACCTTGTGAAATAGTAATAATAATTTCCCTTCTTTTGCAGCGCTCAAGAGTTTCTCAACTCTTCTTATTTTTAACATAGAACACTGCCACGTAATTGGTTCCGAAAATATACAAATAATATAAAACGTATTTTCTGATATTGCAAGATATTTGTAAAAATAATGTATATAATTTCTCCTTTCAAGATTAAATTTACAAAATATGGAAATGAGTTTAATACAGTGTTTGAAGTTACAGTGAAATATTGGCATTATTTTATTTTACATTTTAGGTTTGGAAACTTAAAATAATGACTAAATTAAACAGTTATTTTAAAATATGGTGTGGCAATTATGAATGCCAATTATTGTAACTTCATAGAATTATTTTAAAAGTTTGTTGAAAATGTAATATAGGAACTTGAATGCCCCAATTTTATGACAGATCAGAGTTTCTAATAAGAACTTTTCGAAAATAGTTTTTGCAATGAAAATAGTGCAGTACTTACAGTCTTAACTTTTATCCAGTAAGCATTATATTAATTAAATTCTTAATATCATTTTTAAGGAATTATCTCTAGAGTAAAATATTGTAACACAATATATTTTTTAAATTGCAAGACGATCAACCAATCAGACTACAAAGGATGCTTCAAATTTTATATATATATATATTATTTTTCGTTACTAAGAACTATATATTTTTTATATTAATTAATATATGTTTGTACTAAAGCTCAAATTATTCAGTTACATAAAGTCGTTTATAATGAAACTCTTTGTAGAGCCAAGAAAGAATACTAGAGGAATAATGTCACCATATTTTAAAAGTTTTATATGACACCAAATTATTAGATTTTTGTCATTGAAGTAAAATGTGGTTTTATTATATTCAAAATTACAATTTTTTTTCAGTAGACGATGGTTTTACCAACCACCATTTAGTGTCCAAATTTTGCTGTTTTGAGTTGCATCCTGAGAAAGACGAAAACCACTACCAAGATGAGTGGTTAAATACACACATAAATCATAAAACCTTCCAAACTCAGACCATTAAGTTGTTTTGGTTTAGTACAGCGAAAGGAGTCCAACCTATCCGAATAAGTACGCATAACCCATGAGCAAATTCAAATCACCTCGAAAAATCGTTAATTAGATTTGTAACCTAATATATTGTACTATAAATATACATAGTAATGTTAATAATGTTTATTGGTAATTTGTATAACTTTTTTATTGTCATTCAAACAGTAAGGTTGGCAGTAATGCTGAAGAAAAGTTCAATAAATCTAAGTTAATTTTTACTTTGTATAGCATACGAGTGAAAAAATCCGTAGCTTATCAGTAGCAGTAGTTTTAAAATAAAAACAATAATAATATATGGCAATTATGAAGTGATTAGTTATGATCTGATATTACTGATTGTGACTATTTATTAATAAATAAACTTGAACATGTTTAGTATCACGTTTACTAATTCACTTCAAATTATCTAATTTTGATTGGTCCATGCAAATTAGTGCTTCCGTAGCCCTTAACATGTTATTAGGAAAGTATTTATACTCACCCTCTACCTGCCATCTCCCCTATTGCAATCTCTGAAAGCCAAGGGCACGGCTACGTAGTACACATTTACAGTACAGGCTTTCAGTACATCTAAATGAACCCACAGCAAAAAACATTCTAGTGTTTGTATAGTTTGATTGTGGTAATATTTAACAATGAAAATATACATTTATACTTTATTAGCCTAGTTTTTAGGTAGTGCATATTAGTTTAATTTTGATTTTTGAACATATTTTAAAATTTTAAGCTATCCAATTTAAGTCTAGTCTACCCTATTTTCATTCCCTTGGTACTATCTTACAATATTTTTAGACATTTTAAAAAAGACTTTGCTACATTATTTATTTTTTTTTTACCTAAGTTCGAGTTGTCTTGAAAGTGTTTATCGTTTACATTATAGGTTATGACCTGAAGTAGTTGTAAATCTATTAATGATAGATAAGATGAATTGCATTATTTTTCTTTACTTTAAACGAAATAACTAAATATATCTCGATCATGTCATTAGTGTATTTCGACGACAGTGTTTGAGAGGATATTATATGCTAACAAGGACACACAACAGCTGCTGTTCGTATATAGATTGCAACACATGGATATTTAGTTCAAATGCAAATTGAATATGTTATTAACTAATCCAAATTGACGTTTTTTAGGGAAATCTTTATTATATATATATGTGTGTATATAAATATTTAATATTTATTATTATATTATATGTACTGAAAAATATTTTCTCATGTTCAACTATTATTAATAATAAATAATTATCGTTTCTTTAAATTAAAATCCAGATATTACAATTCATTCTTAATCGTGTTTTGATCAAAATAGAAAATAAGCTGTAGGGGTTGCGGTTTTTATTTAAGAATGAGTTAAAATAATTTTTTAAAACAATGATATCTTATATTCCTCTAGGCAATGGTTTTGAGTAATAATTTATATTTCCAACTAACTTTTTTTTCAACTAACTAACTTTGCTTTACCTTTTTATAACCATTTTCAGGTCTATCATATTTAATATGCACAAGATGTTCTTTATATCTAGTTACAATTTTTCTTTTTTGTTTGACCTATATATATCTCGTTACAAGTACTACAAATTATCTTATAAATACCAGATTTTCTAGCATTTTAATTTTATCTTTCGGGTTACATAATAAATGCTTGAGTTTATTTTAAGTTGTATAGGCTATCTTAACATTTACCTTTTTAAAAATAGAGTCTAACCCTTTTGTTAAAATATTATCGAAAGGTAAACTAATAAAATTACATTTTTTAACTTCTTTTTGAAGAGTGGTAGGTGTGTTTAAAACATATTTTAATCTTTGTTTCCTAACAATATTATCTATAATTTTGGTATCAAAATCGTTATATCTAGCCACTCCTTTGATATAATTAATTTCCTTATAAAATCGTCTAGGACTAAGCGGTACATTGATCGCTCTGTTAACCAAACGTTAAATGCTGCTATTTTATGTGTATTACAAAGGTTGGAACTATTTAAAATATATCTGTTATTGTTAGTAGGTTTCCTATAAATATCAATTTTTTTCTTGATTTTTAATACACAGAATATCTAAAAATGGTAAACAATTATTAGTTTCTAATTCATAAGTAAAATTAATGGAACCATGTATGCTATTAAGTTGGTTTAAAAAAACATCAACATTACATTTACTGCTATCAAAGATCGCAAAAATATCGTCAACATATCTTAACCAAATTCTAGGATAATAAGTAATTCTATTCTTTAAGTTTTCTTCAAATCTGCTCATAAAAAACTCAGCAATGAAAGGAGACTAGCTGTTACCCATAGCAGTTCCATCACATTGTTTATACAATTATGGCGATATATCATATTTTGAAATCTTAAACGAATGGTATAAAATGTTTTATTTTGTAAATTATTTTTATAATTTTGTTATTTTTGCACGAAGTCTCGGCGTTTCAAAATCTACTACTGGGGTCTCATTTCCACTATTTATATAAAACTAAGGATAGTTTTATCGCAAAGCGAGGCCCTATTGAAATGCTTCACACCAACTTCAAAGGTCCATTTCCTATAATTTTGTATACGATTTTTTGTGTTCATAATTAATGAGAAGCTTACATAATTGGATTGTTATTAAATTTTATTTAAAATATTAATAATTAGTAGTAAAATTAGCAATTTGTTTCAAAATTACATTATTTTTCAACATATATAGTGTGAACATAACTTTTTTATATGGATTAACCAATATAGTATTTCGAAAAACTAACATTATATTTAGTGGTTGGGTTTTATGTAATTAAATAAAATGCTCTTGAATAAACAAATATTTTAAAATATACATGAAAAAGTTATATAATAACCAATTTTAAATTATTTTCGAATATAGTTTAATAGTGTCGTATCTGTGATATAAATATACTGTGAAATATTTAATTATAGAACTAAACAGATTTTAATAATTAAATAGATATTGTAATCAATATTAGGCCATAAGTCGGATCCCAATAAATTGAGATTCTTGGCTAAATTATTATAACTTTTAAAATCCTAATTATTATTGGAGTACAAAATTAAGTATTTTATTAGTTTTTACAGGTTATTTGAATTTCCAGTATTTTGAAATTTTAAAATAGTACACGTTAAACTTTACAACTGGACTAAATTTTAGAATGGGCAAAGCTCTATTTTTATCCCTAAAAAATGTTTTAAATAATTTCCAGTTTTTTTAAATATATACCACATTCATTAAATAAAGGCTCTAAATCTTTCTGTTTGTACAATTTAAATAAATACCTTTTGTTGACAGGATAAGGAACTGCGTAAGATTTCGGTTGCATGTTATGAATATGTCGAGTCGTCACTAGGCCGTTGCTGTATAGCACCCATTTTAGCCAAATGAAACGCTTTTAGAAAATTTAAGACGTTACAACTAATAATAAAATAATGTTTCACAGCATCATTTGCAGAGATATTTTCATAAATTCCGTTAGCTCTAGTATATAATATGTTTTCCTTACATAACTGTACTGGCATTTAATATTGTAAGGGTTTGTAACAAAACGTAATGAAGATTTTAACTAGCAAAATAGAACAGAACTAAAGATATTGAAGTTTAACAGCATTTAAAAACTAACCTAGAATAAATTCTTTCTTGACGTAAAACATTATCATAAAGATTTCCTTCCGGGGTGTACTGAAGAGGATAGAGGGCACAAGAGTGAAACCAAAATCTAGTGAAGAACAAACAGGAGAAAATGTGAAAAGGTCCGAACAGGCCTCAGAATTCTAGTAAACTGTCAAACAAAGCAGACAGTGGAATCAAAATTCCAGTATTAGTCAGTAAAACCAGCACCTCAAAAACTTAGTAAGAATCAAGTGAATAAGCATGTCCAATTTCCAGTAAGACTTGTCTAAAAGAGCACGATAAACTTATTGTAACAAAAATGAAATAAATTTCTTAAATTTTATTATTTAGTTTTATTGTTTTGTTAGTTTATTTATCTTATGCACTATTTCAAAGCTGCAAATTACATACATATGTACACCACCTACATCACTATCATTATCAAAGACTATGAGATCGTTAACACGTCCTTTTGAAAACTCAAGGCAAATGAAATTTAGTTTTCAAGAGGTGTGTTAACGGTCTCATAGACTTGATAATCCTAGCAATGTAGCGGCGAAAAGTTTAAGTACATTCTTGTTTATGTATTGTTAGTTTAAACAAATTATACAAACAAAAATGTTTCAAAATCAATTGCTGCTAGCTTAACAAAGAAAAAATACATTTGACTTTTTATTAAATAATTACAAGTAATATATACAAAATAACACACCCTATGCATAAAATCAGCTGTTTTATGGAATGCAATCCATTGTTTTATTCCACACACACACACACACACACACACACATATATATATATATATATATATATATATATATATATATATATATATATATATATATATATAGAGAGAGAGAGAGAGAGAGAGAGAGAGAGAGAGGGGGAGGTAGAGAGAGAGAGAGGGGGGAGGGAGGTAAAGAAAGAGAGAGAGAGAGAGAGAGAGCCTCTAAATACGTTTACTCAATTCAACTGTTGTGGTATCCTAATTTATCCTTATATCATATGAAATCTGTAATCAATAAATTATTTCTTTTATAATATGTTCTGTCTATTGGGGATACCATATTAGCAGCAGAGATAGAATTATGTATCATTGAATAAAATAAATATATTAGGTGTAGAAGATATTACGAATCTATAAAGGGATTTATTCTATTTGAAAAAAATATGGATAAATATTCATATATTAAAAATATTAGAAATGTGAGGAAATTGAGTAGTTTTAACTATTACGGATTTCAATTAGGGTAGTTCTTATGTATAATCTAAGATTTGTATTTATCAAACATAAGTACAAGAATATAACTTTCAATACAAGAGGTTATATCAAAGCTGTGGCTGCAATTTAAGCGTAAATTATTGTGTTATATATTTCTAATACAATGGTAAAGCTTTAGTTTCCCTAGAGAAGATTTCTTTACTCCCACTATGACGGTAATGTCAGTGTAAACAAATGAGCCAATACACGCCATTAAGGATCTCGAGAAACAACTTATCCTATCATTCTATATTTTAATAAGAAATAAACAGTCGATTATTAACTTTAAAGTAATATTAATCAAGATATGTTTAAAACGTCTACCCTTGAAATTTCCAATAATCCTAGGATATGTTTCTTCAAACTTGATTGATTCTTGAAGTTTGTGTAAATTAGCTAAACATAAAAACTTTCAAACTTAATTAACTCTCTTGTTACTTTCTTTTCGAACACGTTAGTACCATATATTTTGCATTCGCAGCGTATACTTCTAACGACTCCCCTAAAAAGTGATGAAACTAGAAATATGTTTGTAGTTTTCGGATTCCAAGCATTCAGAGTGATATCTGTATCTATAGTTCTGTGATTCCATTTCTATCATCTGATATCAACCAAATAAACGTAGGAATCTTCGCAATATGTTTAAAGTAGTTTTAAGTAGGTAAACTACAATGCCTAGTACGCGTCGTGCAGATTACGAATGGGTAAGGAATATGTAAACTTATTCAATCCTTCAATTATCACTAGAGAAATAATTTAATCAGATATACCGTGAATAGGGTAAGACATAAATTTCCTAAACATAAATATAATGTTTCTGTTTGGAAACGAACAACCCATAATGGGTGTAAATGAATGGAAACCTTCGCTCTTCTAATGGTACTGATTTCGAGTAATTTACCAAAATGGACCAAAATCGTAGAGTTTGTTGCTGTATATTTAAGGGAGGACGATTTCAAGCTAAGCCTTATTATTCTGTTAGTTACACGGTTGTTAGTCACAAGTTAATATTTACAGAATTTGTATCTACTCAAAATTGTTCACAAACAAATTGATACATTTTATTCCTGTCTCTGTAGTTGAGAGAAACGTATGATTGTTAAATATGTAGATTGGATATTTATTGCTGACAAATGCAGAGGTTACAGTATTTGGACAAAACGCAGAGCCTGTTTCGACTGACAAAGAATGTTGTTTGTCCAACAATAAAAAGATCCGCTTCACAAACCTGCCAGAATTCCACCGTCAAACATTGACCTGTATAAATATAAATAATAAATGTATAGATATATTTTATCTTTTTCCGCTATTTACTCTTAAATGATAACGATACTATTGTAGTTTACAATATCCCATCAAGTGAAAGAATTTTCCGACCAATGTATATATCCTGCTATGAAAATATCGTATAAATTACTGCATTACCAACAAGATCATTTTTTAACAAGGAATGTTTCAGGTTATACAGCTTTTATTCAATTTGAATTAGATTTACTCATTATGTGTGGGATAAAATGTATATCCTAGTTGCATATATGTGTAGAGATCCTTCCTAAAACTAACTGTATATAATCTTGTTTTCTAAAATCTTAACATGTAGCTTAAGGCAAGTGAATATCAAAATATTTTCTTATTTATTATTGCAAAGGAATTGTTAAAAAACACACTTTAAATACACATTTGTTAAACAATATACTAGAAAAGGTATGTGGGGCCTAAGAGCCGCGAGCATAACCGATTTTTCCCGATACATTTCTGACTCTGTAAGGCTCTCTCCAAAGCCACTCTCCTCGATCATACCCGTATCAATGTCTGGATCATAAACTGTGCGTTATATTTCTCCCTATATTTTTGAAACCATTTTTATTTATTATTTTACTCCCATATTGATGGAACAAGCTTCATCACTGTACAGTCCATAATATTAAAATTTATTTTCCTAATCTTACATAAGCAGCAAAATTTACGTTTTGCTGACATTTATATCCTACTTTCGACATAAGCATTAAAAGGTTATCAGAAATAAATATTACTTATTGTCCCACAAAACATGCCGTTGTTTTGCTTATCTAATCCTTGTCGATAATATTGGGTCAATATAATCCCTCGTAGGATAGATAATAACTGGTATATTGTCTAATCCATTTAAACAAAATTCTTAAAATTATTATTTATTTTTCACTTTTTATAAATTTTTAAACACAAATTTGAATCTAATTACGATTTAAAATAATTATCTATCTGTAGGTTATAACTTGACTCGTAAAATAACGCCGATTGAAACACCTATGAAGTCTCAGTTGCATGTGAATAGTTTTCATATTTTGGAAAGAAATACTTTATAGAACTCGGTTAGCTATAGTTAAACTGAAATGTGTGATATATCCCTTTCCTTTTCTTTCCCTTTCTTTTGGCATGTATCTCCTTTGGTATCTAATTGATTAATTATTACTACCCCCCCCCCTTGAGCTTTGCGCAACCATTATAAAAAACAGATGCGGCAAAATCAGAGAGAACAAACACTATATCAACAGACTTCGGTACTGACTGACAGCCCCCGCGATCTCTTTTAGTCTGTATACCTTGAACTCAAATTACCCGTGCCGTAGCGGAGCCTTTGTTAAAACTCTCGTGCTACAAATCCAGAGCATGGTGCAAATTACGAAGACATAATGAATAGAGGTTATTAAAAGAATGTTAAAATGTTACAATTAGAATGTTTAGTAAACTCGATTGAGAATCCACAGAGGTTTGTTGACTACTGTGTTAAAAACATCTCACCGTAAAATGAGTTTAAACAAGTTTCTCTATTTTTCACATGAATTACAATATTCATTTATGGAAACGTAAATTATATTTATTCCGATCATATAGACTTTATTTTCACACCTATTACTACAATAACAGAACCGGTAATTTATTTTAGAAACTTCATCTAATAATTTCCCTTTCAAAAAAATGCTCACTGCATTACATCAGTTAAAACTACATAAAATGTAATCTGCGATTTTCTGTTAGGCTGTTATGATTGTTTTCTTAAACGTAAAAGAAATAACTGATTTCAAATAAATGATATTTTACTTATTAAAAAACAAAATTTCACAGTAGTAACCTTTTTTTTGACGTAGTAGCTACAACTTCTTATAAATAGACGATATCATAGTCTTCCTAACTTTAAAATTTTAGTGCTTACTTTAAATTAAAAATTTCACTTTGATTTCTATGTGTGCGTGTGTGTCTGCATATGTGTGTGTTGCATCAGACCGTTGCAACGACCCAACGCCCACAACCCTTTTGTGCCAAGCGCCGCCACCAACCCCTCCTTCCGCTGCTAAGCAAAAATTTTGAAACGAGCCGGTCCGAACTACGACCAGAACACTGTGCAATGCTCGCCCAAATGTGCTAGCGAACCAGTCAGTGGACTTTATTTAAAAACCTAACTGGCTGAAATTTATCTCTTTGGGTATCCGTTCCCGGGGAATGAGTTTATTTGAAACCATATTAAGACTAACTGACCATTTTGCTTTAGGATTGTGTAAGAAATTTGTGTAAATATATATAATCACTGTTTTGTTGCAAGTTAGTAAAAAACTTGAGCTTTTATTATTATAGATTTAATTTAACTTACAGCACAGATTGTAGTTATTTTTATATCTCTAAAACTTTACCTAATTATTTAGCATGTCTTTAACCTCCTGTATATGTACATCAACATGTTGTATTACCGCTTTAGTAAACAAATAAATATATCACCTTCTTATCTTACTTCTTTTTCAAAAAAAAAAATTAGGATAGTTAATATTTACTCTTAGGTCAAAATTTAGTCTTTCTAGGTTAATAATTTAAAATCTCAAAATTAATTTTAAAATATTTTATTCAATGCGAAATGTTTAAGTTCCGTTCAAATTACTTTACATGTCGCTATAATATGTTAATTTATTTTCCAAACTTCATTACGATTTATTTATTTTATCAATGCTTTCATTTGACTTAGGTATCCTAAACCAACTATAAAAAATGACATACATAAACAAAAATAAATTATTTTCTTTCATAATACACATTATAAACAAAAAAGGTTTATATCACCTTTTCTTACCTCCATACTAATCTAACATTTACTAAAATTATAAATATAAGTTAAAATCAAAATTATACATTTCTTAGGTAATTTTTTATTCTAAAAATGTATAACTTAATGGTTCCTTAAATTTAAAACTAGCAAAAATTCCACTTTACTTTTCTGTAGATTTTACTTTGTTTTCCAAGATAGGATTTTAATTTACCTTATTTGCACAAACCTTTCATTGTACTTTGGTATTTAAACCAACTATAAGAAACAACAGATATTTACAAAAGAAAATTATTTTCTTTCATTCATTTTGAAACATTTTTTACCTTTCTTTAAATTTAAAAACAGTTAATTTTAAACCCACATGAGATCAGTTTACATATCCCAAAGTCTCTATCTCTAAAATAGCTTATTTCAATACCAGAAATTTATTTATACATTTTGTTGACCTAAATTAACTTAATCGGATCCACATATTCATTTTCTTAAATTTAACTTTCTTATTTTAAATCGTTCTGTCAAAACTCAGCTAATATACATTGCAATTTTTGTAAAGAAAAATTCATTGTCATTTCTTAATGCTTTTATATTTTAAAATCTTTATAAAATTCCTTAATATTTTCAAAAGTAATTATTTTTTCTCATATTTCCGTTTTTCCGGGCCAACCTCTACTCAACTCAAGTTACATTACCATACAGGTATATTTCATGGCTTCAACAAAGTGATGTTCTATTCGAATTTATTTGACCAATAATTTAAAATATAGTTTTTCCTACTAATTATTTATTTGCATTTTGCTACATTAAATTTCAATTTTTTGAAACTTTTTACATGTTCAAAACTTTTGTTTACATTAATTTTAATCTTCAAAAATCTATTTCCAAACATTTAATTTTTACCTTATTAATCTACAAAAGAACGGTTCTCCATTTTAGTCAGAGATAGCTACCACATCCTAACTCTATCCCCTCCACTATCCTTCTGAAATAAAACCACTCCTCTTGAAAGCATATTCAAATTTTGAAAAAATTTATTTTAATTTAAAGTTTAAAATCTCAAAAGGTTCCTCAAAAAATCTTAATAAAATTTTTATTTCATTCGAGAGAGAGCGAGAAATGCTAAAATCAGGCATTTCTGGAGCTAAGTTCTTCCTGATCTGTCGTTGGCTTGATGTCATCTCTTCTCTTTTTTTTGGCTGTTCATCATGGTGATTTGACTCGTCCGAAACTTCCGTCATCTCTGCTCCATTATTCCCATGTTGCCGCCTGACCAAAACAAACGATAGGCTTTTCGCGGAAATTACACATCTTTATCTATATTTTTTTTTAACTCCTGGATCTAAACTTTTATTACTCCCTCAACACTGTCTCTAAACGTTTAGAAATTGATTTTAATGCCGGTTTTGATCTGCACTTTGTTTTACATTACGCTGATCTAAATTAAATTTTATAACTGAATTTAGTTACTTTTATATCTAAATCGTTTAAGCACTTCATTCTTAGGCACTGCTAATTTTTTATATTAGCACCTACTAAATTTTTTTTGAGGACGCTACGATATTGCTGTTAAACGATGAAAACCTCTATTGAAGAGTTTCCTCCCCCAAAGGCTTTTGAAACACATGGCCCTACATCTCAGCGATATCACTCTCGCTCTTAGCTTTGTATTTTTTTTTTCAATTAACTTATCGGTTTTAAGCACTGTAAGAGTTGAACAAAAAAGAGCGCACTCGCACACGACCGCTCTTTTCGAAGTACTAAGTAACGCTAACAAAATTCTGGTAGTTCTCAGGTGTTGTCAACTCCTTCCTGATGCTTTAGACCAATAACATGCCTCCAAATCATGGTGTGACCGATCGCTATGTCTTGCTTACATCCGGCTTGCTAATTCCCATGATCTCTCCGCTTAATGTCGAAATAACAAAAAATTACTTTATTTTAAAATACCTCCTTCGGGAGACTCCATATCTGGTTTTTCGTCTCTTCACTTTGTCCTTCGTTCTTCATTTTGTGTCTCCTTGAATGTCGTTGTCTCTCTAGGTGGATTTTAACCTATCCCCCCCTTTAAAATATTTAAAAATCCCCTTATCCCGAAAATGGCTTTATGTCTATCCCTTAAATTCAGTAAATTAAAATTACATCATGCCTAAGCAATTTTCATTTTGATTTGACTTCTCTAATTTGACTGTATAACTTTTTAAAATTTATGAAAATTACTATTGCACTTGCAACGGTAATATGTGACATTTTAACCGGTTTCAATCTGTCTCTCTCCCTCTGTGTGTGAATGTTTGTGTCTGTTATTTGGTTTATAACATTGGTATCACTGACTTTTACACTTTATTATTTTATCCTCGACCTACTTTAGACTGGGATAACAATTACCCTTCTTCTGCAGCGTCAAAGTAGGTATTTAGCACTTCTTACAAACGAAGAGCTCTTCTCCATTAAATTTTTCAAAATTGCATGCAAAAATACAAAATAAATTATAGAATATTACCTGTTCTGTGACGATTAAAAATATTATAAATACATGCATTTAATATTATATTTAATGAATAGGAAACCTATTTTAAATAAGAACTTTATAATTACAGTTAAATAAAGGAATATTTTACTTTATGTATTTTAGGCTTATGAGACATTATCATTTTACGTTTTCATCAAATCAATAAGCAATTTTTATTGTAATGTGAGACACTAATATTGTAAGTTGCTACGTAAACAGGATAAATTGAATACTTGAATCAAAAAGGTTAAAGAAGATATACAATGCAAGAAATCTATATACAAAGAAGGTTTTGAAGTGAATTCTTTACCAAGCGAATTGTTATCTTATTAATTTTACTAAGAACTATATAATCGTAATTATATAGGCTAAGGAATACATATCGTAGACAAACTTAAAGTACCCAGCTTGCAGGTACAAATCATTTTACAATATAAAAACCAGTTTATGATTTGTAATGAAAATAACAGAATATTTCATTATCTTGTAAAATTTGACTTTTTAGGTAAGAATTCTTCTAATAATTATACATTCTAAATTGAGTTTTTCTAATCGTAAATTTTGCAGTAAAATATGAATAAAATCTGTTTTCAGGTTTTTAAATGTTCAGTTGACATGACTATGAAGTATAAAATGCAATGATGTTACACTTTTCAACAGATTGGCTAAAACTTTAAATGAAATAACTCCAATGTAATTATGTAACGTAATTACTAATTACACTTCCAATAATCTTACAATACAGAAACGAGTATTAGTATCATATACTCACACAATGTACTAAAATGGCAGGCCCAATTCGGAAAACAGTATATCATATAACGTTTGAAAATGTTTTAACGATTTACCCACAAATACAAAGGAAAATTTAGTTTCTGAATAGATGCATTCTTAAAAACAGCTATTGTAATTATTATTTCATATTATCAGTATACTTTCAAAATATATTTAAAACTTTATATAATACTAAGAACAATTTATATATTTGTATCGAAAAACTCTGTTAAATTATTGTGTGGGTAAAGTCTTGCATTTAATTTAAGTGTTTTAGTAAAACATAAGCAAATATAATCTAGTGATATTCATTTATCAAACCATATACACATAGACCGTTCAATAAAACAGACAAACCAACCGCAAGTATAGGAGTAAAATAAAATTCGATGAAAAGCAGTAATTAATTTTCAACAGCTTTTCTTTCTTTTTCTTTTCATCGAAATACTCCCTACTCACGATTATAATTGAATATCTCTACTCTCTTCTGAGTAAATTGTTGATATATATAGTTAGGAAATGACAGCTCTTTCCAAACACTCGTTAACAAGATTTTAACCACAACTTAAAAAGTAGACACTGGAAGTTTATTGTTCCGAAACGAAATATGCCATAACGATATTTATTGCTTGCGGCTTCTGTGTTTAATCAACAAAGATTATACTCGCAGTTTTATTGCGAGAGGGGTGTGACTCTAAACATTAATATAATGGGGTGTGACGTGGGATTTCTGTGAATTTATATGAGAGAATTGTTATTGTAACAGATATGTAATTACAATGTTTAATAACAAACTAAACTATCTATAAACTACGATGAATTAGTTTTATTGAAATTAATTTCCTTTGAATAGAGTAATAATTATAAAAAGAAAAATATATAATTTAGAAAATATTATATATATTTTTGTTGCACATAAAAGACCACAGTTCAGTCTCACCGTAAAAGCGTATACAAAGAGGAAAGATCTTGAAGTAAATATGAAGAGAAGAAAACTCGAATGCAAGATAGTAAAAACATAGATGATCCTTGAAATAGCCCTAAAACACAGTGAATGTAATCCAATATATACGGTTCTGCAATCGTTTATCGTCACTTTAGTACTGTTGATGTTGTTAAAGTTTGTTCCTATTTGTCTATATTTAAAAATTTATGAAATACAGTTGTAATATTCAGTATAAATTCAAGGCAAAAACTGTGAGTAAAAATTGTAATTGAAAAATTTGTAATTGTTTCTTACCTATTTGTATTCCTCAAGTCTTTTAAAATACAAGTGGATACACTATAGTGTTTACAATAATCATTTTTTAAAGTTATTAAAGTAGGAATATCATTTGTAAAAAATTGAGTGTTGTAAAACCATCTATTACAGCATTATTATCGTAAATCTTTGCTTTTACAATGCATGCTGCCATATAATCCAGGTAAACTAATTCGAAAACTATTGTATCTAGATAAATATTATACAAGCATATTCCGAAATAACATATTGCATTCAACAATTTCCTGCATACCGAGGTTATATTTCAAAGATTTTGGATAAAAACATTCCTTGGTTATAGACTTAATTACAGTCAACGTAATTAGAAAGAGTTATATTTTATGCCTACGTTTTAATGTGACCCCACATAGCGGGGAATATATTAATAAAATGTCGAAACTGTAATTATAGCGGCTGTTGAGAAGGGGTTTTTCAACATGTTGTGAAATGTATTGCCCATTGAGACATTTTCCTTAGACTTTTCAGTGCGCTTTTTGTTATATTAGATAATTTTGCACGATGTGATATACATATTACATGATAAACTATTACCAGTGTAAAGGTACAGAAGTAGCATTTTGAAATTTGTCATATATTTGTTTTATTAGGATGGAAATAATTTATAGTACGGAGTAACTTAAACGCGTTTGTTGTAACGAGCTTAAATTGAATATTCATTTCGTTGTAGTAAAAATTATAAATTGAAATTTAAAAAAAATTTATCCAAGTGAAGAAAATTTTCAACCAAAATTTAAAATTAAATATAAATGAGTAACATACAAATACTTTTAAAATAAAAAAGGGTTTTTGTGAAACTAAAAGATTTTGAAGCAAGTTTCGAAAAGTCAAAACAATGCTAGAGAGACCAACGACAATCGTGATGAAACACCAAGGAAAATGAAGAATAAAATCAAGAATAGGAAAACTTTGAAATTGGTAAATGAAAAATTTACAATAAAACAAAGAGTGACGAAACGTCAGCCATACGATCACTACAACCCGCAAAGTAGTTTGACGGCAATGCCACCGGAGGAGTAGCAGTTGAACATTGGTCAAGGGAAATTAGTAGCTTGACTGGAGAAGTCAACGAGTAAGGACTTCGATACCGCTCCGCTTCATTCAAATTTGTTTCGGAAAACTGAAAATGCAGTGTTAGGCGGGCAGAATGTAATTTAGTGCGTTTCTCAACTCTTTTTGGAAGGTGACTCCCCAAAAGCAGTTAATTATCATACCTTTGTGTTGCGTTCTTAAAGATGAAGAGGTTCTAAAAAACACAAAAGAAAAATAGACTGAAGTATAGATGTATTAATGATAAACAGTGACTATATTATAAATTACCACAAGTAAAATTAAAATGAAAACAGTTAATTATACAACATGTTTTAATAATGTAAACATGTTAATTATATAACATGTTAATTATAACATGTTAATAATTATAATTATATATGTTAATATATATAATTTATTAACATTTATAATATGTCAATATATGTTGTATATATATATATATATATATATATATATATATATATATATGTTATATGTGTTAATATATGTTAATATATATATATATATATATATATGTTAACATATTTAATATATAATATATGTTAATATGTTAACATATATAATTATATATGTTAATTTTAACATTTTAATAATTATATAACATGTTAATATAACATGCTAATTATATAACATGTTAATTACATAACATGTTAGTTATATAACATGTTAATTATACAACATGGTTTTAATAATGTAAATTCGTAGTTTTATACTAAATTAGTAAGCCATAAATTACGATAATACAATTTATGTAGAGACAATGACATACTCAGTTCGCAAAAACCTAAACCATAGAAGTTTGCAAATTTTAACCTTGGTAAAAGGCGTAAAAGGGTAAATTATGAACTGAAACAAAATAGTGTTAGCTACTGATTCCAAGCACCCTGCCAACATGACCATGCAACGGAGGAGTGTAGTAAATGACTACAGAGCTCTTGCAATATTACGACACATCAGTTATTAGCAATAAATGAATATATCAAAAGTGTTTATTTTAAATATGTTACCATGGTCCATAACTTCGACTGAAATTTTTAAAATTCCTACAGAATAAATATTATCAACACCGTGTTAATTTTACTAAATCATTACAATTACAAAGAAATTACAATTACTTCTTAAGATTCGATTGTGTGACAAAAGTGACTGATCGTATGCCTGATACGCCACTAAAACAAGAACCATTCAAATAGGCCGGAATAAAATATTTCTTATATAAGTGGTAAAGTGTAGTTTTTCAAATGCTTGAAATATATTACAAAATAATAAGGCGTGGTGTTGTATTGAATAAATTATTGTTACTGTTGTTAAAAATAATTTTGTTTTACAATTTCTATAAAGTACTAATACTTGATTTTAAAATTTAAATATCAGAGCGTTCAAATAATCTTTATTTAGGAAAAGCCTGTTTTCAATTACATGTCACTTTCAGAGATGTCAATCACTAAGTTATAATAAATGATTGAACTTTTACTTCGTACTGCGCATACTTAAATATGGTTCAATGAGATTATATTTGTAATATAAAAATACTGATGGAGTCAAATATTAGTTATTCCTGTCTAGAACAAAACGTTTAAATGAATAGGCTGTAATTATAAAAATAACTTGAACGAAATACAGGTTTTGACTGAAAAATTTAATAGTTATAAACTTCTATTATTTCCTTTGCAATGCTATAGAGAAGGTTTAGAAATACCTATAATTTACATATTTGGATACAAACGAATGGGCGCTACGAGGTGTCGTACACACATTGTTGGATAATCAACCATTAGTCAACTCAGGATATGATGTTTTATGGTACCTAATAAACTGTTCCGCCTCTTTCTACGATTCTTTGTTGCATAAAAAAGTAATTCAGTACTTGTATTAATGTTCAAATTTACGTTTATAATGACATAACCAACATTTAATTAGGTGATATATTTATATTGTATGTATAAAGATATATTTAATATATTATTATTGAACTAGGTAGTAGTTTTACTGACACTCATCAAATGTTAATAACACTTAATGCGCTTTGCCAATAGCAAGAGAAGTGGTATATGCGATAACTACAGATTAATGGTCAATATTATAACAGATTTAAAATCTATGGAAAATTGATTATATATAATTTTCGTTCTGTTCATAACTGGGTTTATTAAATGCTTTGTTTATTCTTGGATCTTTCCAATGAGAAATATTTCTTTGCTTTTCTGTTTTTGAGTTTCACCGCCCTTGTTTAACATAACATATTTTATAATTATTCGTGAAAACTGATACTTATTTCACTTATTCACTTAAAAGGTTTTAAAGTGGTTTTTGTATTTTTATTTTTGTCCAACATACACAAATGTATTCCAAGTTCTGTCTCGTTATTCAATCTGACTAGCATTTCACTTTAGATTCGTTCTGAACGAAATTAACTGTCGAGTTCATTATGCAACGTTCTTGATCCGGTCTGTTCTTACTCTGAGATTCGGATCTCCCTCTCTTCTCCTTGGCTCCTTGCTCTAGGATGTCTTCTTTGTCTTAATAGTTTGGTTTTATTTGATCGTATTAGTATGTAATCTTGAAGAATTCTGTTATTTAACTCTTGCTATTCTCGCCTAATTTATACCTATTACATGCTATTTCAAGTTTGCCTTGCTAAGCTTTTTAAATTTATTTTTATTTAACTATAATTGTTATTTGTTTCTGCGTTACAAAACCACTTTACGCCTACATAGAGTTTATTTTGCGATCGAAATATTTTTTTTATTTTTAGGGTTCAAGTAAGAATGCGCAAATCGTAAATTTTTAATTTGTAATACATACTGTACTTTGAACACCGATGTAAATATGTTTGGTTTTAGGGGGTATACCCCTAAATCTTACTCTGGGAAAGCACTTATTCTTCATTTCGGCGTCATCACTTGCCTTTAGCCAACATTGTATATTTAGCACTCACAGTTCAAAAACAATTCCGAGAACGGCACCGTACCTACTTTGGTGATATTTCCAGACTGCTAAGCGTTAGTTAGCGTTCCCTTAGCTAGTCTTTTGTTTGATATTGCTGTCTCGCAATGGCTGGCATCCCACAACTCTCTCACCCTTTATGTTGAATAATATGTTTTCATTACAATTCCTCTAACTTTGTTTTGGTGCTATTTAACGATTTTGTCATATCTCTATTTTTCTCATAAATCTTTCGCTGATCTAAATGAAATATCGATGGGATTTCTACTTTAAAATTGTCATTTGTCCTAATTGAACACGACCTTTGTCACTGGAAAATTACGTCGCGTCTCTTTCAAAATCACTTTACTTTTAGGTGTCAAGTTAAAAAGAAACATTTCAAACTATTATTTTTTTTTAATAATAAAATATAGTTACGAAGTTTTAAATTTTTAATTTCTCTTATACGTTTCCACTTGTACGGACCGTTATAGTAAGTACGCGATTAAAGCTAGAACCACAATGTAATTTTACTTTGTTTTTACCAGAGTATTAGCTCTGCCTTTTTAATATAAAGGACTGTTATAAATTAGTAATGTTGCGTTCTGAAGAAGTATTTTCAAATAGCACATCAAAATCTACATTATTTATTAATAAAAGTCGTTTTCAGCTTATTATATTCCTAAAACTAGAATGTTGTCAAAATGCTAGTGAAAATGGAATAAGATGAAACGTTCCAAACGTATTGAGTGCCACGTAACTTCATTGCAATATAAAATATGTTCATTACATTAGCGTTGCATGAGTTAAATGATATTGTGCATTATTAATATTGATGTTATTTAGTTACATCTAGCTTATTCCATTCCATTTTCTACCTCCGTTTATTCTCAGATGTCATTATTGTTAGAATGTCAATAATTTATTTAAAAAATGGCACTATTGAGCTGCTCAAAACTAATAAATAACTAGGCTAATATGCACAACAATATAGCATTTATAACAGCCAGTTACCTATGTCAGAACTGCAGTTTGAAGCTAAACTTTAGCGATTTATTGAAGATAATGGTTGGCATTCATGTGTCTGTACATCTGTGTCTACCTACAGCAGTGTAAATAAATTAAACTTAAACCACACTTTGTAACATTAATTAGTATTTTCCAAAAACTTGGTTTAATCCTTTTATTCTAAAAAAAATACTAGTCAAGGGTTGACTATTTTTCTATTTTACAGAAGTCGTTTGGATTTTATCATGAAAAAATATTTAAAAAAGAATATTTAGAAAGGTATTAGATAAATCTTTCTAAATATCATAATTATGCTACTGCAATATATAGGTATTTCATAAAATTGATATTAGAAGAGTTTACTGATACAACGTTATATTAATATTTTTATTATTCATAAATTTCTTGTATACTCACTTGAATCTATTTTTAACTTGATTTAATTAACCAAAATCATTATTATCACAATTACATTTATCTGTATATAATTTATTTAAATTCATAATTAACCTCTAATTTATCAAACAATAAAATAAAATTCACTCAACACACTAAAAAAATTATCAGAGACAGTGGACACGTGGCAAAGATGGCCCACGGTTACTCCTCTAGAGCAAGTTATATTCTAAAAGTAAACAAACCCTTTACGATCACCAAATACCCAATTCTCAAAATTTCCATGGGAACACCAATGTGCAAATATTTCTTGTTGAAAATAATATTTTATGAGAGGTGTATTAGTTGAAATTACAATACTAATTTTCAACGTTGCGTCCTTAATTATTATTTACATTCCCGAAAGGGTCATAAATAAATACTGTACGCGAATAAAAAGGAAGGATCCATTTTAAATTACTGATTAAGCGTTTATTATTTATCAAGCTCTTGTCTTTTAAACTAAATTTAAATTAGTTTCAACTACTTAACATCGTTCATTAATTTTTGTAACTTTTGTGATCAAAGAAAAATTAAGATTTATTTTCTATATAACATTATAGTCTCTTCAGCTACATATATTAGTTGAAATATGTGTTCGTAACCCTAGAAGAAAACCCTAATTAATAGGCTACCATGTGTAGTGTGACTTGAGTACAGGTAATATTTAGGATGCTCTTCCAAGGACAAGAACTCGTATTTAAAAAAATATTTCAGTGAAGAGACCATTGTTTTATGATGAAATACAATTTTTAAAAGACAATTCTTCTAATCAGAAACAATAAAAAAATAAGTCAATAAATTGAAAAAGTTGAAACTAGTTTTTAAATTTAGTATACAAAATAAGTGCTTGATAAATACAAACATGTATATCTGTAAATTAAAACAAAACGTTCAACGTTATTCCTTTATTTATTAATGACCCGCTCGAAAATGTAAATATTAAATTAGTACGCAATGTTGAAGTTTAAATTTCCAAATCAAATTATATATATATATATAATCATAAATTAAACTTTGAAAAAGAAAAATGTGCACATGTAAATTCCCAGTGAGTTCAAGATAATTTAGTTGTTGGTCAGCGTAAAAGGTTTTGTTTGCTTTAACAAAATATCTTGCTTTAGAAGAGTAACAGTGCTCTATCTTTAATACTATTTGTGTAGGTGTTCCCTATCTCATATTTTATTTTAGTGTCTTGTTTGTTTTTTTGTATTATACTGTATATAATTTTAAATGTATTTACATAAATATAAACAGGTAAATGTAATTCTGAAATTAATAGTTTCTGTTAATTAACTACAGATCAAAACGGAATCGCGTAAATATACAAATAATGAAACAAATTTACTCATATTCTACACATTTTATTAAATGTGTTGTTTCTTCCGATGTATATGTACAATTTGTTTTATTTAAATTCATCGGTATTATAATGATTTCATGTTCATCATTAGGTTTTCGTAAAATGTATTCTAAATTATAAATCATTTTCACCTAGATATTACCTGGCCGGATAATCTACAAATATTTAGACTGATACCTACTTATGTGCAACTGGAAATTATTTCATATATTTTTATTTAAGCTTTAACAATATTTATTTTAAAAAGCATTTCCCACAAGATAAAAAAAATTCTACTTTAGAGTATTTATCCATTTATATCCAAAATCGGTTGTTTAGGGCCAATGTTTTGAAAAGTAGTTATTTATTTCATATTTAATTCTTTATGTTGTAACACTCTTAAAAATACGGTGTTACATATAAATTCATTTATATATTTAGTTTTTATTTGATAATTATATCGTCCCGATATAAAAGAAAATATTTGTTATATTGGTGCACATTGTGAAACTAGCGTAGGTAGTAGCGCCCCTAGCGGGTAAAATTGTAAAATATCGTACGAGTTAGTAACTTGAGGTAATAACCCACATCACGCCATGTGACGTAAGCATGGCCTGATATCGCCTGATCCGATGCACCAATCAAAAAATTCGAAATAATAAGTAAGGGTGAGAAATTTCAGTTAGCGAGTCCTTGCAACGACCCGCTTCTCAAAACGTCTTTGAACAAGACAGACGTGATGGCATTTTCGGACATAATTTAGAAATTTGTAAGCTTCCGGTATTCAAAATTTAAGATGTCTAAGCCGTTACAAAATTTTATAAACGCAACTAAAGGAAAAGTCAGAAGCGATTAAGTATGTGTTTCAAATTAGTAAAAGGTTATATCATTTTTTGTATAAGAGCGTTGATTCCAGGATCGATGTGCAGTGATTAGTGATTCCAAAAGCCATGGGCAATGTTTTGTGGTATGTGTTAAAGTGTTTTATAAGTAATGTGCACAACCAGGTAAGTTTTAGATAATAATAAAGAAAATGTATTTTAATGTTAACTAAGGTGAATTTTAATTGATAAAGGGTTGACACATGAACGTTAGAGATTGTCCTTTGAATATTCACTTCTAAGTTTATTTGGAAAACTAAAGTTACTACTTTCTCGATATATATAAATTTTAAAGGTTGATAAGTAATTAAAATGTATGGAATAATTAGCAGTAATTAAAAGTTAATTACTCGACACATTGTTGTCATTGGTTCTTTTCTAATTTGTCAATTAAAGTAATACTTACCCCCAGGAATAAAAGGCTGACTCGTTATAATGTTGCAGAAATAAATGGTTACAATTCTGCTAATGAATGTTTCCGATAAGAGATTAGGTAGTATGATTAGTAATGAAATATCTTTAAATTTAGTAACAACCGAAATATATTTTTTGGAAATAGTAAATAACACTTTATATGGTAAAATTTATTTTATGTATGGAAACCGACATTAAATATTAACATTATAAATTAGTTTGTCAAAAAATTATTCCTTCCAGTTTGATTGTGTTTGTTAATAAACAGTCTTCAATCTCACCAAGGAAACTTGGAAAACATATTGTTGGAAACCGTTACTTACACAGCTGACGGAAACAAAGATTCATAGAGAACCTTGAGTTCTGTAATATCGTAAGTTGAGACATCCAATAAGCTACTTTGTAAAGCTAGCACGTAGGCTATTAATAACAGCTGGTTTTGATTTCTGTGGCAAACATTCAACTAGATCTTTGGTTTACTCAATCTTTAGAAATTAAATTGGAATTATTTCTTTGTTTTCTTCATTACCCAAGCGTAGGTAGTTATTAATTTGTTTTAAGTAAATTGATGATATATTTAATACAAGAGCGTAATTTGATATGTTTTCTTTCTTGTAGAAATGGAATTGCAATAAATATATTTAATTCAAATGATACATTAAATTTATACCTATTGAAGAAATATTTATAATAGTTTTATCAATGACAGGGATGATTTGTCTCGCAATTGATGTTACCACTTATACGCTCACAGATAATTTGTTATTCAACAGAGACACAGCGTGAAAGAAATGAACTAGTTTGTGTTTCGGAATCTAATTTACGAACATTTAACATGACATGCCTTTTGTTTCATAGCAGGTGAAATAGTTGAATTACAAAATAATAATATACTTATGTGTCTAATATAATGTTGCATTATTCTGCACTAGAAAATGATACATGCTAGTTACTAAGTAATATAAACAATACAATTTTAGCAAATTACTACATAATATATGTAAAACAAAAAAAAATTATTATACTTACTTTTTATTAAATAATTAAAAACAATATAATATATATATATATATATATATATATATATATATATATAATTATTAACTATTGAGAATAACTCTAGTAGCCGCCTCTAACACTTGTACCATACAACGTTTTACATTTATATGATACAGTGTTGCATAGGATAAGTAATATAACAAAAGACAAAGGCCAACCAAAATTCTATGAAAAATATTGATTCATAAAACCTTATAGAATGGGTAGAATAAAAACCCTTGACATCACTTGTACATGTCCCTTCATAGACATTATGATTACTATACTATTCTCTAGACATAGGTGATTTTGAGAAAATAGCTGATAAATACATTAAATATATACATTTAAAAATATATATTGTAAATACTTTTATCATTGCCGTGGTGAAAGAAATGTTCTGTTGGTCGTAAAAGCAACAGGGAAATAAGAAAACACCACAAAACCTAACACTATTCGCATTTATTTTATTAGCTATTATGCTTCATCTTGTGTATATGTCGGCTACCAGGTGAATACCTTTAGAGGTAGGCAATTCCTCCACATGATACTGAGTATATTGGGTATTGTGGCTTCACAATTAAGCCTATAGAGCCGGCTTACCATAAGCAAATAATTTTCTCTATCGACGCTATAGTGTGACATGTTATGCAAAACATGGGATAAACAACTAGTTCAACCGAAGTAGGTAAAAGTAGGGAAATACAAAATAAAACACTTTATAATGGGATTAGAATAAGTTAAGACCCTAATTACGCGTTTCTGAAGTAAAGTAAATACATTCATGTATTTTTAAATTCTGGTATAAAAGATTCCCTGGTATTTTTTTCACAAGCTATCTAATGTTTGGATGAAATAAGTCTGTTAGATGTAGAATCTTAAGCCCGTGTACTATTCACACACACACACACACACACACACACACACACACACACACACACACACACACACACACACACACACACACACACACACACACACACACACACACACACACACACACACACACACACACACACACACGAACACACACACACACACACACCCAGGAAAGGTACAATAATACCAAATGTCTGAACAATTCCCTAGTAATGTAATGTAACGGGCATCTCAGTGCCCAGTCCGTCGTTAATAATTAGATGGTAATATGGCGCTACTTTATAACGAAACGGTCTCTCGAGAGGTTTCAAGTACATTTCACTAAAACCGACTCCTGAAACATTAGTTGTATTGATTTCCTCGCTCAATTAATTTATCACTACCTACTGTTAGGTTTATGCAAAATGTTTAATTAGTTATTGAATAAACCTTAGTTTATTTCAGAGGAACTTCCTTTAATATAAATTACAATTTACGGTAACATTTGACAGAATATGATTTAACCCCGATTTCTTATACTAATACAAATTAGGTTCTGGACACGAATCTTGAGATATTATTTCTTGCAGAATATACATTCAGATTCAAATTTGCTCATACTGAAAATATAATCGATATAAAAGCATACCCTAAACTTAGTAGTAAGTCAAATTTTCTTGTATTATACTCACATAATTGAAAATGTGATCCAAAGAAGATAAACTAGATATAGGTTCATACAAATATAAATACCATTGCTTACAATATCTCAAATGAGGAACAGAGTGCAAAAACCAAACATGAGAACGTGAACAAACAGGTGTTAGCATATACGTAATTAAATGTGCTAGAAATCGGGAAATGTTTACCAACATAATACAAAGTATATACGCCTCTTATGAATGTTGGAAACGTACTGAACGATCAATAAACTAACATTTCATAAATTGAATGCATGACATATTTATGCTAAGTCCTGAATACTCTAAGCGATAATCATGTCATTAAATGCATCCCAAAATATATATTTGTAGGGTGGGGAATGTTTATTAATGCCCATGCTACAGACAAACCTAAGAGTACGGTAGACAAATGAATGGGACTTTCTGGTTTACAATACTACAGTTTTACCTTAATTTCCTAGTGTATAATGAATAAGCCATGTATATGTATATTTTATCGAATGTATTTTTTATGATGTATAACAGATTCATGTCATACATACATAATTATTTCTTAGGTACTATGTTTGTAGAGTGGCGTTATGTTTATAACAACAATAATTAGGTGAATTTTTAAGCAGTATTGATGATTTGTGCTTCCTAATTCTTCTGTTTTGTACACTCTATACTTGAATAGCTTTTGTGAAAAAACTTTTGTCCATCAATCTATCAGGCATTGCCATTGTACTTTTACAAATTTTGACTCTTTTTTAGCACATGATGTATTCTTATTATTTAGAAATTGGCTTACTGAATCACAGGCTGAACCTAATATGTATATTTTTATACATATAATACATATTGTGCAGTATAACTTTTACAAGAGTAAAAAAACTGAATCACAATAACACATTCGATTAGCATTTAAAGTAAAAAGCCATGTGTTGCAGTATGTGCACCAACAGCGGTTGCTGTATGTCCTCGTTGGAAACATAATTTATTCAATCCCTTCATCCCTCAGCCTTTTTACCACTAATTAAATGTTTCAGAAAATTCAGATTCGATTTAGATTAGGATTGAAAAAAGAATCCAAAATTATTCTAACTATCAATAGAAGAGAATGCAAAATATTCATTATTTGCATTGACCTTATTAAAAATTACGTAAACCAAATAGATGCTCAGAAATATCTTCTGTGAAAGCATTTCCTAGTTTATTTAAACGATTGTCAGTGAGTGAAGAAATAGAGCTTACGATTTGCTGACGTCTTCTTACTCAATAAAGTTATTGTTAGTAATAAGAGTAAAAAATACCTTTCATACAATCCATATCATTGTAATGTAGTAACTCTAGCAATAACCTAACAAATAACATGATATTGAGTAGACGTTCTGTTTAAAAAATACGAGAAAGCATAATTCAATGTCTGATGTTAAAAAAACACATAATGTTGCTCTTGAAAAACAAAGGCATCGTATTTTCGGTATCCTGCTTTATCTTAGATTTACAGCCTTGTTTATACCTTCCCAAACAGGACTGTTTTGGTTTATATCGTTACTAGATACTTTGTGCTTTAAATTAGAACGTTATATTGACGTCCTCAGATTAGAACATAGATAGAAACATAACCAATTTAGTTATGTCATTATAATAAATGACAATTATTCTGAAGCTAGTTCAATCACTTTACATCACTGTGACTACTGTTGTACATCATCATCATTATATATATATATATATATATATATATATATATATATATATATTTATATATAAATATTTAGCATATTGTATTTAATAAAATCTTTTTATTAAGAATAATACTGTATACAGACCAGTTGGTTTTAAAAGTTTTAATATTTCGATGCAGTAAAAGATAAATTAAACTGTTAATCTCAATATTAAACCCCATTTACAAAAAAATATATATAGTTATGCACCCCACACTGATTCATAACAATAGTTAGTTCTATATAAACAACAGCACGTTTTTAGTTGTAACTAAGAAAACAATGTATACATGTATTCAGGATTCCCTACTAAAGTAAATAATAACTACAAAATATATGAAACCTCTATAATTGGCCGTTTATTAATACGAGACACAAAAAAAAAAAAGAAAAAAACAGTCAGAAGTGAAATCAGCAGGTAGACAGGGTAACGCTACTATGTTGTATAGACGATGTTAGGTGTTTCCTACAACGACCTCCCCGGAATCAGGAGAATCGTGAAAAAATGTTATTTAATATTTATTTTACCCACATATGTTAAATTGTTGTATTTTTAGAAAATTTAATATTTAATCCTGTTTATATCCTAGGATTAGATGTTTCGTACAGGCAGTGTTTTATCGATATTGTTAAACGATTTATCTTGAAAGAATGTATTGTTTATAAATTTATTTAACTATGTTTTAGTACAATCATTTTAGAAATTAATATTTTAGTTATGTTTGAACGTTATAAATGTGAAAAAAATTTATCGCCGATAGTCATGCACAACAAATAAATAATAATTATAGACAATCTTTACTCCTATACTTTTCACACACGTCAAACACACATACTCACACACACACATAAATATATATATATATATATATATACACATACACACATATTTAGAGTAAGAGAGGATGAGAGAAAGATATGAAGATAGTGACCGATCTAAGCATTGGCTGGAGGATATTCTAAAAGGGAAAGACATTTTACACAAAATATAGTGATTGATTCAAGACTAAACATGAATAGGCCAATCGATTCTTTGATCATGCTATAGTCGTACTCAATAAAGTGTCAATAATGTTCCTTTATTCATAATTGATTTTACCTTTCTTCTTTTTGAAGGGGGCACTTCATGTTCCTTGAGAATACTTGTTTCTCTCTCTTTTTCTCACCGATTTCGCTAACTTGCAAACTCATGTATTTCACTTTTATGACCAAAATATTAAATTTAAATTATAAATAATGGAGTTTGTCTAGGAGATACCAAAATTTTTTATTGCATGAGCCTGGTTTTCCGAAGCTCAAAATTTATTTTTTCTTTTCAAATCCGAACACAGGATTATGTTACACAACGAATGTTTAACGCCCTCTGATGAAAGAAACGTTGTGTAAATTATGATTTCCATAACTAGTATCGAACATGTTGTTTGTAAAAGACTTCTCCGAAGCGGATTGACAGATTCTTATGACACTTTGTGTGTATAGTCAGTAGTTCTGAGAATAACACGTGAAATATGTTTTTCATACGCTGAAGTTATATCAGTGGTGAAACACTAAAAATATTTTTTGAACAATAAAAAAAAATATTTTTATAATTTGACATTAATAAAATAAATGTAACCCTAAATTTGCCCCCTTCTACAACCAACTTCTATTTTTAATAACGATATTATGATTTTAATAATTTTCTACTTTCAGCGATCGATAATTTACCGCCTGTTACCACCTAATCAGTTATTTCCACAAGGCGTTAACAGTTTTATTGAATATGGAATAAATAAAATATATAAAATATAATAAAGGCTTTTCGGACATTAATATTGTACTGCGTCGATCTTAGCAGTGACTCTTATGTTTATGATTTTACTCTCTCAATGCAACTATTTTGTTCAGTATATAGTGGTATTATTACCAGTTTGCAGTAAGATAATTATTTATTCCAAATTTGATCGAGATAGTTATTACGTTCAGTATATTAGGTAATCTAATAGAAATCATTATTATTTAACACGTTGTAGGAGCTCCCGCCAACAACAACCATTGTGTTAGCTGTTTAAATACCTACAGATTAATATCATACATTTAATATTTCTTTTTTTATAGTAAATGGTATATTTATTACTAAACGTCAATAGTTATACTATGGTACTCAGTTCGTGCAAAGTTTGAGAATAATTTTCAATTAAAAGAGAAAAATATACGCGTATTATAAAATACAATATCAGTATACTGGTTAGGTGGAGCTGGTGAAACATTCTTAATTTCTGTGATTCTCGCCGAAATACAACCAAATAATAGCATCACATTAGATGTTGCTTCATCTGGCATTACAGCAACGTTATTTGATTGAGCCAGCACATCCAATTCAGCATTTAGGCTGTCACTTATAATTCAAAATAATCTAAACGTAGTGTGAAAAATGAAAGAAACAATCGTTAATATCCCCAGTGATTGCACAGTGTAATATTATCGTCTGGCATAAACTTACTATGGCATGCAAACGTTCGCTTGAGACATTGAACAGGACACTCAAAGACATAAAAACAAAGACAAACTATTTGCCGGCAAGCTGTTATTCCTTACAGGTGATTTCAAAATACACTTCCCCTCATTCCACGTTTGACGTACGCCTATGAGATCAAGGCTTGGTTTAAATCATTGCCACTGTGTCCTAATGTTGAAATAGTACTGCTTGAAGTAAATATGCACATTCAAATGCATCCACATCCATCCGATGAAACATTCTCAAAACAACTGTTAGTATCGAAGATGGAAAAATAGATGAACACGAAAATATTGGATGCATGGCATTGCTGACCAATTTCATCACAATCATTAGTTCGCAAATTGTTCTCATTGACTTGATATTTCCCGATATACAACCACAATACTTGAACCATGAGTTGTTGCGAGATAGAGAAATATCGGCAGCAAAATATTTCAAGAAAAGTTGTTGCCAGGGGAGGTGGTGTAATAGAAATGATGTGATACAGCTTACGATACCAACGAAGCTGTAGATCATCCAGTAGAGTTTTTGAACTTCTTTTATTTTCCACTTGCCACGCACTATCTAAAAGTAAAGGTTGTATCTCCATTTATTCTGCTTAGTAATTTGAAAGTACCACACCGTATAGTCATTAAAATATTTATGACAAACTTTGTCGAATTTTGACAAGTACCAAGCTAAAGCTGTATTACTACCCCAAATCTGTATTATTCCCACACATATAGATATTAAATTTAAACCTGTTTAATTTCCAATTAGATTGGCGATCGCAATTACAATCAATAAGTCTCGAAAGCAAACCATCTCTGTCTGTGGCTTAGATTTGGGCACACCGTGTTTTTTTCACTCGTTCTATTCTACGTGGCATGTTCTCGCATAGTTAAAACATTCAGATTGTTAGTGTTGGCTAATGATGGACTGAATAAATATACCATACATTCCAATGCACTAGGAGACTGTTAAAATGTATGTTTTTCATTATCATAATTTTTGATAGATGTGTAGTTTGAAATGTATCGGTAAAATAATAAAAGTATTATGAATTCAAATATTAAATGTTTGGTGTTTTGTTATTTTTATAGGCCATCGTTCACAACGCTTCAAATATATTCACTAACCAAATATTCACTAGAAAACATTTTTGTGGCAAAACAACCTTTTACGGGTAGCCCTGTTTTTAAATCTATACAGAGAGGGACAGAGAAATAGAGAGAGAGAGAGAGAGAGAGAGAGAGAGAGAGAGAGAGAGAGACAGTGTGTGTTCCTATCAAAATACTTCTTTCTAAGAATAGAACTATTTAAACCAGTAGATAGGCAAAGACGTTTAAAGGGCGAAGAAAAACAATAAAGGTATTGTTACTAACAACTTGCTGCATCCCTCTATGTTTGAATAGGAGAGCAACATTCTGTAACTTACTCTGTTGTAATAGCGTATAACATGTGTTGAAGTTGTGTAATTAGAAAGTTTCAATAACCCACGGATATATTTCATTAAACTTTAATGATTCTTGAAGTTTGTTCATTATAGCTCATATATAGTTAAGCTCTTATACTGACAAGCCTAACTAAATTTCCCGTTACGTCCCTCTCACACAGGCCATCAAAACACACAAACACACACACACACACACACACACTCACACACACACACACACACACACACACACACACACACACACACACACACACACACACACACACACACACACACACACACACACTCACACACACACACATAAATATAAATATATATATATATATATATATATATATATATATATATATATATGTATGTATGTATATATATATATATATATATATATATATATATATATATATATATATATATATATGTATATATATAAAAATATATATGTTTATATATATATAAATCACATCACGATCTGGCAAAATAAAAGTAATATATCGAAACCAATGAGATGAAGGTATAGATGTATTCTTTCCTTACGATTCCCACACAATTGATGACAGAATAATGATTCTTTTTGTAACGAGATATTACACCTTTAAATTCAACTGTTTTGTCGGCTGATGCCATCGAACCTGTCTCAGACTTTATGTTTTCATGCTACTATGACTGTTTTGAGTAGAGGGTATGTATTTGTAATGGATATCCCATTTACAGTCATGATAGATAGGAACATAAATTAATGTGTTAGGGTATATACGTATAAAATCCAGTGTTAAGATTCAAAAGACCGGTTTATGATTATTTTCTATGTAGTAGAAACATGGAGAGGTGATGATAGGACTGAAGCTGCAATTTAAATCCCACCTGGTAATACGAAGAAGGGATAGGATTAGATGTTCAAGAATGCGGGTGCAATCTGATTCAACCAAGTAGGGTTCTCGCAATACGGTCAATGACTTGTGGCTACTGTAGTAGTAGAATCTGTAGTCGATAATTCCCACTTTCCCACTTAAATAACAGAATCATTTTACTTTACTTCATTTCTCTCAAAGATAGTTAATCATGGACTTTAAAATGACACCCACAATTGTTTCTGAATTTATTGCATTTATCTAGCTGTAGAACCATCAGCTTCAGTACACCCAAACGTCTATCTGCACACGGTCATTATCAAACGTCTATCTGGCAAACGGTCATCCTTAAAAGTCTATCTGGCACACGGTCATCGTGAAACGTCTATCTGGCACACGGTCATCCTCAAACGTCTATCTGGCACACGGTCATCCTCAAACGTCTATGTGTCACACGGTTATCCACAAAAGTCTATCTGGCACACGGTCATCCTCAAACGTCTATCTAGCACACGGTCATCCTCAAAAATCTATCTGGCACACGGTTATCCTCAAACGTCTATCTGGCACACGGACATCCTCAAAAGTCTATCTGGCACACGGTCATCCTCAAACGTCTATCTGGCACAATGTCTTTCTCAAATGTATATCTGGCGCACGTCATCCTCAAACGCCTATATGGCACACGGTCATTCTCAAACGTCTATCTGACACACGATCATCCTTAAACGTCCATCTGGCACACGGTCATCCTTAAACGTCTATCTGGCATCCGGTCATCCTCAAACGTCTATCTGACACACGGTCATTCTCAACCGTTTATCTGGCACTCGGTCATAATTAGACGTCTAGCTGGCACACGGTCATCCTCAAACGTCGATCTGGCACATGGCCATTCTCAAACGTCTATCTGACACACGGTCATCCTCAACCGTTTATCTGGCACTCGGTCATCCTTAGACGTCTATCTGGCACACGGTCATCCTCAAACGTCGATCTGGCACATGGTCATCCTCAAACTTCTATGTGGCACAAGGTCATTCTCAAACGTCTATCTGGCTCACGGTCAAACCTAAACGTCTATCTGGCACACGGTCATCCTCAAACGTCTATCTGACACATGGTCATCCCCAAACGTCTATCTGGCACACGGTCATCCTCAACCGTTTATCTGGCACATGGTCATCCTGAGACGTCTATCTGGCACACGGTCATTCTCAAATATGTATCTGGCACACGGTAATCCTCAAAGGTCGATCTGGCACATGGTCATCCTCAAACGTCTATCTGGCACACGGTCATCCTCAAACGTCGATCTGACACACGGTCATCCTCAAACGTCTATCTGGCACACAGTCATCCTCAAATGTCTATCTGGCACACGGTCGTGCTCAAACGTCTATCTAGCACACGGTCATCCTCAAAAGTCCATCTGCCACACGGTCATCCTTAAACGTCTATCTAGCACACGGTCATCCTGAGACCTCTATCTGGCACACGGTCATTCTCAAACGTCTATCTGGCACACGGTCATCTTAAAACCTCTATCTGGCACTTGGTCATCTTTAAACGTCTAACACTTTATCATCCTTAATGAAGGTCTTACCTTTTTTTATATCCTAGTAATACGAAGAAACATATATCCGCTGACCCTTCAGTATTACTATTCCCATCAGTTTTTAACTATCAATAAACAAAAATGTATGGTCACATAATAAATGAGCTTTTTTTATTCATATTGATACCCCTTTGAGATATTCTAAAGTAAAACAAATTTTCGAATTATGCATCATCATATTCAAATTTGCTCATATTGAAATTATGTTCGATTAAAAGGCCTAAACTTAGTAGTAAGTAAAATTTTCTTGTATTATACTCATATAATTGAAAATGTGATCCAAAGAAGCTAAACTAGATATAGGTTCATACAAATATAAATAAAATTGCTTACAATATATCAAATGAGGAACAGAGTGTAAACAAAAACCAAACATTTTAAAGTAAACAAACAGGTGTTAGCATATACGTAATTAAATGTGTTAGAAATCGTGAAATGTTTACCAGCATAATACAAAGTAGACGCCTCTTATGAATGTTGAAAAAGTACTGAGCGATCAATAAACTAACATTTCATAAACTAAATGCCTGACATATTTACGCTAAGCCCTGGACACTCTAAGCAGTAAACATGTCATTAAATGCATCCCAAAATATATGTTTGTAGGGTGGGGAATGTTTATTAATGTCCATGCTGCAGACAAACCTATGAGTACGGTAGACAAATGAATGGGACTTTCTGTTTTACAATACTACAGTTTTACCTTAATGGCCTAGTGTATAATGATTAAGCAATTTATACGTATATTTTATCGAATGTATTTTTTATGATGTATAACAGATTCATGTCATACATACATAATTAATTCTTAGGTACTATGTTTGTAGAGTGGCGTTATGTTTATAACTCCAATAATTAGGGGAAAATTTTTGGCAGTATTGATGATTTGTGCTTCCTATTTCTTCTGTATTGTACACTCTATACTTGAATAGCTTTTGCGAAGAAACTTTTGTCCATCAATCTATCAGGCATTGCCATTGTACTTTTACAAATGTTTTACTCTTGTTTAGCACATGATGTATTCTTATTATTTAGAAATTGGTTTACTGAATCACATGCAGAACTTAATATGTATAGGTTTATACATATAATACAAATTTTGCAGTATAGATTTTACCAGAATAACAGAACTGAATTACAATAACACATTCGATTAGCATTTAAGGTAAGAAGCCATGTGTTGCAGTATGTGCACCAAGAGCGGTTGCTATATTTCCTCGTTGGAAACATAAATTATTCTATCCCTTCATCGCCCAGCCTTTTTACCACTAATTAAATGTTTCAGAAAAATCAGATTCTATTTAGATTAGGATTGAAAAAAAGAATCCATGATTTTTTTGATTATCAATACAAGAGAATTCAAAATATAAGGTTATTTGCAATGGCCTTATTAAAAATTACGTAAACCAAATAGATGCTCAGAAATATCTTCTGTGAAAGCATTTCCTAGTTTATTTAAATGATTGTCAGTGAGTGAAGAAATAGAGCTTACGATTTTCTGATCTCTTCTTACTCAATAAAGTTATTGTTAGTAATAAGAGTAAAACATACCTTTCATACAATCCATATCATTGTAATGTAGTAACTCTAGCAATAACTTAACAAATTACATGATATTGAGTAGACGTTCTATTAACAAAATACGAGAAAGCATAATTCAATGTCTGACGTTAAAAAAAAACCTAATGTTGCTCTTGAAAAACAAAAGCATCGTATTGTCGGTATTTTACTTTATCTTAGATTTACAGCCTTGTTTATACCTTCCCAAACAGGACTGTTTTGGTTTATATCGTTACTAGATACTTTGTGCTTTAAATTAGAACGTTATATTGATGTCCTCAGATTAGAACAGAGATAGAAACATAACCAATTTAGTTAAGGCATTATAATAAATGACAATTATTCTGAAGCTAGTTCAATCACTTTACATCACTGTGACTACTGTTGTATATCATCATCATTATATATATATATATATATATATATATATATATATATATATATATATATATATATATATAATAAATTAAAAATATTTCATAAACAAGAATACTTTTAATGAATATATTTATTCATTTAAAAGTATTCTTGTTTATGAAATATTTTTAATTTATTAACTATATTACAAGAAAACAGAGCACCATATATATACTATATACTATATATATATATATATATATATAAAATCACAAAGTATATGTATCAAATAGTATATTATATACTATTTACTATATATATAGCATATTGTATTTAATAAAATCTATTTACTAAGAATAATACTGTATACAGACCAGTTTGTTTTAAAAGTTTTAATATTTCGGTACAGCAAAAGAAAAACTATTAATCTCAATAATAAACCACATGAAAAAAAATATATATACTTATGCACCCCACACTGATTCATAACAATAGTTAGTTCTATATAAACAATAGCATGTTTCTAGTTATAACTAAGAAAACAATGTATACATGTATTCAGGATGCCCAACTAAAGTAAATAATAACTACAAAATATATGAAATATCTACAATTTTCCGTATATTAGTACGAGACACCCCAAAAAAAGCAAAACATTCAGAAATGAAATCAGCAGGTAGACAGGGTAACGCTACTATGTTCTATAGCCGATATTAGGTGTATCCTACAGCGACCTCCTCGGAATTAGGAGAATCGTGCAAAAATGTTATTTAATATTTATTTTACCCACATATATTATATTGTTGTATTTTTAGAAACTATAATATTTAATCCTGTTTATATCCTAGGATTAGAAGTTTCGTAGATTCAGTTATTATATATCTTTTAACTCAGTGTTTTAACACATTGTTAAACGATTTTTCTTGAAAGAATGTATTGTTTATAAATTATTTAACTATGTTTTACAACAATCATTTTAGAAATTAATATTTTAGTTATGTTTGAAAAATTTATCGCCGATAGACATGCACAAGAAATAAATAATGAATATAGACAATCTTTTCTCCTATACATCATATTCCTTGAGAATACTTGTTTCTCTCTCTCTTTCTCTCCGATTTCGCTAACTTTCAAACTCATGTATTTGACTTTTATGACCAAAATATTAAATGTAAGTTATAAATAATGGAGTTTGTCTAGGAGATACCAAAATTTTTTATTGCATGAGCCTGGTTTTCCGAAGCTCAAATTTTATTTTTTCTTTTCAAATCCCAACACAGGATTATGTTACACAACGAATGTTTAACGCCCTCTGATGAAAGAAACGTTGTGTAAATTATGATTTCCATAACTAGTATCGAGCATGTTGATTGTAAAAGACTTCTCCGAAGCGGCTTGACAGATTCTTATGACACTTTGTGTGTATAGTCAGTAGTTCTGAGAATAACACGTGAAATATGTTTTTCATACGCTGAAGTTATATCAGTGGTGAAACACAAAAAATATTTCTTGAACAATAAAAAAAAATATTTTTATAATTTGACATTAATACAATAGATGTAACCCTAAATTTGTCCCCTTCTACCACCAACTTCTATTTTTAATAACGATATTATGATTTTAATAATTTTCTACTTTCAGCGATCGATAATTTATCTGTTACCACCTAATCAGTTATTTCCACAAGGCGTTAACAGTTTTATTGAATATGGAATAAATAAAATATATAAAATGTAATAAAGGCTTTTCGGACATTAATATTTTACTGCGTCAATCTTAGCAGTGACTCTTATATTTATCATTTTACTCTCTCAATGCAACTATCTTGTTAAGTATATAGTGGTATTATCACCAGTTTGCAGTACGGTAATTATTTATTCTAAATTTGATTAAGAAAGTTCTTTCGTTCAGTATATTAGGTAATCTAATATAAATCATTAGTATTCAACACGTTTCAGGAGCTCACTCCAACAACCATAGTGTTAGCTGTATAAATACCTCAAGATTCATATCATGCATTTAATATTTCTTTTTATAGTAAATGGTATATTTATTACTAAACGTCAATAATTATACTATGATACTCAGTGCATGCAAAGTTTGAGAATAATTTTCAATTAAAAGAGAAAAATATACGCCTATTATAAAATACAATATCAGTATACTGGTCAGGTGGAGCTGGTGAAACATTCTTAATTTCGGTAATTCTCGCCGAAATACAATCAAGTAATGGCATCACATTAGTTGTTGCTTCATCTGGTATTACAGCAAATTTATTTGATTGAGCCAGCACAGCTAATTTAGCATTTAGGCTGCCACTTATAATTCAAAATAATCTAGACGTAGTGTGAAAAATGAAAGAAACAATCGTTATTAGCCTCAGTGATTGCACAGTGATATATTATCGTCAGGGATAAACGTACTGTGGCATACAAACGTTCGCATGAGATGTTGAACAGGAGATTGAAAGACATAAAAACAAAAAACAAACTATTTGCCGGCAAGCTGTTATTCCTTACATGTGATTTCAAAACACACTTCCCCTTATTCCACGTTTAACGTACGCCTATGAGATCAAGGCTTGGTTTAAATCATTGCCACTATGGCATATTGTTGAAATAGTACAGCTTGAAGTAAATATGCACATTCAAATGCATCCAGATCCATCCGCTGAAACATTCACAAAACAACTGATATTTATCGGAGATGGAACAATAGAAGCACACGAAAATATTTGATGTATGAAATTGCTGGCCGATTTCTGACAATCATTATTTTGTAAGTTGCTCTCATTGACCTGATATTTCCCGATATACAACCACAGTACTTGAAACATGAATAGTCGCCAGAAAGAGCAATATCGGCAGCAAAATATTTCAAGAAAAGTTGTTTTGCCAGGAGAATTGGTGTAATAGAAATATTTCGATACAGCTTGCGATACCAACGAAGCTGTAAATCATCAAGGAGTGTTTTTGAACTCCTTTTATTTTGCACTTACCATGCACTATCTAAAAGTAAAATCTCCAGTTATTCAGCTTAGTAATTTGAAAGTACCACACCGTATAGTCATTAAAATATTTATGGAAAACTTTGTCGAATTTTGATTGAAACGATGAATGACAAGTTCCAAGGTAAAGCTGTATTACTACACCAAGATATTAAATTTAAACGTGTTTAACTTCCAATTAGGTTGGCGTTCGCAATTACAATCAATATGTCTCGAAAGCAAACCATCTCTGTCTGTGGCTTAGATTTGGGCACACCGTGTTTTTTTCACTCGTTCAATTCTACGTGGCATGTTCTTGCATAGTTAAAACATTCAGTTTGTTAGTATTGGCTATTGATGGACTGAATAAATAAAACATAAATTCTAATGCACTAGAAGACTGTTAAAATGTATGTTTTTCTTTATCATAATTTTTGATAGATGTGTAGTTTGAAATGTATCAGTTGAAATAATAAAAGTACTATTAATTCAAATAATACATGTTTGGTGTTTTGTTATATTTATAGGCCATCGTTCACAACGCTTCAAATATATTCACTAACCAAATATTCATCAGAAAACAATTTTGTGGCTAAACAACCTTTTACGGGTAGCCCAGTTTTAAATCTATACAGAGAGGGACAGAGAGAGAGAGAGAGAGAGACAGTGTGTGTTGCTATCAAAATTCTTCTTTCTAAGAATAGAACTATTTTAACCAGTAGATAGGCAAAGACGTTTAAAGCGCAAAGAAAACACTAAAGATATTGTCACTAACAACTTGCTGCATCCCTCTATGTTTGAATAGGAGAGCAACATTCTGTAACTTACTCTGTTGTAATAGCGTATAAAATGTGTTGAAGTTGTGTAATTAGAAAGTTTCAATAACCCACGGATATATTTCATTAAACTTTATTGATTCTTTAAGTTTGTTCTTTATAGTTCATATATAGTTGAGCCCTTATACTCATAAGCCTAACTAAATTTCCCGTTACGTCCCTCTCACACACGCCATCAAAACACACACACACACACACACACACACACCCATAAATAAATAAATATATGTATATACATATATATATATATATATATATATATATATATATATATATATATATATATATATATATACACCCTGCTAACAATACGGAGACCATACATTGGTCATTTTGCATTCAAACTGGCAGCCGGGTACTTGTGGCAGCCGTATACGGCTGCCACATAGTAATCCATGGTAATGTAACACCCTCTGACAATAATCGAAATAAAAACCATGTCAATAAGTGTTAAAAGAAGTGTTTTATTGGAGATATACTGTATTTGGAAGTTCTATGGTCGTTCTGAATTTTAAAAAAATAATTTGTAATAACCAAACGGTGCTCGTATTGATAGCAGAGTGAACGGGATTTGTATATCACAAGTTCGTAACATTTCCGCCAGGGGCAGCATAGTCGCCTCCTGTATATAAATTTACTGTATATTTTAACCATTCTCTAACATTATGGCAGCCACAAACTTGGCAACATTGCTGGCATCCACATGGATATCAATAGTACTACGTAATGTATATATTTGAATTGGACAAAGAATCGCTGGAAAGTGACCAATCGGGGGTTTTTGAGGATGCTGAAATCAATGCCGTCATCGAAAGTCACCGGGGATGTACTGGTGAGGCTAAACCCATGTGCAAAAGGGGTTGAATTAGGGTAAAAATGTCAGATGCCTAAGAATAGCGGTATAATGACCGTTCGGGGGTTTTTGAGAATGCTAAATTCAATGGTGTCATCTAGAGTCACCGGGGATGGACCGGATGTGACTCTATGTAAGTACCAAAGGGATGATTTGGGGTAAAAAAGTCAAAAGTCAAAAAATCGCTGGAACATAACCACTCGGGGGTTTTTGAGGATGCTGAATTCAATGCCGCTATCGAAAGACACGGGGGATGGACAGATGAGACTCTACGTGAGTGCCAAAGGGATGATTTGGGGTAGAAATGTCAAAAGTGAAACAATTACTAGAAAATAAAAACTTGGGGAAATTTGATGAGGCGGAATTCAATGCCCTCACCGAAAGTAACCGGTAATGCATTGGTGTGGTTCCACGAGAGTACCAAAGGGGTGAATTGGGGTGAGAATGTCAGAGGTCAAAAAATCGCTGAAAAATATCCGCTTGGGGGTTTTTGAGGATGCTGAATTCAATGCCGTCATCGGAAGTTTCCGGGGATGTACTTGTGAGGCTAAACCCATGTACCAAAGGGGTTGAATTAGGGTAAAAATGTCAGATGTCTAAGAATCGCGGGATAATTACCGTTCGGGGATTTTTGAGGATGCTAAATTCAATGGCGTCATCTAGAGTCACCGGGAATGGACCGGATGTGACTCTACGTAAGAACCAAAGGGATGATTTGGGGTAAAAAAGTCAAAAGTCAAAAGTCAAAAAATAACTAGAAAATAACCACTCGGGGGTTTTTGGTAAGGCGGAATTTAATGCCGTCCCAGAAAGTTTCCGGGGATGCACTGCTATATTTCCACGCGAGTACCAAAGGGGTGGTTGGGGTGAAAAAGTCAAAACTCAAAAAATCGCTGGAACATAACCACTCGGGGGTTTTTGATGATGATGAATTCAATCCCGCCATCGAAAGTCACCGGGGATGGACAGATGAGACTCTACGTAAGTGTCAAAGGGATGATTTGGGGTAGAAATGTAAAAAGTCAAAAAAAATACTAGAAAATAACAACTCTGGGAATTTTGATGAGGCGGAATTCAATGCCGTTATCGAAAGTCACCGGGAATGCATTGGTGTGGTTCCACGCGAGTACCAAAGGGGTGAATTGGGGTGAAAATGTCAGCAGTCAAAAAATCGCTGGAAAATATCCGCACGGAGGTTTTTGGGGACGCTGAATTCAATGCCGTCGACGAAAGTCTCCGAGGATGTACTGGTGAGGCTAAACCCATGCACCAATGGGGTTGAATTAGGGTCAAAATGTCAGATGCCTAAAAATCGCGGGAAATGACCGTTTAGGGGTTTCTGAGGATGCTAAATTCAATGACGTCATCTAGAGTCACCGGGGATGGACTGTTGTGACTCTACGTTAGTACCAAAGGGATGATTTGGGGTAGAAATGTCAAAAGTCAAAAAGTACTAGAAAATAAGAACTCGGGAATTTTTGATTATACGGAATTCAATGCCGTCACCGAAAGTCACCGGGGATCCACTGGTGTGGTTCCACGCGACTAGCAAAGGGGTAAATTGGGGTGAAAATGTCAGAAGTATAACAAATCGCTGGAACATAACCGCTCGGGGGTTTCTGAGCGTGCTGATATCAATGGCGACATCGAAAGTCACCGGGGATGGACGTATGTGACTCTACGTGAGTGCCAAAGGGATGATTTGGGGTAAAAATGTCAAAAGTCCAAACATTACTTGAAATTTACCACTCGGAGGTTTTTGAGGATGCTGAATTGAATGCCGTCATCGAAAGACACCAGGGAGGGACGGGTGTATGCTCTACGGGAGTAGCAAAGGGAGAATTGGGGTAAAAAGGTCAGAGGCCAAGAGATCGATATAAAATGATCACTGGGGGTTTTTAATGATGCTGAGTCTAATCCTAGCACCGAAGTTATCCATGTACAATCCGGGATAGGACTGCGGGTGTCGCTGTGGGTGATTTGAGGTAAAACTAGCCAGAATCTAAAATATTGCCCAAAAATGGGCATTCGAAGATTTTCGAAGATCCTAGTCCCTTGTCATCAAAACAGGATGTAAGGGGTTACCAAGCGATGATTATATCCCATTGACAATAAATCGCCCGAAATTGGCATGTTTCCAACTATGCAACATAACCAAAAGAAAGAGTCGGGTTCCCGACCTTGTATTGGACAGAAGCTGTGCTACATCTATTGACAGAAATGTTTGTGATATGAAAATATAAACAGGCGGCACTCCGATAGCAGTTCTAGCACGTTTGTTTACGTCATGTCTGTCAAACTAATCTTTATAGCTTGAAGCAGTGTTTCAATGCAGCCTGGCCATGTGCTTTAAGAATTTTAAAGACTGTATGCTCGAACGATTCAATTTGAAAAGATAACCGTTTGTCCCAAATTGATAATTTTAAAAAATTAAATTTTTTATTTAATTTTTAAAATAATGTATATTGTCTACCTAATTGTCATATATTTTCTTTCCATTTTTACTTAGACTATCTAAACATTTATGTTTGTTTTCTCATTCTTCTTCGGGTAATTAATTTTCTCTCTTTTCGTGTTATTTTCTTTTTTTCTTTTAAAAAGGGTGGTATCGTTAGCGGGGGCAGCGGATGACTTTTCAACCATCCGTTAATGAAAAATTTCTACTATAACCGTAAATAAAAAAACTATATTCAACCTTTATACAACTTAAAATAAACGACAAAGAGAATTTGTTGACCCACATCATTTCATCGACTTATCTTGATCAGTTTATATATTCAGAAAACCTATTATGCCAATATCTACAAATTGCAAGCTTAACCTTTAACTACCGTCATCGTGCCTGACCATCAGCGAAGGGTTAGCCGAAGAAGACAGTGATTCAGGTGCTGTATCTAATGACCAACTTTTAGAAGGCATTAAAGAGAATAGGGGAATTGTGCAACAGAGTGCAGAAGTAATTTAGTAAAAGATCATGATACCGAATCTCAACGAAGTGCATCAGACGATGAAAATGATTTCGAAAAACTGCAACCTCCAGAAATTTACAAAATTTTCTATTTGTATAGATAAATTGTTATAAACAATGTAGAATTGGTCCAGCAACAAAAAATAGAAGGACTAGTTACACTTTGTAAGCTGACTTTGATCAGCCAATATGTCTAGAATGTTCTGAGCCGCTGTGTAAATACTGCTGTCAAAATTGAGTTATTATTTCTAATGCGTTTCCATAAATAAAGCTTATAATGAGTCAAATGTTATCTTGTACATAAAGTTAAGTGTGTACAATCAGTGAACAAGATATAATTAGTGTATGTTAATTATCGTGCGATTATAAGTCTTTTTAGCTAAACTGCGCTAAAATCTGTAGGTTTTATTTACTAAAGACATGTGCAGGACGGTAGTAAAGGTCAATAAATACTGAATCATCTTTCGTTAATCTCTGTATTGTATACATGAACCTAAATGACATCTGTGCGAGTGTTGTCAGTTTATATTACGATATCAAACTGTCTGGTGTAAACAAACATAGGTCCAAGCCATACAAAGATAAAGCCTCGCACTCGACAAGTACTCTCGTGGACGAATGCCCGAAAAACTGACTTTCTGCATTCTATCTTTTCCATCCCTTTCTCTCATTTACATACGGCGTAAACGTAAATAATTTATCGTATTCTCCCAGCGTCAAAATGGTCGTATAAAGACGGAAACATTTGTTTCTATCCTCGACTTTAGCCGCTGGTAGTCTATATTTTATTTTATTAATATGTTTATTGAATACATTGGTATTAACTTTTAGTGAATATATATGGCGTAGGCCATATTAAGTGTTACATCTGTTAATACAAGTGTTAACATGTTTGTAATGTTACCAAATTATAACAATATACAGCAAATAATAGTCACTTTTAGATTATTAAAATCGGAAAGAGATGATATGACAATTAATTTGAAAAGCAAGTTAAATTAAAAAATAAATACTTTATCGATCCTATAGTATCTAAGAGCACCAAGGGAAAAGAACGAGATGCATTGACCGGACCATTAAGATAAGTTTGGTCATCAAGTAAACAAACGCGTCAGAATGGCTTTCGGAGTGTCGGCTGTTTATGTTTCCATATCAGAATTGTGTCTGTAAATACACAGCATAGTACTCTCCAAGATAGGGTCGCGAATCCACAGCTGTATGTCCTAAAATAGCATGTTTACAAATTCCTTAAGTACTTACATCGAGGACTCTAATGAAACACTTGGCAACAATATCTCAACTTTTTCAAATGAATGACCAAGGTATTAAAGAGCTAGCGTTATTTATAGGCCATACAACATCATTTTTATCAATAATAACATTATATATATTTTTTTCATCCAAATACTCAAAAATAGTTTGAAAGATATAAATAATGTAGATAAGAAAGAACACGTGGATATATACACACATTCTATGACCATAAGGGCAAAACATTTTAAGTACTTATTTAAGGATACATGTATCATAGGTGTTAATATGCCAATTAAACTAGAGAGCAGTTCAGGCGGTTTAGGCAATGGTAAATATTTAAAATTCTTTATTTCTATATCTCTGCAGACTATATGTAAGGATATATAGTTCTTCCCAATGTATATTGCAGTGTAGCTAGGAATCAAGACGTTTTCAGTAAGCAATGTAATTAATCTATTATGTTTATCCTCGATATTCTAGTCTCAAGATTAACTTTAATGTCTATTGGATTTTCACTCACTTTAGAGTTGCATGAAAAACTGTTTCAAGTACGGTGATCATTGGTACGGAAACAAATACAGTAGTGCATGGATAATTCGAGGTAGATGGCACCGAGACACCGTCGGATTACCGAAAACTTGGATTACACGGAAATATCTTCCTGTACACTAGAAAAAAAAACAGGAGTTCTAATGAACCCTAATACTATAATTAAGAATGCACAAAATACGTATGTAGAACTTTATTGATTACAGTACATGTATAAATTAATGTTGCTTGGCTCTCCAAAACCACTGTACTGAATCTTGCTTGCAAGGACACTATACGATATAAATACCATAGTCTACTAAGTATCGGTAATTATAGCTAGAAAATAGCCGATGCCCGTTGTAAACTTTATCAGGACGCCCAATGTTTTGATCGTAGATAGTCTTTTTGTTCGCCTACCATAAAAATAAAACGAGATTATCAGAAAAATATCAGTAAATTTGAAGTATAGTGAACAATTACCGTGATCATCGGTAAAAATATTTATGATTATCAACGTCTAAAGATTGATTACAAAACGTTTTATAAGCTCTTGGTTAGGGTTGCTTAACTGAAGTAATTTTCTATCAACGAAGAATAGAGAATATTCAAATTGAAATATTAAGTTTGTAATTAGGAGTTATTTATAAACTGGTATTGGTAGTGGTAGGATTCGTAAAATATATAAACAAAGGGGACAGTTTTGAGAAGTGATTGAGTATTAGAAAACTTTGTCTTGAGATCAGACACAGCTATAGCACTCAGTGCAAGATCATTCTGACACTAACTATAAAAATGTATATAACATGTCGACCGAAGAACGGAGAGATTTTTTAAAGTGAAAAAAATCTACAAAACAGTCACTATCTTTTACGTCTTGTTTTTTTAACAAGAAATACCATAGTGACTAATCATCATAGTGACTAATTTCATTCTGTCACTGCATAACGCTATTTTACAGCTAGTTTTTGAAGACGGGTTCCTCAGCTATATTCGCCAAAATATTTGTAATTTTTTTCACCATAATAATAATAATAATAAATCAAATTGTAGATATGCGAGCCAGGAGGGATACGGGTAAAGATAAAATTAAAGAAGAAGATTAAAATATATTTAAATCTTATCAGATATATTTTCAGGTGCATTCAACGTGTCTTGATGAAAGTAACATCACAGTAAAGGTGAAATGTCATCCTTTCGGAAAATATCTAAGGGAGGAATTAAATAAATTTTTTAACCTGCCAACAACGACTACCAGGACAATTTAATGAATGTAGTTAAAGAAGAACATTTAGAAAAAATAGGTCTTTACTCAAACACAATTGTACCTATAACAACCTATGACAAATCAAATATGATGGATAAATAAAATAGATGTATTACATTGCTTACCGAAATCGTTTTTCACCGTGATGTCTACAATGCAATATACATTGGGAATAACTATATCCTTACATACATTCTTTAGAGATGTAGAATTAAAGAAGTTTAAATATTTACCATTGCTTACACCACCTGAACTGCTCTCTAGTTTTATTGGCAGAAAACCACCTATGATACATGAATCCTTATATAAATACTTAAAATGTTTTGCCCTTATCTTGATAAAATATTTATACTGATTGGTATTGGCACTAAAATGTCACATCTTCGTGAAAATTGTACTCCTTGTTAGAATACTATATGCTTATAAAGCATATGCTCACAGAAAAATAAAACAGTTTTTGGTTACATTTGGCTGTCGTAAGTACAGAAATACTATTATTTCAATGTTTAATTTTTTTACCCGAAAATGGTAATTTGTGCTCGTTTGAACCTATAAAATATGGACGTGTTCGTTAGGCCTACGTGAACAAGAAATTAACATTAGATGAGATTAGACCAAATAAAAGCCTTCTTTTATTTACAATGTACAATATAGTTAGATTTTTCTGGTTACCTACCTAAGGTAAAGGTGATATAATATTTGTTGTTTTTCTACTATAGGCCTAACTTTTAAAACTTACTGTAAATAAACTTTATGCCAACCCTTTACTTATCCTTTAATATTTTTTTACAAGCAGTAAAAACTTAAAATTGAAATTTTCATTATTTTTAATACACTGAAGAAGAAATGTTGAAGAAAATTCGATGTATTAGTTTAAACATTCTGCAAAACCTTTCTTAAACTGCAAAAACTCTTACAAGATTGTAACACGAAAGAAATAGAATTTAAAAATTGTGGCAGAAAGCTCAATGAGATAAAATAAATTAAATGAGAATAAATGTACTTTCGTAAAGTAAAGGATATAGGAGAAGTTAGTGTACTAACTCTAACACTGATAATTAAATGAGAAATTCAGAAGAAAAAAGTTGAATTCGTACTTGGCCTTTATCCCGTGCAGTGCACGCCTGGAAATCTAGATTGAATATTATTAAAGATGAAACCGTTCATTTAGTTGCAGATCTGTTGAGGGTTTTGAAAACATGTAACCAATCCAGAGAATCGATGGATACCGGTCTACACCTAACCTGCAGATTCACAAAACAATCGTCTACTTGCACTCCGTATTTTTTCCCTGGAGAACTATTCCTAATATTCGACAGAGCACTGAACACCTTCAATGGGGCGGGGAAATTTTAAAATATCAAGGACACGAAGAACGCGACCCGTATGGCATAGGTTTAGCAAGTGCCTCCTTTTTTTTATCAAAACATACGTCAAAGAGAGTAATATCTTTTATAAGACAGTGGCGTGTGTACTAGCCCAAATAAAGAAATGAATTAAATTGAGGATTTAAATTTATTTGTGGATATTTGTTTTTATTACAAACAATAAATTTGTTAAGTTTCATTTCGTTAATTCATATTAAAAATAACGAATAATAGAATTTTAACAATCAGTGTGACAATTTCTAACACAACTTAAGACAACTATGTACTATTGTAGCTGAAACGAAACTGATTGTAAAGAGACGTCCCGTGTGGTTGTATGTTGAAATTAGAGGTAGAAATGGCGGTATAAATTTCGCATTGTAACACGTGACCAAGTAGCGCCTGGGATCGAACAAGTCATGTACGTGTTTGTGTAATGTTTATTTTTGATCTCTGAAGGGATGACCACATCATTCAGTTTTATCAGTTTTAATCTTGTGACAGGGACAATTATAGTTACTTCATGATAGTAGCTGTTTACTTCAGCTAGTTCATTCCCTCCAAAGGATAAAAATACCAAAATAAAATCTTATTTGGTTGAATGTTTCACTTTACAAGTCACAATATTCTACCTCTATTTTACCTTCTCTTCTCACAATTAGGTCTATACTCCAATTCATCATTTGCTACTCCCATAGAGGATCACCCGTATATCCCCATTGACGATCGATAACGGTAAAAGGCTCAGCACCATTAAACTTCCCGAGTGATTATTATATATATATATTTTTTGCCTTCTGACAATTTTAACTCAAATTAGCAATTTTCTACTCTCGTAGAGCAACACCCAAGCATCCCTGTTTAATAATGTAGACAGTATTGGACTCAGCACCCTCCAAAACACTACGATTGATCATTTTCTAGTTTTATTTCCCTTCTCACAATTATACCCCCAATTCATCATTTACTACTCTCATAGAGGGTCACCCGTGTATCCTCATTGACGTTCGATTATGGTAAACGACTCAGCACCATTAAAGCACACCCGAATGATCATTTTCAATTGTTTTTTTGCCTTCTGACAATTTTACCCTAATTTACTCCTTTTCTACTCCCTTAAAGCCACACCAGTGCATTTCCGATAAATATGGAAGACGGTATTGGACTCACCAACCTAAAAAACACTACGTTTGATCATACTCTAGCTTTATCTTGCCTTTTCAGATTTATACTCCAATTCATCATTTGCTACTCTTATAGAGGATCACCCATGTAAAAGACTCAGCACCTTTAAAACACCTGAGTGATCATTTTCTATTTTTTTTTTGCTTTCTGAAAATTTTACCCCAATTCATCCCCTTTCTACTCCCGTAGAGCCACATCCGTGCATCCCATTATAATATTGAAGGCGGTATTCTACTCAGAACCCTCCAAAACACTACGATTTATCATATTCTAGCTTTCTTTTGCCATGTCACAATTAATTATACTCCATTTCATCATTTGATACTCCCATAGAGGGTCACCCGCGTATCCCCATTGACGTTCGATAACGGTGAAAGACTCAGCACCATTAAAATCCACCCGAATGATCATTTTCAATTGTTTTTTTGCCTTCTGACAATTGTACCACAATTCTACCCCTTTTCTACTCCCGTAGAGCCACATCCGTGCATTCCCGATTAATATGGAAGACGGTATTGGACTCAGCTACCTCCAAAACACTACGATTGATCATATTCTAGCTTTGTTTTCCTTATCACATTTATACTCCAATTCATCATTTGCTACTCCCATAGAGGATCACCTGTTTATCCCAATTACGTTCGATAACGGTAAAAGACTCAGCACCATTAAAACCCTCCGACTGATCATTTTCTAGTTTTTTTTTGCCTTTTGTCATTTTGACCCCAAGTCAAAATCCTCCTTTATAACTCCTATAGAGCCCCACCCGTTCATCCCCGTTTAATTTTGTTCACAGTAGTGGACTCAGCATCCTTAAAAACATCCCAATTGATTATTTCCTAGCTTTTTTTTGTGTTCCGATATTTTACCCTAATTGATCCTTTTGCTACTCCTGTAGAGGCACACACTTGTATCCCCGTCAGCTTTCGATAGTTGTACACGTTTATGAAAACTAACAACTAAGACTTATGTGAGTTGAGTAAATAATTGGCCAGCTGAAATGAAGAAGGACCATACTAATGTTTGTGTTTTTACCGTGATTACACACACGTGTCTTAGAGTCTAAACATTTGACTAGTCAGATAGTAGCACCATACTGGCAACACTGTTGGTTCTCGTATCGTTAGTAGCGTGGGTATAATATACACACCGGCTGCCATATTGTTATTAGAAGGAACGAAAATATACACTGGCTGCCATATTGATGCCTAAATGAAATGCTGCCATATTGATAGTACTTCAGTCAATTTTGTATTTTTAAGATTTTATAAAATCAAAGTATATGGAGTAGTATCATGTTTATTAGAAATAAATTATACACGACGAAAAACATTTATACTCCACTCTTTCAAGTGGCTGCCATATGGTTGCAAAATGAAATGCTGCCATATTGATAGCGGGATGTATATATATATATATATATATATATATATATATATATATATATATATATTTATATATATATATATATATATATATATATATATATTTATATATATATATATATATATATATATATATATATATATTTATATATATATATATATATATCACATCACGTTCTGGCAAAATAAAAATAATATATAGAAACCAATGATATGAGGGTGTAGATTTATTCTTTCCTTACGATTCTCAAATAATTGATGAGAGAAGAATGATTTTTTTAAAATTTAACTCTTTTATCGGCTGATGCCATCGAACCTGTCTCAGACTTTATGTTTTCATGCTACTATGACTGTATTGAGTAAATGGTATTTATTTGCAATGGATATCTCATTTACAGTCAATATAGATAGGAAGATAAAGTACTGTGTTAGGGTATATACGTATAAAATCCAGTTTTCAGATTCAAAAGACCAGTTTATGATTATTTTCTATGTAGTAGGAACATGGAGAGGTGATTATATAACTGAAGCTGCAATTTAAATCCCACCTGGTAATACCAAGAAGGGATAGGATTATGTGTTCAAGAATGCGGGTGCAATCTGATTCAACCAATTAGTGTTCTCGCAATACGGTCAATGACTTGTGGCTACTGTAGTAGTAGAATCTGTAGTCGATAATTCCCACTTTCCCACTTAAATGACCAAATCATTTTACTTTACCTCATTTCTCTCAAAGATCGTTAATCAAGGACTTTCCAATGACACCCTGAATTGATTGGGAATTTATTGCATTTTCTAACTGTAAAGGCGTCAGCTTCAGTACACTCAAACGGCTATCTGGCACACGGTCATCCTCAAACGTCCATCTGGCACACGGTCATCCTCAAACGTCTATCTGGCATACGGTCATCTTTAAACGGTCATCTGGCACACGGTCATCCTCAAACGTCTATCTGACACTCGGTCATCCTGAAACGTCTATATGGCACACGGTCATCCTCAAACGTTTATCTGGCACACGATCATTCTCAAACGTCTATCAGGCACACGGTCAACTTCATACGTCTATCTGGCACACGATCATCCTCAAACGTCTATCTGGCACACGGTCTTAATCAAACGTCTATCTGGCACACGGTCATCCTCAAACGTCCATCTGGCACACGTTCATCCTCAAACGTCTATCTGGCATACGGTCATCTTTAAACGGTCATCTGGCACACGGTCATCCTCAAACGTCTATCTGACACTCGGTCATCCTGAAACGTCTATATGGCACACGGTCATCCTCAAACGTTTATCTGGCACACGATCATTCTCAAACGTCTATCAGGCACACGGTCAACTTCATACGTCTATCTGGCACACGATCATCCTCAAACGTCTATCTGGCACACGGTCTTAATCAAACGTCTATCTGGCACACGGTCATCCTCAAACGTCTAACGCTTTATCATCCTAACTGAAGAGATGAAGTTTTACTGAACCCCTGGACAGGAAAAACCTTAGCCATACAATCATTTGTAATATGGACATCATCAAACTGTCTACCTTGGAGTCGTACCTCACACTTATAACTTCTGCCATTTCTTTATACTCAATCAAGTCGCGAATATATTTTCAGCTTATTTACAGCTTTATTTATATTTAGAAAAATGTAAGATTTCCAATGTTACTACAAAAGGTTATTCATAAATAGTTGTTCATAAGTAGTTGTAGTTTTTACGAAAATGTTTTCTACTTGGACTTATCAACCACATTGAATTCGTTTTCAAATAATCTATAGAAGAATGCAGCTATATATATATATATATATATATATATATATATATATATATATATATAATATTTATTAGATAAATGTTATCTATGAAAATTATAAATAAATTTTTTATTAGGTAATTATTTTCCTGAAGATGCTTATACTATTTTATCGGCGAAAAGCTTTGAATAAATCTATTCATTAAAAGTATTCTTGTATTTGAAATACTTTAAAGTGATTAACTATATTACAAGAAAACATATACCCATATTTAATATATATATATATATATATATATATATATATATATATATATATATATATATAAAGAACTGAGTCAAAATACAAATACAAGAATTATAATTGAATTTCTTTTATAAAGTAAATTCAATTATAATTCTTGTATTTGTATATTGACTTAGATCTTTATTAATACACAAGAATACATATTGCGATATTTATATATTTATTTATTTTTTATATATTTATATACTATCTTTATAATATGTTTCTCATTTAATAAAAAGTTAAATATAAAGTGGTAAATATAAAGTATATCGATCCAATGATATACATTACACTTCCGTAGTTTGTAATTATTCATGTATCTGGCCTAATATATTACGTTAAGGATGTAAACTACGTTATCGATAATTTTAATAGCTTATCTTCTGCCGTTTTTCTTTAACCAAACAAACCATCTGACTAACTTTGAATATTAACATAATCTCTAGTTATCGTGACTTACATCACGTAGTGTTATTTTTCCTGGCGAAAATATATTGTGGTTATTATCGCTAATAAAACAGAAACGGAATATGTTAGACTAATCGAAATTTCAATAAAACAAAATTTACAAAACCATACAGTAATAATATAAAAATGAATGTGTAACAGTAAATATATATTAATAAAAAAGAACATAACACTTATACTAAACAGTAAAAAAATCAATAACAAAACAATAAATAACAAAATACCGTAACTATAAATCTATAACAATAAAAATAACACTTCATTTTGAAACTAAATTGAATAACAATAATTAAATTCTAAACACAAACTAACATTAATAGCTCTATACTAAACACACAGAGAAACATACACTAAAAACATGTATTGTCTCTATGCGTTGTGAAAAACATTGTCTTGAAAACAAACTTTAATTTTTATTTCGTTTATTTCTAATATTCTGCATACAAATCTTGCTAACACGAGACGTTTTGATATCATTATGAAACTTTATTCTTTGATGTTATTCTTTGACATTAATCGCAACGTATTGAGCGTTTGCCAAAGTATCATGAATGATAACCCTAATGAATAAATATTTGTATCCTTTATAACTAAAATAGTTTAATGACTTAATAAAGATTTCTTGTAGATTAGAGTTGACTCAATGCTAAAAATTATGGAATCTCAAACCTTCAAACAATATATATTATTATATTAGGCGAAGCAATTATTAGGCATTAGTAATAATAAAATCACGAGATTGAATTTTTGGAATTGTAATTTTACTTCCTCAGCATATAAAGCTTCAGGCCATTTTATAAATTAAAGTTTCTCACCATTTCAGATATAGCAAACGGATTTTTTATTTGATCTTATAATATCATTTCTATTCGAGCTGAAGATCGTATTGTATTTCTTTGTCATTACATTTTAACGCACCTACTTATTCAAGTTACGGTTTAGCTTAAAAAAGACACACTTGGAAAACCTGGTCGAAATAAATTAAAACCCATACCTTAAAACTAAAGAATTATATAGAAAACAATTAGTTTTTAAAATATATAAATTTCGTTTTTGGTATATGAATCTAGTGTACAATAGTTAAACAATTAGTTTACAATATTTAGCCCAGCACTGTGGTAATTAGGAGACCTCAGCAGGCACAAAAAATCTAACCCTTTTGTCCAGCTCGCAATCCGGTCTACCTCGCTACTAAACACAATTAAAATTTTATAAACTCTGATAGGTTCCTATTCAGTTGACCTTGAGACGTTAGCATAAAACGATAGTTTAAAGTGATTTCGTTGGTGAATCCACCTGTGCGTTACGACGGGCTACCCAGTCGGGTTGGTCTGACGATAGAGGTAAATATAGAACAAGCCTTTCTGAACTAAGTCAGAACCTGTGCTAGTGCTTGCTAACATTTGCCAGAAAATCAGTCACTGGACATTAAGTTTAAAAACATAACTCGCGGCGATATAATACTTTGGGTTTAGGTTAAGGGAAACTAATTCGAGTTAGCTAACTTTATAACTTAATTCCTTCTCCCAATCTAATGACCATGCTTAGGATTGTTTTGGAAAGTTTTTTCATCACATTAAATGTAAACTCATTTTCCAGGTTAGTAAAAACACAATGTTTTTTATTTTCTTCAAAATTTATAAATTTAGAACAGTTTGCAAATATAAAAATTAAAATGTTTTAGTACTGTAATTGTATAAGACTTTTGTATTTTCCAAAACAACAATATTTCAATGAAAAATCTAAACCTCATTTCTCTAACCTACCTTAGCTGAAGACTTTCACAAATTAAACAGAATTTCAACCCTTTAGAAACTTGTGGTTCCTCATTCAACCTTTAGAAAAAAATAAATTATTTAACGTAGAACAACCTGAAAAGTATACATTGTAGACAAACTTTCCTACCATGAAAAATACAAAATATTACCCAGAAAAACAAACGTAATTAAATATAATGGGCATTTTATCTTAAAATACACACTTAAAAACTCAAAATTAAGTCATGAAACATACATGTTTCAAAATTAAAAAATATATTAAAAAATTACATATTTAAAATATACGAATTACATCCGAAAATTAGTCATATAGTAAACAAAAGATATCTAAAACTTTTACATTTGTAATCGAATATTTAACATGATAAATATTACTATTATTTATTTCTATCATCCCAAAACATCTTATCTTTCTTATTTTTTAATAAAATATTATGGTATTAAAATGTGTATTACTAATTTTAAAAATCCTTCATTACATGATCATTCGTTTGTATTATGTAGGTCATACATTAGTTTTATAAAAGCCTTATTTGTTCTATCAATATCACTATTCGATGCGATGTATCACAGCACGGAAACATATAACACATAATCTAGTTTAGCATAGATGTCTAATGCACTTTGTATAGTTAGGGCTTTTGTAGAGTATGTTTTAAATATTTATGGTTTTGTATATAAATATATATATATATATATATATATAAGTGTGAGTGTGTGTGTGTGTGTGTGTGTGTGTGTGTGTGTATTGCAACGGTCTGGGAGACCGTGGCAAGTGGGAAATAAGTAATTTCCTGTTTTTTAGAAATAAAGCTGTTTTTAAAATAATCAAGTAGGGAATTATACAATTAATAAAGAATGGAAAATTAAATACAACCTTAAATAGAATAGTTAAGCTAAATTAAAGAATGTTATAAAATAAATTTGTAATAACTAACTAAATTTGAACATCGGGAGTGAAGCGAAAAAATTCTAAGTGCCTAAAAAAGCTATATTACGAACCAAACCACGTAGAACTTTCATCGACATTTCAAAAGAACCACAATAACCTAGAATGAACATTAAAGAAAACAGAATTCAAAAAACTTAAGAAACAAAAAAGTTACAGCCGTTTAAATAAAATAGACTTTATTCAGTGTTCTAAAATTAATTATCAAACTATGCAAGCTAAAACAGATTCGTTGCCCGACTTGCCTGTACAAGGAATAAATCGAGCGATAGCGAGCTTTGCAGGCGGGGTGAGGTAGGTTAAATTCACCGCTATATATACTTGGTCTCTAAGCTTTTAGAGACAGTCTGTAATAATTTTCTAACACGAGGTGCCGCGGGACGCTATGCTGGACCGCGAGTAGAGACCGTCAGCAGGCCAGATGGACCATAACCTCAGCGCTTTCGACATCCAGGACCACCAAGGATGAAGGCTCCAGACTCAGCCTCCAGGACGCTCGAATAGAGGGAAACCACCACCGACGAACCAGGGATGGCGACTTCCGGTGTCCAAGGACCAGGGAATCCAGACGAGGGACCCCAAGGACCGGCAGGAACATCTTTGGCAAGTCATTTTCTTTATTCGAAATCAGTCACGTCAAATTTAGTTAGTTAATTCTATTAAATTCAAACAAATCTGCAAGCTTAAAACAATGACTTCACTCCTTATAAAATTTTAATAAATTGTATGCTAAGTAAATGAATTTATGTGTTCAGAATATCTAAAATAATGAATATTAAAATTACAAAAGGTTTTTGGCCATAAGCCGTTTATTTAAAGGAAATGAGAAACTTTCGAATATTATAAATTTAAAAATTAAAGGTCACAAAATATGAATTTACCAATTCCATATAGGAGATAAAATATTATTATGTGTAATTTGAAAAATAATTTTATGTTTATGTCTATGTAATCAATCTATATGCAAAGTATAATTTTTTAAAGCATAAGAAACAAGAAGTAACTCAGTGAATTGTTTTGCTAATATAATTGTGTAATACTTTGAAGGATAAATTTTCTTTTTTATTTCAATAAATAGAGTTAAATATGTCATAAAAATCAACATTATTTGCATTCCATCCTGTGTCAAATAACCAATAAAAACTGTTTAGCTTTTTCCAACTAATATAAAAATGATTATCAAATCAGTAAACAAATTTAATTAAATTTCATTAAATGGCAATAGATAAAGCCTAATGTTTTAAAGAGTTTCTCTCTACTAATTTCATGAGCTAGCCTAAAGATTAGTTGGGTTTTTGTAATAAAAGTCCAGAGATTTATCTACTGGCAGATTGTGTTTAAGAGGACACAGGAGCCTTTTAAAATAGGTATTTTTAAACACAATCATATTTTGCACGTTCCCTTGCTGTCTCTGCAGATCATCATCAGGTGGTAAGACTCTGTGTTTATTATGTGTATTATTCTAAATGTGTTTCTTTCCAGCTGACTATTAATTTGACATGTGTGACTATACTTAGACCATACACAATTGATAAACTAATTTAGGAGTGTTTATACGTATTTTAAATAGTAGTCAGCGGGAATAGGCTTGTTGTGGGCTTGGCCCTACGAGCGGGAAACATACACTCAACTCAGGGAGTTTAGCACGGTTTTACCAGTAGGGTGATAGGCAGATTTTTGGTTGTTTATAAATATGTTTTCTTGTAAACAATTAAATTTTAGTATTCTGCAAGAAAGGATTTAAACAACAAACGACCGCGTAGAGCAGCGGTAGTAGGGACGGTAAATAGCAGGAGAGGTGGGGGGACGTTGCAGAATTGGCGCCCGAACGGTAGGGACTTTGAACAGGTTCCCTATATCAAAATTAAATAGTTAAATAATAGAAATAAATCGAGATAGTTTAAATAAATGAAGTCAAAATGTTTTAAATAATGTAATTAAAATTTTTAAATAATAATATAAATTGAACAAATCCAAGAGCGTACAAATAAAATAAATAAATAAATAAATTTGAATAAAGATTTAGTCGAGAGAGCGGGTAGGAACCATCTGGCCTAAACCAAATCAAAAAGAAAGAAATAAGGAATAAATAAATAATTGAATAATAAATAACAAATCAAAATGTCAAAACCCGAGATGGAGAAATTGATGGCCTTTTTCAAGGAAGAGAAACAATTGAGAGAGAAAGAGAAGGCGGAAGAGAAACAATTGAGAGAGAAAGAGAAGGAGGAAGCAATACAAAGAGAGAAAGAGAGAGATGAAAAAGAGAAACGATTGAGAGAGGAGGAGAAACAAGTGAGAGAGAAAGAGAAGGCGGAAGAGAAACGATTGAGAGAGGAAGCAGAACAAAGGGCGAAGGAGAGAGAAGCCAAAGAAAAACAATGGAGAGAGGAAGAGAAACAATTGAGAGAGAAAGAGAAGGCGGAAGAGAAACGATTGAGAGAGGAAGAGAGGGAGGAAGCAAAACAGAGAGAGAAGGAAAGGGAAGACAAAGAAAAACAAAAGGAGAAGGAGAGAGAGGACAGAGAAAAACAATGGAGGGAGGAAGAGAAAATGGAAAGACGACATTTATGGGAGGCTTTCCAGTCAAAATTCGAGGACTATCAAAAAGAAAATGAGACTAAGACAAGTAATATATATGAAAAGTTAAGCGAACATGAGACAGAAATTGAGAGACTAAAAACTAAAACGGAAACAAAAACGGCTAAATTAAACGAAAAAGTACAGGATATCCAAGAGGACATTAAAATGGTAAAGCAACAAGTTGCGAAAGTAAAGAAAACAGCTGGAGCGGGAATAGTAACACAAGTTTGCTTACTAAGGGTAATAGACAGGAACGGGGAGGCCACGTACCGTAGAATTGAGTTCTGGGGGAATGACAAAGAAGATCCGATGACATTCCTAGGGGAAATAGAAGATCTATTTTCCGAAATAGACAATACTATGGACGAGACTGCAAAATTAAGGATAGTAGAACGATATTTGAAAGGGGCAGCGGATGCATGGTGGAAAGCCATAAAGAACAACACAGAAACTTATTCTGAATTCAGGCATGAATTCACGGAGCATTTCTGGAGTTATCGCCAGCAGGATCGGATACGCAGACAGATAAATCAAGGGCGCTACCATAATAATGGACCAAACTCTATGGCAGAGTATTTTATTATGATGGTAAACAGGGCGAAAAACTTAGACCCGATAATCTCAGAGAACCATCTAATTTTCATGTTAATGAAACATTTTGGGAGTAACGTTCAGCTAGCTAGTGTGGGGAACCCCACAAGTAACATCAAACAAGCGATAGTTTTCCTACAACAGCTAGACAGCGTTACTGACAACGGAAATGGTAATGGGATCGCTCAAAGAAGTCAACAGAGGCAGGTTGCTCCAAACCAACAACCTAACCCTAACCCAAGGTCCCATGGTGATATCGCAAAATACCAAGATACCAAGTATCCTAAGAACCCTCATCCTAAATCGCCTATCCCCGGACCAAGCGACCACAAGCCAAAAAACTAAATATGAGGATCTCTGGCAACAATCAGGGAGATAAGTTAACCAGGTTAGAGATCCGAAGCAAAAAGAAGTCAAAAATAATTCAGAGCGAGAGACCGAAGGAAAAGCCTAACATTAAACGGACACACAAAGGAATTTGTTTTCTTGATTGTGGACAATCTACGGGTTGACCTCATCTTGGGAGCAAATACTTTGTGTTCGTTAAAAGCCCGAATAAACATGGATAGATCGTTCATGACGTACGAGATTGATGGATATCTGCTGTACCAGGAGTTTCTTGTATCGAATAATAATAAAAATAATATAAAACAAGAGATAGGATGTAATAAAATTAATAAAATAATAAACCAAAATATTAACAAAAATGTATTGAGTTCCGACGTTACAAGCGGGGAACAGGGAATAAATATAATAAGTTCGCCTATTATAGACGGGTCAATTAACGACGGCAAATTAACACCTGTAGAGCCGACATTGGAGGGCCCGATAGTGAATAGCGTGCAGACGGGGCTGTTCACGGGCAAGGATCAGAAAGATGGGTCCTTGTGCAAGTTAGGCGATGACAAACTAAAATGTAAACAAACACTAAACAAAAATATGACTAAAAATGTAATATGTTCCACCGATACAAGCGGGGAACAAAAAATAAAATTAAAACAATTGTCAACGAATAAAGTTAAGAACGAGATTACCAAAAATTTAAATAACAAGTTGTGCGAAAATTCAAGGGAGAGTGAATTATTAATCTGTGAAAGAACGGAATCAAGTAAGCTAACGGGATTAAACACAGCAAAAAATGGGTTAACCAAACCTACAACAAACAAATTAAATAATGACGAGGGAGGATTCAACGAATTAAATAAAAATGGCTACAAGCCGAAACAAATAAAATTCCAACAAGTTAGGGAAAGACCTAATTGTCGGGAAACAAATCCGTTAGACTTAACAAGAATTCCAAAGCACTTTAATTCTAATCAATCTTGCTTGAAAACGAAGTCCAAATTGTTCGCTAGAAATAAATTTAAAAATAAATCTCAACAGTATCACAATTATCTAAGTAAATCAAGTAAAAATAAATCAAAAATAAAAATAAAATACAGGAATTACGCACAATGGCGTAACACAAAACGCCGAAAGAAAACCAGAACGCGTAAAACATATCTTAAACTAAATACGATTAAGATGGAAAATACAAATAATCATGGCATAGTAAACAAACAAGAAATGTTGAAGTTACCAGAATTAGTAAACAGTTATTCAGACGTGTTTAATGAAAAGTTTCACGACGAGTAAAAAATATTTTAAACTAAAATGCTATTAAGATAGGCAGTGCCAATAATTAACCGCTGGATTTTAAATAAACAAGAATTGTCTAAGTTACAATTATTCATAATAAAGTATTCAGATGCTTTGAATGAAAGACCCACCGAATCGAACAAATGTAAACAAGGGCTCAAGGTTAGGGCAATCACTTGTGTTTGTAAACACGGCCACAATGAAATATCCGGTGAACGGGCGGGGAACGAGTTTATGAAACATTCCTTGCAACAAAATAAGCCGGACGTACCAGAATAGTAGAGGGCAAAAAAGCCTAAATCTATTTAAAACAGGACAAAGTTAATAGAATGTCATACGGAATTTCCAAAAATGTTTAACGAGAAATGCTTACGGGATATGAGGCAAACTCAGGAACAATAACTTGATTTGTTACAATTAATCAAATCAACTGTGTTAACAATTATAAAATATTTCATAATGTATTCTGTAAAATTGTATATGACACTAAAAACATTAAGAAGCTTTATGACAAGTAAAGGGATTCTAGAATGTGAACTTTACACTGATCATGAACCAGAAAGTACAGAAATGCCAAATTAGAATATTGCTACAATAATAGAACCAGTACGCGAGCGATAAGCTAAGTTAGGCAGGAATTAAATTGTCAGGATGATTAAGAAACTGATTTAAAGTAGAAACAAGAATAATTAGTAGTTGAATAAGGCTAAATCTAGACTTTAAGATAAGCTACTTATTTGTAAAGGGACAAATGTTTAAAATCTATAACAAACTCTTTAATAATTGAACCAATATCACAAAGTATTATTCAGGAAGTCTTTTTGTACCGAGCAAACATTGGCGAGCTACCTCCACTACTTAAATCAAACAAGCGGGTTAAATCAAGCAACAATCAGAGAGATAGCAGGCGAATCTTAATAACTTGTACAACAAATACGCGGACAGACTTTTGCAAAATCAAACAAGAAATTTGTGTGCATGAAATAGTGGGTCGTTAGATCAGACTTTCACTGGACAATATAAAACAAGAAAACTTGTGTACTAACGATCAAGGTCATAACAATAAGAAACTTTGCAGTATAATCAGAAGCAACCAAGATTTATCAAGTGGACTTCGATAATCTGGACACAAGCCAGTTTTATAAACTGTACAATCTAAAGATAGAGAATTTAAAAAGCAAGGTTAGTTCCGGTTTAATATGATGAGTCGAATTGTTGTCGTACTTTATTAAAATGTTTACAAGCCAGCTCATTGACCTTGTCAGGTAGTTTGGAATGTGGAATCCACGTAATAGTTAGCCGGTACGACAAGAAAAGGTCTATCGGAAAGTAAACAAATTAAACTTGATAAACTGTACTTCCACAGCTGACACAATCATACGTAATAGTTAAGATATAAAAGGAATATGTTTAAAAAATAGTATTGTAGGATTAGTTAGGTTTTTAATTGCAAGTCATTGTTTTTAAAGCCATAACTAGTATAAATGAAATTGACGTGGTAAATAGATAAAGGAAATGACAGCCATTAGTGTGGTGAATAAAGTGTCAATTGACCAAATAAAAAATTTAGTGTAAACAGAAGTGACTAATAAATTGCTAATTGACTTGTGTTTGAAGTGTTTCAGGGTGAAAACTTCTCAAGAGACAAGAGAGTAATAATAAGAAAATCTTTGTAATAGAATAAGATAGTTTAAGTAAGAGTAAGATAAGGAATTGGTAAAAAATATTTTAACAAAGTAAAACATTTTTAACCTCTCAAGCAGGGGAAATTGCAACGGTCTGGGAGACCGTGGCAAGTGGGAAATAAGTAATTTCCTGTTTTTTAGAAATAAAGCTGTTTTTAAAATAATCAAGTAGGGAATTATACAATTAATAAAGAATGGAAAATTAAATACAACCTTAAATAGAATAGTTAAGCTAAATTAAAGAATGTTATAACATAAATTTGTAATAACTAACTAAATTTGAACATCGGGAGTGAAGCGAAAAAATTCTAAGTGCCTAAAAAAGCTATATTACGAACCAAACCACGTAGAACTTTCATCGACATTTCAAAAGAACCACAATAACCTAGAATGAACATTAAAGAAAACAGAATTCAAAAAACTTAAGAAACAAAAACGTTACAGCCGTTTAAATAAAATAGACATTTTTCAGTGTTCTAAAATTAATTATCAAACTATGCAAGCTAAAACAGATTCGTTGCCCGACTTGCCTGTACAAGGAATAAATCGAGCGATAGCGAGCTTTGCAGGCGGGGTGAGGTAGGTTAAATTCACCGCTATATATACTTGGTCTCTAAGCTTTTAGAGACAGTCTGTAATAATTTTCTAACACGAGGTGCCGCGGGACGCTATGCTGGACCGCGAGTAGAGACCGTCAGCAGGCCAGATGGACCATAACCTCAGCGCTTTCGACATCCAGGACCACCAAGGATGAAGGCTCCAGACTCAGCCTCCAGGACGCTCGAATAGAGGGAAACCACCACCGACGAACCAGGGATGGCGACTTCCGGTGTCCAAGGACTAGGGAATCCAGACGAGGGACCCCAAGGACCGGCAGGAACATCTTTGGCAAGTCATTTTCTTTATTCGAAATCAGTCACGTCAAATTTAGTTAGTCAATTTTATTAAATTCAAACAAATCTGCAAGCTTAAAACAATGACTTCACTCTTTATAAAATTTTAATAAATTGTATGCTAAGTAAATGAATTTATGTGTTCAGAATATCTAAAATAATGAATATTAATATTACAAAAGGTTTTTGGCCATAAGCCGTTTATTTAAAGGAAATGAGAAACTTTCGAATATTATAAATTTAGAAATTAAAGGTCACAAAATATGAATTTACCAATTCCATATAGGAGATAAAATATTATTATGTGTAATTTGAAAAATAATTTTATGTTTATGTCTATGTAATCAATCTATATGCAAAGTATAATTTTGTAAAACATAAGAAACAAGAAGTAACTCAGTGAATTGTTTTGCGTAATATAATTGTGTAATACTTTGAAGGATAAATTTTCTTTTTTATTTCAATAAATAGAGTTAAATATGTCATAAAAATCAACATTATTTGCATTCCATCCTGTGTCAAATAACCAATAAAAACTGTTTAGCTTTTTCCAACTAATATAAAAATGATTATAAAATCAGTAAACAAATTTAATTAAATTTCATTAAATGGCAATAGATAAAGCCTAATGTTTTAAAGAGTTTCTCTCTACTAATTTCATGAGCTAGCCTAAAGATTAGTTGGGTTTTTGTAATAAAAGTCCAGAGATTTATCTACTGGCAGATTGTGTTTAAGAGGACACAGGAGCCTTTTAAAATAGGTATTTTTAAACACAATCATATTTTGCACGTTCCCTTGCTGTCTCTGCAGATCATCATCAGGTGGTAAGACTCTGTGTTTATTATGTGTATTATTCTAAATGTGTTTCTTTCCAGCTGACTATTAATTTGACATGTGTGACTATACTTAGACCATACACAATTGATAAACTAATTTAGGAGTGTTTATACGTATTTTAAATAGTAGTCAGCGGGAATAGGCTTGTTGTGGGCTTGGACCTACGAGCGGGAAACATACACTCAACTCAGGGAGTTTAGCACGGTTTTACCAGCAGGGTGATAGGCAGATTTTTGGTTGTTTATAAATATGTTTTCTTGTAAACAATTAAATTTTAGTATTCTGCAAGAAAGGATTTAAACAACAAACGACCGCGTAGAGCAGCGGTAGTAGGGACGGTAAATAGCAGGAGAGGTGGGGGGACGTTGCAGTGTGTGTGTGTTGACATGGCCCAATTTGTATTAAAGTTGAATACTTAACAAAATCTTATATTAACATATGATTTTTTTAAAATAAAGCAACTGCAAATTGTAATAGTAGACGAGAGTCAAAGCCATAGGTTTGCAAGGCTGCTGTTTTAACAGACAATCCAGCTTGGCAATTCGAAGTGCCTAATTGATAACGAATATGTTCCTAGTATTGGTTTATTCACTTGAAGGTCACGATTGTCATTTTTTTCAACCGTATAACAATAGTTTCAAGGGTGGGAACAAACCTTTACCATTGGTTTTATTCTTGTTCTGTCTATCGCTTCAGAAACAACGTTACCCTTTAATATTGATGGATTAAAATAAGATTATTCTAAGAAGATTTATAATATTATACTCATTTTTTACTATTTATAGAGCAAGTCCTCTATTTTGTAATCTTTAAGTTATGATAAGTTACTGAATTTCTACTTCTAACTCTGCAAAGGATATATTAACTTTATATAAAGCAAAGAAAATACATAAAAAAGCTGATGTAGTTAAACACGAGTTACGCTCCTCGAGAAAAAAACATTTAAATTAAAACGCTTTAAATTGGACGTAAAAAATTTGTTTTAAATGATAATGGTAATGGTTAACCTATTTCCATGTAAATATTATGCTCTAGATGGTAAATTAGTAGGTATAGATGTTTCTAATTAAAACACAGGGATTGTTCCTACACACTTTGGTTTAATAGTCAACCAATATACCCTTTATATAAAGCTGGCCTTGTATTTTTCTTATATCCGTCTTATAAACAATACCATAACGATCTACGTTTTTTAATATGTATAAAATAGATCAAGAATGTCTGTTAATGGTTGTTCAAAGTAGCATATTGAAAGTGAATCTAGATAGTTTATAAAGCTAGTATGAAAACTAGTATTTAAAAGTAATGACTTTAATCTCAAATACTGCTTCACCCCATTCTGTATGTCGAAAGCAATTATTAAAATGACTGTTACTGTAAATAATTGAATAAAAATTCTAAAAAAAACAGATCGACGACAAGATTCTTTAAATCTTTCTTGTGTTTATTATTTGTGGTTCGTTCTTCCTTTTTTGTCATTGATAATTAATTGATTTTCCGAATCCATGCAATTCGTCTCAATCACGGGTTTATCGTTATTTAATATCTCCGCTCAGATGTTTTTATTCACATTCTAAATTGATATCCAATCAAAATAAAATTTCATGTTGGATCTTCTTCAAGTAGAACCGATAAATTAATTATAAGAATACCTTAAACCTATTTTTTTCTCAGGCCTATGACTTTCTCAGTCAAATATTTGCTCTGAATTTGAGCACAACTCATGACTGATTACATTTCATAGCTTTAATAGCTTAGGTGAAAGCTCAAAGGACAGATAAATATATCCTCTCACATGTGCTAGTCGTCTAGGGAAGAGGGGTATAAACTGCAGTTGGAAGTTCAACTTTAGTGATTTATCGGCTCAATGTTTGACATCTGTGGGCATATATAATTGAATATATAATTGTCATCTTCGATAAGAGGGACAGGATGTGTCCAGGATCCCGTACAGCCAAACTCTCTTCATTGGTTCCAGATATTGCTTTAACATATCAAATAGGTATTGCTAGTCTTTGGTGAGCCGGTTTATGCCTATATATGGGATCTAATAATCAATTCTCTGAAATGTAACCATCGGCAGTTTTCGGCAGCAAACTAATATTTCAACCATTGGGCCTTTGGAAGTGGTCTTCCTAAGCAGGTGCTCAAATATGTGGCGGAATGTAAATTCGTTGAAATGGAGGAGGATATTAGCCCATTGTAGAGGTTTTTCTAAATAAAGCTTAACTCGGCGAACCAAACCAGTTTTTGCACCTTTATTGACAGTAGTATCACCTCATTCGATGACAATTATATTTTCAAGAGAAATACCTCGCTCAGAGAAGTAAAACATTATATTCTTGACAATATCTTCTAATTCTCCAGAATTTGGAGTAACACAACATAGAACGACCGGTGTTAGTGAATCGGAGAGTATTGCCCTTCCTTTATATTTCTACCAACCATTTTTTAATTAGCTTGTTCTATCCCCAACGTGTTGACCTATTTTCCATCTAAATAGACACTTAACAAAGGAAGAGCGTCTGATTTAATACACAACTCAGCCTTAACATTTTTCTTTTGCCTAATTATTTTGTTAATATCTATAAAGTTGTCCAGTTCAATTGATGCGATCGCCGCAGTGACGCAAGGGGAAACACCTTTGTGGTTTCTATCTATTTCCGTAGATTTTTATCTACTTCATTATCGGTCCATGTGGAAAAACTGATATTTAATTCAAATACTAATTTTTTATTCGATACCAAAAAGGCATAGAAATGTGAAACTCTCGATTATTAACTAATTCTGGGGTTTGTGCTCGACCGAAAGATAAAAACTGATATAAACCAAAATAAAACACATTGATTGTAGGCCCTATTTGAAGATATAACGAATTATTACTTTACGAAAATATCCAATTCGAACACTATAAAGATTAATCGAAAAAATGAATTCGTGTGATAAACACGTCCCTGTATTTACGCTCAGGCACTTCACAGGTATGGGGTACGTTATGTAAGTGCCTGTAACACTCTAGTGGCACATAAAAAAAGTAAATGTATCATGAATTATAACTGTGCGAACACATCAGACATGTTCCAAGCAATCTGGATCCCTTTAAACAGTGCAAAATGCTTTTTATTAAAAGCTCTAGTAAATTGGCTCATGTAACAATATTAATTGAATTTGGTGGTGAATAGTTGAGGTGGTACACTGGTACTGAGCTAGATACGATGTTTAATATTACTTGAATTACTAAAGGGTTGCAATACAAAATTACTCATTAATGTGTGGTAATGTTTAAAAGTATAGACAATTATACTTACAGTGAAATGGAGCACCGTATTATTGTCATCCTATAGTAGAACATATTCTCGAAGCAAACCAGACTATAAGATGTAGAATTTTCCAAACGTTTATCATTAACTATAAATCATTAAATGCATTAAAGATAAAATTTATAGACAAATTCATTGCACCATTGACCTCTTAATCCCGGAACTTTTCTTTAAGTATACTAAAATTGAAGTGCATCTTATAATGTAAAACTCATGCAATACACTAAAACAAAGACAGTGAACGCTAATAGAAATCCTTTTAATATTAAAGTAGTATTCTAAAGCAGAATATTTTCTTCAAGTAAACTAAATTCATGCAATACACTAAAACAAAGACAGTGAACGCTAATAGAAATCCTTTTAATATTAAAGTAGTATTCTAAAGCAGAATATTTTCTTCAAGTAAACTAAACTCATTACAATAAACACTAAAACAATTCACAGGAATTCTCTGGGAGAATAAACAAGAACCTAATTTTTTACGTAGAAATGTTTTATTTTATGAGTATTTAAATGAACTATACTGTAATTCTAAGCTCGTCCTAATTAGCGTTTTATATTAAAAATCTTATCTTAAGGGACTAATATTGTTGCTGGAAGTTTTTAAATGATCTATTTTTAATTGTTATATTTTTAAATAAGCGTTCAATTTATATTATAAATGAAACATTAAAATGAACCTTCGACTAAAAGGGGTTTTTATTTATATCTTATTTTGTTTTAAAAATATATGTTATTATTACGGTAACGTATTGTGTTAAAATTTTTACTTTACTTTATATATGTATTTTGTTGCCTTTATATTTTTTTAAAGATTTAAACAAAACACTTTTAGTTTGATTTAAATAAATTAATTCTTTGACTCAAATGGTAAAACATGAGTCTAAACCATTTAAGATATAGGGTGCAGATATACAAGTTTTATAAGCAACTATAATATGAGACATCAAATAATAATGTGAGCTTCGCTCTTAAAACAGAGGTAAACTGTCGTTCATGAATGTAACATGGAATATATTTTGTTTCAGCATTTTCATGTGCCAAATGTATGATGGCGTAGGTGACGCCTTGATATATGTCGCCAAGTTTTCTGTTTCTAAAAAACCTCTAACAAACGTTGTCCTTCAATACCATTTCAATCCTCGGTAGTTTATTTACGATTATGTAACATATTTAATAATGTTTCTTTTCACGTTTCGTAGTTTTTCAACGGTGAAATGTTTCTTAAAGAATTGTATCTTAAAAAACTCCTTTAAACATTTACCCAATCTACTCTTTAATTTTATGAATAATCGTAACTTTTCTTTATAAAATTGTAAATTGCTAACATCTGCCATACCAAAACATGTAGTCGTCATACCTACCTCTATAACAAAACAAATGGCATATGCTATAATACAACAATAATATATTTTGACAATAAACACATTTCTAAAGAATCGTATTTCACTAGGAAATTGGTATTCGAAGTCAAGGAATTAATATGCTGTAATAATGTAAGCGTTGCGATAGAGAGACGCAATACAGGAGTGTCAATAATCCAGTGATAATGGAACATTTGAAATAAAAGCGCGAACAGTGTCAATCAATAATAGTATGGTTCCTAGAAATTGATAACAACTATCTAATCCTAATCGATATTACACCAGTTAACAGCTAAGATAGGGATCAGTTTCATTGAAACAGATATAATATACTGAAAGTACAACTCAAAGTGATTTGTTTTATATAAGTGTTTTGTTTTAATATGTAAATTCGGTTACGCAGAACAATAAAACCTTATGTGTTTTCCAAATATCTGCTTGATTGTTTGATACTTGTAGTTTCTACAGTTATAGAGAGTTGAAAAAAAATATTTTCTTCAGTTTTCTACATGGCAAAAATAAATCGTGCTTATGCAGAGGGCTTTTCTGCACATAAAAACCTTGTTGTTGTTTTCATGTTCTTTTTATATATTACAAGTAAACACTTTTACAAAGTAAAGTATAAAGAGGTATAAAGTATAAAATAGAGAAGAAATAAAAACTCTAACACAGTTTCAACAAAGAGTATTAAGTTGAACAAAAATTTAGCCTAGTTTACAAGTATACACACAACATCGTTTAGTAGATAGGCTATTGGTTCATATGATTTATTATTACTTTTTTATCCAAATAAACGCAAAAATAATTTCCTGAAAAACTAAAATTACGTTGTTCACCATCATACATAGTCTTATTATGATATAACCTTATTTTACCTCATAACCAATTTATATGTTCTTCTTATAGCTACTTTATTTTAAAGACAAAAAATTAAAAGTGTTTTGTTAACAAAAATAAATTATTTTAATTTACCACATTTTGGTAATGAGCCAACCCTCTCTGAACTGCTGTTGATATGTGTCAACAAATATCGAGTGTTTTTTCCTACCTTTTGTTTGACATGGTTTGATTTTTTCATCTGAGCCGGGTAGTTTTTTTTTTAACTGAAATAAAATTATCAACCTATACCTAGGTATTTTGACGCCATAGGACAACACCTTGGTTTAATGCGGCTGAAGGAGTTTAAATTAAGTGAAATAAAACGAAGGAGTTTAAAAAGTTTACCTATTAGGAAGACATACGCGTTTCATTTATTAGTGGAATCAAAGCATTGAAGTAGGAATGATTGCATTAGGTAAATGATTTACAACGACATTATGTGGTTCCTTGAAACTCTTTCTATGGAAACGGCTTCGCGAGAGAAATTAGTTTTGAAATCTGCCAATCACACTGGTTAACAACGATTCATTCCTAGAGAGGTTAATGGATAATGTTTCCATGGACCTTCAAGCTATTTTTCGTGCTAATTCCGAATGTGTATATAGACGTATTTGCTATAACGAATAGAGTAAATTATTTTATTTTTATATTTGGGATAGCATGAGCAGAATAAACGAAAACCTTCCTGTAAAAACATGTTGAAAGTTTTTAACCTCCTAGGCTCATACGATCTAGTAAGTAACTTAGAACAGTCAAAATAATAGGATTAAATCCTAGGATAACGATTGACATGTTGGATCTGTGGATTCAAATTAAACAAATTGTATATATTGATCTTGATATGACGAATTGAAATTTTGTTTGACGTTAACAACCTTGTTTTTTGCAAAGAAGTTCTCTATTATCAATAAATTTAATGTGGAATACAACGCATACAATTGACATTTGTTCCCTGATGCCTCTAAAGCAACTTTAACGGCTGCTCAAATATAATGCAAACCATCTTCGAAACCGTTATCTCATGGACAGATATTAAAGAGTTACAGAATAAAAAGAAATATAATAAAATGCAGTTATTTTTTTTTAAATAAAAATTATAAGTGGACCATACTTTACTTAGAGTTTGGTATCACTGAATATTCTTGCGTCATTTGCAAGACGGATATCAGAGATAGATAAAAACATACGCCTAATTGAAATCTAATTGAAACTCCTTTCTGGATCTACATTTCTTCTTTTTCAGCCTTTGGTTGGTCCATAAAATGATCTTTGTTAACTGTACATATTAATATAGGACTTTGTAATACCTTTGTGAAACCCAGGCACAAATATTATTGGAACAAACTTCCCATAGAAACAGTAAAGAAAGTATCTGAAAATATCGAAGAACAAATATTTTAATGGCTTGAGGTCGGTGAGTTGCTTTAGGATTCGTAATTTCAACCGCAGTGGACTAAAAACCTTGAAAAGTATTTGAAAATGCAGTTGATTTTTTGGGATATATCATGACTGAAAATTATCTCAATCTGGCGGCTAGTATATTTAAAATATAATTAAAATGAAAGGGCTGCGTTGTATATTTAAAACTGCATTTCCTCCACTCACAACCTAAACCTGTTCCCGCCAAACCTTGATACCGTTAGTGATAAACATGCTGAGAGTTTCTACCAAAATATTTTACACATGGTAAATTTTACCTAGGATTGTTCAGAACCAACATGTTAACAGATTACTGCTGGGCACTGATAAGGGAATTGGGAGATGCTATATATTCTAGAAAATCCTGATTCTCTAATTGTTCCACGTTTTTAAAAGTTTACATTCGTGTTTTATTTTCTACCTTGCGCACTATTTTAGTAATCAATTTGTCTTGATGAAACTAGTTCTATTAAAAAAATAAATTGCAAATTCAGAATCCTGACCACAGATACATCTATGACCACCCAACAAAATATCTCGGAATGAACTTTTTTTGTGTGTACCAGTTTTATTTAGAACAGATTAGAGGAAGACAATGCGAATACAATGTAAGCAGCATCAGTTGTTGCTAGATTCTGGGTATCACCTATAGAAGTCTGATATTAAATATGTCATAATAACCTGCATAGAAAGACTTTAAGTGACATTTTTAAGGCTATTTACTATTTCACTTTACTTTTTTACGCTACAAAGTCACTAAAAACTACTTATGAGTTTTTAAGAGTTCTGAGAAACCATGTTCTATTTTGAAATGTTTTTTTCTGTACTGTCAGCTATACTAATGTTTATTATTTATTACGAGAACATGTGACGTTGAATATAAATAATATTTTCAATAATAATATTACTGCCTATAACGAGGTAAACAACATTTATTTAATCTTCCGTACTTTGTCAAAAAATGTTTTAAAATTTTGTAACAAAAACGTTTTTCCAATACGTATATATATTATTCCTATAAACCTATAGGTTTAAGATGATTATTTTTTTGGCTGTGACACAAATGCTTTAGATTTAGGCCTATTACTCACTCTTATACAAAGTTAGAAATTTAGTAAGAAAAGGACATAGAAGTTATTCTTATACTAAGGACTAGGTGCAGTAATAAGAAAGTCAAAATTTGCACCTATTTTTTATAATATTTGATATTAATGTAAATAGTAATTTGGCTAAACAAGAAGATATGTGACTAAGTGTTTGCTTATATTGCCTCATATAATATTAAAAATAATATATTTACATTTAGTAGGTACTGTTCAATGCATCTATTTATTTATTAGGAGCGTTAGATTTGGAATTATGAATGTGGGTCTAATTTCGATTATATACAAGTGAATATTTATTTAAACATTATTAGACTATGTATCATTGATAACATTCTTGCTACTGGTGCATGTTACACAATATCAAATAGTTGAGGTTAGTAAAACTTTTAGTCCATTTCTGCATTAACTGAAAATTATAAACATAAAAAAAAGAAATATGTACAGGTCCTCGTGTTACAAGGGTTACAATTCTTTTCATGTTTTATTCATGAATCTTTAACATTCGCAGTGGAACAAAATGAGGTGAGAAAAAACAGTTTATACAAAACTCATATACTTGTCTCATATTATAGGTTTACGACCTACACTCGGTTCGCGACAACCCAACGACGTGTTGGTGTAGTAAACATAGTTAATTTTCCGAATAGAAAAAACCCGATTTTTTTTTAATGGTCGCAGTACTTGTAGAGGTGGTGAATTAAATTGATTGCAGATTTGTTAGACAAAACATAAATCAAACCGAGACCCATTAATATCCTTTGATAGTATCTTGGATTCGGTATTATGTTACAGGTCTACTCGCACTGTTTTTTCAACGACTTCCCGTCAAAATTAAGAGTTCGTTTATGATTTATTAGCTCTTTACCAATATATTCTTTACTTTACATATTTCATACTAAAACATAGACAATATATTTTATAATTTATGACACGAATTAAAAGAACGCATTTTTCTTAAAAATTGTAGGAGTAATACTCCAAAGCTATAATATGATATTCAAAGCCTAAAAATATCTACAAAAATAAATAACAAATAGGAATGTTTTCTGGGTTGATTTCTTTTTAATGAAAATGCGTAGTTAAAAAAATGTTATTATGGTTTCGTGCAGGTGTTACCTTCACCTTTTTATGTAACTAGAAGTAAATTTTGTAACTTCTAATAGCTTCTAATAACTTCTAAAGTAACTTTGTGTAACTTTTTTAAATAACTTTAAAAAACGTCTGGCGGAATCAATTTGTGTGTGAAGATATATAGAATTATAAAAACGAAAACATTAAGTTGCTCTTCTACCCTTTAATCCCTAATCTGTTATCCTAAATAAAAACTTTCTATACAAAGGTTTCAATTAAAAAATAGAATGACATTCGATTCCAAAAATTATTATTACTAAGTTTTTTCATTAACGATTTATATTTTGATGTAGAGTGAATGCTATTACTAATCCTACGAAGAAAGAATGTCTGGCTACAGCGTCGGGTGCATTTTGATACGTAAAACGTAAAGATTATTTTCAAGAATGGGGCAGTGGCATATAATGACACCTTTCTTATCTAAAAGTTATTAACCCTAAAATAGTAACATAGCTATTTATAATATTCAACTTATTAGCTTAAATTTCGTTTTTGTTTTTTTTATGACTGTAAAACAAGGATATCTCTACACCTGGTTTACAGAAGAAAAATTTATCTTTTGCTTTTTAATATTTATGAGCCTTTTTTTGCAACACTCAACTTACTGACACTTACAGAGTCAGACGAACCTTGTGGAAAAATATGATGCAATATTTTTATAGGAGAAAATAGAATTTTGGCCTACTCCTCCTTATCAGTTTGTTTTAGTGTTTTGCATTACTTTCAATGTTGATCCAACGTTTTCAATGACATAAATATAATCTGTTACACTTAAGAAATGAATTGAATGATTTTGTATTGAAGAGTTTTGTCAATATTCTTGAATTGTATTCACAACTATTTTTTGAATATTAGCTTATTGAATAGGGCTAGAGATGTATGTGTTTTATTTATATAATAAATAAAATAAATAATAATAATAGAATATTATTAAAATAATAAATAAAACAGAGGTATTCTTTAATTCTACGTGTGTTAACTTACTGATGATTTACAGAAACCGAGATATTCGTCCGAAACATAGTGGAATATCTAACAATTAGTGAACGCGAAACTATATCAACGCTTTGTAAACCCACGAGGAGCATTAGAAGATAATCAAAAATGGAAATATTTTTAAAACAATAAATTTACTCAATACTCTATCCAGTCACAGTTTATTTTGAAGATGAAATGTTGTGAATAATATTCATCAACAAATAACTTTGTATCTGGATTTTCTTCATGTGAATAAACGAAGTAGATACATCCAGCTAGATTGACATCTAACAAAATATAATGTTTATTTTATTTTAGTACGTTTAAAATTTAAAATATTAAAAAAAAACAATAGCAGCCCTCTCATTATTTCTCAAGGATACAGATTTCTAAAATTAACTCGTAATTCATTTATTAATGTGTTAAAAAAAATTCAAGACAAATACAAATTTGTTAAATATAAAAATGTAATATTTTAAATAAATAATTTGATAAATCTATCAGAAGTTTAGTTTTTAACAAGGTTCGGCTAACCTAAGATACCCAAAGTATAATCAGTATGTGACGTATTCGTATGGTGGTAAAGACATAGCCCGACAACAACGAAGATAGCACAGTTGTTTGAGATTTTATGATTAACATGTCTACCATTGATTGTTTAAAGATGTACTACTTTACCAAAGATGACAAAGGACCCTTAAAGTGTACATATATACAAATGTTGTTATTTTATAACAAAAAAAAATCTATTACGGTTTTCTATGCTCTTTCTCTCTCTCTCTCTCTCTCTCTCTCTCTCTCTCTCTCCCTATATATATATATATATATATATATATATATATATACGAGGGCAATTCAGAAAGTAAGGATACTTTTTTGAATTAAAAAAAAAAAATTAGTACAATAAAAAATGTGTATTATATACATCTGAAAGACCAACTAAAATACTACTTAGCCAGGTCTTCATTCTTGGAAACAAGTGAACATCGCTTGGTGCAAGGTCAGGACTATAGGCCGAAGAACCTCCCATTTGAATGACTCAAGGAGCTCTTTGGTGCGGTTTGCTGCGTGAGGATTTGTCATACACAAACAAAATTTTTGACGTCAATTTCCCTCGGCGCTTGTTTTGAACTGCTCTCCTAAGGTTGCGCAAAGTTTCACATTACCGCTAAAAGTGTATTGTTGCACCACGTTCAAGAAAGTCAATAAGAAGCACACCTTGCCTGTCCCAAAAAACCGTCGCCATAATCTTCCTTGCTGAAAATGTTTGCAAACATTTTCTTTGTTTTTTGGCTGAGCTTGTGTACCCCACTCCATGGACTCTTTTACCCATGTCTCATCACCAGTTACGATGCGATCCAGTAGGGAATCACCATGTTTGTCGTAGGCACCTAGAAAAATGTCACACTTGTATCCATTCACTGACTTTTATGGAGGTCAGTGATCATTTTCGGCACCCATCCTGCACAAAATTTGTGGTAGCCTAACCTTTGTGTGACAATTTCTAACAACAAAGTCCGTGAAAGCTCCGTTTTCGCGAAACTTTTCATCAACTTTAGCGACCAGTTCTTCAGTCACAATGCTTGGGCGTCCGCTCTTCGCTTCGTCATGAACGTCAGTTCGGCCATTTTTAAACTGAATGCACTATTTTCTCACAGAACTTTCATTCATTACGCTGTTTCCGTAAACTTCACACACTTGGCGATAAATGTTTATCGGTTTTATAGTTTTTTGCCTACAAAAACTGTATATTTAAATATATGTATATATAAGTACTATTTATCTTTTTAGACTAATGAAAATTAAAACAGATTGTTATCATTCTTTTATATTTGACTGAGATTTAAAAACCTCTGCTAATATAATAGCAAAATTCGGAATGTACCAAACCTTTTTTTTATTATTAGCTATAACATAACATATAATCGCTCTTCTGTTCATAATATGAATCTATTTGGCCTGAAAATAAAATCTCCCTCGAACACACCATTAAAATTTCAAAATCGTTCTCTGGCAGGGTTCTAATCCTCGTCCCCTCTTAAATGTGGTCACGACATTGTATATTATGATTATGGTCAAAATTATAATTTAAAATATTGCTAATATTAATTTAAATACAAATACTTGTCTTTTATAATGGCGCCTGATTGAGTAAATAATTAGCCTAAGAAACCATTGATATATATGTCTTCTAAACGTGCCACACAATCCTGGAACGGCTACTTAGATTAGGTAATGTAGATAAGTGTATTTTGCCGGTATTTGAAATAAAAGCCATTTGTTTCGGTTAGGTTAGGTTAAAGTCGTTCATTGTTGGTTCATGTGATATCGTATGACGGTTTACAGTTTATAGTGAGTTATTACAATTATCAGAGAATCTAGGTTTCGCAAAAATTCAAAATATTGTGAAATTACTTTGTTATTTGTCAATGGTTTTTTTTAATGACTACCAATGCATCAAAATACCAAGTATTAGGTTGTCTACTCGGAGTTACATGTTTTTGGTAATAATTTCTGGGTGACCATGAGCAATGAGTTCAATAGAAAATCAATTAAAACACCTTAAAATACGATACCCTTATAGCAGATCTGGGGTAAGCATCCCCAATTCTTATATTACTAAGATTATTTTGTATGTATTTTCTAAATATTTTTCCTATGATAATAATTTGGTATTTTTACATTATTTATATTGACAATATTTTCATATATTAAATATAATCTTTTATTACAGTGAATAAGAAAAAATTGATAATAAAAATACATTTCATGTATTGCGGTTTTATTCAAAGATACTTCGGGAATAAATTTGTTTCGTTACTCAGCATCTCAAGGTTAAACTGCGGGGACAAAAACGTTTATCTTTTCAGCTTCCGTTGCGGCGCCATCCAAATTTGTGTGCCTAATGTATTTCCCTCTCGTAGACTTGATAAAAGGCAACTTTTGCAAATAACTGTATCTATTTAGCTTCTTGTCTCGTCCCTGCTACTGTTTTCAAATACGACTATACATTGCTGTTATTACCTGTATCCTAATAAAGTGAGCATGGTTTTGTGAATAGGATTTTAAACCCATATACTATATATCTTACCATACCGAAAATTATAAGGTAAAAGCAATAAGGAATTAACAATCTGATAACATCGATTGGTCCATTTTAAATTTCCTTTCTTTTGAGCACTCGGTTGTAACGTAAAAGAAATTATTGTAACAACACAGGAGCAATGGCTACGTTATTCTGCAATAAAATGGCGTTAAAAATACAATGTTTATCTGGTCACTTCTATTATCAACAGCATTTAAACTTGAGTGTGTTTTATGTTGACTCTTAAAATATAAATTTAGGTTTTTGGTTTCTATTCACTGAAACTTTGAATTATAAACGTGTATCTTATAAGCAAAAGGATATTATTAAGCAAATGGTACATACAATCTGCCTGTAAACCCGCAATCGCAGTCAAGTATACTTTAACCGTGGGAAATATTTCCCATTAGTGTAAAGGTTTCCCCTATAGCCTTAACGTCTTAATCAGAACCAGTCTCTATGTACAGTAGATAGGCATGCATAGCTGTTTAAATATCTTATGCCTGTTGTCTGAAGAAAACATTTATTGTTACTCTAAAATACTCTGAAATAAAATGAAAACTTATTAGCTTTGAATAATATCCAATGTTGCCTTCTTGTTTATGTATTCAGTTCATTAACCGAAATGAAGTAGAAGATAACTAAGAGGTAGCATCATGAAATAATCCCATTTAACTCTAGTTAATCATATTTTAAATTGCATAGGTAATGCACTTTCGGCGAATCTATGGATGACAGCCATTTGGCATCAGTAAATAGTGCGCATGGTTCTATGGTTATATTCTTCGTGTAGCAAACACTGTTCATACTGTCTGCACGGTGAATACCGTACCGTCAATACCACCAATACCCTATTTGAAAGGAAATGTGGATTCATCGGAGTATTATAATATTTGATGTCTTTATTTCTTTTACCAATATTTGCTAACAGGTTTGGTAATGTTTCGACCTATAATAATAAAAACTTTACATATAAAGCAAAGTAAAAAGAGACCGTAAGCCAGTTCCCCAGTGGAAGAAATAAATTTCCTTTGTAACATAACAGTCCAACTTCCGTCCAACTTCCTCATACCACATATGATTCTCAGAATAAAAATCATCTCCTCATAAATTTTAGTTCTAACCCCATAAAACCGGATGTTATTTACAATAACATCCTTAAACACTGAAGCACACTGGTAATATTTGCAGTGTAAAATATATCAATCCAATTGAACACTTCATCATATTACTTGGATCTGTAAGGTAAGAGTTCTCATTTTATCTAGATCTAGATAATCAATTATTTTATGTTGAGTAATAAAATGTGAGCTGTCAATTTAATTTAAAAAATATACTGTGAATGTTTATTGCTTATTGATTATTCAAAATAAATATCTCCCAAATAATTAAAATTAAGGAAGTGGATTGGTTTTAATGGCTTTTATAAACATAAGCTTCTGGTGACGAGTTAATTTAGTCAAGTTATCTTGACCAAAATGGATTTAATTGCTTTTAACAGAAAATTTAAAATAATATTTTTAATTGTAACTTTAAATGCTATTATAGAGCCTAACTATAAAAACAAAGTGTTTAGGGAAATGCTGTAGCGTAAATATAATTTGCCGGGTACCAGGTTGTATTAGGTTTAACGTGAAGCCTCTTTAAATGATTTTATGAGGAGCAACATTTACAGTAAAACTGGGTTTTGATTCGTTCTAGAAAACTATAATGTCCATATAAAGATTCAAATATAAGAGGTTATGCTACAAAAACATATAATAAAGTACAGACCTACTCTGCTATCGATTTTAAAAGAGTATCTACTACCATTATAAATGATCTCGAGGATTTCATGAGTAGCGTCGAAAGCCATTTCAAGGTTTGTGTTACACGAGTAAGGTTAAATAAAATATTTGTTTTGTATATACTATTTTAAAAGCATAGTAAATACATTTAAAGGTATTTTTAGAAGTACAAAGTAATTTCCAATTAAACGTAACTTTACTATTTACCAGTAGACTATATCAGCGTTGTTATAGCGGTTCTTTTGTTATTTTGTTATCTAATAGTGTGATTTTCCATTAGACATCAGTCCAACATAGTTGTAATTCTCTGTTACTATATCCCCATGTTATTATGAGAGAACAACTTATTCGTTTTCAAACATTATACAAGTCATTTTTCAAGGGTACTATGTTGTATTCCTGCCGTTTTTTAACATTATGTATGCGTGATTTCAAAACCATTGTTAGCCTCCCATACCCCTAGTACAAGATACACCCTTCTATTCCATAAAACCAGCTATAATAGTTTTCTTGAACTATATTTTAACAATTACATTTTTTTGTAATTAAAATTTGTATTATATTTTACTTATATCAATAATAATAATATTATATTTTTAGTATATACTAATTCATTTTTTTAATTATTTTTTAATTCTATTATTATTCTATATTTAAAGAAAATACACATTTAAAATGTATTAGTCAGAAAAACAATTTTAAAATATTATACAAATGATACCTAATTATATTCACCCTCAGAAAATTAATTTAATTCTTTTATTTACTTCAATTATATCTGTATTCAACTTTCATATATATATATATATATATATATATATATATATATATCCCTTATATAGATAGTTGTATAACACAAATCTATTCCACAAATCTTGGTTTTATGATTACTATCACTATCTATATTCGTCAATATATCGATCTACAAGCTCGTCTTATAGCCTCCCTCACCTCTATATTATAAGACGTTTCCAAAACACAACTATTTCAGATAAAACATCTTTCCTGTTGAAAACAACAGGAAAAGCCAACTCCTTTTTTCTTTAACCTGCGATTGAAAAGATAATTTTACAAATATACTTTTCCTTTACCCCATCCTTAGGTTTGCATTCCTTGGCTTCTGCGCTTTCTCTAATTTGTTTAAATTGCGAAGGCAATTACAATTTAATCAAGACGCTGCCAACAACAAACTTGGCGACATTTCAAGTATGAAAACTTTCTAATTGAGTTTGAACAAACTCTCCATTTTCTCAAATAGTAAAATAGCAGCAAGGTGTTCTGAAAACTAACCAGAAAACCCAAATTACACAAAATATAAAATACACATTTACATATTCCGAATACACTAATATGATGACAGAACATTAATTTAAATATGTTATTTATCTATCAACTAGAGTAAAGGAAAATTAGGATGTATGAAAGAAATGAAATACCGATATTCTCTGTTTCGTCAAACGTTTTCAAAAAGAATTAAGTCTCTAAGACTTAACCAACTACATGAGTAATAAAAGGTTTCAGATTTGTGAAAAGAAATCGATTCACTGTTTGTTATTTAGTCGAGATGCGTCGAACATGGTGGAACGGGGTAGATTTTTTATTCAAGAGCAGTATGCGTAAGGTAATGAAAAGTGTGAAAGGACGAGAAATTATATAAGGGTAGAAAAAAAGTAAAATGGCGAGGTTGAATTTATTTTCTGTATGAGAAAGAGAGAGAGAGAGATTGAGAGAGATATAGAAAGGGTGAGGATGGGGAGAAGAGAAAGTGTAAGATGGATTACGTGAGTGAATTGAGAAGATGTAAAATATAATGGTTTTGTTTAAATCAGGAATAATTTTAAAGGATAACATAGAAATTCGATACTCCTATATTGTGTATTTTTATTTTAATTTGTAAAACATCACATAAACAACTATCGCATTAAGGGTAGTGTTGCTCTTCCGTAGTTTTTAGACTGACTGCGTTTAAACAAAGTAGAAATATTTCCAGAGTATTGCTGAGTAGTACATTTACAATGTAATAGGGGACAGAAAACTATTGAATAATGGCTGTAGAAACTGGTAAACACTAATGAAGTGAGTATCATTTAGGAAGTAATTGCGGGAGGAACATTTTTCTAGTATAGGCCGAAGGAATACGATGTGTAGATGGTGCAACAGTTACACAATAATTGGAGGAAGAGGTACAGAGAAATGGCGTGATAAAGATTTATATGATTATGTCGGGACAAAAAGTTACATAACAATGATCCGTGGTAGCTGTAAAGGAGAATACGAGGGATCAGCTACACCGTAATAGTGGGATTAAAGATTAGCAAAAATTGCTAGAGCTACAGTTACTGAGTAATGGTTGGAGGAAAAACGGTGGTTACAAAGGGTAGGAACAGTTACAATGAAATGGCGGGGAAGCAATTACAGAGTATTAGCAAGGGCAACAGAGTCAACGTGAGACGATTAGTGGTAGAAGGAAAGTTGGTAGAAATATTTAAAATTATTAATAGGAGTCCCGGTTTTAGATTTACGCGGAGGGAGGTTCAGTTACATAGTAATGTCATAAAGACGTTATGGAGTAATGATGTAGGCATTAAAAATATAGCTTCAAAATAGTGCCAAAACGATTTGTTTGGAACTAGCAGAAATTTAATTCTGTTTAGATTGAAAAAAAAATGGGAAGCTTCATTTCACATCATAGATTTATATTAATTAAAATCTAGATATAATACTATTTTCCATCTATATTTCAAATAAGATTATAGCTAAATCTAATTAAATGAGGGCACCTACTTATAATTTAATTTGTTTTTCTTGTTGATATCTTTATATTTTAAATAGAATCGTAAATTTTAACCTATAAAGTATATATTGTACCTGATTAAAGTTCGCTTCACCGTAATCTAAATGTACAGTGGTTGGTCACATTAGAGAGTGGGACGTCTGACAAACTGATTTATACGAATTAACTTAGGTCATCTTTATTACGATTCACAGAACATTTTGTAGTAACTTTAGTTATACTGGTGACCGAAACATCTCTTGACAACCATAATAAAATAAATGTAAAGTCATAGATTGTTATGAAGATTATTTAACCTAATTCGTATTTATTTTATCAATTTTCCAATTCATGTTTTAAGGTTAAATTAACTTCGAGATATTTCATCTCACTATAAGTGCACGGAGGTTTTAAAAATTATTACTAAATTAAAAATTAATTTTCTGTGGACTAACAATCTTTGCTACCTATAACTGAACAATGAGGGTTTTAAAGGACATACAGAAGACAAACAATTATTCATTTATTTACTCATACGTGTTTCTGTGACAAAGTCATCATCATCAGTGAGTGTTGCTACTACAAAGCCTAACTTACAACTAAGGTGAAAGTAAGGTTACAATTCAATATTTATACTATATGTATTATTAGTTATGTGTATGGATAAGAATTTTATTGTAATTCATGAGTAACTTATACAAATTCTATTTAATGCATCATGTTCGATGTAATTTCATTGCCTTTTGTTTTGAAAGATGGGTGTGGCAACGCCCACAGTATAAATATAGAATTGTAACCTTACTTTTACCTTGGTCGTACGTTAGAGTTTGTAGTAGCAACACAAACTGATGATGATGACTTTGACAATGAATCGCGTATGAGTAAATAAATGATAAGGTTTTGAGTCTTGTGTATTTCTTTTATTTCTTTTAACATAACCTCACAAGCTAAGCTCAACGAATAGTTGTATAAAGTAAAATTACATTTTGTCAAAATTTTTATTTTGATAACGTTTAGGAGATGAATATCAATTATGTTGTTCCTGCGACTCTAATTTCATGAAACTCTTTTATTTTGTTCCTAAAAATAGACAGATATTGGCAAAAGGCCTGAAAAAATAATAGGTACAACATTCACATATTTTATAGTGCTATTTTAACAAACTTTCAATGTAACACTTGTTCATTAAGATGCCAGTGAAGTAATACAGGATAGGCGTGATTAGGTACAGTTAAACCAGATTCCAGATGACTTAAAGTGGCGAGCTCTATCCCCATATCTTTTCGAGTTATCTTTTAGGACTGAAAACCTTTTTTTATAATATAGACATTAAGGGAGGATGATGGACCAGACAAAGAGAAAACAAAGAGAAAGGTAAAAAAAACCATAGAGTGTCGATGAGATATATAAATACTCATAAAGAATTACAAGGTCAGGTTATGGACATGATGGAAAAATATTGGCCAAATTAGTGAATATACAATAAAGAACAGATTGAAGAGAAGCAGAGAAAGGAAAGAAAAATGACATATGTAGCTAATATTAGGTCAGGAAGTTATCCATATTGTTCAAGGAGAAAATAATATAATAGTGTAGGCCGTAGTGAAAAATAGTTGCTTATATACCAAAAAGGCAATAAATGCTATACATGAATTCTTTTTTGCACTGATATTTGTTGCAAACTATTCATGAGACATAAAATTTTATGATATAAATAAATTATTTAAAGTCAAAAAATTAATCAGTAGAAAATATAAAACTTGAAAATATATTAACAGATAGAAACTTTACCATTAGTCAAATAAACATTTCTATACGATCCTGTTGCTCTCCTCTTGTTCACTATGGTTCCTGTTCTTGTGCCCAATGGTATTTACTAATTACTTATATTTAATGTTCTCCAATAAAAAAATTACTTTTACTAAAAGTTCATTATCTTATTTTTCCTAAAAGGTCGAATTGTATTAAAGCCTCTAGGGTAGAGAAGGTTATACATACAATCCATTGTCTAATATATCTAACTAAGGAACTATTCGAAATAATAAATATATCTGAAAAGTCATTTTAACTTCAATATCTATTCCATTGTAACGTATCTTGAGTTTCTGTCTACTACTTCATTTATAATGAACTAGCATTGTTAACTTTAGAAATATATTTACTCATATGTTTGCTGCAGTCAATGTAAAGATTGTCTGATCTCAGATCTAATAATATCGCTGATAGATCCGACTCCAAAGAACGAAGCAGGGTATTACAGATAATGTGTTAGTGTTACAACTAAAATATTAATATAGTTACTTTTAGTAGAACTGTGCTGATAACAGCGGCCCGTGATGGAAACTGCGTAACCCGCCTACAGCCTAGGCAAAACGTTAATGTTTCGCACTAATAAAACAATAGTACAAGGTAAAACAGCCTAAACACTGACAATGTCGGTTTTTTCGGGTTTAGTCTCATAGCGCGTGTAAATAATGCTTATTTTCTCAATTACTGCTCAAGATAATAAAATTTGATAGCCTAATCAAGCAATTTTTGAGCTTACTAAAAAACGACTTACAATTCATTCATGACTAAAACATAATCCCCTATTTTAGAAAATATAATGTGCTTGTATATTTTTTCTATAAAAGAATGCACTCATAACTTGAAACAACTTTGTCATTCCTTAAAAAATCCAATAAAAACCAAACTAGCTCAATTTAGTGTACATTTATTTTACACCATACCCATATATATTTTGTTAACCAAACATTTGAAATGTGAAGTATTTTCTGAAGACAGCATCATAGGAGTTTGGAATGAGATCAAGATTCTATATGACGAATAAAGATCCATAATTCACATATCATAATATGAAATTTTATAATATACGTCCAAACATGTTATCTAATCACTTGGTTGAAATTGATAGATGAAAGGTTAGAGGGATTGTTCAAAAACGTCTTTAGGTTTAATTTCATGACTAAAGGGTTAAAACATATTTATAAAATTGCATTAGTTATTTTCCTTTCTTAATTTATCCAATACTATGTATATTTCTAAATTGTATACATGTAGTTACTAATTATTACATATTATTTATGACTTGCTGAATTTTATACCTTTTTTGTATTTATAAACATAGAAGTAAGCTATTAGTACTGGCTACAAGGCGCAGGATAATTTCAGTCTGTACGTTAAGATAAAACTATAGGAAATGTTAAAGGTTGTAATAAAATGTTCATACTACAGTATTCTGCAGATAATTGAAAGGTTTGTTCAAATGCGTTTAAAAGGAAATCTGTAGTTAAATTACTATACACCAAGGTCGCTACTTTACAAAATGTAAAAGAAACGTCGACAAGTTGAACTGTACAGCGTTTTTTCAACACCGTTTCAAATTGGCAATATTTACAGTATATGTACGTATATTTGCCCCTTCCTCGTCGATGATGTCAAGGACCTGTTGCGGGGTATCTGGAAGTGGTATGCAACCAATAACGACCTTGCCAGGCACGTGAAGAACTGATTCAAAAGGGTTTTACAGCTTTGCTGTTGCATTTGCTTCGTGGAAGGCTTCCTGGAAGTCAAAACCATGAATACTCACATCAGGGCATTTAATTCTGGAGTTTTTGATGCTGCATGAGTCAGTTCCGGGTGCTTCCACTTTCAACGTTAGTGCAATAAAGATGTATGTCTCTTTCGGAAGGTCATCTCAGCGGAGAGGATGGTCCTGACCTGAAGAGGCACATCCGTTGTCTGGAGAGTCGTTGTTGCTCACAGTTTTTTGTTAATAACGTATAAGTCACTATCTTGGACGCCGTTAATGACATTAAATATTTCTGTATCATATAGCTATAAATTAGCTATTAAGGTGGTAAAGAAGTTATTAGAGGATGGGTAAAGAATTGTTTTGGCCTCTATTTTCTAGGGGTATTTAGTCCTGGAGTGAGCCTGTGGATGGGGTTTGAGACTTGGCCTTGGCTTCTGGTGCTAGCCCTAAGACAAATAACCGCATGCAGGATATCGTCAGTAAGAAAATATGTCACCGTCTGGCTATAATTCCAAATATGACCTCTCTATCATTTCTTTGGCGGTCCTGAAGAATGGGGCAGCAGTCGTTTGGGGCTTTGACTTGTCACCTGTCGAGATCTAGTAACACTACATTGCAAAATCCGTGTTGAGCTCTGTTGTATATACACGAATCGGGCAACACTACACCATAGAAGACCTTGCTGGCTACTTGTCAGGGAGATTAGTGCTCTGGCAGTAGGGCAGAGATGGTAGGGATATTGGGTCAGCGTGGAATGACGTCAGTTTGGTGTCACGTGGAGATGGAGTATTTAGTTGCGGAAATTTGAAATAGTTTTGTCGGGATCGTTTTCGTTCCGGAGAACGCACTATCTAGGCCCTCAAATGATGACTGCGTGCGGTCGTTAACTCAGGAAACCGTTGGTTAGGCATTTTGCCATTTAACGGCAACCGGAAATTCGGAATCAGATTCAGGAGGTATAGACTATGTGGCTATTGCGTGTGAGATGCTGCTGAATGTGCCGAACCACTACATGAAGCACAGCGCAATCCTGCAGGCTAAGATGTAGTACGATGTTATACTAACACGGTTACTAAAAAGCGGAGCCGCCATAGAACGATCAGTTGAGCGTCAATACGATGGTACCAGGTGTGTCATCAAATTTCTCCGTTCTCGGGTTATGAAATAGCGTTTAACGTAAGGATGCTAGGAACCCTCGGTTTCTGAGGCAAACTTAACATGCAGGTCATCCGTTTGTTGAGAATATCATTTATTACTCTAAAATATTGAAACGTCAATGGTTTCGGATGCCATTAGATGGCCCCAGGACGTCTATGTACCTTAAATTACCGGTAAGCAACAACGGTAGCAGCTGGGCATGATGAAGTTGGAAGAGTAGCAGCAGTCACATTACATTTTAAACTGTTATTTGTTTCTGATACTGGTGTCTGGTGCTAATATAGGGCTAATTGTAAATTCTTCATACTTTTTATAGTTACAATATATATTTACCTTTGTAAGTAAATCCGATTGCATGCATACTTTTTTTTCTTAGTTGTTATTAAAAACCTGCCATTGTTTATAAACAACGAAGAGTTATTATTAATCAGTGTGTGGTTCAGAAATATGCATTTTTGAAAATTTGAATATATTTTATCGAGATGAACAGTTTTAAGTTATCTGTTACTCCAGTGACAGTATAAACACTTTAAACATAATTTACCCTCTATAAAGTATTATTCCCAAGAAATAGCTTTTATGTAATATATTATCGTATATATACCACATTATATAATATATATCTACATATAATATGTCGATGTTTCAACTATAGTGACCCTAATATATAGTGATTGAATTTGCTTGAAAATTATTGTCCATGCCCTAAGAACATGGATTATGTATGTTTCTATCTCTGTTCTGATAATGACATTAATATACTGTTTCAAGTTAAAGTACTTCATATCTAGTAAAGTTACGAATCAAAATCGTCCTTTTGGCAAGTTACAAACAAGACTATAAATCTAAATAAGATAGAAGGGGAATACTGAATATACGATGCCTCTGTCTTTCAAAAGAAACATTAGGTGTTTTTTCAGCGTTCGACATGGAATTATGTCTTCACGTTGTTTTGTAAACTGAACGTCTACTCAATAACATGTGATTTGGTAGGTTTTTTCAAGAGTTATCAAATTTTAATGATATGGAGTGTAAGAAAGGTTTGTCTTATTATTATTACCAACACTAGTTCTATTGATTCTATTCTCACTGATAATCATTCAAATAAACTCTCTTAATAAGTCCTTTTACAAGATAATAATTCTAAATATCTATACAGATCACGTAGTTTGTAATGCAATAGAAATAAATTTATTTACTAAGAATGAATAATCACACTTTGGAATTATCGATTTTTATATTCATATCAAATAATTGCTAAATTATTAATTAAATAATTGCTAATTTTGCATCCCTAAATTAAATAAAAACATTTCAGGAATATTTTTACTGTCTGTTAAAAAATACATCTTGGTAGAGAGATAATTAAATTAGGTTTTCAACGAGGGCACACAGCAACAGCTGTTGGTACACATTCTGCAACACATGGCTCCTTACTTTAAATGCAAATCGAATGTGTTATTGTGATTTAGTTTTGTTATTCTTGTGAAACTTTATTGATTAATTGCACTACATGTATTAAATGTATAACCTCATATATATTAGGGTCAGCCAGTGTTTCAGTATGCCGTTTTATGAAAAGTAAGAACACATCATGTGCTAAACCATTATTAAAAGTTTGTTAAATATAGTAAAAGTAAAAATGGCAATACGTGACAATTTGGTGAACAACATTTTTTTACACAAATGTATAAAGTATAGCGTATAAAACAAACGTTTGGCTGTACGACACCTTGTAGGCCCATTGATTGATATAAAGTCGTTTTATCGTATGCGCAGTTCAAAGTAAAAGTTCAGTAATTTATTATAACTCAGGGATTGACATTTCAGGAATTAACATGTGAGGATATATAGGCTTCTCTTAAATACACATTGCTTTATTTACACTCTCCGATTCTAAAACTTTTTAATTACATTTTGGAAAAAATTTAATGAACTATCTTAATAACTTTTTTAAATTTTTTAATAATAGTAACAAAAAACATTCCCGTACAACACTACACCTAATATCTTTAAGGTTTATTTCAGCAATATGAAGAACAAAATTGCCTCAAATATTGTATAAGATACATATATTGTTATTCTGGCCTATTTTCATGGTTCTTTTTTAGTTATATATCAAGCATAAGATCAGTCAGTTTTGTCAGATAGTCTTAGGTTAAGCGGTAGTTAATGGTAATTGTTTTATTTTATATATAACTACCATATTGTTACTAATATGTAGATTGTACGATTATAAAAATTATGTATAGTTATACAAAGTTTTGTACAAAGTTATAAGTAATGGTTACAGGTTGAAGATAGATACTTTTCATATATTCATATTATGAGAATTGTAGCTGATAAATGATGAGTTGTAATATTACCAAATTCTGTTCCATTAGAGCAGGTAATTGTTAAATTATTAAGGAGACACACATTCCTAAATACATGCCCTTATTACAGTTTCTCCCCAAACTCATTAGTAAAGGTATATTTTTTTAAGCTTCATCACATTTAAGCAATTTAATTAATTTTCTGCTACATATTTTGTTGGTCTTTAAACGTTCTTTATATAAATATTAAAGAAAGCTAATACACAAAATAATAACTTTCCTTCTTTTTAAATTCTCCCTTAAATTATTAAACTTAGTTTTTATTTCTTGTGGAAAACAGAGGCTAGCTCTAACCTTTATATTTAAGGACACGATTTTTTCTCTTAGTAAATCCTTTGTGACAACGTAACTTGGTAGACATTTACCCCAATCCTCCGTCGCATTGTCATGTTGGCGGGTCGGATTCACGTCAGTAGCTAATACTATTTCGTTTTAATTCAGAATTTACCCTTTTACGCTCTGTAACAAAATTAAAATTTTCAAACCTATGACGTCTAGAATTCTGTGAACGAGTCACGGCGTACGTCACTGTCTATAATTCAATTCTATTTTTTTAGTCTATGGTTTACTAATTTAGTCTAAATTTAGGAATTTACATTATTAAAACGTTGTCTCTAATAAATAGTTTTACATCATTTGAATAATACTTCCGTTAAATTGATAATTTAGTCACTGTTCATGAAAAAGTTATACTTCATACTTTTATACTTTTGTTTCATTGGGAACGTTTTCACCCGGAAAAACGAAACAGAAAGCGATGTTAATTAGACACCGCATTTCCATTTTCATACATTTTTTCCTAAACCACTTTGAAAAATCGGAGGGCAATGGCTCGTTGACGTCTCAAGTCAAGCTACTATATTTCCTGGTTCAAGGTTAAACTACCGCTCCTCCAGTGGTGATTCCCTCATTGTTTCGACAATGACTATGCGTTATAGTGTGATCGTTCAGGCGGCACTTCAGTATTCATTCCGACCTGTTATTGCCTTGATACATCGTTGCAAGTGCAGTACAAAAAAAACGTTTCCTATGCTATAACCTTTATCTTTGGGATTTTTGAGGTTTCCTATTCTTGACTTTAGTCTTCATTTTTTTAAATCTTGAATGATGTTGATCTCTCTAGCATGATTTATCATTTCGTGTATAACTTTAAAATCTTTCAACTTTACAAAACACTTTTTCATTTTAAAAAGCTTTGTCCGTTGCACATTTACATTATTCTAATCATAATTTATATTCATATGCTATTAAAATTTGATTTAACTCTTTGTTCTCATAAAAAATCGTTGAATATTTCGATTTAACATTTTTATTATAACAATGGAATTCCCAATTTAAGATTATTAAGATTAAGCAATTTCGAACTATACAATATTTTCATCTTATTAAAACCAATATAGGACAAATAATTTTATAAGCTTCTCTTATACCCTGACACTCGTAATTTTTTGTATATGACAGAGTACAAAAGTTTCTAACATGACATAGGAGCGTACTACAAAGTCTAAGGAAAATGTGTCCTTGGGTTATACATTTCACAATATGTTGAGCAATATCTTATCATAAGCAGCTATATTATTGTATAGATATAATATCAATATACTTCCTCTATGTGAGGGTCACTTTACAAAGTATACATTAAATGTAACTCTTTATATTTACATTATTTGGACTAAAGTTTGTTATAAAGGAAACTTATTATCCCAAATAATAATATAACTATCCAAAATCATTTAAGTATAACCTCGATTCGCAAGATCTTTTCGAACGCAGTATATTATTTCGGAATATGTTTATATATATCTGATCTAGACACAAATTGTTTCGAATTATAATTACTGGACTATATTGAGACATTTATTGAGAACATAAATATAAGAAAAGATAAAGGCAGATTTTTCAAATAAAATGTTTACTCACAATTTTCCCTTCAAGTCAATACCAAATATTACGACACCATTTTATAAACTATTTAATTATATAAACAAGAGATTTTAGTTAAAAATTTTATTAACATCAACGTTAATAAAGTTACTCTAAACTGCCGCACAAGCGTATAACATGGATTGAACTGTGATGTAGAACTATTTCAAGGAACATACATTCAGTACCTTGCATTCTAGGAATCATCTGTCCACATTAACTTCAAGATCTTTTCTGTTTGTATACGCTTTTACGGTAAGACTAAACTGTGGTCCTACATGTGCACTATATATATATGATATTTTTAAATGATATTATAATTTCTTTATTATTCTCTTGGCCAGAAAAGATAATTCATCTAAACTAATACAACATAATTTTAGACATTTTAGTTTGATATTAATAATTGTAATCTTTCATATGTTACATCAGCAATGCTCTCGTAGAAATCCACAAAATTTCCAAATCACACATCTCCAAAAAAATGCGTTCACTCACACCTTCACGCAATAAAACCGCGAAGATCATATTTGTTGAATTAACACTGAAGCAGCCAGCAATAAATATCGTTTTGGCAAACTACGTTTTTTTAATAGTATTTTTTTAAATAATTTATTTTTTTTCAGGAAGCTTAATTCATCTAAACTAATTCATCATAATTTCTAGAATTAACTTAGTATGATAACATAGTTTGCAATTATCTATCTGTTACAAAAGTATTGCTCTCGTAGATATACACAGAATTTCCAAGTAACATATCTTAAAATAAATTGGTTCTCTCACATCCTTCTCGCAATAAAACTACGAGTTTAATCTCTGTTGATCAAACACCTAAACCGCCAGCAATAAACCACGTTTGAAACCTATAATGTATCAAATTTTATCTTTTATATAAAGTTAAGTGTATAAATTCTGTGAACAAGAAATAATTAGTGTATGTTAATTATCTTGCGATTATAAACCTTTCTAAATAGGCAGCGCAAAGATCTATAAAAGGTTAGACTACAGTTTTCAATTAGTAAAGAAAAAAGATATGATCTCATAAAATTATTTTTACCCTAGTCAGTTGCAATCAGAATATATTCAATAGCTATTTTTATAAAGTAAATGCTACAATGATTGTTAAACCTTATAATAAATCACACTTAGACTCTGAGGCTCTGTGAGGCCCAGCGGCGGTAGTAATGTGACAGAAAATGCAGGACGGTAGTTGACGTTTAGGATAAAAAGCTTTAGAGTGGGGGAAAGCTGTTGAAACCATCGGCCAGTGTAACATTAGGTGTTTTTCAAATATATAGTTTTGAATATATAGTATTTATACGAATTCTTACCTAAAAAAGTGAAATTTCCCAAACGAATAAAATATTCTGATATTTGCATTACACATTTTTAATTGGTAATTATATAGAATAAATATTTGTACCTGCAAGTTGCGTATTTTCATTTTTTATATGATATTTATTCCTGAAGTTATATAATTACCGTAAAAGAGTTCTTAGTAAAATTTAAAGGAGGACAAATCGCTTGGTAAATTTTATCCCATCAAAAAGATTTTTATCTATATACTTTTTGCTTTGTAAATCTCCTTTAAACGTTTTGGGTAAAATATCTAATTTTGTTTGTTTACGTAGCATTATTTACATTATTATCACACTACATTAAAGATTGTTTTTGGACTTGATGAAGCCGGATAATGATAATGCCTCATAATCATGAAATATAAAAAGCCTCAGGTTTCGTTATTTTTACTGTAATTATAAAGTTCTAATTTAAAATGTTTTTCTTATGGTTTCACTTAAATGTCTGACCTATGATTAATAATGCTGAACCATTTTCCCCCTTGTTTAAAAGACATATTTTTGCGATAAGCTTTTAATTGTAATATTAGGACTTATAAATACTGATTTCACCAAGACTAATAGGCTCTGATTTTACCAATAGAATGACCCTTAACACTTTCGATGGATGTGGAGCTTTAGTTTATAGATAAAGGGAACTAAATCTAAAAGAGAAAAAGGTTTGACGCTTTATCTGGAAGAAATAAATTTGGGTACGAATAAATAGTGACTTGCAATTGCTACAAATTACGAAGTAAGTAAAAAAGAAATCTTGTTTTGCCTGTCTCCTAGGTCTTAGTTCGAAATTTATGTTGTGGTCGTAAAAGCCTTTATCTCTTTTAAAACAATTCAAATTTTAATATTTTAAACTTGTGGCTAATGTTTGGCATCCAGAAAATCAAAATTTAATTATGTAAAATTGCCTTTTGAATAATAGTTTACCTAATAATACACGAAAGGAAAAGGGTTTTTCGTTTTCATCACTGCTTCGACATGTATATAAAAGAGTGTAGAGAAGATTTATTGGAATACAGTAGAATTAGGACACTAAAAATTGTTGCAATTCGATTTTAAAATTAGGAAGACTATGATATATCCTATTTATAAGAAGTTGTAGTTACTATGTCTAAGAGAAGGTGACTACTGTAACATTTTGTTTTTCAATTAGTAAAACGTTTTCTTAAACACAGTTTTTCTTTTACCTTTAAGAAAACTTTGTGACAGCCTTATAGAAAATCCCAGATTACAATTTATGTAGTTTTACCTGTTGTAAAGCAGTGAGCATTATTCTGGAAGGAAAATTATTAAAGGAAGTTTCTAAAATAACGTACTGGTACAATAATATTAAGTAATTGTAGTAAGAGAGGGGAAAATATAGTGTATATGAGTGCAATAAATATAATTTACCTTTATATAAATGGATAGTTTAATTTTTGTGAGGAATAGAGAAACATATTTAAACTCATTCAAGGTGAGATGTTTTGAAGATACTAAACAAAAAAAACTTTTCTGTGGAGTCTCAATCGACTGTACTAAACATTTTAAACATTGTATCTTTTTACCTAGGTTGTAACAGTCGGTATTCATAATGTCTTTCTATTTGCCACCATGCTCTAGATCTTTCACTGGAGTCTTTTAACAAAGACTCTGCTAGAGCACGGGTTTACATTGGAGTAGTCAATACTAAGTTCAAGGTTTACAGACTAAAAGTCATCTGGGCAATTTTTGTTCTTCAAGATTTGGCAACATCTGGTTTATACAATGACTGTGTAAAACAACATAAACATTACCTGAGGGTAGTAATAATTATTTAACTAGACCCCAAAAGAAGATTTATATGACCATGAAAAGGGTTGCAAAGTTCAATATGATATATTTCTGTTAACTATAGTTACCAGATTTCTAATATATTTGTTTTTAAAGATAAAATCCACTCATATGCAGATGAACCTACATGAGTGTTTCAATCGGTAAAATTTTACGTGTAAAGTGATTAACTAGAGATAGCTTATTGCAGAAAAATTCAGAAAATTTCAGAAATAAAAATGAATTTTTACGAAATTGCATAAATGAAATAGGTATTTCACTAGTTGTTGTCTACTTACGGGGGAATATATTAACCCAATATTATCGACACAGATTATAAAGGCAAAACAAAGGTATATTTTTGATTAGAATTTCTTTTGCTAGGATCTTCCACAACGCGCATGCGCGTGACGTCACAGCTGAGAAGCGTGTAGGGTTTACTGCAGCAGTGGGGGAAGTAGTAATGACAGTCAAGATGCCTGAAATAATGTATTTAAAGAATAAAAATACATATGGTTAGTTACAACACAGCTATATTTTATATGAATATATACATAAAAATATTATCTGCATTTTACTTTCCACTAATTGTTTACAGTAAATTGAATATGCCCATCGCTGTGATATGAGAAGAAAGAAAGAAAACTTGTATGTAAAAATTAAATTTAACTTTGCCATTTTTATTCAAAATACGTTTATACATTTTTTATAATACCCAACCTAATATAAACCTATCTATTTCCAAGGTTATAGAGAGAGCGTTGCAAGTAAGAATTTTGTCGTGAAAAATTTGTTATGATCGCGGCTTTTAGGCAGCAATAACCTTTCCCAGCATAATTTTAAAATGTGATTATTCAAAGTGTATTTTTTATAATTCCCTTACATTAATTATTAAGAAATTATTTAAAAATTCACTTCCCTTAAGTTACATGTTGAGATAATACAAAATATATTTTAAAGGCCACAGTTAGATATAGGAGTATTTTTACACGTATGTCTTAACTTAGAACACACATATATGTCCCACACAGCATGAGGAAATCTAACTCAATTGAATAAAAGCAATATAGCTTGAAACATTTATTGTTTATTTCTCTTGTTGGAAATGCAGTATTCTATACGATATTTTCATAGAATGATATATAAATGTTTCTGGAAAACTCTTTCACTTTATGGGATATTTTAAACTACAATTGTAACAGGGAAAATACCGGGAAAAAGTATAAATACAACTATACCTTTATTATTAACATTTTCACAGGTCAGTGTTTAACGTTGAAAATCTGTTAGGTTTGTGAGACGATTATTTCTATTGTGAGGGAAGGGGAAAATAATTTCTTTGACAGTTTAAACTAGTCTTGATTTTAGCCAAATTCTGTAGTTGCTGAGATTATTCACGTCGGTAGTTTATATCTGATCTCTGCATTTCTCACCAATAAATAATATTGCAGAAGATGCACGTGAAGGACGATGCGGTCTATGAAACTAAAGACAAAACAGAAAATAAAAAAACTCGGTGCAACAGCTGCGTTAGATTCATCTGCAGGGAACACACTGCACCTTCTTGTCAAGACTATGGTACCCAAGGGCATCAATCGGATGAGGAACTGTAAGGAATTTCATTGCCATTACCCTCAAGTGCTTAGACATATTGTATGTAACTTTTTATTTAAAATCAAAAATGTTTACACTTTCATTTCATCACTATAGTTGTAATAGTATGACAAATTTACTTAAACTTTAATCACATTTTGATTCAAAATTGGCTCTTTCGCTTTACAGCTATTGTAAACATCCAGTACATTTTCTTATTCAGAAATAAGTTTTCTTTCAGAATATATTAATAAACATAAGTATTTGTATAAGAGTCCTCATGTTATGACAACTTATCTAAATGCTTGTTTTTTCAAAAAAATAAATTTGTTAAATCTCAAAATATTTATTAAAATTATTTAATACATATATGTCACAATTAAAACCAATAGGACTGAGGTAAATACACTATACTTAATTACGATGTTTGTAATTTTAAAATAAAATATTGTTGAGTATATTGGGAGAACAAAGAAGCAAAGCCTGGTGTAGATACGGACGAGCTTCAATTATAGGCGTATATGTAACTATGGGTGATACTAACAACTTAAATAATTCATAGTTTATCGGGTTACTTATAACTGTGTTATAGCAACATTATGTATGCTATAATAGTATTTCCCATCGTTTTAATATTTATTAATTTTAGGAGCAGATAAGGTTTTTTTGTCACCGACAACTAGACAATTTCTACTTTTACGGCAACTACATTGACAAATACAACCGTTTAACCATAAAAAAATAAATGTGTTTATAATCTCATTAGGAGTGAGAAATAATTATTGCAAATCAATAAATAATGTAAAAAAAAAACTATTTAAATCAATATGACGGTTTTAGTTTTAACACATGAGAAAAAAGAAACTAAAACGTTATTTCGAAGTGCATTTTTTAATACTGTATTTCTATTGTTCTAGACGGTTTTACGGCAGATATCGATATACTATTTACTTACAAATATAGAGAAGCATAGATAAAGAATAAAACAAATAATTTTAGCTTAAATAAACTAATAAAATATTGATTCATTAAAACATATGTTCAATTAGACTACCAGATAACAAGCATTATACTAACATATATGTTTGCTAGACAGATTCCGAACTTCAAAATTATTGAACAAATAGACTCAACGTTTACTATATTAAGTTCATCAGTGGCATGTAGGCCACGCAGTTAAAAGGTGCCACTCGGTCGGGAAATATGATTATTTACCTAGTAATTGATATTTCAACACTAGGCGACTATTTCTAAGCTAACCTACATATACTGAGGATAGGATTTTAAATACTATCATCCTATATTATCTGATCCGTATCTATTCTGTAAAGCAGGGAACTTTAAAAGAGAATTTTCCGGTATAATCGTATGCATTCAAAACCTCGCCGTTTGCCTATATTTTTTACATAAATATTACTCGCTTTTCGAGTTTCGACAATCGCATACATATGCTTCGCGATTAAATGTTCATGCGCCGGATCCATCTATAGAACTCTGTGGAAAACGCGTACTATCCCCCCGATAAACCGAACTCTGTATGGAATGCTTCTTTACCGAGATCTCGCAATGGCTGTATCGTTTTCAATAAAAATACGCAAATCTTTCTCTTTAATAAGAATATGGATGGTTGAGAATCACAAGAACAGGAAATGGGATCGACTTATCTGAGACTATGCATCAGAAATTTCGTCCTCCAAATAATGATTTGTTTCCTCCGTAAAGATTTCTACCGGGTTGCAGTGTGACTCCTATTTTACTGTGGTTGAAAGCAGGGAGAGAGGGTCTGTGTACGCTAAGCCTTAATTTTGATCGTTTCTTCTCTTCTCGGTTCTATTCAACATTTACCCTTTATTCTATATTGTAGTATAATGTATGAAGATATCTCATTATAACCCTGATAGACCTACATCTCTGGGAAGGAAATGCAAACCTTATGCCAAAATCTCTTCTATTTACTACATCAGAGGGGTTTTCTCGTTTTCTGTTTCTGATATTCAAAACCGTTTTGTACCTTTCGCAGACTTTAATGGATATACCTATATATCCCCTCAAAGGCAAAAAATATATATATAAATATAATGATTCAATCCTACATGCAAATGATACTTTTTAAGGAAACCTGATCAACTACGAGTTTAAAGAGATCCTAGATAAACGAGTGAGATTCTTATTGATGGTTTAAAATTTTCCAATATCTTTTCATGCTTTTGGATGTATTTAAATGTTCGTACTTGGTTAACGATAGTAAATAGAGTAAGGAAGTAACCTACCATAGAATGTCAAATGGTACCGAGACCTATTCCATTGCAACAAAGGGTAAGGCACTTAGTAACACTCCCTAAGAGTTGTTTTAATAAAAAAAACATCCTTTGTTTCACTGTCCCAATTCGAAAGTGGCTAACTCTATTGGTCATCGTAAAAAGGTATCCAGCTACTCCAGAGGTATCAAGAGCTATTTATAAGAAACAAGAATGTATTTTGTGAATACTATTGCGTTAAGATTAAGGAATTACATACACAGATCAAAAGGTACATGAAGGCGTCTTATCATTCGAAACAGGGATAGCACACCAAACATATTACCTTAGATATATTATTATAAAGGTTTTTATCTCTTTCCACCGTATATATATATATATATATATATATATATATAGCTAATAGGAAGGGATAAAATCATGTATATTGTCATAGTGGTAGCCTAAAAGTTTAAATGTAGAGCCGACAGTTCCGACGCGGGAAGGAAGTGACGGCTGGTGTAGGGTGAGGAAACACTGTGATAATGGCTGATGTCCACCATACATTCTCTATATTATAACATTTAACCAGCGTGGTTTAAACTCAACCAACCTTTAATTCTATTCGATGTAACTGTAGAAAAATTTAATTTATATAGTAAAATTGTGTGACTTAGGTATCATATAATGTTTTCCATTTCTTTTATATGATATTTTGTTGGCTTATTAATGTTTAATTATTGTGATCACTAAAAATAAAAAAATAGGAAGTTAAAATGAATTTTTATAATAGGGTTTTGACATTTGAAAAAGTTCATTATTGATAAATAAAAATCATTTTTTGAATACATATTTTGGCATTAAGATATTTATAGTTAGTCGAAGAGAATTGCGTAAATTATATACTGAAACTCAATACCAACGCCTGTAAAAAAACTAATTTACAAAGAAATATTTGTCGGGGATTATCATCAAAGCTTTTTCTTTCAACAATTGCTAAAATTTAACAGACAACACATTTGCTAGTGTTAACTCTCCGCAGATATTTGCCTTATCAACATCGAATCCCTCACAAATAATCTCTATTTATAAACCGATTCCACATATTGAATCTCACTTCCCCACATTCGAAGAATGAAGGACACATAGCTCAACAATATCAGTATCGTCTAAGTATACAGGAAAAACACCAGCATAATGATCATATCTGCGTAATACATAGCACATTTAAAAATACGAAATATATTTCTGGAATGGAAATGCTATTTTAAAAATTAACTTTTACATAAGAAAGGACAATAGTATCGATAAATGAGATGTAACATTTCACTTCACCTATATAAATGCAACATATATTTACTATCATGCCAAACTGTATCGTACTACAAACCAAAAAAGTATGGTGGGTATCTATCACTCAAAAACAGGGAAAATATCGCTGATCCTATCACCATATCAAACGATTATTTATAAATACAATAGTGAAATATCGATTTCAGTAAGGATATGACACAGTTGACAGACTAGCGCTGTAGAATAATCATTATTTGTGATGGGCAGAAAACAAAGGTCGTTTTTGAAACTCTATCCTCACTCTTTACATCACAGAAACATCACTAGAAAACCGGGATCCAGGCAACAGAGATATGGACATTAAAAAAAAAAAATATCTCTATTATACCGAATGAGGTAAGAAATTGTTTAATTATAATATATAGTAGCTTCGTATATTAAAGACGTTGTTAACCAGTTATAAATTTTTCAAGCAGAATAAAAGTAGTAGCTCTATAATTTTCATCATTTCATGTTTATCGCTGAAGTGCTAAAATAAATATATCTTGGAATCACAGAAGCATTCGGTAAGAGGTGAATGAAATTCGAAGAATTTCTCTTCGGATGAAAAATGAGATTCATCAAAAATGTATTACTGTAATAACCACGAGCAATCACGGATTATATAAAACAGAAGGTAATGGAACTAATGGGGAATAATATTGGAACTAAAATTTTAAAAAAAATAAGATTTCAATAAATATTTAAAACTTTATCATTTGTTCGAAATGTGTGAGAGGAAAACAAATAAATAATGTGTCAATGAATATTTATTCGAAAATAAAACTAAACAAATCGGGTTTATTTTAGGTTTTCAAGGGTTAGGTTTGTAACAACTGTAGTTGTTTATGCCGATAGGTTTTCGTTCAACTTTTAAATAAAGTTGTACATAGTGAAATACCATTGTTATATAATCATCATATTTTTTTGGGATTATTAGTATACATTTAAGTTACATTCTCTCTTCTTCATATGATTAAAACATTATTCTTCATAGTTGCGCTTCGGATCAACTCGTTATCAAAAGTGTAAACTTTACTCCTGTACTAACAAAACGTGAAATCGTGTCATAATTAAAATAAGAATACAGTCTAGAGTTTTGATAATGGAGTTAATCCAATTAAACTTTAAGTATGGTATTTCTTTGTTATAACTCTTTGTAGATTTATTGATTATTTTATAGAATTACGACATGTTGTCAACTTAAAATTTTAAATTTACAACATAAAAAATATAAGGATCACCATTTTTATTCAGTATAAACAAGAACGCTACCTGCAATCAAATTAAATATAATCTAAGTAATTTTTTTTTTATCATTTAAAAACACGATTATATAGAGGTAAAGATATTCTCATTAATAAATTGTGCAAATAGTAGTAATAATGTGGAAATGTATGAATCGGTCACCTACAATTCAATTAAATCCCACTTTCCCTCAATTATTAAGTTTGAATTATTTGTTACAGCAACAGTGAGAGGAAATAGGATTGCATAGCTTTACAAATGTTCTCAAATTAAAATCAAATCGTGTTAATAACCTACTCTCATTGCAGTATAAAACCATAACAGGCTACAATTGTTCATATTGGTAAACTATTCCAAATAATTATTACGAGTTATTCTGCTTTTAATATATGCTAGATCAAAAGAGAATCATATATTGAAACCCATAGTATCTTTAAGTACTAGGTTCAAAAACTGATATTTGACCCTTGTTTATGATTAATTTGAAATATACGTTTTTCTACTGTTAAAAACTGTGCCAATAGTTTTAAAACTATTTTTAGTTTAGAAAAGGTTTGAAAAAGTACAAATGAAGATATCAGACCTGAATGAGGACGAAAATTTAGTCGTCGAAACGTTGTCAAATTTTTAATAAATCAGGTTTCTTTGATGCACGCAACTGAACTTGTATTTAATTAATTTGGGGGTATACACTTCATCATAATAAATATGTTCTAATTTTAAAACAAAAACCTATGATCTATTAGAGGTTCGGAAGCTTTGAGTATGCTAACGGATATTTGTATTTCATATTCTTTAGAGACTATTTGACATTGTAAGGTTTTGTAAAAGTTGGGAGAGTACTGCTGTTTACTACTGTTTACTATTATGTAAACATTAACAAATTTTATAAGAAATGTGTCCAAGTTTACGTTATACTAATACACAAAAGATTAATTAATCACACACAAAACATATACTTTAGAAAATTATTAACATATACCTGTAAAAATTGCACCGTCAATTATGTAAAATATTTTTTTTATCTAAGGCTTAACAATTTCAAATTGTAGAATATTTCAAATGGCAAAGGTACACCGAATTCCCCTGGTTCGCCCCATAAAAGGCTACATATTGGGTAAATTTAAGTTTTATGTGACTTTAGACAATGTTTATATTTTGTGTTTTATAGACTTTATATGCACAATGTTCGTATCCCCCATTTTTAAAGTCATTTGATATCACGGATTTTGTAGCCTAAATCTTTTAGCACACTTTTACAACATATATATTTAGCGAGCATATAGTAACAGACAATTTTACTATCAAATATATATCGCATTTATTAGTAAATTCATTATGGCGTACAGCTGGTAGGGCACTATCTATTAATACACATTTAGATGCAATGAATTGTTTTTAGTTTATTATTTTAAACATTAAATTATATTATAAAATTAAACTATTAGTAATACATTTTTAGAAAAACATTTATTAGAGGGCATTTAGTAGCTCGTTATAGGTAGTTTGCACTTGGTAGCGCTCTCTTAGTAACATACTAATATGCTAGTATGTATTAATACGAATTTGAAAATACACTCTTGCTATTCCTCATTAGGTAGAGCAGTTATTAAAAAAATACTTAAATAATAATACTTAATAATAATACATATTGCCGTAAACAATTCATTAGCCGTCAACGAATCCCATTAGGGAAGCATAATACTTTTATAATATTTCAAATCTCTATTAATTGGCACTTGTTATGGACCCATATCATAATTTTCCAAGTAAATTTAGTATGAACAACGATTCTAAGGTATAAGGTAGTATGAACAAGGAAGAATTTGTTAACTATGGTCTGATCCCTTGAAAAAACGTTTATATATATATATATATATATATATATATATATATATGTATTTATATATATATATATATATATATATATATATATATATATTTATATATATATATATGAATATGTGTATGTTTATTTCAACACTACTCAGACTCCTTGAATTATCTTTTTAATCTTTATATTACCTAGAATTGCTAAATTATGTAAACTGTGCTACATTCTTAAATCATGCCTTTAACTAGAATATTCGTAGATACACCAGTTGTAGCGTACCCCCTTATCTCAGAATCTCTTAAAGAGTTTTGTAAAATACGGATGATTGAAAAGAGTCGAATTTGCTGAAAAATGTTACGACATGTCATTCGACAAAATATTAAAAAAAAAAAATCGCAGAATTTACAAATATATTAACAAATAATACTTCAAATACAAACTATATAACTTCAACTTTGTAACAGATATCAAATCGGAGACACTACTTTCGGCTGAGTAATGTGTAAGGAACTGCTTGAACTGATGTTTACTGAATGCGTTTTAATTTGAGAATCCAATCTTACAAAAGATCGCTGTTCCACAGCTCCTATCCGTAATCCTACTGTTTTGTTGCAGTTATAGTATAATCCATATAAACGCTATTGGTCGTCTTTGTCGAAGCGTCTTTTTCGGCCCAGTAAGTATAAAGCCTATCTTTATCTACAGTTGGTCCATCTACTTGACAAGGTTTTTCAACTGAATGTATACTATCAGTTACGTGGAAACCATTTAGGTAATTGCTACTTGCCCCATATCATTGCGTCTTACATAGCGTTCCACTAATAAACAACAGTTACTAAAGTCAATAGATATTGATGTTTCTGGATAAATTCTGCCCCATCTGATTATCTATGTAAATAACACAAACAAGTTTGTAACCGTTCAACTCCGTTACGCAACACTCGACTATGTGTTATAGGACACTCAGGACTATGTTATACATACTTTGTTAATACAGATAATAGTATATTTTTCGATTTGAAATGTTTTATTGCTATAAATATTAACCTTTGTTTTACCCTACAATAAAATAAATTATAATCATAATAATATTTTAACTCAGTTATATTTTAAAAAGATGTAGAGCTGCAAGTTTAGGTCTTTTCAAATACAAGAAGTAAAAGAAATACACGTCCTGCTTTATGGTAGTTAATTACACTACATTAAATGTATGTCTATCACATGGAGTCAAACAAAATATGACAAAAATTAAGTTTACCTGTTCTAAAATCCAAGTTAGTTTATTGACCTTTAGTATCGGCTGATACTGTTTTAAATGTTAATACCATAATTTCAAATTGTTTATTTAAATTAGTAATTAGTGAATGTTTTTTCATTGTATTTAAAAAATGAGTTTTCTCTATAATGGTTCTAAATTGTTATCACAAATAATATCTGTCCATATTTATTTCAGTATTTACTCTATAACTTAATTTGCGAATTTAAGAATCTGTGAAGATGTATGGATGTTGTAGGAAGTAAAATATGTATTTTTGTAACAATGTAATGTTTTTATATTTCCAGCATTACTTAATTTGCCACCACCACTAGAAAGGTGCTTTGAATGTCGTCAGTTTAGCTAATGCTAAGTGCTGTCGAAAGATATACATGTTGACTCCATTGCCTTTAAGTCACGCTTTGCACTAACAGACTCCTGTAAGCTAACGTTTGTCCTAGTTCTCAGTCAAACGGAAACATCTTTATTTTCATTTCTGTAGAAATACAGAAACTTCTTCGCAATCACTGAACAAGTGTTTTTTCTTTCGACAGTTTATAAAAAAGATGTGAGATTTATGAAACCTTACATTCAAATGATACATATATAGAGTACATGTTAACATTAACACAGATACACAAAAAACACGAGCGCGCATATTTATTAATATTTGTGTATGAATCTAGTAACTAGTTATTGTCTATAAAGATTTCTAAGTTTAACTTCTTCAAACGAGTATAGCCGAGTATTGTTTTAAATGTTTAAATAGGCAAAGTCAAGTTGAAGGAATTGCTAGCATATATTGTAATAAGTAATTTGATAAAATCAGTAATTAATACTCAAAACTTTTATAACCGTACATTGTTTATTTTAATAAAATTATTTTTCTTAAAAAAAAAAAAATGTGAACTTGAATCTAACGTATCTTTATCCGAAACATTTGGATACGCAGTCAAACTATCTTGATCATATCGGTAGATGTGATTATAACCGTAAACTATAGAACCGGTAAGTCTTATAGGGTTTAAATAATCATTCGCGCATGAACTATCTAAGTTAGTGAGATTTTTCAACTAACTTAATACATTGCAAACAAACAGGGGCTTTACACTTTTGAATAATTACTCATGCTATATTTCAAATTAAAAATATATATTTATTTCAGGTAAAAATAACACAATGTCACAGAAAATGTAATTGAGTAGAATGAAATTGGTCATAATAAATAATCATTCGTATCTCAATAAGGAAGGGTAGTTGAAAGAATCACCAAGTATTTAGAGCTCCTCCAATTATCATCGTACTTAAAGTTAGATTAGAATTTATATATTTCCCCGAATGTAAAATATAATAAAATCAATGAAAATAAAAACAAAAATCTGATTGACCTGACAGTATACATTTCATCCATGTTAATTTAAAGGGACATGCAACGTAAATGTAAACAAGGTCAACAAATATTTTGATGCGTAATTATCTCAATGTAAATACACTAGAAATTCACTTCAAGTTGTAATTAGGTTTTGAAATATGGTAAATTCAACTTGAACTCAACTTGAATCTACAAACTTTAATATATAGTCTATGTTTAATAATATTAGGTAAACATTATTACACTGCTACTATTTATCTCCCATACACAGGAAATATCTGAAACCACATTTACCTGCAGAAAAATAGGTAATCTAACGAAATACATGCGTACATTGAAGTGCATTTATTAGTTATTTATAGCCTCCTGTAGCCATTAAATCGACTACAGTAAAATCATTATCCTTACGATCACGACAAGGTTTGATAGAGGCTCTTTAGAACTGAAAATAAAATACAAATCTCTGCAATATAAAATAAATATAATTAACTTGAATTGTATCATATGAAAATGGAGTTTTTGTAAAATTTTAATGTAGGAAGAAAATTATTTATTACTGGAAAACACTTTTACTTCTTACTTTCCGAGATGCATATAATCTTCCTTGCTTATTCTGCTTTTCATAAATATATATTTGAATATTGGATAGGTATATTTTACTTAAAAAAAAAACATGAAAATAGCAAAAGAGATTGTTAGGCATTATATGACTAAATGATTAAGCTTTCCCTCAATATCTGAACCTATAACTAGATAAGAATGAAAATAAAAGGTTCAGGTGTTTATTATGAAAAGCGTGATTAGTATATTCATAAGGTAATCATGAACATAAATTATAAATAGTATAAAAGTCTTTAAGGTATGAAATATCTGAATCTGCAGTAGTATTTTGAAAAGCTATTAAAATATCCCCATCCTTTAGAGAACTAAATGGGAAATAGGGATACTCTATTATATATTATTGTAAGGTAAAAATGGTTTCGTTATAGGATGAAATATCAGAAAAAACAGTAACTCTCGAAAGTATTAGTGATTGTTGGAAGAAAACTGGGTAGACTTAAACAAACCATATATCGCAAATAGTCTACATCTTGCATTATTAGAATTGTATTTTATAACAGGGAGTGATAAACAACTGATTTACGAAACGAATCTGGAGAAACGTTTAGGTTTTCCAAGTCAGATTAACCATAATTAAGTAGAAAATTTCATTTATGTAGAACATTTTACTCAAATCTACCTATTTCCTGATAGGTTTATTGGAAAATATAATACTTCTGCTTATTCGTAACTGATCAATACTTAATCAATTAAAACTAATTTTAACAAAATGTTCAATTCTATACTAATCTTGGTATCACAGAACTGTATATCATCACGAGAGGGAAATGGAAATTTATGTAATTAGGTCTATTATCACAATTTAATATATTACTGAAGTGCCATACATTATTTATTCAGATTAAATAAATGATGTAAAGCGAGGTTATTAAGAAAAAAATATTGTAATAATAAATTGTAAGGATTTTAATTGCATATCTATTTTATATCCATTGAAATAATCATATATATGCATTCAGTTTAGGTTTTTTATTTACTATAAAGCAGCTAGAAAAAATTAATTATCTAATGTTTTCTTTAATCAAAGTGAAGTAAGTAAATAATGCCAATGTGTTATTTCTTAGTATAGGCAAGATTTAAATGAATTAAAAATGGTTTCGAAAAACAGTCTGGAAATCTCTTTTGATTGTACCCTAATAAAAAAAGAACATGGTATATTACATTATTATTTCATAAATTTGATTGATAAACGAAAAAAAACATTTACACTTTGTAAAATTTTCCCTTTATCTGATACTGCGGACGAGACACAATGTAAATTGCAACTTTTGTGATTAATTTCGCCGCAGCTTGTGACAGGTCGGGGCTTGGAATAATTACTTTGCCACGTTTTAGGTTTTTATGTCGTAGCTTTTCTACATTTTAAACATTAAAACCATATATCTACTAATTAAAATTGTTTTCATAAATGCTATAAATACAACGTAGAAAAATGTTTAGCTTAAAAATTCTCCTTTCACGGCGACTTTTAGTTTAGTGAAACTCATTTTTCCAAGTTCAGGATTGTAGAGTTTTTTTAGACAAAAGACATGTCTCCACAAAATTATAGGAGAAGGTAGATTCCGGATTTACTACGTGTGTAATACTAGGGCTACCTGATAAATCACTGTGCTATGAACTATGTTTGCCATATCTTACATGTAAAGTCAAGTAAAACATGGCTAGTTCATTACACAATATTTTTTTCTTTTATTCTACAATACTTATAATGTATTAAATAATTATTAATTGTTACTGAAATAAAATAAACGTTTAAATTTTTCCCATAGTATGCTATTCATGACCTTGCATCAAGATTATATTTTCGATTAAGGTTTACATAAATGTCTTATAATATTAGCTTTCTGAACTATAATATTTTTGTTATTACATGCAAAATCCCGCAAGGTATATGACTGATGTAAAATCAAAATTTAATAAAATTATCCTATTGTTAATAATTTCAGGCTTTGTAATTATGATGATATATCTTTGCTTTAAATTAAATTACTAAATTATTTGTTTGTATAAATTGTTTCTTGAAACTAAAGTATTATCTGCAGAATGTATAGATTTTTAAATTATAAAGACAAATGTATTTATTTTAAAAACAATGTATTCCTACTTTTTTTTGTATTTAAAAAATTGTTTCCTAAATTCAAAAACTATTTTTTTTCCATAAATAAAAAACCAAATATTTATAAGTCCAATTTCGCTACCCATTGTATTAATAATAATCATATGTTTCCTAATGTAAATAATATGAAAATTATAAAAGAAATAAGTAAAGGGTTAAAAATGAACGTATGTGAAGCTTTTGAAATTAATAAGCATAATATTGATAACAAATTGATAGATGAACAAATTCAAATACGTTCTAAATTCCATACTATAAACAATGTATATAATGTTGTGGCAGCAGTGGAATAGTTTTGGCAATATTGTAAAACAATTGGCAACTGTGTAATTCTTTATCTAGTAACTTCATATTTGTTAGACAGTTCTTTTGTCATTCTTAGTAATTCCTGAGGATGTTGGTAAAGTCAACCAATGAAAAGCTTTGAGTGTATTATTCAATAAATTATTCCTGTAATTGTGTATAATATTTAATCTTGGAAATATATATATATATATATATATATATATATATATATATATATTTAATAAATTAGGATTTTGTTCTGTGAACAATCTAAAAATTGCTTCATTTTCAGAACTTCAGAGTAACTGAAGAAAACTCGACAACTCCACAGAAGGTATTATTTGAATAAAATATTTATTCTATTGATTATAACTGATGAAAAGTCGTTCTAGTTCCTTCTATGATATCATTATTTTGTAAGGTGGCCTAGTTTGGAAACAAGATAAGAATTTTTCAATGATCGGTAAAGAAAATTATTATAGAGTAAATAATTAATTCCTTTAATATATAAATAATTTGATATTTAATGAGGTTTTATATATAATAAATATTTATTTGTTTCATTTTAGTAATTAATTTATTAGGTGTAATGTATATTTTACCATATTGTATACCTATGATATTAGATTTGTTGTTCTACTTTTAGGAACTTTACGAACATAATAATGGACTTTTAATGAAAAGTAATATCCGTAGATAAATAAATGCTCTCAAAATGATTTCAAAGTGAGCGTTTTTGACTAGTGTATCGTTTTGAACTAAAGAGAAATAAAGAAAAATAAGAAAAATAATTCTCAGGGTTGGGTATAATAAATTATATTATTTAAGTGTCTTCGCAATTAGATTTATCTTTCCTCTTATCAGCCTCTTTGCATTTATGCTAAACACTTATATTACTTGTAGTGTTTCGATTTACACCGTGTATTGTTTACATGTCGCATGGCAGTTTGTTTCGAATCATTTATCAGGTAACATTACATCCTTGTCTAAATAGTAATGGGCGTCTCCATCCCAGCGTCATTTACTACCCTCATTTGCCTTTGCGATCTGTTTTTTAAGGGTTTCCACTGCGTAGTTTCTGATAAGGCAAGATAAATTAAATCTTCGTTACACCACTCTAGACGAATTCTTCCATTTCTGATTTTATTACCGCTATCTGATCAGACTTGAGTAAATACCAATTACAAATAAAATTCAATTATCAGAGAAGGAAATTGAATACGGAGAGTTTAATTAGATAACAGTATAATTACAGGTAATTTCCTTCATGATGCACACTAAGGGGCATTGGGGAAACTACAAATAGGTTTCTATGTGACATTCATCATTTTATAATTATATTTTCTATAACCTATGAAGTTCAGTTGTTGTAAAATAAATATGTAATGATGTATTAGTATACCTTTCTGATAGGCTCTACACAAATGCGTTACTTTTGTTTCTGCTACTTAAGGATTGTAATAATTTTTTAATAATTGGTTAGCTAATTAATTTTCTAATTTGTTTCAAGTAAATTGATGCTATATTTAATACAAGAGGGTAATTTGATATGTTTTCTTTCTTGTAAAAATGGAATCGCAATACATATATTTAATTCAAATGATACATTAAATTTATATCTATTCAAGAAATATTTATAATAGTTTTATGAATGACAGGGATGATTTGTCTCGCAACTGAGGTTACTACTTCTACGGTCACATATATTCTGTTATTCAACCGGAACACAGCGTGAAAGAAATGAACTAGTTTGTGTTTCGGAATCTAATTGACGAACATTTAATATGACTTGCATTTTGTTTCAATGCAGGTGAAATAGTTGAATTACAAAATAATACTATAATTGTGTGACTAATATAATGTTGCATTATTCTGCACTAGAAATTGATACATGCTAGATGCTAAGTAATATAAACAAAACAATTTTAGCGAATTACTACATAATATATGTAAAACAAAAAAAATTGTACACTAGTTTTTATTAAATAATTAAAAACAATTTAATATATAATTGAAAGAATTATCTATTGAGAATAACTCTAGTAGCCGCCTCTAAAACTTGGGTCATACAACGTTTTACATTTATATGATACAGTGGTGCCTAGGTTAAGTAATATAACAAAAGACAAAGGTCAACAAAAGTCTACGAAAAATATTGATTCATAATACTTTATAGAATGGGTAGAAAAAAACCCTTGACATCACTTGTAGAAATTATGATTACTATACTATTCTCTAGACGACATAGATGATATGTATTTTGAGAAAATAGCTGTTAATGATATTAAATATATACATTTAAAAATATATATAGTAAATATTTTTTATCATTGCCGTGGTGAAAGAAATGTTCTGTTGGTCGTAAAAGCAACAGTGAAATAAGAAAACATCACAAAGCCTAACAATATTCGCATTTATTTTATTAGCTATTATGTTTCATCTTGTGTATATTTCGGCTACCAGGTAAATACCTTTAGAGGTAGGCAATTCCCTACCTGTGTATACTGGGTATATTGGGTACTGTGGCTTCACAATTAGGCCTATAGAGCCGGCTTACCATAAGCAAATAATTCTCTCTATCGACGCTATATTGTGACATGTTATGCAAAACATGGGATAAACAACTAGGTAAACAGAAGTAGATAAAAGAAGGAAATACAAAATAAAACACTTGCCGATTGGATTAGATTAAGTTAAGACCTAATTACGCTTTTCTGAAGTAAAGTAAATACAATCTGGTATAAAAGATTCCCTGGTATATTTTTCACAAGATATCTAATGGTTTGATGAAATAAGTCTGTTAGATATAGAATCTTAAGCCCATGTACTATTCACACACACACACTCACTCACACACACACACACACACACACACACACACACACACACACACACACACACACACACACACACACACACACACACACACACACACACACACACACACACACACACACACACACACACACACACACACACACACACACACACACACACACACACACACACACACACACACACACACACACACACACACACACACACACACATACACACACACACACACACACACACACACACACACACACACACACACAAACACACACAGGTTTGTATGAGAAAATCGGTGTGCCGCAGTTAAAGACTATCCGGCTAACCGAGGACTCCATAATTTTCCGAAACCGCCTAATGAGGTCTCGCCCAATTATACCTAAAAAATTGAATAGTTCGACAATAAATTATGGTGATGTGTTAAGTTTGAAATTCTGAATCAAATGGTATAGGTTTTTTATTTCGGAAATGAATTTTAGAAATTTGCACGCTAGCGAGGTCTTCCTGTTTTAGAACCTACTACTGGGGTCTCAGCTCCACTATATACTGTGAAATGTGTTCATAAAATACAATACAAAATTTTAAAAAAATAGATATTGTAATTATATTAGCCTATAAGTCGGGTTTCAATAAATTATGAATCTTGGATAAATTTTTTTCACTTTTAAAATTCGTAATTATTATTGGAATATAAATTCAAGTATTCTATTTGTATTTACTGATAATTTAAATTTCCAGTATTTTGAAATTGTAAAATAGTAGGCCTATACATTAAATTTTACAACTAGATGTATGATTTTGCTCTAGATGTAAAATTTTAGAATGATTAAAGCGCTATTTTTAATCCAGTAAAATGATTTAATAAAAAAATCTATAAATTCTAATGTTTGTACAATTTAAATAAAACCTCTGTTGACCGGATAATGAACCGCCTAAGACCTCATTTGTAGGTTAAGAAAATGCCGATTCCTCGCTAAGCCGTTACTGTACCGCACCAATTTCAGGTATATGAAACACATTTAAAAAATTTAAGACGTTACAACTAATATTACAATAATGTCTCACAGCATCATTTTCAGAGCTATGTTATATACTCCATTAGCTCTAGTATGTATTATGTTCTGGTAATATAACTGTAATGGCATTTATTTAAAACATATTAACAAGCAAAGTTTGTTTTATATTTGTTTAATATAAATTACAATATTTTGTCGATTGTTGTTAATTAAAAAATTAGACCACGGTTAGTTTGTTCAGTTGATCTAGGAAATAAGAGTTAATGTTGAAAACAGGATTCCTAAATGCTCGCGATATCTTGTACTTTTAATGCCGAATATGGAGGTTTATACATGTATACCAATGGGTCCTGACGAAATGACAATAACCGGTTACAGTTACAGATGACTTTTTTCACAAAATAACAATCCGTTCTAGGTGTCTAAACAATTTCCTGGGATATATCCGCATATTACAAGATCATTTTTCTTATAAACATAGGCTACTGTTACCTATTTTCTTTTGATTTCATACAAGTCGTCCTAGTATTATTCATTACAACCCTATAATATTATAGCACTTTATGAACAAGGTGGTTATTTATTCAAGGTGATTTTGGAAACTCACTGTTCACTAAAAAATTTACTTTATATTCACACGAATTTTTAGTTCACATGTTAGACACGGCACAGGACGGCACATTTTCACAATTAACTCTTTCTAACTAACCTGTTCTTGTTAACATTCTCAACCCCTACTATAGATATTTTTGGCTAACGGAGAGACAGATGTTCAACCCTACCATAATCTTTACCTGGATTCTCTCTCTCTTTTCAAGTACAAGAAACCACCCTGTCTTATACATCAAAAATTAGTTAAGCAAATATATTCAAGACCTTATTTCTCTTTATAACTTAAACCTAATATTCTAAATTCCAATTATGTAATTTTAACGTCTATCACTATGCGGATGTTTTTTTTTTTAATGGCTATGGTCGACACTTCACTAGATTACAAAACAAATATTTCATTTAGAGCTCCGAATTTTAAACATGTATTTTAGTATTTCTTTACTTTCATATATTCTTAAATAAATTATATAAACTACTTGTAAACTTTGCTAGTACAAGTTTTATAACGATTGAATCCTGAATACTCAATATTTCAATGCTGGAATATTAAGCTCTTATTTCAGAGTTTATAAAATCAACAAAAATAAGTGTTATTGTTGAAAGTCATAGACGTATTGCAGTATTTAATTTGATTAATACATGTATTGCATATTCTTCAAAATAAAACAATATTTCTCCCGCATAGCGTAAAGTTTAACTACCAGTTCTCATTATCCATCTAAATTTCAAATTTCATTAGAAATTTGGTTAAGAGTTGAACCAAATACCACTTAATCGATTATATAAAATGATTTTTATTTTGTACAGAATAAATTTCTTTTATTTTATAAAAAAGGAGGAAAATTTATTTGATGCTACTAATTAGATGAATTAGAAAACACTGTAAAACCTATTAAAAATGCTATATGAATTATTTTAGGCTATTAAAATTAATGATCAAAAATATTTATCCGTTTGAATATAAGAAACCTATTAATAATCAATAACCGTGTTAAACATATTAATACAATACTAAAATACATGATTACCACTGTAAATGTAATTTTATGTCAAATGCGAGTCTTATTATTTTTTATATATTCAGTCAGTTAAATCTAGATATATGTTACTTATAAGTTACTGTGGATTGTTATAATAAATAAGATGCCCCCCTTTGCGTATTCAAAGCCTCCTAACAGATTAGTGATACCTTCTATATTCAAAACCTACTAATAACGGCCACCTCCCTTGTATATTCAAAAGTTACTAATAGATTAGCTGCCCCGTTTGCGTATTCAAAGCCTCCTAACAGATTAGGCGATACCTTCTATATTCAAAGCCTACTAATAATGGCCACCTTTCTTGTATATTGAAAAGTTACTAATAGATTCAAATCCTTTGCGTATTCAAAGCCTACTAACAGGTTACGTGATACTTCTATATTCAAAGCCTACTAATAATGGCTACCTCCCTTTTATATTCAAAAGTTACTAATAGATTAGCTGCCCCCTTGTATATACAAAGCCTACTAATAAATTGTCTGCCTCCCTTGTATATTCAAAAGTTACTAATAGATTAGCTGCCCTCTTTGCGTATTCAAAGCCTACTAACAGATTACTTCATGCCTTCTATATTCAAAGCCTACTAATTATGGCCACCTCCCTTGTATATCAAAGGTTACTAATAGATTAGCTGTGCCCTTGTATATTCAAAGCCTACTAAAATTTTCTGCCTCCCTTGTGTATTCAAAAGTTACTAATAGATTAGCTGCCCCCTTTGTGTATTCAAAGCCTACTAACAGATTACTTGATGCCTTCTATATTCAAAGCCTACTAATTATGGCCACCTCCCTTGTATATCAAAGGTTACTAATAGACTAGCTGTGCCCTTGTATATTCAAAGCCTACTAAAATTTTCTGCCTCCCTTGTATATTCAAAAGTTATTAATAGATTAGCTGCCCCCTTTGCGTATTCAAAGCCTACTAACAGGTTATCCCTTCTATATTTAAAGTCTACTAATAATGGGTACCTCCCTTGTATATACAAAAGTTACTAATAGATTAGCTGCCCCCTTTGCATATTCAATCCCTACTAACATATTGGCTGCCTCCTTTGTACATTCAAAAGTTACTAATAGATTAGCAGTCCCTTTGCAAATTCAAGCTTACTAATAAATTGTCTGTCTCCCTTGTATATTCAAAAGTTACTAATAGATTAGCTGTTCCCCTGTATATTCAAAGCTTACTAATGGACTATGTGTCTCCTTGTAATATAAAGCTTACTAATATATTAGATGGGACAAGGATTGCAATATAAGACTTATAATAACTGATATCATATGATATAAAAAAAACAGCTGATTTTATGTTATAGGTTATGTGGTAGAACAGCTGTTTTAACGCAAAGTTTATGATACTTTATTTGATAATTTATGGTGATAATTGTTTTTGAAAAATTAATCCATTAAATATATTTAATAATACATTAATTTTAGTTTTACACGGGATGAAATCCTATCATAAAAGGGGTAAGGTTGATGATATAGGTAATCCATTCTATTTGGCGTAATTTAAGTGATAACGTGATTAGATAAGACAGCTGATTTTATGTTATAGGTTATGTGGTAGAAAAAAAATAAAACAATCTGATATATAGGTTTATTTATTTTTAAATGAACATATAGATTATTCTAATGTACGAAAACATTGGTTATTCTAACGAAGATTAAAGCAGCTGTTTTAACTTATAGGTTGTTAGTTTATTTATAAAAAGATAAATAAAGTAACATTTTTCGCTGGTTATCTAAGTAGGAATTGACCTTATAAAAATAGGAATTTTTGTTTATATTACTTGTATTAAATAAAAAATCTAACTAATATAATAATGGTAAAAACGATTGAGTGATACAAGGAAATTAAAATGTTCGAGTAAATAATAAAAATAATAATATTTGAAAGAAAGTAGCGAGATAATATCTCTGGCTCTCTATGTATGTGGATTGACCCATACATAAATAATTAGAGCTACTGAGAACTTTGGGGCAAGCTATTTCAGAACTAGCCAGTGCTTGTAGTACGAAGATATTCCGGTAGATCAGTACTTGTAAAATACCGCAAAGTATTGTTAAATATACCGTAATAAGAAAGTGGTATCTTGGAAACAAACCTTCCCGAAAAAGTCGTAACGAACTTATTCTGAGAACTTATTCCAAGTAAATCTTAGAAATGATGCGTACAAATTGGATTCAAGAAAGGTACATTCAAAATAATTCAATGAACGGTGATAATACAAGAAATAATAACTAACAAACAGTTCAAATAACGTGGAATTAGCTGTCTATTCACATTCAAAATATATGTCTACATAAACTAGTGGTCAAGAATACATTTAGCCATGGCTTAGTGTAGTGAAGCATGACTGTATACATACAGTGCTTGTGTTAATTGCAAGATTAGGTTATTTCAGCTGTAATAATGCCAAGACTACGCGAAGCATTAGTTTTCTGCTCTTATTGCGCCGGCATATAACATACTTGGCCCGGTCATTAGAACAGTCGTGGTTTCATCTAAAGAGGGCATGGATGCCCTGTGTGGCTTATCCACTAATACATTCTCTGAAGGAAAAAGTGTTAATAGAACATTTGTGTATTACTTACGATTTGATGGAAAATTCCATTTACATATAATATTTTAAATAACCATATCAAACACGATATTAGTCATATGATAAGAAAACTACCGGAGGAATATGAGACAGCAGGCTCAACAACGGACATTCTAAAATTTGATTATCTAATAGTAGGCAAAGACGAGATTTGGGACTGTAGCTTAGAAAACACTGTAATCAAGAGGGTACCAACCTCCAAATATCTAAGGGCGATTTGTAATAAGAATTGCGATAGTAAGGACGACTAAACAAAGTTAATCAGTGAAACTAACTTTAAACACTACAGTTCAGAGGTATGGGATGTTACGAATGCTAACAATAACAAACTCATGACGATGGAAATGGACTACTTAAGACGACGCTACGTGAATCAAGACTTGAAAGGGTTAGAAATAGACAAATACGTAACGAAATGAAAATGGATAAATGTATAAGGGAGGAGATAGAAAGAAGACAACTAAAATGGTTTGGACACGTAAAGACGACGGCAGAAGATGGCCTCCAAAGGTAATAGAGTAGATTCAACCTGACAAAAGAAAGAGACGACGACCACGAAGAAGTTGGCATGATGGCATCGACGAATTAATGACCGGAAGAAACCTAAAAGAGGCATAATCTATGTCAAAAGAAATTGGAATTTGAAGCAGAGAAGTGGCAACAGCTGTAACAGATCCGTTATAAAAAAAAATAAGTACATAATCTCACCCACCCTTCTGTATGGACCCTGTAGAGAGCAGATCTTCTTCAGATATCTAATACACTTCCTTGTAGGAAGAGGGATAATCAAGGACCGATGAAATAAGGCAGTACTACGAACAGGGCAATGTTCCTTTAGGAAAGGGGAAAAAATGGTGCGTTGTCAGGTTAGGTTCACTCATACGTATCCTTGCTTTCCGCCAGAATGAAGAGGTACCCGACTACCGCTACACAGGGTTTTAACGGAGTTTTTGTCCTAAATATTCTTCAAAATGGCTGTTATTTATACCATTTATATTAAAATTAAAATGAACACATTTGCATTGAAAATTTTTAATAAGTAATAAAGTAATACATTTTTCAATTGGATGAATTTGAATTTAAATATTGTGCTTTGGTAAACTACAATATTGTGATTCATATAAGTAACGTCTTGAATTTTTACTCTCCAAATGTAAAATAACTAGTTACATTGCTTAGGTATACTAGAATATATGAATTTTGCTAATCATAATCACTTCCAGATTCATTTTGTAGTTGTATACGTGATTTCATAAATTTTGTTCTTCAATCGTACAATATTTAGCTGGCTTGCTTTGGTAAAGTATAATTTATATATTAATAAAATCGCACTTTAAATCAGAAGAGTGATCTGTAATGAGCAGAAGAGTTCGATCTTCAGAGGCTACTTCCAATTTTTAAAACACTCATAATTTTTGCTGTATTGGATAGGAAAATAAGTAGCATTATTTATCTTGAAATTTTGCCAATCATAATCACTTCCAGATTCACTTTATAGTTGTATAGGTGACATATTAAATTTCGTTCTTCAATCGTACAATAGTTAGCTGGCTTGCTTTGCTAAACTGGAATTTATATAATAATAATATCGTAGTTTAAATCAGAAGGGTGATCTGTAATGAGTAGCAGATTAAGAATTTTCAGAGGCTACTTCCAAATTTAAATACACTTACATTTTTTGCAGTATCTGATAGGAGAATAAGTCGCATTATATATCTTGAAATTTTGCCAATCATAATCATTCCAGATTAACTTTATAGTTGTATATTTGATATATTAAATTTTGTTCTTCAATCGTACAATAGTTAGCTGGCTTGCTTTGGTAAACTGGAATTTATATAATAATAATATCGTAGTTTAAATCAGAAGAGTGCTCTGTAATGAGCAGCAGAGTTCGATTTTCAGAGGCTACTTCCAATTTTTAAAACACTCATAATTTTTGCTGTATTGGATAGGAAAATAAGTAGCATTATTTATCTTGAAATTTTGCCAATCATAATCACTTCCAGATTCACTTTATAGTTGTATAGGTGACATCTTAAATTTCGTTCTTCAATCGTACAATATTTAGCTGGCTTGCTTTGGTAAACTGGAATTTATATATTAATAATATCGTAGTTTAAATCAGAAGGGTGATCTGTAATGAGCAGCAGAGTAAGAATTTTCAGAGGCTACTTCCAATTTTAAATACACTTACAATTTTTGCAGTATTGGATAGGAGAATAAGTCGCATTATTTATCTTGAAATTTTGCTAATCATAATCACTTCCAGATTCATTTTGTAAATGTATACGTAATGTTTTAAATTTCGTTCTTCAATCGTACAATATTTAGCTGGCTTGCCTTGTTAAACTGGAATTTATATATTAATAAAATCGCACTTTAAACCAGAAGAGTTATCTGTAATGAGCATCAGAGTTTGAATTTTCCGAGGCTACTTCCAATTTTAAATGCACTAACAATTTTCGCTGTAATGCAGACAGTTATGATTTGATGTTATGTTGTTAGGAACGTGCCTAGGTCTTGCATCTCATGTTTTATTGGAGTTGGAAAATCAGTTTATTTATCTTCAAATTTTGCTGGTGTAAAATGTAAGGTATACTGTTAAAATTCACTGTGTACTGATAAACATCACTGACCACCTTACTGTTAAAATTCACTATGTACTGCTAAACATCACTGCCCACCTTACTGTTAAAATTCACTATGTACTGCTAAACATCACTGTCCACCTTACTGTTAAAATTCACTATGTATAGCTAAACATCACTGTCCACCTTACTGTTAAAATTCACTATGTACTGCTAAACATCACTGACCACCTTACTGTTAAAATTCACTATGTACTGCTAAACATCACTGACCACCTTACTGTTAAAATTTACTATGCACTGCTAAACATCACTGTCCACCTTACTGTTAAAATTCACTGTATACTGTTAAACATCACTGAGCACCATACTGTTAAAATTCACTGTGTACTGCTAAACTGTTCTGATTTTATTTATTTACTGTACATTTAGATGCCATTTTTAGTTAATGCAAGACCTAGGCATGAATTTTGATACAAATAAGAACCTTGTACGTGAAAATTTTTAAGCCGAAATAAAGGCTGTTGCTAAGCAATCCCATATACAACAATTATCAACTATTACTTTTATTGGGCGTTTTACTGCATTTTTTCTACTACGCTTTTTTTATTTTAACCTGAATAGTTATAAATTTGGCTCACGTCAATAAGTCTCAACAATTCAAATATTTCGAAAATAAATTATGGCGATGTATTATATTTTAAATTCTGAATCGAATGGTATAATTTTTTTATTTCGGAAATGAGTTTTAAAAAGTGGATTTTTCTGCACGCAAGCGAGGTCTTGTCGTTTTAGAACCTACTATTGAGGTCTCAGCTGCACTATTTATATAAAAGCAAAGCGAGGTCTAATGAAATGTTTGATACCGACTACTGAGGTCTTTTTCTAATAAATTTGTAAAAAAATTTTTGTGTTCATGAAATCTTTATATAATTGTAAAGTTATTGAATTATTTTTGAATTAATAAAATTTGGTAGTAAAACTAGAATATGTTTTTAAAACAAGACTGTTTTACAACACATGTAATGTGAAAGATACTTTATTAAATGGATTAACCTATATTTTTCTTTGCGAAACTAACAGGATAATTAGAGTTTGGATTGTATGTAATTATATAAAATGCTCTTGAATATACAAATATTTTAAAATATACATAAGTATTCGATCACTTTAAATGTTTATTTTAAAAATATTTTATTATAATACAATATAATTTATAATATTAAAAAAATAGATATTGTAATTAATATTAGCCTATTAGCATGTTTCAATAAATTGGGAATCTTGGCTTAAGTTTTTTGAATTTAAAAATTCCTAATTAATGTTGGAATATAAATTCAAGTATTTTATTTGTTTTTAATGTTCATTTAAATAGTAGTAAATAGTACACATTAAACTTTACAACTGGACTAAATTTAAATATGTTTAAAGCGCTACTTTTACTCCCGTGAAAATTGTATTAAATAATGTAGCAGTTTTTTATAGTATGTAACAGATTTAATAAAAAAAGCATTAATAATCTTTCTGTTTGTACAATTTGAATAAAGACCTCTGTTGACCGGACAATGAACTGCCTAGGACCTCGGTTGTATGTTAAGAAAATGTCGAGTCCTCGCTAGGCTGTTGTTGTACCGTACACAATTTAACATTATGAAACACATTTAAAAAATTTAAGAGATAACAACTACTATTAAAATAATGTTTCACAGCATCATTTGAAGAACTATTTTGTGTACTATTTCATAAGAATGGTTAACAATCTTTCTGTTTCTACAATTTAAATAAAGACCTCTGTTGACCGGATAATAAACTACCTAGACCTCGGTTGTATGTTAACAAAATGTTGAGTCCTCGCTAGGCCGTTGCTGTACCGCACACATTTTAGAAATATGAAACATATTTAGAAAATTTAAGACGTTACAACTAATATTAAAATAATGTTTCACAGCATTATTTGCAGGCTATTTTATATACTCTATTGGTTCTAATATGTGTTTTGTTTTCGTTATATAACTGTACTGGCATTTATTTAAAACATAACAAGCAAACGTTATTTTATATTATTTTAGATCTAAATTACAGTACTTTGTTAACGATTGCCGTGTATTAATAAATTAGACAACGGTTAGTATGTGAAATTGATTTAGGATTTAAGAGCTTTTGTTGAAATAGGATTTTTAAATGCTGGTATCTTGTAGCGAAATCTTGTACTTTTAATGCCGAATATGGAAATTTATACATTTATAACAATGGGTCCTGACGAAATGACAATTACCGGTTACAAATAGAAATGTCTTTTTTCATACAATAACAATCCGTTCTATGTATCTATACTATTTCCGGGGATATATTCGCATATTACATTTTTCTTATATAGATAAGTTACTGTTACCTATATTCTTTCGATGTCATACACGTCGTCCCTAGTACTGTTCACACATTATAGCACTTTGAGAACAAGGTAGTTATTTAATCAAAGTGGTTTAGGAAACGCACTGTTCACTAAACAATTCACTTTATATTCACACTAATCGTTAGTTTACTTGTTAGACACGGACCTGGAAGGCACATTTTCACAAATAACTCTTTCAAACTAACCTGTTCTTGTCTCAACTCCTACTAAAAATAGTTTTGGCCTACGGAAAAGCCCATGTTCAACCTTACTGTAATCGTTACCTGGATTCTCTGCCTTTGTCATGCACAAGAAACCTCCCTCTCTTGTACATCATAAATTATTTGAACAAATATATTCAAGGCCTTGTTTCTCTTTTCATAACTTTAAACTACTATTCTAAATTCCACTTATTTAATTTTAACGTCTATCACAATGCTGATGTTTTTAGTAATGGCTGTGTCGACACTACACAAGATTACAAAACAAAATTTTCATTGTTGAGCTCCTATTTTGGAAACATATATTTTAGTATTTCTTTACTTTTATATAGTCTTGAATATATTATATAGACTACTTGTAAACTTTGCTAGTACAAGTTTTATAACGATGGAACCCTGAATATACTCAATATTTCAATCCTGAAATATTAAACTCTTATTTCAGAGTTTATATGGTCAACAAAAATAAGTTTTATGTTGAAAGTAATAGACCTATTGCTGTATGTAGATTGATTATTACATGTATTGCATATTGTTCACATTAAAAGCAATAAGTCTCCTGCAATAGCTTAAAGTTTAACTACCATTATTCATTATGCATCTAAAGTTCAAATTTCATTAGAAGTTTGTTTAAGATCTGAATCGAATACCGCTTAATGGATTATATCAAATCGTTTTTATTTTGTACAGATTAAAATTATTTTATTTTATAGGCATGTAGAAAAATTAATTTGATGCTAATAATAATTAGGTAAAGTAAAAGATATTGTGAAAACTATTTAAAACTATTTAAAAAGCTATATGAATTATTTTAGACTTTTAAAGGTAATGATCAAAATTAATTAATTATCAGCTTGATTATAAGACACCTTGTGTTAAACATATTAAAATTGTAAAATAGATAATTACCACTATAATTGTAATTTTGTGTCAAATGTGAATTTTATTATTTTTTTAAATGTTCAGTTTGATAAACCTAGATATATGTTACTCATAAGTTACTGTACCTTATTATAAGCGTTAGACTAGATATTACACATTATTGAGCTATTTATTTTTAAAATGTTAAGTCACTGCTAATCATTCAAGTTAGAGTTTTAGATTGTGAGGTTAATGTCTTTAGGTTAGGCTACACTAAATCAATAACATCTCGTTTAGTTACAGTTTTATGAATAAACTATCGTAGTAGTTTAGTAACTAGAGGATTTCGACGAGCGAGCTGTTCAAGTTTCACGACTCAACATTTTGAATAGGGCCTATATTTCATTATCATCAGATTGAACCGCATATTCGACATAAATTGTCGTACCGAATGTATCCAAGGCGTCGTGAAGAAGTAACTTACATTGATAACCAAAATTCTATTTTAGTTTAAGGAACGATTTTAAGTACCGAAATATTATAATGCACTGATACACAGTGATCCTTTGTTACTCACTGGGGATACGTTCCCCGAATTTACCGCAACTAGAGAATCCGCGAATGCTGAAACCAACTGGACATGGAAAGGTGATAGTTACGTTCCACATCTAAACTTTTAACATCGATTACAGCTATACTGTACTTCCGTCTGTAATCTTCCGTCAAATCGTGATTCGCTTTTTTTCAAAAGGTTGTCGACATCTTCACGGTTAATTTCACCGTTAGGCTTTCAGTCTGTGGTCAACCCTATTTAGATCCTGTACTATTTTAGGTTTACAAAAGAAACAGATGTAGGCCACTGCTTCTACACTGTGCCTGGGTTGCTTTGTCTACGCCAAGTGCAAACCGTTTGTTTGGGAAATTCTGCAAAGGCTCTCAATACATATCTCACACGCTATACTTGGCTTTTCTTATTTACAATTACATATTTTTCGCACAAAGGGGAACATCGCGGGGAATCTTTGTATCTTTCGAACTATAAAAGATATAATTACAAAAAAAATGTTTTTAAACTCACGAAAATGGACACGGTCGAACTGGGCCCACGTTCAAATTATCCCTAGGTGGACTACGTCAAACCTCAAAGAATCGGGGTTGAATTGGGCCCCTCTCCAATTGGATTCCTCGCTAGGCCGTTGCTGTACCGCACACATTTTAGCAATAAGAAACACATTTAAAAAATTTAAGAGGTAACAACTACTATTAAAATAATGTTTCACAGCATCATTTGAAGAACTATTTTGTGTACGATTTCATAAGAATGGTTAAAAATCTTTTTGTTTTTACAATTTAAATAAAGACCTCTGTTGACCGGATTATGAACTAGCTAGAACCTCCGTTGTATGTTAGGAAAATGTTGAGTCCTCGCTAGGCCGTTACTATACCACACACATTTTAGCAATATGAAACACATTTAGAACTTTAGGGGATAACAACTACTATTAAAATAATGTTTCACAACATCATTTAAAGAACTATTTTGTGTACGATTTCATAAGAATGGTTAAAAATCTTTCTGTTTGTGCAATTTAAATAAAGACCTCTGTTGACCGGATAATGTACTACCTAGACCTCGGTTGTATGTTAAGAAAATGTCGAGTCATCGCTAGGCCGTTGCTGTACCGTACACATTTTAGCAATATGAAGCGCATTTAGAAAATTTAAGAGGTAACAACTACTATTAAAATAATGTTTGACAGCATCATTTGAAGAACTATTTTGTGTATGATTTCATAAGAATGGTTAAAAATCTTTCTGTTAGGACTGCCTAGAATCTCGGTTGGAGAGGTAGTTGAAAAAAGGTAGTTATTTGATCAAGGTGGTTTGGGATACGCACTGTTCACAAAAAATAATCTTTTTTTAGATTCACACTAATTGTTAGATTAGGTCTTAGACACTGGATGGCAAGGCACGTTCTCACAACTAACTCTTTTTAGCTGACTTGTATTCGTTAACATTCTCAACACTTACTAGAGATAATTTTGGCTAACGGAAAGAGCCTATTTAAAATCTCTACCTGCATTTTCTGTATTTTGTCATGTACAAGAAATAACCCTCTCTTATATTACTTAAATTATTTGAGAAAATACATTCAAGGATTTATTTCTCTTCACATAACTTAAGTGCTTAAACTACTATACTAATTTCCAAATATATAGTTTTAACGTATGTCAAAATGATGCTGTTGTTTTCTTACTGGCTGTGGTCGACACGTCACTGAATTGCAAATCAATTTATCATTTTGAGCTCCTATTATGAAGCACGTATTTTAGTATTTCTTTACTCTCATATAGCCTTAAATATATTATATAGGCTACTTGTATACATTGCTAGTGCAAGTATAATAACGATGGAATCCTTAATTTTAAATAATAGGATATTTAATATAAACTCTTTTTTTCAGAGTTTATAATGTCAGCAAAAATCATTTTTATTGCTGAAAGTCATAGACTTATTGCAGTATAAGTTAGCTTAGTACATGTATTGATTATTGCTCACATTAAAAGCTATACGTCTCCTGCGTAGCTTAAAATTATTAAACCATTTCTCAATATGCATCTAAAGTTCCAATTTCATTAGAAATTTGGTTTTTATCAATAAAAAAACTATACAATCGGTTATTCTTTCCTTTTAACTTAGTTCTTATATTTTTTTAACACGGAGGAAAATTAATTTGTTTTTACTAGGCAAGCACATTAAGAAATATTGTTAAAACTATTAAAAAAGCTATATGAATTATCTGAGCCTTTTAAAATTAATGATCAAATGAAATAATTATCAACTTGATTATAAGAAACGTGTAAACATATTAAAATTGTAAAATAAATGATAACCACTATAAATGTAATTTTGTGTCAAATACGAATTTTAATATTTTTAAATGTTCAGTTTGATAAAGATAGATATTTGTTGCTCATAAGTTACAGTACATTATTATAATCAACAGTCTAGATATTACACATTATTGAACATATTTATTTAAAAAATGTTTATTTCATTACTAATCATTCAAGTTAAGTGTTTTAGATTGTAAGCTTAATATTTTTAGGCAAGGGTGCACTTTTCGTAAAGAAAGTCAATAACATTTCGTTCAGTTACAGTTTTCTGATCAAACCACCGTATTAGTTTAGAAACTATAAGATTTCGTCAAGTGAAATTCAATTCTAATGACTCAAACATTTTGAATATATTTCATTATCATCAGTTTGAACCTCAAATTCCATATAAATTGTCGTTGTGAATGTATCCTACTAACATCATGACGATCACACCTACATTGATCACCAAAATTTTAATTTGGTTTAGGGAACGATTCTAAATATAAAAAGAATATAATGCATCGATATACAAGCATGCCTCGTTATTCGTGGGGGATACTTTCTCCGGACGTACCGCAAATAGTGAAACCGTGAACATTGAAATCAACTGTATATGGAAAGGAGAAGATTCCGTTCCACATTAAAAATTTTAACAATAATTACAGCTCCACTGTACTTCCGTCTGTATTCTTCCGTTAAATCTTGGTTCGCACTTTTTAAAAGATTTTTGACACTATCATTGTTAATGTCTTAAAATCCTTCACCGTTAAGTCATGTCCTATTGAGATAATACTAGTCCGTAAGCACCACAGCACAACAGAACAATCATATCATCTTTTGCGGCATTGAACCCCCAACATATTTCTCCTCCTTAGATAAGAAAGTTAGTGAATGCATTATTTTACAAAACAGTCCGGTCTCATCCGTGTTAAAAACTTGATCGACGGAAAGCATTATAAAAATATATTGTGTTTAATAATTAACACTTGAGTTACTTTCAATTTCTACATTAAGCGATAAAACTGAATTAATTTCTAAAATAGTATTTAAAATGTCACACATCTAAAAAAAAATCTCTTCCACTGCAAATACTGTAGATGAATAATTTATTCGTTTATTATTTAATACTGTAGTGCTACTAAAGTAAAAAAAATCATATTTATCTATAAGATCAAAATACTACGGTCGTAATTTATGTTACAAATAACTTCATTGATGTTATAAATTAGTGAAATATTATGAAGTTAGTAGTCTATCGTTTAATTTATTATTTGTGAACATTTACAAAAGTAGGTTGAATAAATGACTGTTATATTATAGAATTTGTTGAACGTAATAACTAATCGTGTATTACCGGTAATTTTAACAATCCTTTCTACTCTAACACTCAATATTGAGTGTTAGTCTTCATGTAATTCTTGATGATATTATTATAACTTCGGATATATTATTTTTTGTAAAAGTTATAACTTAAAATATGTTTGTTTAATATCTAATTTGGTTTACTTTAGATATGCTTATGCAGGATGATGGAAACAATTAATTTTCCGAAAGCTCTCCATATAATAGTAAATTTAGATGCTTATGTACTTCTCTCAACAATAAACCTCATTTTCTTTTATCCAATCTTATACGGCTACAAGTGTATATATGGATTATCTGAAAACTATTTTTAAACATAAAATGACAACGTAATTTCACTATGTAATTCCAGTTTTGTAAAAGGGAGCCAATCCCTTAAAACATTATTCTGTCACGCAGTCGGTGTGTCTTTGTCCATTGCAGAAAACTAGTCATGCCCAAAATGGTCGATGTTATAAAACCTTTTATAAGAACAAGGAAAGATGACATCCTACTAATGAAATTCTACCGCCGAGCCCTTGGGACAAGTTACTGAAGAACGTGTTGAGTAAATTATCACAAAGGCCCTGCAGCTTGTATACATAAAGTTTTGTTTAAAACTTCATACCTATTTAATCATAGTGTAATTAAACTTTAGCTTAATTAATATTCATTTCATTAGTGTAAGGGTATAAGACTTATCAGTTCATACAACATGCTATCTTTTTACGAAGTAAGGATTAGAGAAGATGAATGTATAAAAGTCTTCAAAAAGAAGGTGTATCTATTGATGAAGCAAAAATAATTCTGGAAAGAAGTTTGAAAGAAAAAAAATAAGATAGCAGTTTGGAGTTGTTGGTAAAGAATGTGAATATCCTAAAAAAAATGAAAAATTGTGCCTTTACAAAGACGTGACACATAAAGACGTATAAAACGATTTTCTCACAGTAAAAAACATATAAATTATGCTCAACATTGTAAAAAAAACTGTACTTTAAAATACGGGGGTATTAAAAATGTAATTTAACGAGCTTCAGCTCTAAACCTTTGATAAATTTTATAATTTAATGTTCTCTGCCTACACCATATTGGGAGAGCGAACCCGCAACAGGAAATAAGTAAGAATGAGGTTTGTTGAATGAGATTAAATACCTTATTTGAAACGTAAGGCATACTGAAATAAGAAATACTGCTGAAATAACAATAAAAATAATAACAGTTTGAATTTTAGCATTATCATCAACCACATATAGATACATATCATTACACATTATTACACATACTGATATGGTAATACACAACTTTTAGGCACACCCCTATTCACATAACGTCGCAGTTTTTATTACTTTTCTGTATACATAAACATTAAGATAGACTATTCCACTTTCTGATTTGGATTTTCTAAAATAAACCTAATACCATAAAATTAATTGCTGTTAACAATGGATAAACACATCATTGGTAGGCAATATTTCAAACAAAATATTCCTTTGTTTGAATGTATTCTTTTGCTTTAAACAATGTTTGTCCTCCTATAATAAAGGATACACGTGTCATCTTCTTCGTGCTCCAAAAAGGAAAGTTCATGCTGTTTATATTATCCTTGTAAAGAGAAATGCAGAAATGATAACAAGCAATAGTAGTTACAAATTATTTACACTAATGCCTAATCTTAGCATAATAAATAGTAAAAAACTAAAATACTCTACTTTACTTAAATATATGATAGTTTCAATCAATAATGACATCTAAAATGTTCCTTCTAGACGTCGACAATATTCAGAATTTTAGGGTATGATCGATCCCCTATACTTTTCATTGTACTTTGAAAATCCTATATAAAATTGTGTCCTTCAGATTGCATTTAAATCTTTATAAATACATTGATCGATTTTTCCTATTTAAAAACACATTCTCACAAATAACAAATTACATCTGCTTATAAAATTAGATCGTATATAAATATCTGCTTAAATATATATATATATATATATATATATATATATATATATATATATTCATGTATAACTAAATCAGATTCCAATTATTTAAAAACACACTTTTAACTTTCATTAAAATTTGACCTTATGCAAAATATCAAAGCTATTGATAAAGAACTAGTTTAATTGCAATTGACGGTCATATTTTTAGCACATTTATATCCTGTAGCAAGAGGAAGGCAAGTTAATTTAGGAGCGTGTTACATTGAGGAAGTACTAACATAAAGTATTAATAGACTTATAGAGTACACTATCACCAGCTGAGGCCGAACTGACGTTTTTTAGGTTATATAACCAGCAAAGGTAAATCGTTTAAATTTGTTGTTCAGAAAATACATAGTAATTTAAGAATAAAGTTAATTTGTCACTCTTATATTAGTATAATTTAAATGTTTACATAAAATGTTATGACATAGGCTGATGACTTAAATTTTAAAAAATTACTTTCCAAAAAACTTAGGTATTTATTTCGTTATATATGATTAAAATTATAAACCGTAGCAATTAAATTCTCTGGAAAATTCAATCTTTAAATTTAAAAACAGGATCCACCTTTCTCTCCCTAGTTCATTCTCTCTATGTATATATATATATATATATATATATATATATATGTGTGTGTGTGTGTGTGTGTGTGTGTGTGTGTGTGTGTGTGTGTGTGTGTGTGTGTGTGTGTGTGTGTGTGTGTGTGTGTGTGTGTGTGTGTGTGTGTGTGTGTGTGTGTGTGTGTGTGTGTGTTAAATATATATATGGATAAACAAAGACTTTCAGAAAAAAGAATATTTTATTTTACTTCATAAATTTATTTCAAACTAAAGCTTTTCACTATGAACAGGATCAGCATTTTCAAAACTCATTTAGTACGGTATAGTTCTGTGGCTACATTAGGATATAATTGAACATATATATTTACCAAGACAAAATAATTTCACCTGAGAATTAATAATATATATATCACTTTCACTATATGTACTTAAACTGAATCTTACTTGGTATTTGTGCGAGTTAACTTTCAAAGACTGGTCTTGTCTCCATCAAACTCGCATAAATACGAAGTAATATTTTTGTTTAAGTAGATATAGTGAAAGTGATAAGTGAATAGAAGAAAACAGTGCTGCAAAGCTACACACACACACACACACACACACACACACACACACACACACACACACACACACACACACACACACACACACACACACACACATACACACACACACACACACACACAAACACACACACACACACACACACACACACACACACAAACACACACACAAACACACACACAAACACACACACTAACACTCACACACATACACACACACACACACACACACAAACACACACACTAACACACACACACACACACACGCACACACACACACACACACACATACACACATACATATATATACATATATATATATGAGTACATTTCTCTTTTAAATAAAAAAAAGATTTTGATTAAGTCAGTCAGTCAGGGTAGAAGAAGCTCTATTGTTTTTGCTGCGGTTGTCTTCTTTACCATTGCCTGCAGCTTCTATCGATATCAGGGCTTATAGTAATCATCTGATAAGAAATATGGAGTATTTTCCATTAGGAAGAAGTCTTATATAGTTGGGAAAATATATCCCAAGCACCAAACGCTATAATACATTTCTAATATCGTTTTGAAACTAATATAATCTCGTATTTTCAAATTGCGTTGAAATGATCTTGAAAAATAAACTGTCGACCGTGGAGATAAAGATTAAAATTGTATATAAGAGTTGTATTTTAAAAAATGTTTATTTGCAAATTAGAACTAACTTTCGCTAAAAATATTTATACAATTTATTGTAATCTCAACATTTTATGTTTTTAGTTACACAAGTAATAGAAATGTGTGGATTAATTTTGTAAATTATACCGCTCAGCGGATATTTTTATTTAAACACGAGCTTCATTTTTCAGCGTTTCGATATTATACCTAATGAAAATAGCAGCTATAAACGTCTTTAAATATATAAACACATTAGGTGGAAAGTGGACACCACAGCATAAAGATATGATCACTCGGGATTTAGACTAGGTAACGAAAATGACTTTTGTAAGTCCTGCGATGAAAAGTTCTATTCAGATAGGAAATTTATATTTAATTAAAATTTCCAATATAAATGTGTCTTCCTTATTAAAATACTGTATTCTACGATAGCATTAGTAAAAGAATAAAAATTATTTTGTAAATTTGTTCTAAAAGAAATTAGGATGTGGAATTTCAGATAGAATATATATTTAACTATAGTTATCAAGTAAACTTAAATCTGAAATAGCTTTACTTACATTGATAGATTTTTTCAACGGTATTTAGAGAGTCTACTGATACTGTATCTGACAACCATTTGCATCGGAAACGATAATATCTGACTCAGTATAAGATATGAGCTCATTCTAATATTATATTGCTACGTACAAACAGTTTTTCCAATTTAGGATGAAGCTTCACTGGCATTATAAACACCAACTCAAGATGTATATAGTGATGACAACTACAGTTAAATATTATTATAAATAATAAAACTTCATAGTATTACTGGTCGCAAATTTACACACCAGTAGTATAGTGATAGGTACAATAGGCCTGACTAATACTAACAAACAAAAAACAAATTGAGAATTAAATAGATATCAAGGACTATATTGGTGAATACTACCGATACTATTTATTTAGCTATTTATTTAAATGTAGTTCTATAAATATACAAATGATAAATGAACACATATCAGTAAAATTCAGTGTGTTTCAACCGAGTTACCCAAAGTCTCACAAACCATATTATTTATATTATCAATTACGTTTAAAATAGATAATTTATAACAGTATTAATAAAAATTACTATGGCGGTAGTCCTTGTAGAAATAAATCATAATTTATTTCAGGAGATTTTAAATACGAATACCATAATTTCTCCTTAAATAATGAATTTTTACTAGATTATCAACTATAAAGTGTGTCATTGGATTATACCTTTTTTAATTCCTGAATTATGTTCTTTGTTTTAATTAAAATCTTTTTTAATAGTCATAAAGAAAACGAATAAGGGATAGTGCAGAGTATAAAATTAGTAATTTAATGAATCTTGTTGTGAATGTATGTGTGTGTGAGTGTGTGTGTGTTTGTGTGGTTTGTGTGTGTGTGTGTGTGTGTGTGTGTGTGTGTGTGTGTGTGTGTGTGTGTGTGTGTGTGTGTGTGTTTGTGTGTATGTGTGTGTGTGTGTGTGTGTGTGTGTTATGTTTGTGTGTGTGTGTGTGTGTGTGTGTGTGTGTGTGTGTGTGTGTGTGTCTGTCTGAGAGAGCGTGTGAGGGTGTAATAATATATGAATATTATGAGTTTTATATATATCTTTACAGATAATGTATTTCATTATAAAAAGAGGTCTTGTCAATTTTACTTTAAAACCCCCTTTTAATTCAAGAGATATAATGAAAAATGAATACTATTTTGTGATTATTAAAAGGATTTAATAAAATATAAACATCCTTTCACAAGTTATTATTAATAACATTTAATAAATGATGATTCTAAAATATAATAATGGCAACTTTAATTTAAAATCTTATTTTTTTTGTTGCAATTCTGGATCAAAAATATTAGGACTATTCTATTATTTAAATATTGATTAAGAGCATTAAAAAATTATCAATGGTGATTGGCGAATAAAATTATTATTTTTAACTAATGCAAACATGCTAAACAAAAGTTTTAAAAGAAATATTGTATATAAAGTAAAATATGAAAATAAATTATTTATTTTATTATAATTGAAACAAAACACAATTATTGCTATTTCAAAAATCACAAACTTACTTACTGAAGCTCTCCAAGCTGTTGCACTGTGTTCGGTCTCCACTGGATTAAAAACTAATTATATACCGCATTCTATAAACTCCACTTCATTCGATAATGCAGTTGAAAACTAATGTATATTTGAATATTAAACATATAACTCATGCACCCGGTATCACAATCTATGGGGAGTCATCTTTTCCATTTGATTTCGAAGGTAATGTTTGACCCACTGTGGTAAACTGTAATTTTATAGGCTACGAAATATACATTTGTATTCTCCTCCTAAAATCAAAGTTTGTATTGACACTTACATCTTGGTATTTATTATTGTATAAAGAAAAATCTAAAATATATAAATACAAATGATTTTGTTAGGCTGTCTAATCGTTAAACTTCTTTTATGATAGTTTATAGATGTAACTAAATTTATTTACCGTGAGATAGCACCCGACTTTCACAAAAGCAGATAATTAAAATTTTATAAATCGAATCTCAATACAATTAACCTACACAACTTGCAAACTTGTTATTCTCAGTTATACATTCTAAAATAAACACCCGTCACTTATTTACGGGTTTTATTCAGCCCGGGGTGGGGGTCAAATAACCTACGTTATCAGGAATACAATTGAAATGAATGTGCGCTAAGACTTACAATATAGTACCGGATACAGGATGGGTGAGTAAGATCTCTATAGGTCCTAATATGTTCTCTGCGAATACATCTACGATTAGCTATATTCACCGCCTTTACTAGATCTAGCATCATTATTGAATTAAAATTTTCTCTAATTTTCTTAAATGGACTGCAATGGTTAGAATATATATTCAATAATTCACCATCATTTCGTGAGTTTACTGCAAACGTAGCGACATGTAACCAATTTAAACTTATAAGACATTAGAAGAATTCCGCACACGAGAGCAAAATGTGTGTGGAATTTTTTATTTGCTGTCTGTTCTCACCTCATGTTGTTCCACTGTGAATGTTAAAGACTCATGAATAAATCATGAAAAGAGTCGCAGCCCTTGTAACACCAGGGCCTGTATATATTTGTTGTTTATTTTATGTTACACATTATTTTCATTAAATTTATTTATGGAAATAAATCTTTCGACCGAGTTTAATAGTAACGTATTGAGTTTCTGAAAAAGTAGCATGAATTATGAGACTAATTGATATTAATTGTATATTATTTAATGTAAATGATTTAATGACTTGATAAAGGCTGTTTTGAAAATTTAAGCTAAATCAATTCTCAAAGTTATGTCATCTCAAACTTTCAAACATTATGGTAATATTTAATAGAATAAATAAATAAAAGGCTTTAGTAATAATAACATATCGAGATATATAAAATTTATAACTTTCCAAAATGAATAGATGAAATTGTACAAGGATGCAGAACAGTATCATCAAACCTTTTATACCTCGAAAAGGCAGTTTCGATTGTTTTCTGAAACTGTATAGTAAATTGAATATTGATAATTTAAAGAAATTCAAAGTTATTATTACTAAGTATGTATATTCGTTTTTATAATTAAAAAAAGTTATAAATAATTTACTGCACGTCTTAGATTTTATTGTAATTTAAAATGAGTTAGTTCATTTTTGAAATTGTAATTTCACTTCCTTTGTATATAGAACTTCTTTCAATTTAATAAATGAAAGATTTTAACCATTTCAGAAATAGCAAACGGTTTTGTTGATAGATGTTATAAGATAATTTCTATTCCACCTCATGTTCATAGTGTAATTCTTTGTAATTACATATTTAAAACGCTGTCTCTTTGAAGTTACGCTTTAAGCATTGAAATACACACTTTGAAAAGTTGGTTAAAATATATTTAAAATCTGTAAATTAAAAATAAAGAATAAAATGAAAAAAAAATTATTCGACAAAATACATAAATGTCATTTTAGGAATATATATTTGTTCTCCAATAAATAAACAAATAGTTTAAAATATTTTTTTTTGGTAGTAGTAGACTTCAGGCTTGCAGTCAAGTCTACCTCGCAACTAACCATCATCTAATCTTTATGAACTAAAATTGGTTCCGGTTCAGTTGACCTTGAGACGTTAGCATACAATGATAGAATAAAGTGGTTTTGTCAGAGAATCCACCAGTGTGTTACGACGGGGTACCCTGCCGTGTATGTTTGCCTACGCTAGTAAAATTATGAACAAACATTTCTGAAATCAGTCAGATAATGTGATAATGCTTGCCTAATTCTGCCTGAAAACCGGTCACTAGAATTTAAGTTTATAAAACCATACTTGCGGAGATTTAACACTTTGGGCTTAAGTTTCGGGGGAAGTAATTCGATTAGGGTGACTTTATGAGTAGATCCCTTATGCCTAATTTTACGCCAGTCGACTTATGAAATAAAATGTTAACTCATTTTGCAGGTAAGTAAGAGAACAATGTTTTTTATTTTGTCTAAATTTTTTAATTTATCACAGTTAAGACATATAAAAGGTGAAATATTTTAGTACAGTAATTTTATAAGTGATGTTCATTTTAATTTTCTGATATAATAATGTGTCAAAGAAAAATTAAACCTCTTGTCTGTAAACTACGCTAGCTCAGGACTGTGACAAGTTAAACAAATTATCAACTCATTAAAAACCTATGGTTCCTTATGGAACCTTTAGGAAAACATACATTATTTAACGTTAAACAAGCAGAAAAGCATACAGTGTACACAAATTTCCTATCGTGAAAATACATCATCTTACCCAGAAAAACAAAAGTAATAAAAATTATGGAAATTATATCTGATAATCACAGATATAAAATATCAAATTTATATCAGAAAATTATTCATATAAAAACAAATTCTATCTGGAAAATTTCACATTTGTGATCGAATATATACCATTAATAATCTTACTATTGCTTCTATATATATTTATACAACTAGTTTTCAGATTTTTTAATACAGCTTTATTGTATTGAAATTGATATAAAAAATTTCAAAATCCTTCATTACGAGAACGTCCGTGTTAATTATGTAGTTTATAAATTATTTTCATACGAAGGTTCTTTGTTGTATCAATATCACAATTTGGTGCGAAGAATTAAGCACGGAAACATATAACAATTACCCTAGTTTAAATTAGACGTATAATGCACTTCGTATAGTTAGCTCACTTTTGTTATATACCTTTTCAATATTTATGATTTTGTATGTGTACGTGTGTGTTGAACGGCCAAATCTGCCTCAAAGTAGCATACTTTAAATATAACACAAAAGCATTATTTATATTTAATTTTTTCAAAAAAAGCAGCTGAAAATTGCATTAGTAGACTAAAGCAAAGCCATCGGTTTAACAGGTCGCTTATCAGGCTTGTGTTACCAATCAATGCGGCCCAACAAAGAAACGGGCCTAATTTGTAAAGTATAGGTTTCTAGTACAACTTTGAGGTACAAACAAAATTAAAAAATCAGCTCACATTTGGCATTTTATTCAACAGTAAAACAATAGTTTCCAGAGCGGGTACGAACTTTTACAATAGGTTTAATTCTGGCTTTGTCTTTCAGTTCGGAGACGACGTTAGCCATTTATAATAGTGGATTAGGATTTAGCCGATTCTAAGGAGAATTATCATATATTATTCATTTTTTTCGTTCTATAAGGCAATACCTCTCTTTCGTTTTATGAAAGGCTTGAATGATGATTTTATGGTATAGGAATTTTACTTATAGTTTTATCTGTTTCTTATGTGCACAGCATATTCTTCTTTAAATGAGAGAGGCTCTATAAATACATTTGTTAGAAAAAGTTTGATTGATGATTAGAGATCAGTATACGTGAAAATAGAGATGGTGATCTCGCAAGAAAATAACCCGCTGAGGGTTGTGTATGACTGTATTAGTCATTCTTTGTAAAAATTTAAATAGCTATGGAATAATAATATCAATTGCTCTATTAATAGTTTACAATATTGGAAACTTGAAATTTCTAAATTCTTCTCAAATATATCCCCAAGCTGTTTTTTTTTAAACTCTTGAAGAACACTCCCAGAAACAAATAAAAATATCCCTACAATATGGTCGAGACAGTCTTCTTTTAGGCTTTGAATTTTACATTTCATAATCTATCACAATCAAATCTATGAATTCGGGAGGCCGTAACGTATTCGGAGAACTTTGTAAACATACATTGGATTATTGTCATTCATTAAATTTCTATGATATTGTAAAATGTACACTTAACCTAATTTCATAAAACACGTTATAAACGTTTCTGGATTGTTGTTCTGCAAAGGTAAATATTGGCCCTCAACTGTGTAATCATAAGATTCGTTATTCTTACTATAACGTTAAATTCGTTTTCAAATTACCTATTTAATTATTGAAAGGCGTTGAAATATATTGACTTGTATAAAGTGAAACAAAATAATTTACCTGATTCTGAACCGCTGATAAGAGTTTCAATTTAAGCCTTAGAGTGTTTCTTACAAATATATATATTAACGTTTCCGCCTTGAATCAATCTTCAGGTTCCTCGTAGTGTCTAATGTTTACAGAATTGTATATAGTTTATCAAACGACGTTTTAATTGAATTTGTGTTCCTTGATATTATGAAATATTACTTATATGGAATTATTCACATTTCAAGACTCTATTATTACTCACATTTTCTAATATGTTACGATCGATCATTACTTTATTGGATACTTTGTATATTCCTCTAAACAAAACTTAAGTACTTATATGTGAGACACATAAAACTAATACTAAAATACAATTTGGAAGATTCACTTGAGTATATCAAAAACAGTTCTTTTAATAAAATATATATATGTGCTACAATAAAAATCAACTAAACCGGAGTAAATATATTTCTAATACAACATGTAAATGGTCCTTATGTAGACGTACCTTAAAATAAAAGTACTGGAATATTACTGTTAATGTTAAAGGTCTATTCTTTTTAAACTAGTTATAATGTAGAACTGAAAATTTAAATGACAGAGAATATGTACAAAATAAGAAATATTTAACTATAGAGATATAATTCGACACATGTACTATTTAGAAGTTTTAATCCCAAAGCTATTAAAAGTTACTGAAACTACTTCTAACTCTGCAAATGACAAATGTATTTTATATAAATCAAAGAAAATTCATAAAAAACCTGAAGCAGTAAGCACGACCTATGCTCATGCAGACAAAACATTTAAATACATTCCATGTAAAATTATATTTTGTTTAAAGCGTAACGGTATTGATTGACCTATTTGTATACAATAATTATACTCTAGAGAGACCGGTTTGGATGTTTCTAATTAAAACCGATTTGTTAATAATAGGTTCTACATTGGATCATTCCACACATACTTTAGTTCAATAGTATATACCAATATAACATTACTTATCAACTTAGTATTATTTATACCCTTTATTTATATCTGACCATTTTTGTTCTAATACCTGTCTTATAAACAAAACCATTGCGATGTAAATTTTATAATATGTATAAAATAGATCAAAAATTGGGTTTATGGTAAGATTTGGTTTAAAGTAGCATATTCAATGTGAATTTGGATATTAATTTAGTTTATAAAGCTAATATGAAAAGTAGTATTTCAAACTAATAATTTCCATCTCAACTACGGATTAAGACCTCATAATGTATGTTGATAGCAGTTAATTAAAAAAAAACATATACTGTAAATCAGTGAAAAAAAGTAGAAGTAAAAAAACAAATTGATAACAATTATGCTTCCTTTCATTCTTTCTTTTGTTTGATATTTGATTTAATTATTTGATTTTCAGTTACTTGAATTAAACCGTTCATAAACCTTTCCAAAATGCGTTTCAACGTATACGTCTGAATCCAGGAAATTTGTCTCAATCACGGGAGTAGCGTTGTTCAATATATCTGCTTAGACGTATTTATTCCACATTCTGACTTGGTATCCAATAAGAATAACATTTTATGTGGGATCTCCTGTAATCAGAACCGAATATTTAATTATAAGAGTTTCATAACTTAATTTATTCTCAGAACTATGACACTCTCAATAAAATGTTTGTTCAGAATTTGAGCACAACTAATGTCAGATTACATTTCGTAACTTTAATAATTTAGTTGAAAGCTCAAAGGACAGATAAATCCACCCTCTCATGTGTGCCAGTTTTCTAAGCAAGAGCGTTATAAACTGCAGTTGGTAGTAAAACTTTAGTGATTTATTACGGCTCAGTGTTTGACATCTGTGGGATTGTACATCTGTGGCTATCTAGAGCTATGTAGATGAATAATGGAAACTTTACTATGTTCTTTTACTTAATCCCTGCCATACTCTTCAACCATTTTATTGTAAACTTATTTTATCTTAACCGAACATCTGTGGAAGAGGATTATTTCCACGTTCTAATATAGTTTTCTGAAATAACACTGTAAGAGTAGCCTATTACATTTCAATTAAAGTAGCAAAGTAAATAAATTCAGGTCAGAAATGTCATATTACAAGGTTTCGAGATGATATCATGTTAACAGTAGGTCTATACCTTTACGTTTACAGAAGTTGTTTGGAATTCATCATGTTCTAAAACTAGAAATAATTTGACAAAATGCTAGTGAAAAGGGACTTAGATATAATGTTCTAAATAACCAACGGCAGAGTTACACGCTAGAATTGTTTGAATATAACTGTTGTATATTACATTGACGTTCCGTGAGGTAACTGATACTAATTATTATTATACATATTATACCTTCATATTTACACCGAGCCTATTTAGATTAATTGTTTAATCTAAAAAAGCTAAATTTACAGGAATATTAGGTTTTAAATATACTTTTCTTATTTAAAATTTAATTTTACACTTGCGCTTATTAGAGTATGCTCGTTTTATCATTACATATAAGACAAATTAATAAAATATTATTTTCAACCATTATGAAGTAAGCATTACTGTTTAAAGAACCTCTTAGGGTGTATTTATTTGGTTGGACCAAAATACATATTTTTTTCCTTTCGAGGTTGTAATAGGACGAAATAGTTACGGAATATAAAGGAATAAAAAAAAAACAAAGTAACTGAAATCTGTTGACAATTTCCGGACGGGCATAAACCCCAAAATTTGCCAAAGTATGAAAATATCTCACTTTTACTATTTCTATTTTATAACTTTAATATACTTTTTTCCGAAGTAATAGTTACAGTATTTTTATTTTTAAACATAAGAACATTGTATTTGACTGTAGTGTAAGTAAATGACCAACTTCCAGTCGCGCATTGACTCCAATGCTATAGGAAACCATACTTGAATAGAGATAGGCCTATGCCAAAATGGGCGATAAAATAAACGACGGGCATGGTAAATCACGACGTGTTGAATATTTAAAAAGCGTAATTACATAAATTACAATATGTTTTTAACAATAAACTTTGTTTTATAAGAACCATTGTTTTATATACAGGAAATCCATGTGTGTAGAGACTTTGGCAATGAGGGATGAGGAAGATAAGTCAGAACGAATATTACAATCAAGAAAACGTTTGTAAATATATTGTTTTTTACTCTTTTGTTCTGTAAAAATTAGGATTACATATAAACAAATAAAATAATACTCACACAAAAGTTGACTAAAAACATTTTAAAAAGAATAAACGAAGCATTAAGGAACCACCCGTAATAAAAACATACATTTTTTAATGATAGTCCTTCTTGTAAAACAATGATGTTAAATCACGAGGGTGACATTAGAAATACAATGTTGTGATAATTTAGTACGCGGCTTTGGGTTGTGTTACAAGTTCGATATTGTGACTCGTTGCGATGCGAACGCTGCTGCAAAAATGTAATCTCCATATTTTACGGCTATAGTTCTGTATTGTGAATTAGCGTTCTGTATTGTTCATTATTGTTAAACTTGCTATTACTTCCTAAATTATTTGTTAAAGCAAACTTTTAAAGGTCGTAGTCGTATATATATATATATATATATATATATATATATATATATATATATATATATATACTGAATTTACAAACCTATATATACGCCAAATGCGAAAATCTCTACAAAACTTCATTTATTGTTTCTGAAATTTCCCACAAGTTAGGTTTTTATCACACGACTCAGCTTCAGCACGAAATAAGTTAATGAAAATAAGTGGTTGATAAAAGCAAATAGAATTCTCAGATATTAGATAAGTGAAGACATCCTCTCACTCACATGAACTTTAACAACTAGTTCTGTTTATATTGAAATCATACATGCCAATGTGGTTTACTATAAAACCTGTTATATATATAGTAACAGGATCCTGTACAGCCTAATCTTCTTCAATGGTTCCTGATTGTGTCTTTAAAATATCAATAAGGTAGGCTATTGATGATCTTTGGTAAGTACGTTTATGTCTATATGTAATCTGATAATAATTTCTCTGAAAATTAACCACCGGCGGTTATTAACCAAAAATAAATATTGGTAGCAAACTAGAATTTCTAATATTGACCCCTTTGAAGTACTAGGCCCAAATATCTTGCTATGCAGGAGCTCAAAAATGTGGCGGATTGAAAATTCTTTGAAATAGGGGAGGCACTTTGGCCATTGTACAGACTTTCGTAAATAATGTTCCAATCAGACCAGTTTTGTAACCTGTATTAAGATCAGTATCACCAGATCGGATGACAATTTGATTTTCAAGAGACATACTACGCTCAGTCAAGTGAAACGTTATATACCTGACTAAATTTTCAGAGTTTCCAGAATTCAGTGTACATTGGCAACTTAGAATGAGCGATGTTCTTGAATTGGAGAGTATTGCTCTTCCTTTATAACTTTACCAACCCTTTTTGAATGAGCTTGGTCTATCACTAACGTGTCTTCCTTTATTCCATCTGACTAGGCACCTAACAAAGGAAGGGCGTCTGATTTACTACACGACTTGGCATTAACATTTTGCTTTTCCTTACTATCGTTCCTTACTTTGATACCCGCGCAGTGAGGCAAATGGAAACACATTTGCTTTCTATTTCAGTAGATTTTTGTCTACTTCATTATCAGTTCATGTGAAAAACACTGATATTTAATTCAAATACCAATTATATATTTTAGAAATGAATATTCAAAGGACAATGTCTACCGATCATGTGTTAATCGTTTATCATTTAAAATTCAAGTTAGTTAACATCAAAATACATTTTCGTTATTATAATACATTTTCTTTATTATTCTCTAATACGTACCTGGTTGTGCACATTATTTGTAAAACACCATAACACATATCATTAAACACCGCACATCACTCTTGCACACATTAACACTGCTCATCGCTCTTGCAATCAGCGCTCTTAAGCAAAAATGATATAAACTTTTACTTGTTTGAAACACATAAATAATCGCTTCTGACTTCTTCTTTAGTTGCGTTAATAAAATTTGGTAACGGCCTTGACATCTTAGATTTTCAATACTGGAAGCTTACAAATTTCTAAGTTATGTCCGAAAGTGCCATCACGTCCGTCTCGTTCAAACACTTTAAGAGAAGTGGGCCGTTGCAAGAACGCGCTAACTGAAATTTTCAAACAAACTCCAACACTTATTTATATATATGAATATTTTGATTGGTTCTCAGGTATCACCTCGTGCTTAGGTTACATGGCGTGATGTGCTTAATTACCTTAAGTTAGTAACTCGTACCATATTTTTTAATTTCGTCCGCTAGGAGCGCTTACTACCTACGCTAGATTTACAATGCGCACCAAGAAAACAAACATTTTCTTTTATATTGGAACGATATATTAGCCTACTAAATAAAAATTAAATATATAAATGAATTTATACGTAACACCTTATTTTTAAGAGTTTTTTACATCTTATAATAACTAATTAATTAACTAATCAATTAACTCAATTACCGGAATTCTAACTATTTTCACCGGAATTCACTGGGAAAGAATATAGCATTTTATTTTATTTATTTCCATTTTATTTTTCATATACAAACATATGTAATATTGAACATACAGAAATTTTATTTTAATACTATTTACTGTAAATCATAACTGGTCCTTATTAACGTTTTAAATTCCCAAGCAAATCCTAAAATAAAAAACTAGCATTTTTGCAGGAATTGTTTAAATTTACAGGTAGGATATTATTATTTTTTTCATATACAACTAAGCATTTAACTTGTATCCTAAATAAAATCCTAAAATGAGCATATCAGCATGTTTTTTTAAAATTTATATATGTACTGATTTAAATAATTTTGTTTTGCAAATGTATTTTATTATTACTTAACATTTTGTGCCATTTTTATATTCTACTCTAAAAATGATTTTAGTTTTTGTATATTTAGAATGTCATACTTTAAAATACCTTGTAGAGAGCTTTAAAGAATAACTTCTTTTATTATAAACATACGGCAAAACAGGATTCAAATCCAGTGTATATATAGGGTAAAAATATAAAAGTTTTAAAAGCAAGTAAAATATGAGACATCAATTATTATCAAGGTTTTCTTTCATAAAATAGAGGTAGACTGCCGTTCATTAATGTAACAGGGTTTACATTTTGTTTTAGTGTTCCCAAGAGCCATATGAACGATTACATAGATTCTTAGTGTCTGGATATATGTCGTCAAGTTTTCTGTTTGTAGAAGTCTTTTTCTAAGGTTTTCTTTCAATACCATGTCAACTCTCCAACGCTTATATAAGATATCTAAATAGGTTTCTGTTACTTTCCGAAGTTTATACAACGGTGAAATGTTTCGTAAAGAAATTTTTCTTTACATACCTTTACACATTTACCCAATATTGCTGCTTAACTTTTTGATTAAATGAAACTTGTCTTTATAAAATTGTAGTGTGCCAACATAGGCATTAACCACTCTTCAACGTCCCTAACAAACAATTCGTTCAGTTATACCCACACCCACAATAAAACAATCGAAATATTCTATATTGGAACTACTAACAAAAAATACAGTGTGAGCCAATCGTATTTTACTAAGAAAATCTATTGGTAGTCAAGGAATTCAATTTGTTGACGTAATATTATATCCGCTGCTATAAACAGATATCAATACAGGTGTTCCAATAATCCAGTGAGAAGGGACAGTTTTGAGTAACAGCGTGAGCAGTGTCAATCGGTGAGAGTAAGGTTCCTAGAAATTAATTACAATTATTTGGTCCTAATCTTTACTACACCAATTAGCAGCGGTGATAGGAATCAGATTCTTTAAAACAGCTATAAACAGAGGCACATATCAAAATAATTTTATTCTAGTGTTTGATTGCGCTTAACTATTATTGTTACGCATATCAGTTTAGGCATTTAAAGTTTCCCAATATTGGTTTTAGTATTTGATACTTTTAGTTTATACAGTTATCGATACTAAAAAAAGTACTTTCTCCAGGAACAAATAAGTGCCTGCGTATACAGAAGCCACATCTGCATATAATAATCTAGTTGTTTTGTTTATGCTATTTTTAAATACCATATTACAAGTAAAGAATACTACAAAGTAAAGTAGAAATAATCTACCATAGTGAAGAAAAATACAAATTCTAGCTCAATTTTAACAAAGAGAATAAAACGTAGCCTCGTTTACAAGTATTATTACAATAATATATATTGTAAAGTTGTTGATTAATACGTCGCGTTATATATTAGGTAAAGTGAAGGTGTTACCTCCACCTGTTCTCTGGAGGCAGCGCATAGTAAGTATTACTTGTATTATGTAACTAAAAACATTTTAATGTACATTGGATGGAAACGCAAACGACCGTAAATTAAAACAAGAAGACATAGGAAAATGTAAAGTGTAAGGTAGAATGTATTTTTATAGTTAGTGTTATAAGGTTGAATTAGGAATAATAAATGAAAGACAAAACAAATTTATTTAGTTTGGTTATTATTTAAATCTGAATTTTCAAAGTTAGTTTTAAACATGTTAGACCTAAATTGATTGGATAGGGGAATTATATATATATATATATATATATATATATAACGAAACTATCTACAAATCATTGTCAACCTGTGCTGAAACAGACCATTTAAGATTCGTTTTGTAATTCGCTGTATATTCCAGGAATAAAACTTACGGAAAACACTAACGGTATCTAGATTCGGAGAAATAACATTTCAAAATATCTTTAAAGAACGTCTGGTGAAATAATTATTTGTATGAAGAAATACAGATTCATAAAAATTAAAATTTTATTTTGCCCTTCAAGAATTTGTTATTTTTCACTATCCCTATTGTGTTAGACTAAGTAAATCGCTCTATACAAAAATACCGATTGTAGAATAGAATAACTGACGATACAAAAATTATTATGTTTGTTTTTTATAAATGAATTATGTGTTAATGTGAAGTGAATGTTTTTAGTAATCCTCCCTATACAGAAAGTCTTGCTACAGCGTCTTGTACATTTTGAAACGTATCAGATTTTTTGAAGCTGAAAGATGTTTTTCGACAATGGTACAGTGACAAATAATGTCACCATTCTTATCAAGAAATTAATAACACTCCGACAGTAACAAGCTTTTTTGAATATTTAACTTTGTAACAAAGGTTTGGTTTTTGTTTTTTCCTGTTATTCTCTGTAAAACAAGAACATCTCTTCCCTACGTTCACAGAAAAATAATTTATCTTCTACTTGGGGTATTTATCAAACTTTTTTCGCAACACTCAACTTACTGACCCTGAAGCTTTACGATGTCAGAAAAACAATCTGCAGATTTATGATACAGGGGTTCTAATGGAGAAAGTATATTTTAGCGTACTCCTCCTTATCAGTTGAAAGTAGTGTTTTTCATTACTTTCAAAACTGAACAACATTCTCAGTGGTATAAAAAATATCTGTTACACCAGATAAGTGAAATGAAGAATTTAATATTCAAGTATTTTGTCAATATTTTAATGTTGTATTGAATAGTATATTCTATATGCTAGTTCAGAGAACAGAGGGTTCATGTGTACAAGAGGTTTACTTAAATTTTACATGTGTGAACTTACTGATTATATTTAGAAACGGAATTATACTTCTGAAACAAAAGTGGAATACCCAACTATTATAGCTACACAGTGAACCTGAAAGAATATAAACTCTTATACACACACACACACACACACACACACACACACACACACACACACACACACACACACACACACACACACACATACAAACACACACACACACACACACACACACACACACACACACACACTCACACACACACACACACACACACACACACACACACACACACACATATATATATATATATATATATATATATATATATATATATATATATATATATATATATATATATATATATATATATATATATATATATATATATATATATATATATATATATATAAAATTTATAAATGCACCAAGTATTTCCTTTTTATTAGCTATAAAATATCAAATAATGGCTCTTTTGTTTAGATTACGTATATAGTTGCACTGAAAATAAAATTAACTCAAACATACCATTTAAATGTTTTAAATTTCGGATGGAGGTCTCTAAACCCGTCGATCATGTAGTCACGACTCCCTTAAATTGGGCGTATCCCAAAATAATATCTGAAGCCGTCTTTGGATAAATGGTTATAAGTGCGAACATCTAACGTTTCTCTTATAAAAGCTAATGCTTATGATTAGCTTAAGAAACTATAGATATATTTCTTCAAGAAGTGTCACCGAATCCAGGAAAAGCTGGTTAGACGATTAATATACATAAGAGCATTTGGGCAGTATATAAAAAATCAAATCATTTCTATTGGTTACCACAGCTAAAAACGTTTATTGTGGTTCAATGTGATATCGTATGAACCTTTACAGGTGATAGTGAGTTCTTGACATCGGATAATCTATGTTTTGCGTAAATTCAAAATAATGTTAAAATTATTATGAAATATACGTTATCAACTGTTTTTTTAATGCTATTATTGTATTAAAATGCCAAGTAGGGGGTCTTCTACTCGGAGTTACTTGTTTTGGGTGACCATGACCAATGAGTTTAATAACAAATCAATTAAAACACTTTAAAATACGAGACACTTTATTTGATCAGGATTAGGCCTTCCCTAAACTTATGTTACAAGGATTATTTCGTCGGTATAGAAAAAATGAACGAATTTGCATATACGTATATGAATATATTTATATTAATTACGTAGGATTTATTCACTTATTAAAGTCTCATTTACTTATAATAATGTTACTATTACACGGAAATAATTTGAATAACAGGGTAACGAGAACGCAGATAGAATTTCAGGATATAAAACTATTTAAAGATTTGCAAGGGATTGTTATGTATTTTGGCTAGGACGGTTTGGAAACAAGATACTCTAACGTGATCTACTTATTATATGATAATTATTATTCTTACTATAATAATTTGTTATTTTTACATTATTTATTTCGATAATATTTTGTAATTTAGAATGAAAAAAATGTTATCAAATATTTCATTTTAAGTGTTGGGGATTTATTAAACGATACTTCGGGTATAATTTTATTTTGTTACTCAGCATCTCAAGGTTAAGCTGTGGCGATTAAAGTGTTTATCTTTTCAGCTTCCGTTGCAGCGCCATCCAACGTTGGGTGCGTATTGTATTTCCTCTCGTACACTTGATAAAACGCAACTTTTGCAAATAACTGTATCTATTTAATTCCTCGTCTCATCCCTCATAATATTTACAAATCCTACTATACATTGCTGTTGTTACCTGTATCCTAATAGAGTGTGCTTGCTTCTGTGGGAGAGGTTTTAAACCAATATATTATACATTATTTTTTTTAAGCACCACATACGAGCATTTTTACACTAAAAATGCAACGTTTGACAAACTTACTCAAAACATTTTATCCTACAACAATAAAGAGATTATTAATCCAAATAATACCGATTGATCCATTTTAAAATGCCTTACGTTTGAGCACACGGTGAGGAAAGTAAAAAAAAAAATAATAATGCAATAACACAGATACAATGGTTACGTTATCAATTATAGTAGGCAAAATGCAATGTTTATCTGTTCGCCTCTATTATCAACACCCTATAAACCTAAATGTATATTATGTTGCTCTCAAGATATAAATTTTATTATTTTTTCCCTGTCATTGAAACCTTGAATTATATACGTGTATCTTGCCAGCAAAAGGCTATTATAAAGCAACTGGTAAATACAATCAGCCTGAAAACTCGCAACCGCAGTCAATTATGCTTTCATCGTGGGAATATTTCCCATTAATGTAAAGGTTTTCTCTGTAGCTTCAACTTCTAAATCAGAAACAGTCTGTATGTACAGTAGACCGACATACATCGCTGTTAAAATATCCTATGGCCTGTTGTCTGAAGAAAAAGTTATTTCTACATCATCAAAGATTACTCTAAAACAAAATAAAAACTTGTTCGTAATTCAATAATATCCAGTGTTGGCTTATTGTTTATGATTGTTTCTGTATTCAGTTCATACAACGATATATAAATGTAGGAACCTAAAGGATAGAATCATAAACCAATCGTAATCAATACTATCATAAATTATATTAGTAATACGTTTCATACGATTGTATGTATGACAGCCGTTCGATGTCAGTAAATAGTGCTCACAGTTATATGTTTATACTTCACATAGCAAACATTGGCCCTACTGTCAGAGCCATAAATATTTAGTGAGCTGCTAATACCTATTTTAAAAATAAATGTCCGTTCGTGGTTATTTTATTATAAATAAGGTGTATATTTCTTTTAACAAGGCTTACTAACAGATGGATAACATTTCGACGTACTCTATTTAAAACTTTACAAATTAAATTAAAATAAAAAAGTCAGTAAGCCAGTTCAGCATACATTCTCAGATTACAAATGATCTCCACCTAAATACTAGTTCCAAAGAAATCAAACCGACATCATTTCCAACTACATCCTTAAATACTGAAGCATGCTGTCCAACTCTAGGTTCTTTAAACTTCTTTCTCAGGTTCGGATATTGCATTACAGTGTACATTATATAACTCCAATTGAACCTTTTAGTACTATCCTTGGATGTGTTGGATAACATTTCTCATAATATCTAGATAATCAATGAATTTATGTTGAATAATAAAATGTAAACTGTCACTTCTATATAGAAACCTGTAAAGGCTATTGAATAATTATTGTTCAATCAAAAATATCTCACGACTTTTTAAAGCATATCAGTTAAGGCAATGGATTGATCTTCAAGACCAATTGGGGTTCAATAACCTTTGACTTAACCTTCAAATTATTCATTTTAATTGCACTATTGAAAAACCATTAGTACGGCTCAACTTAAAAAACTAACTTTTTAGGGAAATATCGTTGTGTAAATATAAATTACAAGATATATATTATATAGAACTATATTTAAGCAATTATTTACATTTTGTTATTAACTGTTTTCATTTTCTTTTACTAATTAGAAACAATAAATATGGCTTTAGTATTATCTAGTTCAAATGTTGGTAGTAAAATTTACAAATTAGTAATGGGAGTACCAGTTACAGTTAACAGCGGGGGGGGGGGCTGGGCGGAACAGTCACATAATGACATAAAAAGAGTTAGCACTATTTGTTGTGCCTAACAGAATTTTAATGATGTTTTAATTGTAATAAAATTAGAATTATTATTTGACAAAATAGGTTTCCCCTTATTTATATATCTAGGTGGAAATCTACTTTCCACATATAATACAAATACAATTATTTTAAAATAGTAAAAACTAATGTACGTATTTAATAAATTAAAATGTTTGTTGCTGTTCTCTATTACTTTCTAAATAAATTAGTAAATTCTAACGTGTATAAATTCTACTGAATATAATATAACGGATTAAAGTAGCCTACACTTTGGTGTAATACAAACGTACATTGGTTGGTCACGTTTGAGATTGGGAGGTCTGACACACTGATTTATAGGTAATAAAAGAGGTCATCTCTATTACGGTTCACTGAACTTTTCGTAGTACGTAAGTTATACTGGTGACCGGAGCAACTACAAACTAATGTAAATTTTTAGGTTGTTATAACCATAAGTTACTTTCACAAACTTTATTCTGAATTTTCAAATTCACGTTTCAAGTTTTAATTTATTTCGAACTCTTTCGACTCACTATAAGGACAAAGATGGTTTTAAAAATTATTAAATTATTATTTCCGTGGCCTAACAATCTTTGGAAGTTAACAATAAAGTCATTGTTTCTATTTATTTTTATTTTATCTACCTGTTATGGTATAACTCCATGTATTTTTTGTATATATCATGGGAATTTTTATGTTCTGATATCTAGTCATTTTTTCACATAGCAAATATCAATAACTAAATAGATTGTGAAGTCTAATTTTATTTCTGAGCTAATGCCATAATTGTTCCACATTCTGTTCATTAAAAAATGTAATCTCACTTTAAAGATAGTTCTATGAAGTTTAGATTTGAATATTCTTAAAAACACAAACATAATAAGTATCTTCCAATGAAAGCCAAAAAATATAATATTTAGTGTATATATTTTCTAGTAAGTCTTATTCAAGTATGTGTAGTTTCAAAAAGATAGAAACATTGTTTCTATGTAAAATAAATAAGAAAATTTAATTAATAAAATATATTCAAACAATATTAAAATAACATTTAATGTTTTATTAAAATAACATCAAAAAACAAATGTCAGGATAAGTTATACATTTCTTAAAACAAAATTGGATACACATTTTTTGTAACCTCCAAATCTATCTACATTTAATTAGAAAACATCATTTTATTTTCCTATTATTTTACGTTTTAGCTATTTATGAAACAACTATATCATAGGTATAATTGAAACATTTGTAGCCATATCTCCAATAATAATTCCTGCGTAATATATCAAGGAATAATAATAAACCCAATAGTAATAATAAAATGTCTTAAAATGTACTAGCAAAGTGAAGGACAACGATATGACTGGTATGTTATTTGACCAAATGAATATATATAAATTCAGGTAAGAAACCATACAGTCATATCGCGTTCCAAAATACGTACATTAATAGCAACGCACTCTTAGTCAAGAGTTGTAAATAAGTAGTTATACAGAGTTTAAGACATAATATAGGATCAAAAGGATACAGTTATAGTATAGAAGCTGGAAGTACAAAATTAGGGTAAAATTAAAATTAATTAGAATTGCTGACCATCAAAAATCTTTCCATATATACAGTGAAGTTTGTAATGTGTTATATAAACAAATCATAAAATAATAAAAGCCCCGTGTTGAAGTGTTATCTAGACAGCTCCGGGCTCTAAATCAGCAAATTTATTGCACTAATTTTTATTCATATTATTAACAAAAATATTTTTGGTTACGCTGTATGTATTCATGATTTTAGGCCTATTTATTATCATGGGAATGAACAATCCTCTCACAAGAACGACTTACCCGTACAGAATGTATACTGTTCTTCGAAAAACTAAGTATATTACTTTCATCTCTTGTTTCATTAAATTAGTTATACTTACAAAAAAAGTATTGAGTTAGATTAAACCTAAACACTGACACCATTTACTCTAACCCACATAGCACACGTAAAGCAATCGCTTTATAATTAAATATCGCTCCATTCCTCAATATGCATTTTTTGTTATTTACGGAACATATGCCATTCTCTTCTTATCGTACTAAAGGTTATGGAGTAAGGAATCTGGAGTAATAACTTATTGCAGGAAATGTTAACCAAGTTCACATGTGCTAAAATCCGAGAAAGATTTTTTTATATTCGTGAAGGTCAATTGTGGTCAACATAATTTCATTTAATTTCAAATATTAGTTAGTCTAATATTAGTAAGTCTTTTTAATCTAAGCTGCCGTAGGGTACCGAGACAATCAGGGTGCAAATTCAGAATATGAATAGCCCCGAAGCTAGTAATCTTATGCTTAAACCCCTTTCATTATAAAAATGTAACAGGGTATTGGTTACCTAAACCCTGCGCATATATTTATCAAAAACATTTTCACTAGGTGCAACCGCTTTTGGTTGGTTTCACAGACTTTTCCGCGATTTAAACAGTCTGAGCATTTTCTCGTTTTGAAAAAGACAATATATGTTCTACAAATATTAATTGATAATATTTAATTATTTCCCAGTACGACATCTATTGGTCAGAGTTTTAAATAAAACCGCATCTAACTGCTGCGTTTGTATGAAAGTGAACATTTGTGTACGTATTTCTGTGGTTGTGTTTGTCTACGTTATTTTGTTTATAAAGAGTAGTACGAAATTGTATAAATAACGGTCGCATATTATTATTTTACTCTCAACCACGTGAAATAGTAATAATAAATTCCCTTCTTTTGCAGCGATCAAGAGTTTTTCAAATCTTCTTATTTTTAACATAGATCACTGCCACGTAATTGGGTCCGAAAATATACAAATAATATAAAACGTATTGTCTGTCACTACAAGATATTAAAAAAAAAAATGTATAGAATTACCTCTTTTCAAGATTAAATTTACATAATATGGAAATGAGTTGAAATACATTGTTTGAAGTGACAGTGAAATATTGACAATATTTTATTTTATATTTTAGGTTTGGAAGCATAAATAATGACTTACTAAATTAAACAGTTATATTAAAATATGGTGTAGAATTATTAAGGGCAATTATTCTAACTTTAGAGAAAGTTTTAAAAGGTTTAGTGAAAATGTTATATAACAACTTGAAGGCCCCAATTTTATGACATATCAGAGTTTCTAATGAGAGCTTTTCGAATATAGTTTTTGCAATAAAATAATAGTGCAATGCATACAGTTTTAACTTTTATCCAGTAAGCATTATTTTATGTAAATTCCTAAATCCATTTTTATGTCATTATCTCTAGAGTAAAATAATAAAACACAATATATTTCTTCAATTGCAAGATGATCAACCAATCTGACTAGAAAGTATGCATCAACTTATATATATATATATATATATATATATATATATATATATATATATATATATATATTGTTACTAAAAACTATATATTTTTTATATTTATAAATATATATTTCTATTAAAGCTCAAATTATTCTGTTACATAAAGTCTTTTATAATAAAACTCTTTGTAGAGCCAAGAAAGATTACTAGAGAAATAATGTCACCATATTTTAAACGTTATATATGACACCAAATTATTAGATTTTTGTCATTTAAGTAAATTGTGTTTTTATTATATACAAAATTACAAATTTTTATCAGTAGACGATGGTTTTACCAACCACCATTTAGTGTCCTAATCTTGATGCTTGGAGTTGCATCCTGAGAAAGACGAAAATCACTACCGAGATGAGTGGTTAAATACACAAATTTATGATAAAACCTTCCAAACTCAGACCATTAATTTGTTTTGGTTTAGTACAGCGAGGGGGTCAAACCTATTCGAATAAGTACGCATAATCCATGAGCAAATTTAAATCACCTCGTAAAATCGTTAATTAGATTTGTAACCTAATACATTGTACTATAAATAGTACACATAAAGGTACGCATAAATATACATAGTAATATTAATAATGTTTATTGGTAATTTGTATAACTTTTTGAATGTCATTCAAACAGTAAGGTTATTCAGTAGATCTTTGTTAATTATTACTTTGTATATCATACGAGTGACAAAATACGTTATTTATCAGTAGCAGTTGTTTTAAAATTAAAAACAATAATAATATGGCAATTATGAAGAGATTAGTTATGATCTGATATTACTGATTGTGACTGTTTATTAAGAAATTAACTTGAATATTTTTAGTACCTTTTTCACTAATTCACTTCAAAAAATATAATTTTGATCGGTTCATGCAAATTAGTGCTTCAGTAGTCCTTACCATGTTAATAGAAAAGTATTTATACTCACCCTATACCTGCCGTCTCCCCTGTGGCGATATCTGAAAGCCAAGGGCACGGTTATGTAGTACACACTTTCAGTACATCTAAATGAACCCACAATAAAAAACATTCCAGTGTTTGTATAGTTTGTTTGTGGTAATAGTTATAATAAAAATATACATTTATACTTTATGAGCCTAGTTTTAGGTAGTGTATATTAGTTTAATTTTGATTTTGAAACATATTTTAAAATTTTAAGCAATTTAAATAGGGTCTAGTCTACCCTACTTTTATTCCCTTGGTTCTATTTCACAATATTTTAAACATTTTAAAAAAGAGTTTGCTACATTAATTTTTTCTTACCTAAGTTCGAGATGTCTTGAAAGAATTTATCGTTTACATTATAGGTTATGACCTGAGGTAGTTGTAAATCTATTATTGATAGATAAGATAAATTGCATTATTTTTCTTAACTTTAAACTATATAACTAAATATATCACGATCATGTCATTAGTGTATTTCGACGACAGTGTTTGAGAGAATATTAAATTCCAACAAGGACACACAGCAGCTGCTGTTCCTATATATATTGCAACACATGGATATTTAGTTCAAATCCAAATTGAATATGTTATTAACTTATCCAAATTGAAGTTTTTTATGGAAATATTTATTATATATATATATATATATATATATATATATATATATAATATTTATTATTGTAATATATGTACTGAAAAATACTTTCTAATGTTCAACTATTATTAATAATAAATAATTACCATTTCTTTTAATTAAAATCCAGAAATTATAATTTATTCTTCATCGTGTTTTGAGCAAGATAGAAAATAAGCTGTAGGGGTTGCGGTTTTTATTTAAGACTAAGTTAAAATAATTTTTTAAAACAATGTTATCTTATATTCCTCTAGGCAATGGTTTTGAGTAATAATTTATATTTCCCCATTATAAGGTAGCGTTTTTTTTTCAACTAAGTAATTAAAAGGGAGGGAAACCTTTGCTTTTCACATTACAATAACTTAAAAGCTACCTTATCCGCCACTTTAGCACTATTGTAACTTTCTCATTCGATTGGTGAATATTTTTTCCGATATATTTTTTCTGGTCGGTCTATTATATTGATTATGATTCTTGAATTTTTGTGGGCTATGATATTATTATGATTTTTAGTATTTATTTGCTCGTTTTACTGAGGATGTAATTAATTAATATAAAAAGTAACTAAAATTATTTTTTTCTTTGTTGGCGCAAGCAGTAATTGACTTTGTAAAACAATTTTGTTTATTACATGTTTGTTTGTTAATTTAATGTCGACCTAATAACATCAAATAAGAGAAAAACCATTTATTGTTAAACAAATATATCTTAGCTGCTGAGGTAAGATTGTAATAAATCATAGCTGTTAAGGTAAAATTTTTAAATATTCTAATCTCTACAAAAGAACTGAAACTCACCCCTACTAAGTGTGCTGAAACAGAACACTTCAATCTCAGTGAACCAATTATTGATTTTACTTACCAGAAGAAAGGAAGAAATGTTTTGTCTTCATGCTGGTGTAGAAGGGTAATTAGTATTGTTGATGTCGTCTTGCATAGATAATACACATCGGAGCCTCGTTAAAGAGATAAGAGTTTTAAAAAAATTGTGTATTTAATAGCCATTACTACTACGGCTGAAGGCAATATGTGCTGAAATTGAATATATAATAAGTTTTAAATTCACAAAAATGTACACCACTAAAATGTAACAAATATAAAGTCGTAAATTTTAAAAACATTGTTATAATTAAAAATAATGTGAGGTAAAGCCAAATTTTAAAATATATTACGTAACAAATTTATTACATATTTAAAAACCTAGAGATATAAAGGCAGATGGGGAAGAAGTCGACATTTGAAATGTTCAGTCTGGAAATAACAGCCCGAGGGGAAAGGTGTCCCTTAAATGATGTTGTTCAAAAGGAAAACCCTTCAGCCTAGGGCTTAAATCTCTAGTCCTGCTAGGAACCGATTTCTTAGTAACATGTTTTAAATTATAACCAAGGCAGCAGATTTATAAAAGAAGGAACAATTTTTAAAACATAATAGATTTTAGCAGTGCGAATTTTCTACCATGTAAACTTTAAAGCATATTGCTATAACAATTTGTAAATCCAGGAGAAAATCAATTTAAAAAGATTAAAGAAGGAGACAAGTCCTGATCTCACCGCCAGACCATGAAGAAGGTATAAGTAGTATTTTCTAACCTCGTCAGAAGGGTCCTGCATCCATATGACGGTACAAACCGGAATTCAAGTCAAAAGCAGAAATACTAAATATTTCTTCTAGTAGCTTAACTTTAAATAAAATTTCAATTTTAAATTACCAATTCCACAAACATAATGAGCTTTACAGAAAATTCATTGAAAAGAGATCGTATTTACAATTTTTTCTCGAAAATTTGGCAATATGTGTAACTCTTCACAACGAATGTTGAGAGAGTAGACTTAGTTGCAGTGGGGAGAATTTACTGCATCGTGATTGGTTGGAAATGTTATGGGGCGTAATGAGTTAGTTACCGGTCTGTATATATTTGAATAAAAATGTAAATTCAATGTATTTTTATTGTAAATTACCTCTGAGGAAGATTGCTATGCAATCCTTTAACCTTTAAATATAAATAAGGTTTTAAATAAAGAAAATTGTAATTTGTGGTTTAGAAGTTTCATTTATAGGTAAAAGGTTTATGGTTAAATACAAGTTAGAATCAAAATAGAGAAGAAGAGAGCTAGTGAAATAATTAAATATAAGCAAAATCAAAGAAAAATATCCCGTTGGAACACATCCACACACACACACACACACCTAAAGAAACACGCACACGCGCTCACACACACACACACACACACACACAAACAAACACACACACACACACACACACACACACGCACACACACACACATAAGTTTGTGTGAGGACCTCGTTGTGGCGGGGTTAACACTATCTGGCCAACCGAGGACTCCGTAACTTTCCGAAACCGAGTAGCTAACTCTCACTTAATAATACTTAACAAATTATGGCGATATATCATATTATGAAATCTTAAACGAATGGTATGATATTTTTTATTTTGTAAATTATTTTTATAATTTTGTTATTTTTGCACGAAGTCTCGACGTTTTAAATTCTACTACTGGGGTCTCATTTCCACTATTTATATAAAAGCAAAGCGAGGTCCTAATGAAATGTTTCACACCAACTTCAAAGGACCATTTCGTATAAATTTGTATACGATTTTTTGTGTTCATAATTAATGAGATGCTTACATAAATGGATTGTTATTGAATTTTATTTAAAATATTAATATTTAGTAGTGAAATTAGCAATTTCTTTTAGAATCATATTATTTTACAACATATATAGTGTGAAAATAAAATGTTTATTTGGATTAACCAATATAGTATTTTGAAAAACTAACATAATTAGTGGTTGGGTTTTATTTAATGAAATAAAATTCTCTTGAATAAACAAATATTTTAAAATTTACATTAGTATTTGATCATATTAAATCTTTACATTTTTAGGCATGAAAAGTTATGTAATAACAAATTTTAAATTATTTTCCAATATAGTTTAATGGTGTCGTATCTATGATAGAAATATGCTGTGAAATATTTAATTATAGAACTATACAGATTTTAATAATATTGTAATCAATATTAGGCTATAAGTCGAATATCAATAAATTGGGACTCTTGGCTAAACTATTATAACTTTAAAATTCCTAATTAATATTGGAGTAGAAATTTAAGTGTTTTATTAGTCTTTACTGGTTATTTGAATTTCCAGTATTTTGAAATTTTAAAATAGTACACATTAAACTTTACAACTGGACTAAATTTTAGATTGGGTAAAGGGCTATTTTTATCCCGTAAAAAATGTTTAAAATAATTTCCAGTTTTTTTTTATATAGACCAGATTTAATAAATGAAGGCTCTAAATCTTTCTGTTTGTACAAATTAAATAAAGACCTTTGTTGACCGGATAAGGAACTGCCTAAGATTTCGGTTGCATGTTATGAAAATGTCGAGTCGTCACTAGGCCGTAGCTGTATAGCACCCTTTTTAGCAAAATGAAACACTTCTAGAAAATTTAAGACGTTACAACTAATAATAAAATAATGTTTCACAGCATCGTTTGCAGAGATATATTTATAAATTCCGTTAGCTCTAGTATATGTTTCCTTACATAACTGTACAGGCATTTAATATTGTAAGGGTTTGTAACAAAACGTAATGAAGATTTTAACTAACAAAATAGAACAGAACTAAAGATATTGAAGTTTAATAGCATTCAAAAACTAACTAACAATAGATTCTTTCTTGATGTAAAACATTATCATAAAGATTTCCTCCCGGGGTGTACTGAAGAGGATGGAGGGCACAAGACTGAAAGCAAATTCTAGTGAAGATCAACCAGAAGAAAATGTGAAAAGGTCCGACCAGGCAAGAAAATTCTAATAAACTGTCAAACAAAGCAGAACATCAAAATTCTAGTATTAGTCAGGAAAACCAGCACCTCAAAAACTTAGTAAGAATCAAGTGAATAAGTATGTCCAATTTCTAGTAAGACTTGTCTAAAAGAGCACGATAAAATTATTGTATCGAAAATCAAATTAATGTTTTAATTTTGATTGATTAGTTGTATTGTTTTGTTGGTTTATTTATCTTATGCAATATTTCAAATCTGCCAATTACATACATATGTACACCACCTACATTACAATCATTATCAAAGACTATGAGATCGTTAACACGTCCTTTTGAAAACTCAAGGCAAATGAAATTTAGTTTTCAAGAGGATGTGTTAACGATCTCATAGACTTTGATAATCCTAGCAATGTAGCAGGCGAAAAGTTTAAGTACATTCTTGTTTATATATTGTTACTTTAAACAAATTATACAAACAAAAATGTTACAAAATCAACTTCATTACGATTTATTTATTTTTGTCAATGCTTTCATTTGACTTTGGTATCCTAAACCAACTATAAAAAATGACAGACAAACAAAAATCTAACATTTACTAAAATTATAAATTTAAGTTAAAATCAAAATGATACATTTCTTAGGCAACTCTTATTCTAAAAATGTATAACGTAATGGTTACTTAAATTTAAAACTAGCAAAAATTCGACTTTCCTTTTCTGTAGATTTTACTTTGTTTTCCAAGACAGGATTTCAATTTACCTTATTTACACAAACCTTTCATTGTACTTTGGTATTTAAACCAACTATAAGAAACAACACATATTTACAAAAGAAAATTATTTTCTTTCATTCATTTTGAAACATTTTTTACCTTTCTTTAAATTTAAAAACAGTTAATTTTAAACCCAATGAGAACAGTTTACATATCCCACAGTCTTTATCTCTAAAATAGCTTATTTCAATACCAGAAATTTATTTAAACATTTTTTTGACCTAAATTAACTTAATCGGATCCACATATTCATTTTCTTAAATTTAACTTTCCTATTTTAAATCGTTCTGTCAAAACTCACCTAATTTACATTGCAATATTTGTAAAGAAAAATTCATTGTCATTTTTTAATGCTTTTATATTTTAAAATCTTCATAAAATTCCTTAATATTTTCAAAAGTAACTATTTTTTCTCATATTTCCGTTTTTCCGGGCCAACCTCTACTCTACTCAAGTTACATTACCATACAGGTATATTTCATGGCTTCAACAAAGTGATGTTCTATTCGAATTTATTTGACCAATAATTTAAAATATAGTTTTCCTACTAATTATTCATTTGCATTTTGCTATATTAAATTTCAATTTTTTTAAAACTTTTTACATGCTCAAAACTTTTGTTTACATTAACTTTAATCTTCAAAAATTTATTTCCAAACATTTGATTTTTACCTTATTAATCTACAAAGGAACGGTTCTCCATTTTAGTCAGAGATAGCTACCACATCCTAACCCTATCCCATCCACTTTCCTTCTGAAACAAAACCACTCCTCCTGAAAGCATATTCAAATTTTGAAAAAATTTATTTTAATTTAAAGTTTAAAATCTCAAAAGGTTCCCCAAAAAATCTCAATAAAATTTTTATTTCATTCGAGAGAGAGAGAGAGAGGGAGAGATGCTAAAATCAGTCTTTTCTGGAGTTAAGTTCTTCCTGATCTGTCGTTGGCTTGATGTCATCTCTTCTTTTTTTTTTGGCTGGTCATCATGGATAATTGACTCGTCCGAAACGTCCGTCATCCCTGCTCCATTATTCCCATGTTGCCACCTGACCAAAACAAACAATAGGCTTTTCGCGCGAAATTATACATCTTTAATTATATTTTTTTTAATTCCTAGATCTAGACTTTTAATACTCCCTCAACACTGCCTCTAAACGTTTAGAAATTGGTTTTAATGCCGGTTTTGATCTACTCTTTGTTTTATATTACGCTGATCTAAATAAAATTTTATAAGTGCATTTAGCTACTTTTATATCTAAATCGTTTAAGCACTTCATCCTTAGGCACTGCTAATTTTTTATATTAGCACCGACTCAATCTGTTTTTTAAACTACATTTCTACAACAAATTTTTCTTGAGGACGCTATGATATTCCTGTTAAACGATGAAAACCTGTATAGAAGAGCCTCCCCCAAAGGCTTTTGAAACACATGGCCCTACATCTCAGCGATATCACACTCGCTCTTATCTCTGTATTTTTTTTCAAATAACTTATCGGTTTTAAGCACTGTAAGAGTTGCACTTATATGAGCGCACTCGCACACGACCGCTCTTTTCGAAGTACTAAGTAACGCTAACAAACCTCTGGTAGTTCTCAGGTGTTGATGTTAGTAGTAAGGGAGTTGCTGGGCTTAACGGGACCAATCTCCAAAATTAAGCTCGAAGAGCATTTCAGGGGTACCTATCCGTCTTATCGGCGTTTCCATTGGTCGTTCACGATCGCCCCCCTTATTTCTCCCACCGTTTCATTTACTTATCCGCTTTCCGATTGGCCACCCCGCCCGTTTTCTCATATGTTTTCTTTCCTTGGCGGGTTGTGCGGGGAGCCCCTCGGCCCCCCCGTCCGAAGAGCATTTCAGGGGTACCCAGTTCTCTTTTCCAATTGGTCCCCCTTCTCGTTTTCCTTCCTTGGCGGGTTGTGCGGGGAGGCCCTCGGCCCCCCGTCCGAAGAGCATTTCAGGGGTACCCAGTTCTCCGATTCAGAAAAGTCTATCGCGTTGTGCAACAGATAAATTGCGTCATCACCTTGGCCTTTAGTAATGTAAACAATTGCACCAGGAAATGTTGCGATTGTAAAACGCCATCATTAAAATAATTGTCCAGGAAGTAAACAACCGTCATTCGATACGCGGAACTCATTCAAAGTAATTGCGCTGGGTGTGTAATAGATAAATTGCATCAGGACCTTGGGCTTTAGTATTAATAGTTATTGCCTTGTGTAATAGATAAATTGCATCAGGACCTTGGACTTTAGCATTATTTTGCGCAACGTCGCTAATATGTTATCCGCAGCAGAACGCGTGTTTGCATTATCGTCACATCCAAACCTTTGTGCATGCGGAAAAACCTTGGCTCATTATTACATAAGCAAGGCCAACGCCTATGTAGAGAATTATGGTTTGGAAGACTATGATATGGCTAGTAAGCACTATAAAAGCTGTGCATGGTCCTGTCAGTCGTTTACAGGAGACGGCCCAGACACCTGTGCGTGTGCGTTATTTGAGGAAGCTTTGAGAAAAGCTCTAGAAGTTTTGGAAGGCAGCTTTGAGAGTGTGTTACAAGAAAATTGGAGTTTGTAGTTGATTTTCAAGGTTTTCGAGGTTTAAATAATGACTTTATAATAAAAGAGTTGGCAGTTGTTAGAAAAGGTGACGGTGAAGAAGCAGAGTGCCAGACATTCCTATTTGAGCCGCCGAGTGACTTTAGCGATTTAAGCAAGAATTTGCAGAAGCAAGCGATTTGGCTGGAACGAAATTTACACGGCTTAGCTTGGGATCAGGGTTTTATATCTTATCACAAGGTAAAGGACATTTTTATTGATTTAAAAATTAATGGTAAAATTTTTGTTAAAGGTGTAGAGAAGCAAACATTTTTACAAAATTTTTTAAAAGATATTAATGTTACAGTGATAAATATAGAGGACCATAATTGTCCAACATTAAGTATTTTAAAAAAACTTTTTCATAACAATTTTATTAAAAAGTGTAAATTTAATCATTCAATTAATAATTGTGCTTACATAAATGTGTTCGTTATTAATCAATGGTTGAAATGTGAGACACTAATTAAAGATAGATTAAACGCTTATTTTAAGCCAAATGGGACGAAATTACCATATTGCATACATTGCCCCTTTTGTTAAAAGTTCCTCCCATATAAAAATAAAATTAATTAAATAAATTTAGTTAATGAAGAAAAATCTATATTAATTGTATTTCTTTTTTTAACTGAGAAAATAAAAAGTTGTACACAAAAATAGTGTATTTTATTTATAAGACCCACTTTCTGTTACCAAATTTATAGGATATAGACAATGGATAATTCATAAAATGCTATTTTGTTTTATCTTTATTAATTTACAAACATTAACATAACATAATTTTGTGTTTCCAAAAATTTGTAGGATATAGGATTAAATAACTTTTCACAAAATGCGATTGCTGATTTTTCTTTATTAATCTACAAACATTAACACAGGAGAATTATTTATCTTTTAACATAATATGGCCATATGCCAACGTATGTAGACCATCTTTACATATATATCAATTATCGTCATCGGGGCTGAGAGCCAATTTATCAACAGTGACGGTTTGAACTATATGTTTTTTCGATGTAAATGAAATGATTTCTCGCCTGCTTTTAATAAATGATTCTAAACACTTTCTGTAGTCGTCAAAATTTACAGTCTTAAGCGCTGTTTTAGTGATGCCTTTAGCTTTTTTTTCAATTTTATTTACCGTTCTAAAACTGTATAATTTAGCTCTCAGTCCGATGAATTCAGACAAACCAACGCCTTTGCATTCGTCTTTGAAACAGCCCAATTTCTTAGCATTATCTCTGAAATAACCTTCAAGATTTTGAGGAAGATCGGACATATCAAAATGATTTCTCAAATCATCATTCACCTTAATATCTTTATAGAAATTATCAGTAAAGATTTTATAAAATAAACCATCTGTGTCTAAATACAAAAGATTAATTTTTGATTTATAGAAATCTTTCAAAACATCGTAGTGTATTTCGTACATACGTGTTTTACTTATTTCTAAAACCGTAAAACCAATATATATTGGCTTGTTAAAATAAATCGATTCTTTTTCCAATTCAATAGCGCACAAAGATTCATCGTAGATTATGCAATTCAAAAAGGTGGGTTTCCTAATCAACGCATTCAATTTTCTCTCCGAGCTAATTAATTTTAAACTTTTTCTTTTCCTAATATTTTCAATTGTTTTGCCAAACATTGCGTTTATGACAAATTTATAGAAGTCTTTTTCAAAATCGTTTTTAGCGTTTTGTCTTTTTTTCGTATTAAAGAGAACATACGATGACAACCATGCGCTTTGTTTAAACTGCATAATCCTATGAATCTTTGTAATTACCAGTCCGTGGCGCAACGCCTGTTTCAAATTAACATAATGACAAATGTAATTCTTTTTTACTTCTAAAGTTGTCAATAATTTAGATTGTTTACTGCCTGGCGGACATTTAGTTTCCGGTAGAAATGGCAATTGATTATGATCATCATGCAAGTAGCTAGGATATGCAATATCCACTTCTAAAATATATCCTATGGGAGAGTCATCCGCTATAGCCAAAACATCAAACGTATTTATTTCTTTAGACCTTTTCCATTCAAAAGAGGCGTACGGCATGGGTTTTGTCATACTCCATCCGTACAAATTTGTTGCATCAATATACATTATATATGACAGAGGTTCGGCTATTTCAAAATCGTCTCCCAATAGGGGGTTATTGGTTTTGCCATATCTAGTAATACAAGAAGTTATCCCGCCTCTAATACCTTGTTCTATAAATAAAAATTTATCATAATCTGTAAATAAATCTAATTGAATTTGAGTGAATTTGAGCATTGCGTCAAACGTTAAACCTGGTAATGTAAAATAATAGGAACAATCTAAATCATAATTTGTTAAAGATAAATCTCTAAAATTTTCAAACACATCACACAACAACAATACGTCAGTTAAAAGATACAAATCGCTATATTCGCCCAAAGTTTTACACTTAAAATGTTGCCACACGTTTTGTGCGTGTTTTTATTCATCATCAGAGATATGGCTGCCTTCTAGCATATTATAAAAATCATTTTTTGTCGGCAATTCGGTTTCTTGCAATTTTTCCCAAGAATCTGTATAATTGTACGGATATACACCTTTTCTAGTCACAAAAGGTATATCGTGTACAGAAAAATGTTTCTTCGTATATTTAAATTTTTCATTTGGCAAATTATTAACTAATTTACTCAGATTTGTGCTCATAAATTTATATGTATCAATAAATCGTAATGCAATACCATTTTTAGTATTTTTCGAAAATGTAATATACTTCTCGTTTGTGTGTGGTATCACACGAATGTCATTTGTATCGCAACCCAATTGTCGGACAATGAAATGACTGTCATAACTAGAGCTGCCGTGTATAAATATAGGCAAGAATTTTTGTTGTTGCCTCAACAAATTGCACTTACTACATAAAACAGATCTGAATTTACCAGTAATATGACAATGATCTTTAACAGGACTATTAATTAGAGTAAACTGATGGTTACAAGATTCACATTTATTGGCTGTTTCAAATCTATACTTTTCATCTTCACTTAATTTTCTCATTGATTTATTAGTTTTACATATTTCACCAATATTATTAGCAAGTTCAATAAGATACGACATAAATTGTTCTGCCGCTCCTAAACCTCTATACACATACGGTTTTTTAGGTAATTTGTCTAAAATTTCGTTCGGCAAAACCAAATCAACATCAATAACTAAATATACTGCAAATGACATTGGTTCGTGGATGTCGTTTAATTTGACACACTTACTAATTTTTTTGTTTACCGGTTTCAACAGACACTCAAAATCTGCATAAACAACAAAAGGCACTCTGTATTTATAGTGATAATGTTTAAATTTCAAGATACTGTCATCATGCGAAGGCATTTTTATCTTTACAGGTTTTGTTTTTTCACACACACTCAAATGATTGTTCAAATTTACATCTTTATTTTTTCCACTATAATGTACTAAACATCTTTTACAAAAAACCAATTGTTTTGTATGTTTATTGATTTGACTATTCATTAATCTTGAAAAATGTTTAATATAACAATAATGACCCTTTCCCGACTGATTAGTTAACAATAATAAATCATAATGATTTTTCTTAATACTCTTACTGATTCTTAACGGATAAATATTATTATTATTACCATCTTGACTTATTGCATAAACGTTTACACTGGTATTTACATTAAGTTTTACAAATTTTGAAATCTGACGCAAAGGCGTTGGAAAATCAATACCCTTAAGATTAAATATATTAGACAATTTAAAATAACGATTATTTACTATGTTCAAATGTTTGATATCTGTTTTTATATACGGGACTAAAAGTGACCATAAAAAGCATTTATTATCATAAAAATTTTGAGGGTTTATAATTGCCTTTTTATTTTTTATTGAATTAGGTAAAGGCAGATATGAGCTGGGAGCTAGAGGATTAAATTTACTAAATCGAAGTATAATTCGGGTAACCCTATCCAACGACCAACCGCTTCCTTTATCTATATATTCTTGCTCCTCGACACATATCTTACAAAATAAATTGTTTAAAATATTGTATAAAATGGAAGTCACAAATACAGGCACATTTTTTGTTTTGAAATACCTTAATTGTCTTTCTTGCGTCAACAGTTTTATGTAAGAAGCTTCAACCACTATATTGAATTTCAACATATTATAAGTCCTAATCATAATGTTAATTAAGCGGATCATTTTCGCTCTAGTGAATATTAACAATAGACAGACATCGCGTATGCTAGAAGTGTTATTTAGTAGGAATGTGTTTAAGTTTCCTCGGAACGCATGATCAGTTTCTACGAAATCGTCGTCATCATCAACATCCATTGGTGCAACGTTCCCTTTATGGTCCATAATTATGATAATAAACGCCTTTTATGACAAACTGTAATAGAAACAAATCCTAATTTAAAAAAATTTCTTTTTTTATCTAACTTCACAATTTCGTTATTTACATGTTTAATTTTACTGATTCTTTCGGCAGCAGTACATATAGTCTCATCAATCATCTTATACAATTCGTCGTCTGACGACTTGACCAGAAAATAAGCTTCCTTATATACCTTCGTCCAATACTGAGACTCGCTTACGCACTCTTTTAAATCGCGACAATCAGTTACTTCAACTTTTATAAGGAAACTGCCTTCCTCGCCTGGGGAAATTAATTTCCGTCTGCTACCATTTTTTTGATATTGCACATATTGTTTAATAACTGTCGGTGCTCTTTTAATTTTTTTAAAAATATTTTCCAATTTTTCTTCGCACTCAGATTCTGAAGCGGCCTCCGAATCTGAACCGATATCGTCAATATTTGACGAAGGCATATTTTTTTTCAAAATTTTCTTGTTAGATTTTCGTTTTCTATTTTCACTATCATTATTACTAAAGTTTAGGTTTGGTAGTAAACCGGAATTATTTCCTTTAACCTCTTCCAAAGCAGGTGGTATACAGGCAAGAGCCCTCTGCACAATTTGTATAGAAAACTTAACAGGTATTTGAGCTAGGCCAACATTTCCACCCAATATTTCAATAATCTCTTCAATTGTTATTTCTTTGTCTAAATATTTAGGTATTTTATACTGCGAATTTACGGTAGAGTGGAAATGTTCATTAAGATTTATATAAATTTCCTTTAAATGTAAATATAATGAGGTGAACCCATTCTCTACAATCTTATTTTTTTGTATGTTAATAAAAATAACAGCTACTCCTATTTCCTATTTACTAACGGACGTTAATCCTGCGAGGAATAAAGTTTCAATTAATGCTAAAAATGTTACTACATTTTTGTCATGTTGACCACCATCTGCAAGTACTTGCTCCTCGTGAGCCACTATTTCCAAATCGACAGTGCCTGCTTGCGACGACGACGGTTGTGACGACATAACTATTAGGAAAAAAAATATATTAATTGAGGCCAGTTGATCCAAAACCCTTATCTCCCCTTTCCGTAGTTTCATCTAAATTAATTATTTCAATTAATTTGGGATAAGCACACATCTCACAAATTAGTTGGGCCACTTTATCACCCCGTTTTATAAAAACATCTTTATTTGAATGATTAAATAACAGAACTTTAAGACCACCCGTAAAATCTTTGTCAATTACCCCTGCACCCACATCTAAAAAATATGTCAATGCGAGCCCAGAACGAGGCGCTATGCGACCATAACATTGGGGGGGTGTTTTAATGGCTACATCTGTGTATACTAGACACTTTCCAAATTTAGGCACTACGTAATCATAAGCACTTCTGAGGTCAAAACCGGCTGCATTTACAGTTGCCTTTTCAGGAGCATAAGCATTTTCGGTCAATTTTGTGTACCCTAATTCCATACTGAAATGATATGAAACAAATTATAATTAATATTTAAAAGCAAATGTAGGAAAAACATTTTTTGACAACTTTTTAGAGAACAAATATTCAAATACTATTTATTAAGACTTTATTTTTTTTTTTGACAATTATAACAATGCCAACGAATTACAAAAAGCTCTGATTAAATGAGACTTTATTTTAGAGTCAAATTTCTATACCCTAATTCCTTAATGAAATAATATTTACCTACAAAATGATATGAAACAAATTACAATTATTATTTAAAAGCAAATGTAGGAAAAACATTTTTTTGACAACAATGTTAACGAAATGACAATTATAGCTCTGATTAAATGAGACTTTATTTTACAGACAAATTTCTAAACCCTAATGAAATATTTAGAAAACACTACGAATTACAAAAAGCTCTGATTAAATGAGATTTTATTTTAGAGTCAAATTTCTATACCCTAATGAAATAATATTTACCTACAAAATGATATGAAACAAATTACAATTATTATTTGAAAGCAAATGTAGGAAAAAACATTTTTTTGACAACAATGTTAACGAAATGACAATTATAGCTCTGATTAAATGAGACTTTATTTTACAGACAAATTTCTAAACCCTAATGAAATATTTAGAAAACACTACGAATTACGAAAAGCTCTGATTAAATGAGACTTTATTTTAGAGTCAAATTTCTATACCCTAATTCCCTAATGAAATAATATTTACCTACAAAATGATATGAAACAAATTACAATTATTATTTAAAAGCAAATGTAGGAAAAACATTTTTTTGACAACAATGTTAACGAAATGACAATTATAGCTCTGATTAAATGAGACTTTATTTTACAGACAAATTTCTAAACCCCTAATGAAATATTTAGAAAACACTACGAATTACAAAAAGCTCTGAATAAATGAGACTTTATTTTAGAGTCAAATTTCTATACCCTAATAAAATAATATTTACCTGCAATATCTTCTTGCAACTAACAGACACTAAGAACTGGAAATTAATTCTGATGGCTCTTACTGACTCTCAACGTATTTAAACTCTTACGTCAACACCTAATTATGCAGGCTCATTCAATTATTCTAAGATCTGTACTTACATTCACGAGTTCCGCATGCTGTTATTTATAGTTTAATGACAGTTTAAAATGCTCAACTGCTTGGTCTTTTCCTATTACATCATCAATTATTAACCCTACAACTGGCAGTCAAAAATCCTGTAGTGGCGCGGTGTTTTTACCCCACCGTAGAGGCTTTTTTTTAAAATACGTCAAAAAAAAAGTTAAATAATTATAGTGATGTATAATATATCAAATTAATCACAAAAATGCACAGAATAAAACTATCATAAGGAAATATGTGACTCAACATTTTATTTCCATGGTTACAGCTCTAGAAAAAAAAATTCATATTTTGAAAGCACAAATTTTGGTTTTTGACAGTCTATCACTAAGAATCACAAAAGAATACACAAAACTTAACATATACAAAATAAAGCTAACTTTATGTAGAAAAAAAAGGTTCCAGTCATGTGTACACTTATTTCTAACGGGTAAAAAGTTATATTCACAAACATATATCCAAAACAACACCGAAAAAACGGTCAGTTTAGTCGGATTCCTCGGATTCAGAGACTTTCCTTTTTTTTACAGACTTAGTAGGCCTGTAAAAGTGCTTCAGTGTTTTGTAACAAATTGGGTGTATGCCTACATTGCATCCAGGGCACCAGTATACACTTTTAACCCTCTTTACATCTTTTTTATCTACACAAATTGCACAAACACGGTATTTGCGTACGGGTAAGTGCTCCAAGAAATGTTCCCTATTACTAGTATTTTTTGGTAGGCCTACTTACAGACAAATGATAGATGGACTTGTCACTATTGTCTACCCCTCCCATATTGTGATTATATCTGTCAATCATGATGGGTTTCACTGCCTGAAGACCAATGCTTGCTTCTTATCATCTTATCCTCAGCATGACAACCGGTACTAATCAAGTAAACTGGTTTACGGCTTTTCTTCTGTTTATATTTGACCAATAAAACTTTGCCTCTGTTAGGCCTATACCGGTAATAAACACTTTTTTCAATTCCTAAATTCACATTCTTTACATTTACAGGCAGATCTTTAGTATTTTTATTGACAGTTCCTGTCAAAAAAGTATTTCTTGAAGCTAGTTCTTGGGCAAGAGGCAGTTTTGTATACCAGTTATCAGTAAAAACATGGTATCCCTTATCAAGGAGTTGACAAATTTGCAACCCATTGACAACAACTTTTTGTGTAAAAGGATCATCTCCATTAGCCAAAAAATCTTTCCCACTGTATAGTGAAACATTTAGTATATAACTGGAGTCACTATCACATGTCTCAAATTTTTTTATACCGAATCTGCTGTTTTTTCTTAGGTAGGTACTGTATAAATTTGCAGCGGTTCTTCATGCCTATCAAACTTCCATCTATCGAAATGTTTTGTTTGGGTATGAAATAATTTTTCATTGCAGCATTCATATGATCAAGAAGAGGCCTAACCTTTTGCCAGGGATCGTAGCCCGGTTGACCCCGACGTCTTCCGGTATTTTTTCTACATCTGAAATGTCACTCCAACTATCAGCATCATCACTATCACATTCTAATAGTTCCCTAATGTCACTTGAAGTAAGTTGTCCATGATTATATTACAATAAAACAGATCAACAACCTTAGTGCACAACAAGCAACAAAGACGGGAGCATATACGTCAAAAACGTAAACATTACGTCAGCTCACAGCTGTCTGTTTGTCGGGAGATATTTAGCAAGGCCATAGACGTAAAAATATTCTGGGTGAACATAAAATGAAAGTCCACATCCTTCTGAATCTAACTGTGTAATGTACTACGCAAACTGATTATTAGATGCCGAGAAAAACATCGATTATAAAGCAACCGTTCGGTCGCCGTGTAAGACGGCGATGCCACTCCACGTAAAGCGTCTGTCGCCGTCTAATGCGGCGATTGCCAGTTGTAGGGTTAAAAACACTTGCATTAATGCTGTTTATCCTTGACGCTATATTGTAGAAGGCAGTTATTTGAAATAATGTACACAAGAAAAATTACAAACATATTTATTCTCACAGAGCACAATTACAAAACGTCTTTACTCCTTCAGCTTACAACAATTGCAAAACCAATTTTTTTAATTTATTTAAAACAGAGACATTATTTGCGACGGTGTTTAAACATGTTATTCCAAAGACGTCTAAATTATTTTCAATCGTTTGTTGTATATTTTTCGTAAATTCGTTATATTGCACAATAATATTGTTTTTAAAAAAATATAACAATCCGTTTGTATATCTAAATACAGACTCCATATGGGTCGGTAAAAATGGAAAGTTGTTTGAAATGTAGCCGTATTTCTTGACATGAAATACCTTTTCATCTAGTTCCAAAAAGTAAATGTCATTGAAAAAGATATAAGTTATGCCCCTATACGAATTCACAACCCCGTGTATTTTCATCTGGCTTCCACCACCCAAAAAGGAAATATGTTTCGGGTAATCTTTAACTAATTTTAGAGATGGATATTCTATCATAAATATCTGCTCTTCTGCGAAGAATACAATTTCACCAGATGGTCTCTGATAAATAAAATCTATTTTTGTAAAATTCGGTGATAAAAACGGCAACCATTCTATAATTTTTTGAACTTTGTCAACATATTTATTACCCAACATTACTGACCAAATCCATTTTTCGTGAAATATATACAATTCTTTATTAACAACTAAAAACGTTTTTAGATTTTTCAAATTGCACAAATTCGGCGTAACAACGTCTTCCACTTTCTTTGTAGGCAAGGTTTTCGGTTTCAATGTAGTTGATGTTATCTTTTTCTTTCCGTATAACGTCTGTATAGCGAAAATGTCGTCTTCTCCAAGATCAGCCAAATCGCTTTTATAATAAGGATACATGATTGAATCAAAATGATTGGAATGTGATATTCCCAATGCATGTCCTATTTCGTGTATTAAAACATTTAATAGGAAATGTTTACCTGAACCGCATTTTTTAATATTGTTTTCTAAACACCAATCTGCATCGCTATTTAGATTTCTCGAGTTGATTGGTCTATATGGGGTAAAAACGCGTGTCCCAGTAAATTGGCGTCAAGTGGATATGAACAATAATTTGGAGATTTTTCAAACGTGTGCCTGGTCCGTTTAAAGGAAAGTAATATATCCGGTTGGACCCTATCTTTCACAAAAACCAAATCGGTATGTTTTTCACAAGCGTTAAAAGCCTGTCTTGTTAACTCATTTATTTGGGTCGTTGCTAAAACAAAATGATAGCAAAATACTTTTTTACGCCATTTCACATGATGGAGTTTAAAAGGCAGTATAGAGTCTTTAAGACCACATCGCGGTTTTTTCATAAATTCTAAAGTAGCATTGTCAATTTTTCCATTAGTATTTATATTGTATGTCTCTTGAAAGAGATGTAAAGCATCAGTCACAAATGTTGAATTGATGTTCGCCAAACCAATTGATGACGCGTTCAAATATCCAAATTTATGTAAATAACTTACAACAAAATTATAATTCTTATCCGTACAGCTTTTTCCTTTCCCTACACACACATTAGCATCAAACAATTCTTCTGTAGCAGGATACGTATTTACAAACGCAATAATCACAAAATATATCATTAGAAAAAACATTCTTGTGTTGAACTCGCGGCGTTCAACGAACTGACAAAATATAACGAAATAATTCGTGATAACCAAATTTCAGTCGTTCAACGAACTGACAAATAATTACAAAATTTCTCTCTTGACTCTGAAAGCATTCATGACTCATTTATATGTATATTATTTGTTGCACAAACAATACTACTGACCAAGGTGATGACGCAATTTATCTGTTGCACAACGCGATAGACTTTTCTGAATCGGAGAACTGAGAGGGGGGAGAGCTGGAGCTCGCTCTACAGAGAATTGGGGGGCCGAGGGGCTCCCCGCACAACCCGCCAAGGAAGGAAAACATATGAGAAAACGGGCGGGGTGGCCAATCGGAAAGCGGATAAGTAAATGAATCGGTAGGAGAAATAAGGGGGGCGATCGTGAACGACCAATAGAAACGCCGATAAGACGGATAGGTACCCCTGAAATGCTCTTCGAGCTAAATTTTGGAGATTGGTCCCGTTAAGCCCAGCAACTCCCTTACTACTGATGTTCATGAATGTAACATTGATTATATTTTGTTTATGCATTTCCCTGTGCCAAATGTATGATGACGTAGGTGACGTCTGGATATATGTCGCCAAGTTTTCTGTTTCTAAAAAGCTCTAACAAACCTTGTCCTTCAATACCATATAAATTCTCGGTAGTTTGTTTACGCCTACGTAACATATTTAAATATGTTTCTTTTCACGTTTCGTAGTTTTTCAACAGTGAAATGTTTCTTAAAGAATTGTTTCTTAAAAAACTCCTTTAATAATTTATCCAATATTACTCTTTAATTTTATGAATAATCGTAACTTTTCTTTATAAAATTGTAAATTGCTAACATCAGCCATACTAAAACAATTAGTCGTAATACCTACCTTTATAACAAAACAAATAACAAATGCTATAATATAAAAATAATATATTTTGACAAAAAACACATTTTTAAAGAATCATATTTCACTAGGACATTTATATTGGAAGTCAAGGAATTAATTTGCTGTAATATTGTAAGCGTTGCTATAGAGAGACGCAATACAGGAGTGTCAATAATCCAGTGATAATGGAAAATTTGAAATAAAAGCGCGATCAGTGTCAATCATTGATAGTATGGTTCCTAGAAATTGATAACAACTATCTAATCCTAATCGATATTACACCAGTTAACAGCAAAGATAGGGATCAGTTTCATTGAAACAGATATAATATACTGAAAGTACAACGCAAAATGATTTGTTGTATATCATTGTTTTAATATGTAAATTCGGTTACGCAGAACAATTAAACCTTATGTGTTTTCCAAATATCTGCTTGATTGTTTGATACGTGTAGTTTCTAAAGTTATCGATAGATGAAAAAATATTAGTTTTCAGTTTTCTACATTGCAAAAATAAATCGTACGTATACAGAGGCCATTTCTGCACATAAATACCTTGTTGTTTTGTTCATGTTCTTTTTATGTGTTACAAGTAAAGACTTTTACAAAATAAAGTATAAAGAGTCTAAAATAGTGATGAAAAATAAAAACTCTAACAGTTTCAACAAAGAGTATTAAGTTGAACAAAAATTTATCCTAGTTTACAGGTATACAAACAAAATCATTTTGTAGATATGCCATTTTTTCATATGATTTATTATTACTTTTGTATCCAAATAAACGCACAAATAATTTCCTGAAAAACTAAATTACGTTAGTAGATATGACTGTAGACTGGCACAACTACCCCTAACTCGGCCTCTACGTAACCTAGGACTATATGGGTAGTTTTAGATGATGCTCAAGGCCACCTGATCCCAGCCTTAGGAGTGGTTTCGACCACGTTTAGGGGGGTAGGGGGTAGTTTTTCGAAAAAAATTATTTCTAACCTACTGACCTAGGCCAGCCAAAATGGATCCAACATAACCTAACCTAAGTGTCGGGGGTAACCTCAGCTACGTTTAGGACCATCTCCGGGGGTAGCTCCGGTGGTGGATTTGGGGTGGGGGGTAGTTTTCGAAAAAATTTTGGAAAAACGTTTCTTGGCCGAAGGGGTGAGTTTAGAGTCTATTACGGTTTGCTGAGGGGTAGTTTCACCTAGGGGTAGTTTTCACAAAAAATATGAAATCGCCGAAAATCGATCGGTTGAATCAAATGACCGTATATGGTATGGTTAAAGTCTATTATGGACCGTTGTCTGGGAGGCTTCACCTGAGGGCCGACTGTCCCTTGTTAAACAAACATGTGTGTAAGCCTGCATAGATATTATGTTAAGAAGACACGGGCCTACAAAGTATAACACATTATATCCAGTGCATAGTTTAGCTAATGGATATCACAAACTATCCTGCAAGAGGCCCACAAATTACCACATAATACCTGATACATAGCCTGGTTAATCATTATCACATACTATCCGATGCAAATCACGACTAGGGCTAACACAATATATCCAAACCATAGCTTGACTATAGGTTAACATATAGTATCCGATGAGAAGTATGAACACATAACAGCCGTTGCATAGCTCGGCTAAAGTTCGTCATATAGCACCCGAAGTATAGCCCGACTATGGGCTAACACATAGCATCTGACGAGCGGCGTGATATAAGGTAACACATAGTATCTGATGCACAACTTAGGATCGAATATGACGTCATCCAGGGCGAAGAACAAGACGGCGGCTATGCTGATACCGTGATGGCCAGTGCGGGCTAGATCAAATACCAACGTTTCAACTAAACAACTGTCTTACGCGTCGTTAACCCGACCAACATACACGAGGTTCAAACGAACAACATTTACACCAACTTCAAATAGGCTACGACTGGTGAAGGCTAGATCAACTAATCAACGTTGAAAAACTTACGCTAATCAACCAACATCTACACCGAGGTCAAATGGGCAATTGTGGGTGAAGGCACAGGCAAAAGCCCCTGGTCTTTGACAGTATAGTCTTAGACGCTTACCAAAATATCTATATAGAAACCGTCAAGGCCTTTACACATATTGTCTAGGTATGTTGTATCATTTACAGCATCAAAACTTAGGTAAAGCTACCTTGGAGGTAGGCCGTAGGTAAAGCTACCCAGGAGTCAGGTACCTTTCAGGTAGGCCCTAGGTAAAGCTATCTTCGAGGTATGCCCCAGGTAAAGCCTGCAGTCAGGCTATAGGTAAAGACACCGTCGAGTCAGGTCTTAGGTAAAGCTACCTTGGAGTCAGGTCTTAGGTCAAGCCACCCTGGAGAAGGGCCCGTGTTATGCCCTAATCAGATTTTAACGACAGTTTTTGTTAGAAATACCGCGCTAGATTTAGACCTAGGACATGAGTTATATTTAGCCTAAATTATGCCGGATGATTGGAATCTTTACAGAAGAAATGTCTAAGCTAGTGTTAAACTTGTCTAGAGGCCGAGTTTACTAGATATCTAGTAATGTGTCTCATGCGGGTTGTGTCCTGTCAAGCAGATTGTAACGGTAATGTGTATAAAGCAACTGTAACTAGATTTAACACTGAATGTTTAATTTTGTTTATTGTTCAAATATACGTCTCTATTATCAATACACTTATTACCTTATCCCATGTTGATCTACCTATATAGTTTGTTTTATTAAAGGAGTTTCAATAAGTACAAACACATGTAAACAAAATCATTTTATTGATCACATAGTAGTATTATTTACATTAGGCTTAGCTACGATAGATATACTCTTATCATAGCGGATGTCTGTACTCTGCATATGCCACACTCTTAAAGGTTCAATGCACACCCCAGAGAGGCAAACACATGTCCGCACGGTAGAAGGGCAACCTGTATTTCATCGATGCAGCAAATCTTGCACAGCGCACGACCATCCTGATTGTTTACACCGTCATCGTCAGAGTAGTCTTCATCGTCTGTTGTACAGATGTCTACCCCCATCTGGGCCTGTTTAGCACATATACCCACTATGTATTTACATTTAGGAAACCACTTTGCGTGTTCCTGTAACGGATCATCATTCGCTGACAAGGCCTCTGGCGCATGTAAAGCACAATGTTTGATTTTCTTGGCCGGTGTAAAAGAATCCCGCTTCGCTAAGGCGCACGGGGTTGACAGTATCATTTGACACTCCTTTCCAAGTACGAAACGAGCGTAATCTACGACGATACGGTGATAGTTTGGGAAAGGCTTTCTTCTCGATTGTGAGAGTATCTGTCCAGTAGTAGACACCTACCATGGTGTTGTCTGAAGACTTGGATCTGTGCTGTCCGTACTTATATTGTTCTCTTGATTAGGGGTTGATTACGTCAAGGTTGATAGGGGTTACCACGTTCAACTAGTTCAGATTTGTACACATCCGCCCTTTGACTGATTTCTCCTGCAGATGGACTAGTGTTAAAGTAAGTATAGGTGACATACCTATACAGATGACCGTCCGTCATTTTGTTAGACGCCATTTGCTGCGGTTATGTTGATATGTCCAGAGTGTGCTATCGCGGTCGGGTGCTGGCGATTAACAATATTAGGGTTTTAAACAAGCATTTATTTGTCGTGCTCCTGCAATGAAACGTAATAACACTATTGACTTAGCACAATCTGTAGGATAATGTAAGGTAACGTGCATATTGGCCTAATACAGAATGTGTGTAGATTTACAGGTATATCGGCTTAACACAGGAGGTTAAGGGCCTATGTAGGTTAACACCCATATATACTTAATACGGGTTTACATTCATCCAGGCTTAATACATGGTGTAGACCTAATTAGGGTGTGTCTTGCATATGTCTTAATGCAGGATGTATGTAGGTTTACATGAGAATTGGATTAACGCGGTATGTGTTGCTATGTAACTTTACGTACATATTGGCCCATCACAGGAGGAATCTAGGGTATCGTGCATATTGGCCTAATACAGGATGTATATCGGCTTAACACAGTATGTAGACCTATGTGGGTTAACACCATATATACTTAATACAGGTTTAAATGCATATTGGATTAACAGAGCATGTGTTGCTATGTAGCTTTACGTACTTATTGGCTTATTACAGGAGGAATGTAGGGTATCATGCATATTGGGTTAATACAGGGTGTAGGCCTATGTAGGTTTACATGCATACCGGCCTAATACAGGATGTATATCGGTTAACACCTATTACGTAATGTGCATCTTGGCTACAGGGTGTAGGCCTATGTAGGTTTACATGCATACAGGGTTACACATTTTGCTAGCCTTTGTAGCACAACGTGCATATCGGCTGAGGATGTAGGCCTATTTAGGCGTACATTCATATTGGCTTAATACAGGCGGGATGCAGGTTAACATGCATATTTTCTTAACACAGTATGTAGGCTTATGTAGGGTAAAGTGCATATTGTCTTATTTCGGGAGGAATGTAGCTTTACATTCATCCTGGCTTAACTCAGTATGCGGGGCTATGTAAGGTAAGGTGCATACCGGCTTAACACAGTATGTAGGGTAACATCCATATTGTCTCATTTCAGGAGGAATGTAGGTTTACACGCTTATTGGTTTAACACATGATGTATACTATTGAGATTGGGCAAGCATTGATAGATGTTTTACCACTCCAAGCATGACTCATACCTATGGTCAGGCGTTTACCTAAGACCTGACTCCAGGCTTTACCTGGGGCATACCTCGAAGGTAGCTTTACCTAGGGCCTACCTGAAAGGTACCTGACTCCTGGGTAGCTTTACCTACGGCCTACCTCCAAGGTAGCTTTACCTAAGTTTTGATGCTGTAAATGATACAACATACCTAGACAATATGTGTAAAGGCCTTGACGGTTTCTATATAGATATTTTGGTAAGCGTCTAAGACTATACTGTCTAAGACCAGGGGCTTTTGCCTGTGCCTTCACCCACAATTGCCCATTTGACCTCGGTGTAGATGATGGTTGATTAGCGTAAGTTTTTCAACGTTGATTAGTTGATCTAGCCTTCACCAGTCGTAGCCTATTAGAAGTTGGTGTAAATGTTGTTCGTTTGAACCTCGTGTATGTTGGTCGGTTAAACGACGCGTAAGACAGTTGTTTAGGTGAAACGTTGGTATTTGATCTAGCCCGCACTGGCCATCACGGTATCAGCATAGCCGCCGTCTTGTTCTTCGCCCTGGATGACGTCATATTCGATCCTAAGTTGTGCATCAGATACTATGTGTTACCTTATATCACGCCGCTCGTCAGATGCTATGTGTTAGCCCATAGTCGGGCTATACTTCGGGTGCTATATGACGAACTTTAGCCGAGCTATGCAATGGCTGTTATGTGTTCATACTTCTCATCGGATACTATATGTTAACCTATAGTCAAGCTATGGTTTGGATATATTGTGTTAGCCCTAGTCGTGATTTGCATCGGATAGTATGTGATAATAATTAACCAGGCTATGTATCAGGTATTATGTGGTAATTTGTGGGTCTCTTGCAGGATAGTTTGTGATATCCATTAGCTAAACTATGCACTGGATATAATGTGTTATACTTTTTTTAATTATATTGTAGTATTTGCTGACCGTCATGGGCGTGATAGGTTATGCATTGTTAGCTATACGATATAGTACTTCCCGTATTATACAGCCGCCTGCCTGAGGTTCTACCTGATAGACGCGGTGAAAATAGCTCAGATCACATAAGCTTAGGCCTGTGGTTTACCGACAAGTAGGCCTTATGGATACAATGTGTTAATCATTAGCGAGGCCTCTGGATACTATATATTAACCCTTCGTCAGGCTATGCATCGGATACTATGTGTTATTGATCAGGTATTATGTGGTAATTTGTAGGATAGTGTGTGATAGCCCTTTAGCTAAACTATGCATTTGATATAATTTGTAGGCCCTTGTCGGCTTAGCATAATATGTATGCAGGTTTACACACATGTTTGTTTAACGCAGTATGTAGGCCTAACATAGTATATACGCCTATCTATGATACACACTATAAAGGGCAATCACGTATACTGGCTTAACATAGTATATAAGCTTATGTAGGATAGCATCCATGCTGGTTAGCATAGTATTTATGTGGGTTTACACGCATATCTGTTTAGCACAGTATGTAGGCTTAGCATATTATTTATGTAGGTTTACAAGCATATTTGTTTAACACACTATATAAGCTATCATTCATCCTGGCTTAACATAGGCCTATGTGGGTAACGGGGATATTTGCCTAATACAGGATGTATATAGGTTAACCTGCATATTGATTTAACAGCGTATAAATGGCTATTTAGAGTATATTGCATGCTGGTTTAACAGTTAGGCCTATGTAGGATAGCATCCATGTTGGTTAGCATAGTATTTATGTGGGTTTACACTCATATCTGTTTAGCACAGTATGTAGGCTTAGCATATTATTTATGTAGGTTTACAAGCATATTTGTTAAACACACTATATAAACTATCATTCATCCTGGCTTAACATATTATATAGGCCTATGTGGGTAACGGGGATATTTGCCTAATACTGGTTGTATATAGCTTAACCTGCATATTGGTTTAACAGCGAATATATCTCTATTTAGAGTATATTGCATGCCGGTTTAACATAGTATATATGCCTGAATGTGGGCTTAGCATTGTATGTATATAGGTTGCGTAACTTTTTAATTATATTGTAATATTTGTTGACCGTCATGGGCGTGATAGGTTATGCATTGTTAGCTATACGATATAGTACTTCCCGTATTATACAGCCGCCAGCCTGAGGTTCTACCTGATAGACGGGGTGGAAATGTGTGTCAGGCTCTGATCACATAAGCTTAGACCTTGGTTTACCGACATAGTAGGCACATTTAGGGATTCATGTAAGTCGGCTTAGCATAGTATGTATGCAGGTTTACACGTATGTTTGTTTACCACATTATGTGTGCTATCACGTATGTTGGCCTAACGGGGTATATACGCCTATGCATGATAGCTTGCATGCTGGCTTAGCATCGTTTTAGGATCATTTTATAACATATATTTATTCACGTTTTGTGATAGGCCTCATTATTAGTGTTTCTCCATATATACCTTTATATCTAAATACATTTACAGCTATAGGATATATCCATTGAGGCTATTTGATTATTTACACTGATTTCTGATTAAATATGTAGGCCTTGGTATGACGATATTACATAGTAAATTGATACATTAATCAAAACATAAACACGCGCCTAGATTCACAACGACACAGCCGTGCTGGTTTTTATGCCTGCTATAGTGGTCGCCGGCTGCCGTTGCGGTTTTTAGATAATGCGTTATCTCTGCAAGTCTGTACATGTCTAGCTTTACACGGTTAAACGTATTCCCTCAATCGATAAGGCTTTATTGCATTGTTTATTATTTTTTTCACTTTTAGAGGTGGGACATACTAGATACCTCTGTAGCGGCACCTTGTTCGGGTATGTTTTTAGATAATTTATATCTGTATATACCGTGGGACGCTGGCTCGTCTGGGATCGCTTTTGGGTAAGTAGCCCATCTAATACTGTGTTGTTTACTAGTTTGGCATTCATACACCTGTACCCCATCGTCACCCATATCATTTAGGGGTAGACCATTCATTTTAGGGTGGGCCCACTGCATAGAGTCGCTCGAACGCGGATACGTCATCAATCTTTACGTGGGCTTGATAGGTTATGCATTGGTAGATGTACCCTATAGTACTTCCCATATTATACGGTTGCCTGGATCAACCCGATAGAAGAGGTGAAATAGCTCAGGTCATTAGGGCTTTGGCCTGTGTTTACAGACATAGTAGGCCCATGTATGTTGGCCTAGCATAGTATGTATGTAGGCCTGCGTATTTGTTTAACACATTGTGTGGGCTATCATATATATGCTTAACATGTCACGTCTTACAGCGACCGTTTGCGTAGACCTACCGGGCCCTTGCGTTGTGATTGGTCGATTCAACTTGTTGTCTAATTGGACTCGGTGTATAATTGTTGGTCGGTTAAAATTATTGTTTAGTTGGAACGTTGGTCGTTTGATCTAACCGATCATTTTTTAACAATTTCATTTGATAACAACCCCACATGATGCCTGATTCCAGGGTTACCTAGGTTGGCTTTTACCCGAGACCATGCTCCGTGTTAGCTTTACCCGATCCTAGGCGGTGTTACCTCAAGCGCGGTTTCGGGAGTGATATTTACCTAGGTCACCGATCATTTTTGGTATACTTTAGCCACAGCGGTTGATGACACCGTTCAAACCTTGGGTAATCACACCACTGTATGCGTTGTGTTGCATAGTTGGAGCGTCGGTCGTTTGATCTAACCGATAATTTTTTGACAATTTCATTTGATAACCACAACCCCCACCTAGTGCCTGATTCCAGGGTTACCTAGGTTGGCTTTACCTTGCTCCATGTTAGCTTTACCTAAGGCCTGGCTGCTGGGTGGCTAGGCTCGGATTGGATTTAACCGTGTGCGTGCTCCATATTAGGCTCTACCTTGGCGGCTTTAACTAATGCCCGGTTCCGGGTGGATTTTACCTAGCCCCCCGATTATTTTTGACAGTCGGCCCTCAGGTGAACCCTCCCAGACAACGGTCCATAATAGACTTTAACCATACCATATACGGTCATTTGATCCAACCGATCGATTTTCGGCGATTTCATATTTTTTGTAAAAACTACCCTTAGGTGAACCCTCCCCCGTAGCTGTCCAAAAAGGACTCTACACGTATCCCGTACTGTCTGTTGATCCAACCGATCGATTTTCGGCAATTTCATATTTTTTGTGAAAACTACCCCTAGGTGAAACTACCCCTACCGACGCAATAATACACTCTAAACTCACCCTATCGGTCAAGAAACGTTTTTCCAAAATTTTTTCGAAAACTACCCCCCACCCCCCAATCCACCCCCGTGGCATCCGCCGGGGAAGGTCCTGAACGTAGCTAAGGTCACCCCCGACACTTAGGTTAGGTTAGGTTAGATCCATTTTGGCGAGCTTAGGTCAGTGGGTTGGAATTTATTTTTTTCGAAAAACTACCCCCCACCCCTCTAATCGTGGTCGAAACCACCCCTAAGGCTGGGATCAGGTGCGCGATGACCTTCAGCATCATCCAAAACTACCCCTATAGTCCTAGGTTACGTAGCGGCCGAGTTAGGGGTAGTTGTGCCAGACTGCAGTCATATCTACTTACGTTGTTCACCATCTTACATATTCTAATTATGATATAACTTTATTTTACCTCACAACCAATTTATATGTTCTTCTTATAGCTACTTTATTTTAAAGACAAGAATTGAAATATGTTTTGTTACCAGAAATAAATTATTTTAACTTACTATAACCTATCTTGGCCACATTTTGGTAATGACACAATCCTATCTGAACTGCTGTTGATATGTGTCAACAAATATCGAGTGGTCTTTTCCTACCATTTGTTTGACATGGTTTGATTTTTTCATTTAACCCAGGTAGTTTTTTTTAACAGAAATAAAATTATCAACCTACACCTAGACAGTTTGACGCCATAGGACAACACCTTGGTTTAATGCGGCTGAAGGAGTTTATATTAGGTGAAATAAAACGAAGAAGTTTAAAAAGTTGACCTATTAAGAAGACATAAGCCTTTCATTTATTAGTGGAATCATAGCATTGAAATAGGAATGAATTCATTAGGTAAATGATTTACAACGACATTATGTGGTGCCTTGGTACTCTTTGGATGGAAACGGTGAGAGAAATTAGTTTTGAAATCAGCCAACTACACTGGTTAATAACGATTCATTCCTAGAGAGGTTAATGGATAATGTTTCCATGGACCTTTAAGATATTTTTCTTGCTAATTCCGAATGTGTATATAGACGTATTTGCTATAACGAATAGAGTAAATTATTTTATTTTTATATTTGGGATAGCATGAGCAGAATAAACGAAAACCTTCCTGTAAAAACATGTTGAAAGTTTTTAACATCCTAGGAGGTTTATACGATCTAGTAAGCATCTTAGAACAGTCAAAATAATAGGATTAAATCCTAGGATAACGATTGACATGTTGGAAATCTCTGGATTCAAATTAGAAAATTTGTATATATTAAAATCGTTATGACGAATTGAAATTAATAAATATGCATGCGTCATTTGCGAAAGAGATATTAGAGATAGATAAAAACATACACGTAATTGAAATCAGATTGGCCAAAACAACAAGAACTCCTTTCTGGATCTACAAATCTTCCTTTTCAGCCTTTGGTTGGTCCATAAAATGTTCTTTGTTAACTGTACATATCAAAATAGGAGTTTGTAATAACTTTGTGAAATCCAGGCACAAATATTATTGGAAAAAACTTACCATACAATCACTAAAGAAAGTACCTGAAAATCAGTTATCAGTATCTGAAAGTATCGAAGAAGAAATATTTTAGTGGCTTGAGGTCGGTGAGGTGCCTTAGTATTCGGAATTTCAACCGCAATGGACGAAAAACCTTGAAATGTATTTGAAAATTCAGTTGATTTTTTTGGGAAATATCATGACTGAAAATTATCTCAATCTGGCGGCTAGTATATTTAAATTATAATTAAAATGAAAGGGCTGCGATGTATATTTAAAACATCATTTCCTCCACTCACAACCTGAAATTGTTCCCGCCAAACCTTGATACCGTTAGTGATAAACATGTTGAGAGTTTTTACCAAAATATTTTACACATGGAAAAGTGTACCTAGGATAGTTCAGAACCAACATGTTAACAGATTACTGCTGGGCACTGATAAGGGACTTGGGAGATGCTATATATTCTATAAAATCCTGATTCTCTAATTGTTCCACATTTTTAAAAGTTTACACTCGTGTTTTATTTTCTAAAACTCCCTTGAACACTCTTTCAGTAATCCATTTGTCTTGATGAAACTAATTCTAATACAAAAAAATAAATTGCAGATTCAGAATACCGAGCACAGATACATCTATGACTACCTAACAAAATATCTGGGAATGAACATTTGTTGTGTGTGTAGCAGTTTTATTTAGATCAGATTAGAGGAAGAAAATACGAATACAATGTAAGCAGCTGATGTAAGCAGCAAACTTTAAGTTTTTCCAATATGTATATATAATATTCCTATAACCCTATATGTTTAAGAGAATTATTTTTAGGCTGTGACACAAATGCTTTAGAGTTAGGCCTATTACTTACTATTATACAAATTTAGCAATGTAGTAACAAAGGACATGGGAGTAATTACTATAGTTTGGACTGGATGCAGTAATTAGAAATTCAAAATTTGCACCTAATTTTTATGATATTTATTATCTATATAAATAATAATTTGGCCAAACAAGAAGATTTTCGACGTGTTTGCTTATATTGCCGCATATAATGTTGAAAATATTATGATTTACAATTGGTAAGTACTGTTCAATTAATTTTATTTATTCATAGCAGTTTTGGACTTGGAATTATGAATTTGAGTCTAATTTTGATCCTATACAAGTGAATATTTATTTAAAAATTATTACACTATGTATCATTGATAACATTCGAGCTACTGGTGCATGTTACACAATATCAAATGGTTGAGGTTAGTAAAACTTTTAGTGCATTTCTGCATTAACTGAAAATTATAAACATAAAAAAACCAACAAATATGTACAGGTCCTCGTGTTACAAGAGTTACAATTCTTTTCATGTTTTATTCATGAATCTTTAACATACGCAGTGGAACAAAATGAGGTGAGAAAAGACAGTTTATACAAAACTCCGCACATTACGACCTACACTCGGTTCGTGACAACCCAACGACGTAATGGTGTACTAAACATAGTTAATTTTCCGAAAAGAAAAAAACAGATTTATTTTAATGGTCGCAGAATTTGTAGAGGTGGAGAATTAAATTTATTGGAGATTTGTTAGACAAAACATAAATCAAACCGAGTCCCATCAATATCCTTTGATAGTATCTTGGAATCGGTATTATGTTACAGGTCTACTCGCACAGTGTTTTCAACGACTTTCCGACAAAATTAAGAGTTCGTTTATGATTTATTAGCTCTTTACCAATATATTCTTTACTTTACATATTTCATACTAAAACATAGACAATATATTTTATAATTTATGACACGAATTAAAAGAACGCATTTTTCTTAGAAATTGAAGGAGTAATACTCCAAAGCTATAATATGATATTCAAAGCCTAAAAATATCTACAAAAATAACTAACAAATAGGAATGTTTTCTGGATTTATTTATTTTCAAATCAAATGCGTAGATAAAAAAATGTTAATATGGTTTCGTGCAGGTGTTACCTTCAACTGTTCTTATGAGGCAGAGCTGTTACTTTTTATGTAACTAGAAGTATATTTTGTAACTTCTAATAGCTTCTAATAACTTCTAAAGTAATTTTGTGTAACTTTTTGTAATAACTCTAAAGAACGTCTGGTGGAATCAATATATGTGTGAAGATATATAGAATTATAAAAACGAAAACATTAAGTTACTCTTCTAGACTTTAATCCCTAATCTGTTATCCTAAATAAAAACTTTCTATACAAAGGTTTCAATTAAAGAATAGAATGGCATTCGATTCCAAAAATTATTATTACTAAGTTTTTTCATTAACGATTTATATGTTGATGTAGAGTGAATGCTATTAGTAATCCTACGAAGAAAGAATGTCTGGCTACAGCGTCGGGTGCATTTTGATACGTAAAACGTAAAGATTATTTTCAAGAATATAGCAGTGGCATATGTCACCTTTCTTATCTAAAATTTATTACCCTAAAATAGTAGCATATCTATTTTCAATATTCTACTTATTAGCTTAAATTTCGTTTTTTTATGACTGTAAAACAAGGATATCTCTACACCTGGTTTACAGATGAGAAATTTATTTTTTGCTTTGGATATTTATGAGCCTTTTTTTGCAACACTCAACTTACTGACACTAGCCTTATAGAGTCAGACAAACCTTGTGGAAAAATATGATGCAATATTTTTAGAGGAGAAAATATATTTTGTCCTACTCCTCATTATCAGTTTGTTTTAGTGTTTTGCATTACTTTCAATGTTGATCCAACGTTTTCAATGACATAAAAACATTCTGTTACACCTAAGAAATGAATTGAATGATTTTGTATTGAAGAGTTTTGTCTAATTCTTTAATTGTATTCACAACTATTTTCTGAATATTAGCTCATTGAACAGAGCTAGAGATTCATGTGTTTTATTTATACAATAAATAAAATAAATAATAATAATAGAATATTATTAAAATAATAAATAAAACAGAGGTATTCTTTAATTCTACGTGTGTTAACTTACTGATGATTTTCAGAAACCGAGATATTCGTCCGAAACATAGTGGAATTTCTAACAATTAGTGAACGCGAAACAATATCAACGCATTGTAAACCTAAGAGGAGCATTAGAAGATAATCTAAAATGGAAGTATTTTTAAAACAATAAATTTACTCAATACTCTATCCAACCACAGTTTGTTTTGAAGATGAAATGTTGTGAATAATATTCATCAACAAATAACTTTGTACCTGGATTTTCTTCATGTGAATAAACGAAGTAGATACATCCAGCTAGATTGACATCTAACAAAATAAAATGTGTTATTTTATTATAGTACATTTAAAATTTAAAATATATATAAAAAAACAATAACAGCCCTCTCATTATTTCTCAAGGATACAGATTTCTAAAATTAACTCGTAATTCATTTATTAATGTGTTAAAAAAAATTAAGACAAGTACTAATTTGTTAAATATAAAAATGTAATATTTTAAATAAATAATTTGATAAATCTATCAGAAGTTTACTGTTTAACAAGGTTCAGCTAACCTAAGATACCCAAAGTATAATCAGTATGTGACTTATGAGTACGGTCCTGGATAGCTGGCCTGAGCAACCGGGCGGGTCCACAGGTGGCGGATAGTGGGACGGCCTACAGAAATGTAGGTTACCTGTGAATAAGGTTTCTGAATAAGCAGGCCTGGACCAAGGCAATGGTTCAAAGGTGAGGAATTATCCCTCCTCGTCAGTCAACCGGTTGGGTGTGGTAGAAATAACTGCTCTGACTGGGGAGACTGGGGTAGTTGGAAATTAAGTCCTCACAATGCTACTCTCACCTCCCAGGTGAACCAAGGGCAATGCGACAGTGAAGTATGGGCGGGAAACTACCCTAACGACACAGTTGTAAAAAAGAGAGTAAAGCAGACTGTTCGCTCCAAGAGCAACAGTTAATAATGTCCTGAACTTGGGGTGTGCTTTAAGGTCGGTGACTGAATACCCAATCCAAGGTGGAAGGCATCATGTCGAAGGATGAATCTCTGCAGGGTATAAAATGCAGTCGCACACGATCCCCTTGAGGAACCAGACAAAAGGTCATTGTATGTTGTCTTGCCAAGGCAGTGGGGGCTCTGCTCTGGTCGACCGTTATTTCCCCCATACTCGTGGGACGTTAATGGACCAAGTAAGTAAAAGATTAGATTTTGAGGCGGCACAGACAGCGGGAGCTAATGAGCCGGCAAACCGTGAGTCTGTAGCAGATGTGTCAACGGCAACCATCACTGAGGGTGCGGGGGCGGCTGTCAAGCTGCCGACTGCAGAAACCAGTGAAGTGGCTGTAGAGTTGAGCACGATGTCTAGTCCTGGGGCTGCTCTGCGGACCCAGACAACTGCGAAGTAAGCAGAACAATGATTAAGATCCTCCAAGTGAACCTACAGCATAGCAGGGTGGCTAGTTCTTTCGTGTGTAGGATGCTGGGCAGGGGAGAGGTGGACTTGGTTCTCATCCAGGAGCCATGGATTTCTGGAGGACGAATATGCGGGCTGGCGACATCTGGAGGTACGTTGTTGTACGATAAGGACTCCGGTGTTCCCAGGACGTGTATCCTGGTTAGGAGGGGGTTGAGTGCTTTTGTACTAACGGACTTCTGCTGCAGGGACTTGATAGCAGTGAAGGTGGAGCTGCGGGCGGAGGGGGGTTGAAGAGGCTGAACCTGGTCACTGCATATCTCCCCTTTGACTACGCGGGGGCTCTACCAACACAAGAGCTGAGGAGGCTGATCGATCACTGCGGGGCTGTGGATGAGGAGCTGCTGGAGGGGATGGATGCTAACTCCCGTCACACTTCGTGGGGAGGTACAGGTACCAACACTAGAGGTGAGGAACTTTTAGCTTATCTTAGCTCTAAGAATTTACCAGTCTTAAATCAGGGGGAAGAGCCGACGTTTGTCACTAGAGCCAGACAGGAGGTACTGGACATTACGGTGGCATCGAACCAGATGGCTAGGTATGTACTAAACTGGCATGTGTCGGATGAACCATATTCTTCTGACCACAGATATATTAGGTATGATATCTCCCTAAATCCAGCCATGCTTCGGCCAACCAGGGATCCAAAAAGAACAGACTGGGAATCCTACAGGAGGGACCTGGGTGTTCGGATTGAGGAGGCTGGATTGGAGTATGGTGGGAGGAGAGAGCTGGAAGACTCTGCGACATTGGTTGGCGAGGCTATAGTAGAATCCTTTATTGATAACTGCCCTCTCAGTAAGGGGAGAAAACTAGGAGATCCGTCATGTGGAACAAGAAGCTAGCCAAACTTCGGAAGACCACCAGGAGACTCTTTAATAGAGCAAAAAAGAACGGGGAGAGGGACCAGTATAGGAATACACTAACATAATACAACAGGGCAATTAGAGAAGCACGCAGGAAATCCTGGAAGGAGATTTGTCAAGAGATTGACAAAACTCGGGAAAGGGCACGACTGCATAAAGTGCTCTCTAAGGACCCAGTTAACCCGGTGGGGATGCTAAGAACCCCACTGGGAAATATAACATAAACTGCAGGGGAAACTGTGGAAGAATTAATCAGAACACATTTCCCTTCCAGTACTCTGAGGAAACTTGGAGGAGCAGACACTGAACCTGTTGCCAACCTCTCCAAAGACGTGGTAAGAGGGAGGACTAGGAAGTGGCAAGGAGGATAGTAACTCCACAAAGGGTAAGATTGGCTATTGGCACATTTAAACCCTACAAATCTCCAGGTCCAGATGGGATCTATCCTGTGCTGCTGCAGCAGGGAAAGGATATGCTTGTGCTGGTACTTACTAAATTATACAGGCTATTAAGGTGGTCTTTATACCTAAGCCCACCGGTAACCAATCGGAAGGGAAAGGATACAGACCTATTACACTCATGTTCTTTGTTCTTAAGGGACTTGAAAAACTGGTTGATAGGCATATTAGGGGGAGTGCTTTGGCCATAAAACCACTGCATTGGAACCAGTATGCTTATCTACCGGGGAAATCCTGCGAGGGAGCTCTCCATCAAGTGGTTGGTAGGATTGAGCATATGATCGCTAAGAAAGGTTGTGCCATAGGTGCCTTCCTCGACATTGAAGGGGCTTTCAATAACCCCTCAGTGGGGACGATGGTAAGTGGTGCAAGACGTCATGGAGTGGATGCGACTACTTGTGGTTGGATAAGTTCCATGTTAACAAACAGAAGCATTTCTGTAGAGGTGGCAGGGGAGGTCAAAAGGGCGGAGACAAGTCTGGGCTGTGCACAGGGGGGGGGGGGTTCTCTCTCCTCTGTTGTGGTGCCTAGTGGTTGACAACCTTATTGAACTCCTGAATGAACAGGGGTACTTCTGTCTGGGATATACGGACGACGTAGTTATTCTGATCCTGGGCAGTTTCCCTGATACAGTCCTTGAGGTAATCAGAAATCCTCTACGACTGATTGAAGAGTGGTGTAATAAGGAGAACCTTAGGGTAAATGCGAAAAAGACTGCTCTTATTAACTTCACAAGACAGCGAAAAGATCTGACGACCAGGATGCCTCGCTTCTTTGGTGAATATCTTGAGTTTGTGGGGGAGATGAAGTACCTGGGAGTTACTCTGGACAGGAAACTCACCTGGAACCCACATCTTGAGAGGGCTGTTAGCAGGGCCAAAAGGGCACTGATGACAGTGAGAAGAATGGTGGGTAAGAAATGGGGACTGAAGCCATCAATGATGCACTGGATGTATCTGTGGGTGATAAGACCTATGATTACCTATGGTGCTCTGGTGTGGTGGACAAAGGCCAACCAGGTCAACTGAGCTCTTTCCAGAGATTTTCTTGTCTGTGCACCCTGGGAGCGATGTCAACTGCACCTGGTGCAGCAATGGAATTAATGCTTAACCTCCACCCCCCCCCATTGAGCTTGTCCTTAGGGGAGAGGCGAGGCTGGCGGAATGGAGATTGCGCAACTCGACCAACTGGGCTAACCTCCCAGATGTTTCGGGACATATGAGTATCGAGTGCGTCTTGGAAATTGGCAGCGACCACATTACTCGAACGTCTGCACCTGACCAGGCCCACCATACTATGATGGAATGGTCAGGGACATTAACATCGGGAACTCAGATCTGGTACACAGATGGCTCCAAGATGGACTTCGTCACTGGAGCAGGGGTATATTGTAAAAACCCAAGGGTAAAACTAGTTTTTTCCTTGGGGAGGCATACCTCTGTCTTTCAGGCCGAAATATATGCTATAAATGCCTGTCTGGGAGAGATAGCAAGAAGGGGAACTCACGGGACCCGGATTGCTATTTTCTCCGACAGTCAGGCAGCAATTAGGGCACTAAACGGACATGTGGTCACCTCGGCCATAGTCAGGGATTGCCTAAATAACCTACAAGCCCTGGCAAGGCACAATCTAATCAAGATATGTTGAGTGCCAGGGCATAGGGGAATACTTGGAAATGAAGCCGCAGATGCGCTGGCCAGAGAGGGGTCTTCGACTCCCCTGATTGGACCGGAGCCTGCGGTAGGTATTTCCAAATCCATGGTCAAGATAGCAGTGCGAAGGTGGATGGCTGAAAGACACTGTGAGCTCTGGATCAGGGCTGAAGGGATGAGACACAGTAAGCTAACCCTTAGGAAACCTTCTTTGGGGCTGCTGAAGAGTCGCATCTATCTGTCTAGACAGGAACTGAGGATAGCCACAGGTCTACTAACGGGACACGGTGGACTAAGGAAACATCTGCATAAAATGGGTATCTACAAAGATGAACCAGTATGCAGATTATGCGGGCAAGAACTGGAGACCGCCACACACATCATTTATAGATGTGAAGCACTTGCCGAGAGGCTCTTCAACCTCTTTGGAGATAGCACAGCTCTGGAAGAGGATGCTGAAGGTAAAACACTACTCAGAAAACTCGTAAACCTGGTAAGAGGGAAGGGGCTATTTGACTAGATCAGGGAGGTAAGTACAATATACCTTAAGGTAGCAGTGCTTTGGGCAGTTTAAAACACGCTCCCAAGTCAAGAATATATATATATATATATATATATATATATATATATATACAATAATTTACTCTGAATTCCTGATGATGTTGCTACTGTTTGCCAACGAAAAGCTTCTGATATAAATTAATAAATATTCTTGTATTTGAATAACCTATGTTGTTTTAAAATATATACATATATATATATATATATATATATATATATATATATATATATATATATATATATACATATTTATATAGATATATACAAATGTTGTTATTTGATTACAAAAACTATCTATTACTTTTTTCTACGCACTCTCTTTCTCTCTCTCTCTCTCTCTCTCTCTCCCTCTCCCTCTCTCTCTCTCTCTCTCTCCCTATATATATATATATATATATATATATATATATATATATATATAGATATATATACATATTCTACATTATATATATATATATATATATATATATATATATATATATATATATATAAATATACATATACGAGAGTTATTCAGAAAGTAAGGAGCCTTTTTTAATAAATAAAAAAAATTAGTACAATAAAAAATTTGTATTATATACATCTGAAAGAGCAACTAAAATACTACTTTTCTACGTAGTCGCCAAACAACGTGAGACATTTATCGTAGCGGTGGACCAGCTTTAAAATTTCTTCATCACAGAAGTCTGTCGCCTGCGATGTCAGCCACTCCGTGACGCGCGCCTTGAGCTCCGCGTCGTCGTGAAAGCGCTGTGTTGCTAGCCAGGTCTTCATTCTTGGAAACAAGTGAAAATCGCTTTGAGCAAGGCCAGGACTATAGGCCGGATGAGAAAAAACCTCCCATTTGAATGACTCAAGGAATTCTTTGGTGCGGTTTGCTGCATGAGGACCGGCATTGTCATGCACAAACAAAATTTTTGACGTCAATTTCCCTCAGCGCTTGTTTTGAACTGCTCTCCTAAGGTTGCGCAAAGATTCACAGTACCGCTAAAAGTTTATTGTTGCATCACGTTCAAGAAAGTCAATAAGAAGCACAACTTGCCTGTCCCAAAAAAACGTCGCCATAATCTTCCTTGCTGAAAATGTTTGCAAAATGTTTCTTGGTTTTTTGGGGGAGCTTGTGTACCTCCGCTCCATAGACTGTGTTTTACCCATGTCTCATCACCAGTTACGCTGCGATCCATTAGTGAATCACCATGTCTATCGTCGGCACTTAGATATGTCAAACGTGCCTCCATTCACTGACTTTTATGGAGGTCAGTGAACATTTTCAGCACCCATCTTGCACAAACATTTGTGGTAACCTAAATTTTGTGTGACAATTTCTAACAACAAAGTCCGTGAAAGTCCGTTTTCGCGAACCTTTTCATCAACTTTAGTGACCAGTTCATCAGTCATAATGCTTGGGCGTCCGCTCTTCGCTTCGTCATGAATGTCAGTACGGCCATTTTTAAACTGAATGCACCATTTTCTCACAGAACTTTCATTCATTACGCTGTTTCCGTAAACATCTCACACTTGGCGATAAATGTCTATCGGTTTTTTAGCTTTTTGCCTACAAAGACTGTATATTTAAATATATGTATATATAAGTACTATTTATCTTTTTAGACTAATGGAAATTAAAACAGATTGATATCCTTCTTTTATATTTGACTGAGATTTAAAAACCGCGAATAATATAATAGCAAAATTCGGAATGCACCAAACCTTTTTTTTATTATTTGCTATAACATAACATATAATCGCTCTTCTGTTAATAATATGTATCTATTTGGCCTGAAAATAAAATCTCCCTCGAACACACCATTAAAATTTTAAAATCGTTCTCTGCTAGAGTTCTAAACCCCCTCCCCCTTAAATGTGGTCACGACATTGTATATTATGATTATGGTCAAAATTATATTTAAAAATATGGCTAATATAAATTTAAATACAAATACTTGTCTCTTATAATGGTGCCTGATCGAGGAAATGATTTGCCTAAGAAACCATTGATATATATATATATATATATATATATATATATGTCTTCTAAACGCGCCACACAATCTTCTAACGGCTACTTAAATTAGGTAATGTAGATAAGTGTATTTTGACGATATTTGAAATAAAAGCCATTTGTTTCGGTTAGGTTAGGTTAAAGTCGTTCATTGTTGGTTCATGTGATATCGTATGACGGTTTACAGTTTATAGTGAGTTATTACAGTTGTCAGAGAATCTAGGTTTCGCAAAAATTCAAAATATTGTGAAATTACTTTGTTATTTATCAATGGTTTTTTTATGACTACTAATGCACAAAAATACCAAGTATTAAGTTGTCTAATCGGAGTTACGTGTTTTTGGTAATAATCTCTGGGTGACCATGAAAAATGAGTTCAGTAGAAAATCAATTAAAACACCTTAAAATATGAAACCCTTATAGCAGATCCGGGGTAAGCATCCCCAATTCTTATATTACTAAGATTATTTTGTATGTATTTTCTAAATATTTTTCCTATGATAATAATTTGGTATTTTTACATTATTTATATTGACAATATTTTCATATATTAAATATAATCTTTTATTACAGTGAATAAGAAAAAAATTATAACAAAAATACATTTTATGTGTTGGGGTTTCATTTAACGATACTTCTAGAATAAATTTATTTTGTTACTCAGCATCTCAAGGTTAAGCTGCGGGGATAAAAACGTTTATCTTTTCAGCTTCCGTTGCGGCGCCATCCAAACTTGGGTGCCTAATGTATTTTCCTCTCGTACACTTGATAAAAGGCAACTTTTGCAAATAACTGTATCTATTTAGCTTCTCGTCTCGTCCCTACTACTGTTTTCAAATACGACTATACATTGCTGGTAATTCCTGTATCCTAATAAAGTGAGAATGTTTATGTGGGTATTATTTTAAACCCATATACTATATAACTTACCATACTGAAAGTTATAAGATAAAAGCAATAAGGAATTAACAATCTGATAACATCGATTGTTCCATTTTAAATTTCCTTACTTTTGAGCACTCGGTTGTAACGTAAAAGAAATTATTGTTACAACACAGGTACAATGGCTACGTTATTCTGCAATAAAATGGCGTTAAAAATACAATGTTTATCTGGTCACTTCTATTATCAACAGCATTTAAACTTGAGTGTGTTTTATGTTGTCTCTTAAGATATAAATTTAGGTTTTTGGTTTCTATTCACTGAGACTTTGAATTATAAACGTGTATCTTACAAGCAAAAGGATATTATAAAGTAAATGGTGTATACAATCTGCCTGTAAACCCGCAATCGCAGTCAAGTATACTTTAACCATGTGAAATATTTCCCATTAGTGTAAAGGTGTCCCCTATAGCCTCAACGTCTTAATCGGAACCAGTCTCTATGTACAGTAGATAGGCATACATAGCTGTTTAAATATCTTATGACCTGTTGTCTGAAGAAAACATTTATTGTTACTCTAAAATACTCTGAAATAAAATGAAAACTTATTAGCTTTGAATAATATCCAATGTTGCCTTCTTGTTTATGTATTCAGTTCATTAACCGAAATGAAGTAGAAGATAACTAGTAGGTAGCATCATGAAATATTCCCAATTACCTCTAGTTAATCATATTTTGAATTGCATACATAATACACTTTCTGCGAATCTATGGATATCAGCCATTTGATACCCTATTTAAAAGGAAACGTGGATTCATCGGAATTATAATATAGTTGATGTCTTTATTTCTTTTACCAAGGTTTTCTAACAGGTTTAGTAAAGTTTCGACCTATACTATTAAAAACTTTACAAATAAAGTAAAGTAAAAAAGAGACCGTAAGCCAGTTCAACAGTGGAAGAAATAAATTTCTTCTGTAACATAACAGTCCAACTTCCGTCCAACATCCCCATACCACATATGATTGTCAGAATACAAATCATCTCCTCGTAAATTTAAGTTCTAACCCCATAAAACCGGATGTCATTTACAATAACATCCTTAAACACTGAAGCACGCTGGTAATATTTGCAGTGTAAAATATATCAATCCAATAGAACATTTTATCATTTTACTTGGCTCTGTTACGTAAGAGTTCTCGTTTTATCTAGATAATAAATTATTTTATGTTGAGTAATATATTGTGAGCTGTCACTTTAGTTTAAAAAATATACTGTGAATGTTTATTAAAAAAAAATCTCACATATTATTATAATTAAGGAAATGGATTGGTTTTAATGGCTATTATAAACATAAGCTTCAGGTGACGAGTTAATTTAGTCAAGTGATTTTGACCTACAGGGATTTAATAACTTTTAACTGAAAATTTAAAATACTATTTTAAATTGAAACTATTAAACGTCATTATAGAGTTTAACTAAAAAAAACAAAGTTTTTAGGGAATCGCAGTTGAGTAAATATGTTTTGCAGGGTAACAGGTTGTATTAGGTTTTACGTGAAACCACTTTAAACGGTTTTATGGGTAGCAACTTTTACAGTAAAACCGGGTTTTGATTCGTTCTAGAAAACTATAAGGTCAATATAAGGATTCAAATATAAGAGGTTATGCTACAAAAAACATATAATAAAGTACAGACCTACTCTGCTATTGATTTTAATGTAGTATCTACTACCATTACAAAAGATCTCGTGGACTTTATGAGTAGTCTCGATAGAAGCCATCTCCAGGTTAGTGTTACATGAGTAAGGTTAAATAAAATATTTCTTTTGTATATACTATTTTAAAAGCATAGTAAATACATTTAAAGGTATTTTTAGAAGTACAAAGTAATTTCCAATTGAACGTAATTTTACTATTTACCAGTAGACTATATCAGCGGTGTTATAGCGGTTCTTTTGTTATTTTGTTATCTAATACTGTGATTTTCCATTAGAAATCAGTCCAACACAGTTGTAATTCTCTGTTTCTATATCCCAATATTATTATGAGAGAACAACTTATTCGTTTTCAAACATTATACAAGTCGTTTTTCAAGGGTACTAAGTTGTATTCCTGCCGTTTTTTAAAATTATGTATGCGTGATTTCAAAACCATTGTTAGCCTCCCATGTCCCTAGTACAAGATACACCCTTTTATTCAATAACACCAGCTATAATAGTTTTCTTGAACTATATTTTAAAAATTTCATTTTTTTGTTTTTAAAATTTGAATTATATTTTACTTATATCAATAATAATAATAATATATTTTTAGTATATACTAATCCTTTTTTTAAATTTTTTTTCTATTATTAATTCTATATTCAAATAAAATACACATTTAAAATGTATTAATCAAAAAAACATTTTAAAAATACTTTACAAATGTTACCTAATTATATTCACCCTCAGAATATTAATTTAATTGTTTTATTTAATTTAATTATATCTGTAAACAACTTTCATATATATATATATATATATATATATATATATATATATATATCCCTTATATGTATAACACATCTGTTCCACAAAACTTTGTGTTATGATTACTATCACTATCTATATTCGAAAATATATCGAGCTACAAGCTCGTCTTATAGCCTCCCTCACCTCTATATTATAAGACGTTTCCAAAACACAACTCTTTCAGATAAAACATCTTTCCTGTTGAAAAAACTACAAGCCAACTCCTTTTTTCTTTAACCTGCGTTTGAACAGATAATTTTACAAACATACTTTTCCTTTACCCTATCCTTAGGTTTAGATTGGCTTCTGCGCTTTCTCTAATTTGTTTAAATGGCAAAGACAATTACAATTTAATCAAGACGCTGCCAACAACAAACTTGTCGACATTTCAAGTAGGAAAACGTTTTAATTGGGTTTGAACAAACTCACCATTTTCTTCAAATTCTAAAATAGCAGCAAGATATTCTGAAAACTAACCAGAAAAAAGATATTACACAAAATAGGAAATACACATTTACATATTCCAAATACACTAATATTATGACAGAACATTAATTTAAATATGTTATTTTTCTATCAACTAGAGTAAAGGAAAATTAGGATGTATGAAAGAAATGAAATACTGATATTCTATGTTTCGTCAAACGTTTTCAAAAAGAATTAAGTCTCTAAGACCTAACCAATTACAAAAGTAAAAAAAGTTTCAGATTTGTGAAAAGAAATCGATTCACTGTTTTGTTATTTAGTCAAGATGCGTCAAACATGGTGGATTGGGGTAGATTTTTATTGAAGAGCAGTATGTGTAAGGTAATGAAAAGTGTGAAAGGATGAGGAATTATATAAGGTTAGAAAAAAAGTAAATTGGCGAGGTTAAGTTGATTTTCTGTATGAGTTAGAGAGAAAGAGAGAGATTGGGCGATTGAGATAGAAAGGGCAGGTGTGGGGAGAATAGAAAGGGTAAGATGGATTAGGTAAGTGAATAGAGAAGATGTAAAATATAACGGTTTTGTTTAAATCAAGAATAATTTTAAAGGATGACATAGAAATTCGATACTCCTATGTTGTGTATTTTTATTTTAATTTGTAAAAGATAACATAAATAACTATCGCATTAAGGGTAGTGTTGCTCCCCCGTAATTTTTAGACTGATTGCGTTTAAACAGAGTAGAAATATTTCCAGAGTATTGCCGAGTAGTACATTTACAATGTAATAGGGGACAGAAAACTATTGAATAATGGATGTAGAAAATGGTAAACACTAATGAAGTGAGTATCATTTAGGAAGTAATTTCGGGAGGAACATTTTTCTAGTATTGGCCGAAGGAACAAATACGATGTGTAGATGGTGCAACAGTTACACAATAATTGGAGGAAGAGGGACAGAGAAATGGCGTGATGAAGATTTACATGATTATATCGGGACAAAAAGTTACATAACAATGATCCGTGGTAGCTGTAAAGGAGAATACGAGGGATCAGCTACACCGTAATAGTGGGATTAAATATTAGCAAAAAATGCTAGAGCTACAGTTACAGAGTAATGGTTGGAGGAAAAACGGTGGTTACAAAGGGTAGGAACAGATACAATGAAATGGCGGGAGAAGCAATTACAGAGTATTAGCGAGTGCAACAGAGTCAAGGTGAGAGTATTAGTTGTAGAAGGAAAGTTGGTAGAAATATTTAAAATTATTAATAGGTGTACCGGTTTTAGATTTACGCGGAGGGATGATCAGTTACATAATAATGTCATAAAGACGTTATGGAGCAATAATGTAGGAATTAAAAATATAGCTTCAAAATAGTGCCAAAACAATTTGTTTGGAACTAGCAGAAATTTAATTCTGTTTAGATTTAAAATAATGGGAAAGTTCATTTCACATCACAGATTTATACTAATTAAAATCTAGATAAAATACTATTTTCCATCTATATTTCAAATAACACTATTGTTAAATCTAATTAAATGAGTACACTTACTTATAATTTAATTTGTTTTTCTTGTAGCTATCTTTATATTTAAAATAGAATCGTAAATTTTAACGTATAAAGTATATATGATTAATATATTAGATATATTACCTGATTAAAGTTCGCTTCACCGTAATCTAAACGTACAGTGGTTGGACACATTAGAGACTGGGACGTCTGACAAACTGATTTATACGAATTAACTTAGGTCATCTTTATTACGGTACACAGAACATTTTATAGTATCTTTAGTTATACTGGTGACCGGAACATCTCTTTACAACCGCAATAAAATAATGTAACGTCATAGTTTTTATGAACATTATTTAACCTAACAATTTTTTTATCAATTTTCCAATTCATGTTTTAAGGTTAAATTAAATTCGAGATCTTTCACCTCATTATAAGTCACGGAGGTTTTAAAAATTATTACTAAAATGAAAATTAATTTTCTGTGGACTAACAATCTTTGCTACATATTACTAAACATTGAAGGTTTTAAAAGATATGCAGAAGACAAACAATTATTCATTTATTTACTCATTCGTGTTTCTGTGACAAAGTCATCATCATCATCAGTGAGTGTTGCTACTACAAAGCTTAACTTACAACTAAGGTGAGAGTAAGGTTACAATTCAATATTTATACTATATTTATTCATAGTTATGTGTATGGATACGATTTTTTCGTAATTAATGTGTAACGTATAAATTTCTATTTAACGCATCATGTTCGAAATAATATATAGAATTTTGTTTTGACAGGTGGGCGTGGAAACGCCCACAGTATAAATATATAATTGTAACCTTACTTTCACCTTGGTCGTACGTTAGAGTTTGTAGTAGCAACACACACTGATGATGATGACTTTGTCATTGAATCGCTTATGAGTAATTAAATGATTAGGTTTTTGTGTCTTGTGTATTTCTTTTATTTCTTTTAACATAACCTCACAAGCTAAGCCTAACGAATAGTTGTATAAAGTAAAATTACATTTTGTCAAAATGTTTTTGTTGAAAACGTTTAGGAGATGATTATCAATTATGTTGTTCCCACGACTCTAAATTCATGAAACTCATTTCATTGTGTTCCTGAAAATAGACAGATATTTGCAAAAGACCTGAAAAAATAGTAGGTATAACATTCTAAAATGTTTTAGTGCTATTTTAACAAACTTTCTATGCAACACTTGTTCATTAAGTTATCAGTGAAGTAATTCAGGATAGGTGTGATTAGGTACAGTTAAACCAGATTCCAGAGGACTTAAAGTGGCGAGCTCTATCCCCATATATTGTCGAGTTAGTACTGAAAACTTTTTTTTATAATAGAGACATCAAGGGAAGATAATGAACCAGACAAAGGTAAAACAAAGAGAAAGTTAAAAAAAACAAGGAAGGAAATCATTTACAGGAGCGTCGAAGAGAAATATAAATACTCATAACGGATTACAAGGTCAGGTTATGGACATGATGGAGAAATAATGGCCAAATTAGTGAATATACACTAAAGAACAGATTGAAGAGAAGCAGAAAAAGGAAAGAAGAATGGCATATGTAGCTAATATCAGTTCAGGAAGTTATCCATAGTGTTCAAAGAGAAAATAATATAATAGTGTAGGCCGGAGTGAAAAATAGTTGATTATATACCAGAAAGGCAATATATGCCATACATCAATTCTTTTTTGCACTGATATTTGTTGAAAACTATTCAAGAGACATACAATTGTTGTTCTTGGTTCTTGTTCTTGTGCCCAATGGTATTTATTAATTACGTATATTTAATTACAATAAAAATATTGAAAAGAACCCCAATACCACAAAAATAATCAAAAATAACAAATAAAACAAGTTACTTAAGATTAAACCCTTATGTACATTTCGATGACCATGTCATCATCATCAGAGGGTCTTGTTACAAAACACAATCTAGCACACAAGAAGTTACAAACTAGAATGATACCAATCGTTCTCCGCGGTCGCTATATATAGGCGTGAGGTAAGCTCCGCCCCCTCTCCGCCCTCGACCGACAAATAACGATCGGCCATCAGGAACCAAATAGGTTATGTCAAAAATTACATTATAATAATACATATGTAATAAAAACTACAGCAATAACAATTAATAAACTAAAAGTAATTAGATTAAAACATCGTAATTTGAAGAAAGCTATTTAAGTAAAGTATATAATGGTGAGTAAGGAATAGGTCCTTTATCTGCATTCATTAATTTAAAATTTGATTTGACTATAAAAACACTTTCACTAGCGACCGCGGAGAACGATTGGTATCATTCTAGTTTGTAACTTCTTGTGTGCTAGATTGTGTTTTGTAACAAGACCCTCTGATGATGATGACATGGTCATCGAAATGTACATAAGGGTTTAATCTTAAGTACCTTGTTTTATTTGTTATTTTTGATTATTTTTGTGGTATTGGGGTTCTTTTCAATATTTTTATTGTAATATATTGTACCACTGTGCTCTTGATATTGTGTACGTATATTTAATACTTTCCAATAAAAAAATACGACAGTCTCAAATATAATTTAATGACGACAGTACTGGGCTTTTACTAAAAGTTCATTATCTTATTTTTCCTAAAAGGTCGAATCGTATCGAATTGTAAAAGCCTCTAGGGTAGAAAAGGTTCTACATACAATGCAATGTCTAATATATCTTACTAAGGAACTATTCGAAATAATAAATATATCTGAAAAGTCATTTTAACTTCAATATCTATTCAATTGTAATGTATTTCTGAGTTTCTGTCTACTACTTCATTTATAATGAGCTTGCATTGTTAACCTTAGAAATATATTTACACATATGTTTGCTGCAGTCAATGTAAAGGTTGTTTGACCTCAGATCTTATAATATCGCTGATAGCTCCGACTCCAAAGAACGAAGCAGGGTATTACAGATAATGTGTTTGTGTTACAATTAAAATATTAATATAGTTACTCTCAGTAGAACTGTGCTGATAACAGCTGCCGTGGTGGAAACGGCGTAACCCGTCTACATCCTAGGCAAACCGTTAATGTTTCCCACTGATAAAACAATAGTACAAGGTAAAACAGTCTAAACACTGACAACGTCAGTGCTAGCCCTAAGACAAATAACCACATGCAGGATATCGTCAGTAAGAAAATCTGTCATCATCTGGCTATAACTCCAAATAGGACCTCTATAACATTTCTTTGGCGGTCCTGAAGAATTGGGCAGCTGTCGTTTGTCGCTTTGACTGGTCACCTGTCCATATCTAGTAAAACTACATTGCTAAATCCGTGTTGAGCTGTGTGGTCTGTACACGAATCGGGCAACACTACACCATAGAAGACCTTGCTGGCTACTTGTCAGGGAGATTAGTCTGGCCGTAAATAATTACTATATCCTATTTCCCATAGTTTTTGTAATTACACTTATTATTCAAGATTTTCAAGTATACTATTTAAAATTATAATAAGATACTTAACGATCTATGGTCTAATCAAACCTAATAATATTCCTGCATTACATTTACTTTAATAACGACAAAGTTAAACCGTAGAATTTTGAGAAATAATTTAAAGGTAGTAATAATAACTACTAAGTTTAGATATTTTTAGAAATATTACTTCCCATTTATTTATTAACTTCAAGTTGTACGTTGAACGCCTACGGAGCGGCATAGCGATAACCCGCAACATTACTTTCAGTTGAAGTCGGTGTATTTGGTTATTTGAAATGCGCGTATTTGGTTATTTAAAGTCCGTGTATTACGATTATTTGAAAGTTGCGTATTTGGTTAATTAACGGCAGCGTATTTTGGTTAGATGATCTTTGGTCATTGGAAGTAGCCCCATGATGACTTTGTCATTGAATCGCGTAAGAGTAGTTAAATTATTAAGTTGTGAGTCTTGTGTATTTCTTTTATTTCTTTTAACATAACCTCACAAGCTAAGCTCAACGAATAGTTTTATAAAGTAAAATTACATTTTGTCAAATTGTTTATTTTGAAAGCGTTTAGGAGATGATTATCAATTATGTTGTTCCCAAGACTCTAAATTCATGAAACTCATTTTATTGTGCTCCTAAAAATAGACAGATATTGGCAAAATGCCTGAAAAAATAGTAGGTATAACATTCTAAAATGTTTTAGTGCTTTTTTAACAATCTTTCAATGCAACACTTGTTCATTAAGTTGTCAATGAAGTAATTCAGGATAGGTGTGATTAGGAACAGTTAAACCAGAATTAAATAAATTGAATGACAAAATTTTATTAAGTAGAAAAATATAAAACTAGAAAATATATTAACAAATAGAAACTTTACCATTAGTTAAATAAACAACTCTATACGTTCCTGTTGCTCTCCTCTTGTTCACTATGGTTCCTGTTCTTGTGCCCAATGGTATTTATTTAATAATTATTTGTATTTAATACTTTCGAATAAAAAAATTACGATAGTCCCTAATATAATTTAATTACGACAGTACTGGGCTTTTACTAAAAGTTCATTATCTTATTTTCCTTACAGGTCGAATTGTATAATACAATTGTACATACAATCCAATGTCTAATATATCTAACTAAGGAACTATTCGAAATAATAAATATATCTGAAAAGTCATTTTAACTTCAATATCTATTCCATTTTAATGTATCTTGTGTTTCTGTCTGCTACTTCATTTATAATGAGCTAGCATTGTTAACTTTAGAAATAAATTTACTCATATATTTGCTGCAGTCACTGTAAAGATTGTTTGACCTCAGATCTTATAATATCGCTGATAGATCCGACTCCAAAGAACGAAGCAGGGTATTACAGATAATGTGTTAGTGTTACAAATAAAATATTAATATAGTTACTTTCAGTAGAACTGTGCTGATAACATTGGCTCGTGGTGGAAACGGCGTAACCCGCCTACAGCCTAGGCAAAAAGGTTAATGTTTCCCAGTAATAAAACTGTAGTACAAGGTAAAACAGCCTAAACACTTACAATGTCGGTTTTTCAGATTTATTCTCATATCACGTGTAAATATCGCTTATTTTCTCAATGAATACTCAAGATAATAAAAGTTGATAGCTTAATCAAGCAACTCTTGCTAACTAAAAAAACGACTCACAATTTATTCATGACTAAAACATAATCTCCTATATTAGAAAATGTAGTTTACTAGTATATTTTCTCTATAAAAGAATGCACTCATAAGTAGAAAAAACATTGTCATTCCTTAAAATATCCAATAAGAACCATACTAGCTCAATTTAGTTTACAGCATACCCGTAAATATTTTGTTAACCAAATATTTGAACTGTGATGTTTTTTCTGGAGATAGCATCATAGGAGTTTGGAATTAGATCAAGATTCTGTATGACGAATAAAGATCCATAATTCTCATATCATAATATGAAATGTTATAACTTACAATGCAAACAAGTTATCGAATCACGTGGTTGAAATTGATAGATGAAAGGTTGGAGGGATTGTTCAAAAACGTCTTTAGGTTTAATTTCATTACTAAAGGGTTAAAACATATTTATAAAATTGCATTAGTTATTTTTTCTTTCTTAATTTATCCAATACTATGTAAATTCCTAAATTTTATATATGTAGTTACTAAATATTACATATGTGTTATGACTTTCTGAATAGTTTACCTTTTTTTGTATATAAAAACATAGAAGTAAGCCATTAGTACTGGCTACAAGGCGCAGGATAATATCTTTCCGTATGTTAAGATAAAACTATAGCAAAATATTAAAGGTTGTAATAAAATGTTCATACTACAGTATTCTGCAGATAATTGAAAGGTTTGCTCAAAAGTGTTTAAAAGGAAATCTGTAGTTAAATTACTATACACCAAGGTCGCTACTTTACAAAATGTAAAAGAAACGTCGACAAGTTGAACTGTACAGCGTTTCTTCATCACCGTTTCAAATTGGCATTATTTACAGTATATGTACGTATATTTGCCCCTTCCTCGTCGATGAAGTCAAGAACCTGGTGTGGGGTATCTGGAGGGGGTATGCAACCCATAACGACCTTGCCAGGCTCGTTAAGTACTGACACAAATGGTTATACAGCTTTGCTGTTGTATTTGCTTCGTTGAAGGCTTCCTGGAAGCCAAAACCATGAATACTCAGATCAGGGCATTTAATTCTGGTGTTATTGATGCTGCATGAGTCATAGTTCCGGGTGCTTCCACTTTCAACGTTAGTGCAATAAAGATGTATGTCTCTTTCGGAAGGTTATCTCAGCGGAGAGGATGGTCCTGACCTGAGGAGGCATATCCGTTGTCTGGAGAGTCGTTGTTGCTCACAGTCTTTTGTTAACAAGGTGTCAGTCACTATCTGGGACGCCGTTAATGACATTAAATATTTCAGTATCATATAGCTATAAATTAGCTAGTAAGGTGGTAACAAGTTATTAGAGGATGGGTAAAGAATTGTTTCGGCCTCTATTTTCTAGGGGTATTCAGTCCTGGAGTGAGCCTGTGGATGGGGTTTGAAACTTGGCCTTGGCTTCTGGTGCTAGGCCTAAAACAAATAACCGCATGCAGGATATCGTCAGTAAGAAAATATGTCACCGTCTGGCTATAATTCCAAATACGACCTCTCTAACATTTCTTTGGCGGTCCTGAAGAATGGGGCAGCAGTCGTTTGGGGCTTTGACTGGTCACCTGTCGAGATCTAGTAAAACTACATTTGCGAAATCCGTGTTGAGCTGTGTGGTATATACACGAATCGAGCAACACTACACCATAGACTTGCTGACTACTTGTCAGGGAGATTAGTGCCCTGGCAGTAGGGCAGAGATGGTAGGGATACTGGGTCAGCGTGGAATGACGTCAGTTTGGTGTCACGTGGAGATGGAGTATTTAGTTGCGGAAATTTAAAGTAGTTTTGTCGGGATTTGATGCTCACATTGGTCTCGTTTTCGTTACGGAGAACGCACTATCTAGGTCCTCAAATGATGACTGCGTGCGGTCGTTAACTCAGGAAACCGTTGGCTTGGAACTTTGCCATTTAACGGCAACCGGAAATTCGGAATCAGATTCAGGATGTATAGACGATGTGGCTATTGCGTCTGAGATGCTGCTGAATGGCAGAACCACAACATGAAGCACAGCGCAATCCTGCAGACTCGTTACGATGTTATACTAACACGGTTACTTAAAGCGGAGCCGCCATAGAACGGTCAGTTGAGCGTCAATACGATGGTACCAGGTGTGTCATCAAATTTCTCCGTTCTCGGGTTATGAAATAGAGTTTAACGTAAGGATGCTAGGAACCCTCGGTTTCTGAGGCAAACTTAACATGCAGGTCTTCCGTTTGTTGAGAATATCATTTATTACTCTAAAATATTGAAACGTCAATGGTTTCGGATGCCATTAGATGGCCCCAGGACGTCTATGTACCTTAAATTACCGGTAAGCAACAACGGTAGCAGCTGGGCATGATGAAGTTGGAAGAGTAGCAGCAGTCACATTACATTTTAAACTGTTATTTGTTTCTGATACTGGTGTCTGGTGCTAATATAGGGCTAATTGTAAATTCTTCATACTTTTTATAGTTACAATATATATTTACCTTTGTAAGTATATCCGATTGCATGCATACTTTGTTTTCTTAGTTGTTATTAAAAAACTGCCATTGTTTATAAACAACGAAGAGTTATTATTAATCAGTGTGTGGTTCAGAACTATGTATTTTTTAAAATTTGATGTATTATCAAGATGAACAGTTTTAAGTTATGTGTTACTCCTGTGACAGTATAAACACTTTAAACATAATTTACCCTCTATAAAGTATTATTCCCAAGAAATAACTTTTATATAATATATTATGGTCTATATACCACATTATATAATATATATATCTACATATATTATGTTGATGTATCAACTATAGTGACTCTAATATATAGTGATTGAATTTGCTTGAAAATTATTGTCCATGCCCTAAGAACATGGACTATGTATGTTTCTATCTCTGTTCTGATAATGACATTAATATACTGTTTTAAGTTAAAGTACTTCATATCTAGTAAAGATACGAATCAAAATCGTCCTGTTTTGCAAGTTACAAACAAGACTGTAAATCTGAATAAGATAAAAGGACAATACTGAATATACGATGCCTCTGTTTTTCAAAAGAAACATTAGGTGTTTTTTCAGCGTCCGACATGGAATTATGTCTTTACGATGTTTTGTAAACTGAACGTCTACTCAGTAACATGTGATTTGGTAGGTTTTTTCAAGAGTTATCATATATTAAATGATATGGAGTGTGAGAAAGGTTTATCTTATTATTATTACTAACACTAATTTTATTGAGTGATATATATATATATATACCAGTGTATATATATAAAGTGTTTCCTTAAAGATGACAATTAGATCCTAAACAAAACTCGGTGTCATTTATTGTTTTTTCTAACCATATTCTATCATCCAAAAACCTCCTTTCTGTTCATTTTAGTATTTGTAACTTTTTCAACAGTCAACCAATTCGTAATTTCGGTTTTTGATCGTTGTTTAGTTTGCAAGTATTTTTCGTTTTTCAGTACATCTTTCAGAAACGTTCCGAGTTTTTTTGAGAAGTGTGATATTTGCCATTTGTTTCAATTTTTTATTAGGCTCTGACTACACTTACATTGTTCACTATGTTTGACCTAATAGTATAGTTATCTATCAATAGCTAAGCAGATTTTGCTCCATTTAACCCTTTTTATTTTTAAATTATTTTACACTTTAATAATATTAAGAATGTAGTTGCAATTAAATTACTTCAAACAATTACCCAAGATTTACAATATTTTATACCTTCCACTTAAAATTCTATTCCATCACCAGTGATCGCTTGAATGAGACCTGGGGCACACGAAAGCTATTAGGAGTCGGTTGAGACCAATCGTGACAGATAATCAATACACTCAACACGTTTATCCCGCGACACCACTTAGCTTTTGCTGAATTGTCTTTCATGTGAACAGATCTGTTTTTTCGTTATTATTACATATTTATATCACTGGGAACATAAATAAGATATATTTCTACCCATAATATATAATATAGATGGTTACATGAGGTTTATTCAATAATAATTATATACTTTCTACGCAAAATTAAAAACTAAAAATACACGATAAAAAGTGATAGTTAGATTTACTGTCTTACACATTTAATTTAGAGTCGCTTTAAGTAATATATGTCACTAGTAAAATATTGAATTCAATCTTTATATTTAAAAGAATGGAATTAACACAAACTTCTAATAGGAATCACGTAATTTTAAAGTTGGACAAAACGGTAATTTATTTGAACTTTGTAGTTCATTACTAATATAATGAAATCGTTTGAAACTTACGAGACAAAATTTTCGTTATAGTTCCATGGAAGTAGCTTGTGTAGTTGAGTTTACCAGAACATGAATCCGTCGGGAAATAGTACGTTATACATAAAAGTTTAGATAGTCAGTTAATTTTGAAACTTATAAACGTTTTTATGAATATTTATATGGGAAATGTATTTATACTCTTTTAAATTCTTTTCGTAAAACCATATAACAGATCGACTTAATTCAAATGTTTCCTATAATTATGTGAAATATCTTGCAACATGTTTAATCCTCAGTATTGCTTAGAAGGAAAGCGAGATTTATTTAGCCTATGATGATATTTTGTAGGATTATTGTTTAACGTTCAATATTCTAATATAAAAAGAATTTGTTGTGAAAAAAATAAAATTCTTTTTTTTCATATCTTTAATATGATGACACTACAAGATCTTTCTTTAGTTGATTTGCTTTTATAACTCTCAGCTCAATAGTATGAGCTTTTAGTTAAAGCAATTGTAACAAATGCTATTTTTATTAAGAAAATATTTATAGTCACTATATAAATATAATAGTATATGGTTATAGTTCTTTTATCAACAATGCCGTACCTTGAAGCATTACATAGATGTAGTTACTTAAATAGTTATGTAATTTCAGCGTGTAAAATTATTGTATATGTTTAATATAATTATAAAAAATGCTAAGCGGAAAATAAAATTGTACGAAATAAAACAGTTTGAATATTATTTATATGTTTCCCAAAAAGTAAAGGTTTTGAATTTGTATAATAGTAATTATGAAATTGAATTTGATGGAGATTCTAAATAATATTTACACTCTTTGCGTTTATCCTGAATTATTGCCCATGATGAGTGCCTGGTAATTTTCCCACTTCTACTAGCATAACATACTTCTACACACGTGAGTTGGTTTCTATGTTTCAATATAATTTTTTTTATCTATAATTATACGTTATGCAAAATTATTCTTATTCATATTACAATTCAATTATCAAAACTATGTTCATGTCAAAATGCAAATATTAAAACTAGTCTGCCAGCTCAAATAAAATTACCAATCGCTATGTTTTAGGTAAACCTTTTTTTGAAAAATATTATTCGTGTTAAAATAAAATCATCCACAATCCAAATTATTGTTTATAATGTTATACAATTTAAAGAAGGATCAATCATTACTTGTTTGTGTAATAAAGCCATATTTTGTTACCTTGATGTTAATCATTATTTACTTTCCATTCCTGAACGAACACTTTTACAGAAACCCAATTTCGTAAAATAAAAATAATGCTCTGCTACATGAAGGGTACCTTCAATGCTATGATCATTGTATAAATGTTTATTTTAATAATACGTTTTTCGAAATAATGGTATGATTTAAAATAATTCAAAGTTCATACAAAACCTGGCAAACTATCCTTCTGAATATCACCTGGCCTTGGTGAGTTCCATATTTTGAGTCAATTTTAATGGATTACCTATACATGTATTTCAGCTTCTTATAAAATCTTATTTTTATTTTTTGAATATCTCGAGGTTATCATTTCGATTCCTATTTACTAATCCAAGCTGCTTTAATAAATTCTACATATCTAAAACAATTATCATATTAAATTCAATTATTATTTATTTCTACTGTAACAAGTTAGTATTATCAGTCCCTAAACAGACTCTAACTATTTAATTAATTGTTGTAATATTAGTTAATTTTGCCTCATCCACGCTTTCTGAACTATTACCTGATTTTTGACGGAGATTTCATCCTTTTGAGACTATAAGAAAGTGGGTTTTTACTACATCCTAAACAAATAAACATTTTTTTTCTCCTTTTGATACGTATTCAATGACAAATAATAAGTTGTAGTTTCCTTCTAAAATTTATAATTCCTGTCTTTTAACATATATATTACACACTACTATTTTCCAGTAATACTTTTATGAGTTTTCACTCTCCTGTCCTCTCTTACATATAGTACTATCGGTAATGCTCTATCGAACTCTTTACTTTTTATACTAGTTTGTCACTTATTTTTCTATTTTTCCTGTCCTTTGTTACCTTTTTGTTATCTCATACTTTTTTTTTAAACATAAATTTCTTAATTGTCAATCTTATTTACTCTCAGTATTTTATAAAACCCATCATTACTCTCAGTACTGGTAGTAAATATTCAAAATAATTTATGTCTTTAATTTAATGTATGTGCTTACTATGATATTTGTTAGTCTTGTGTCGTTTGTGGTTTATGTCTTTATCCTTTTTATAAGTCTCTAATCTTTATTCTTTTTATATTCCCTATTTCAGTGTTTGTTACCTCATAGGCCAATGTCCTCAATCTCAATCACTTACTAACCTCATGCGGTCTTTGAACGATTGTTAGTATTTATGTCGTAAAAATCTGCCTACTTTTGTTCTATATAATCGCGATAATAACACCTTGTCCACACATTTTAATATTGCTGCCACTGTTTGATTTTTCACACCTGAGCTATACTGTTTTTTTTTATGCTCTCGTATGCTTTATAAACCCGCTACATCCAGATTCTATTTCTACTTATTTTCAAACGTCCTTTGTAAAGAATTTCCAACTTATTCAGGTTCAAAACTAAACTGAATCTGTGATAAAGTGTATTCAGTGGATTAATGCGGTATGATGTTAATCACCTCTTCCAGTTACTACAAGTAATCCCCCCAAAACGATTAGTTCCAATAACAGTAGATTCGGAATTTTCTTCTTAGTTCTTTGTTCCCCTTTCCTGCTAGATTTACATGCGGTCACTTGCGGAGCTCAGTATGTGTTTGATTCCATCACTCCTGATCCACCGTACGCAATTGCCGTGAGGTAAATGAAGTTCCAAACGCTTTTCGTCTTATTCCTTCAATTCTGTAACCTATTTTCAACAACCAAGGGATAATGTTTTAATTTCTAACTTTATAGAATGTATTCTAGTGATAGAGTTTTTGGAAAAAAGTGTTTAACTTTATTTTCTTTAGATACTGTTTTCCTGAACTGTTAACTTGGTTTTGCTGTTTTTCTGGCTTTTATCTTTCAACCATTTAGTTACCTGCTCAGGATTTCTACTATCTGTTTCGGCTTCCAATACAAATGCTTGTTTTAACTTTTTTTTATTTGTCACTCTTATTTTCATTTGACGTGACGTTTTTTGTTTTATTTTGTATATTTCGTAAATTATTCAATATAAATGTTTGACGTTAATTCCCTAAATGGTTCTACAAAGCTAAATGGGCAGCTAACGTTAATGGTTGTTGTGTTGCCAACTAAGCCTTGAGACAATTCAGATCGTCGACCATTGCTATGATCAGGATGTTCAGGTTGAGGAGTAGCAAGTAGCAAAGTAGCCTAATTTAACTAGGTATTCAAACGATCACATATGTTTAATGGTGATGATGTATAATGGTGTTTTAAACTACTCATTCTTATGAAGCTCAGACAGAAAGTGACCCTAAATCTTTTCAAACTTTATCAGATATGACTGCCCTAGTTAAAGACCAGAACTTATCATACTAGTGTAGTCTTTTCTTTCAAATTTTTTTGAACACTAATTCTATTCCAATCTCATCCATTCGTCAATTCTTAAAGCAGCGCTAATGAACTTTTAAATTTAACATTTTTGCGTTTTGTATGAAATTAGTTATATCTACCTGTATAGATGTTTCATCAGAAATGGATTCCCGAGGCATGAAACTGAAACTTGTTATACGATATAAACATTGAATACAAAAGAGTATATTTATGTTTGTAGCTTTAAGGTTTTATTAGGTTATATAAATGTCTTTCATTGAAGAAAATCGAAAAGCCCCCCTTTTTTATTGGGAATCGTTGATCTATATAAAGTTGCTTTAACAATTAGAGTTAAAGAGAGTTATCTACCAGGGGTAAGGGAGCTACATCGGTTCGTTATGGCCACTGTAAATTTCATTTCGAGTAATCGATACCTTAATCGAAGTACGTGGTTGTTACTTACTTATTATAACGTACACTAATATGACGTTTAATTTTGCATTATTCTCTCAATTATATATGAACATTACCTTTTTATAGATTAGTAAAATATAGAAAATTAGATTTTAAATAATATAATTCATATTAATTTATATCAATATGTTATTCTTCTTCCATTATCACTTAAATTTTGCGTATTTTTTGTGTAATGAAATATTAAAAGTTTAGGTTGTAAATATTTTATTTTTATACACATTGTACAAATTGTATTTTGCACATGGTTCGCTACCAAATGTACACATCCAAATTTCGAGATATGAGGACGATATTCAGGTAACTGGTTATTCATCCTAATTCTTACTATATTATTGAATAATGTTGTAAATTAGAAAAACATACCAATACTTAGGTAATAATTATATGATAATAATTTAAAACATATAAAATATATTACTTTTATACTCATAGCCCTTATTTTTAATTACATAAATAAGCTTCCTAATACCTTTACTTGGTACGTATAGAGAAAACTGGGATCTAGGCAAGAGGGACATGAATATCAAAATAAATGTTCTCTATTATGCCGAGTGAGATGAGAAATTGTTTATTTATAATATATAGTGGCTTCGTAAATTACAGAATTTGTTAACCAGTAATAAATTTTCCAAGCAGAATAAATGTAGTTGCTCCATAATTTTCATCATTTCATGTTTATCGCTGCAGTGGTAATGTTAATATATCTTGAAATCACAGAAGCATTCGGTAAGAGGTGAATCAAAGTCGAAGAATTTCTCTTCAGATGAAAAATCAGATTTATCAAAAGATTAATATTATAATAATCACGGGCAAACACTGAGTATATAAAACAGAAGTTAACGGAACTATAATAAAACCAATAATAAATTTAAAAAAAGGAAACATTTCAGAAGTAAGATTTCAATATACATTTAAAACGTTATCATTTGTTGGAAGTGTTTGAGAAGAAAACATGGAAATAATGGGTCAATGATTATCAATAGGAAAATAAAAGGAAAAATCAGGGCTGTTCAAGGTTTTCATGGAATAAGTTTGTAACAACTGTATAGGGGTTGTTTGAACTCACAGTTTCTGGTACTACTTTTAACTAAAGTTGAACATAGTAAAATACCATTCCTAATATAATCATCATCGTTTTCGTAGTTGCGCTTCGGATCAACTCAATTATGAAAAAAATTAACTTTACTCCTGAACTATCAAAACTTTTATTGTATTATAGTTTAAAGTATATTTAAAATATACATACAGTTTAGAGATTCTATAATGAAGTTAATCCAAGGAAATTGTATAATATGGTATTTGTTTGTTAAAACTCTTCGTAGATTTATTGATTATTTCACAGAATTACGCAATTTTGTCAAGATAAAATCGAAATAATTTTACTACATAAAAATACAAGTACCTCATTTTTTTGTTTTGATTTCAGTATAAACAAGAACGCTACCTGCAATTTTATGTAATATAGCCTAAGTAAAGTTTTTTTATTATTGAAAACACTATATTATAGAGGTAATGATATTCTCATAAAATAATTGTGCAAATATTAGTAATAAAGATGGAAATGTTTAAATCGATCCCCTCTGAGTCGATTAAATCCCACTTTAACTCAATTATTAGGTTTAAATTAATTGTTACAGCATCAGAGAGAGGAAAGAGGATTACATAACTTTATAAATGCTCTCAAATGAAAATCAAATTTCGTGTCAAACTCCTACTTTGACATCAGTTTAAACCATAGCAGGCTACAATTGTTCATACTGGTGAACCATTCAAAATGTGTATTAAAATTTACTTTTTCATTTACTATATGCTAGATCAAATAAGATTCATAAATTGAGACCTAAAGTATATTTCAGTACTAGGTTGAGTTACTGATATTTTACTTTTGTTCATGTGAAATATACTTTTACTACTGTTAAAAACTGTGGCATTAGTTTATACGGCTTTGAAACTCAGGTTTATCTGATCTATATCATCATTAGACTGCATTGTATAAATTTGTGTCAGACAAATTATCGGGCAATTTATTTACACGAAATTTTGAAGCTTCTATACGTACGTCCCTACATTCAGGGTCACAACGATTCACTTAGACCATTTTATTGTCTCCAGTAGAATATGAAATCAATTGAGAAAGGCATATCATTCACTATATGTTTACGACCAAGGTCGTAAGGTTTATGAGAAAGAGTTTTTATTTTTGGTTTGACGTCGACGGAAACAGAAATGAATTATTCAAATTTGCTTAAGACTTGTATAACACTTGTATTATTTCTATAAAGTGGGACTTAATTTAAAAGAAATGCTGTTCAAAGTGTACATTTTATAATGTTTTTCTCTTCATTTTCTAGGACGTATACTTAAAAAAACATTTTCACTCGTGTAACAAAAGCTCTCTAAAACAATTTATGATTTAGAGAAGGTTAGAAAATAGTAGAAACGCAGAGATAAGGCTGAATGAAGACCATAATTTAGTCGTTGAAACGTTGTCAAATTTTGTAATAAATCAGATTTCTCTGACTCACGCATCAACCGAGATTTCATTTGAAAATTTGGTCGGTATACACCTCATCATTATAAATGAATTTTAATTTCATAACAAACACAATAGATCTATTAATGTTTAGGAAGCATTGTGTATGCTAAAGGATAACGGTATTCCATATTATTTAGAGACTATTTGACGTTTTAACAATTCGTAAAATTATGGAAGGGTAAGAATGAATAAGAAAACATTTACAAACTTAGAAAAATTTTGTGCTATGTTTACGATGCACGAATACACAAAAGATAAATTCCGTCACACAAAAATATATACTTTAGAAAGTATGTCATTAATATGTAACAATTTCAACGTCTATAATGTAAACTATTATATTATCTTTGTTAGATAAAGTTTAATTATTTCAAAATCTAGAATTTTTCGAAAGAGCAAGTTTACCCTGAATTACCCCTAGGGCGCCCCATTAATTTGGCTACATAGAGGGTAACTTTACGTTTTTTGTTACTTGTACAAAGTTTGAATTTATATATCATATATTTTATATGCACAGATTTGGTATCGCCTATTAGAACATAAATTTGATATCACGTATTTTGTAGCAAAATGTTTGTTCACACTTTTAAATTATATATTTTTAGCCAGCATTTATTAACAAATAAATTTACTATCAAATATATATATAGAATTTGTGATTACAAACTTCATAGAGTATAGATGGTAGGGCACACTTTTTAATTACGTTTTATATGCTCGAAATTGTTATAGTTTATTATTATATACAAAATAAATTCTAAAATCAAATTATGATATGCAATTTATGGAAATATTTTATTAGAGGCCATTTAGTAGCTCATTATAGTTAGACTGCATATGGCAGCGCCAATTAAGTAACATACTAATATGCTAGTATGTTTGTAACATGAATTAGAAAATACACACTTGCTAGTCTCATATCGTAGAGCAGTTTTTGAAAAAATGCATATATGTTTACATAAGAAATACGTATTCCCGTAAACAATTCATTGGACAACATCTAAGCCAATTCCGAAGATATAATTCTGTTATGAAATTTAAAATCTCTATTTATTGATACTTGTTTTTACCCATACTATAATGTTGTGAGTAATGTTAGTATGAACAAGTATTCTAAATTATAGGTTAGAATGAATTAGGAAGAGAAATTAATTTTTTAATTACGTTATGACCACTTGAAATAAAATTTACAGTGTGCCTAATAAAATCGATGCTCCAGTTCTACCTTAGTAAACTCTCTAACATTTATCGTTAGATATGCTTTATTTAGATATACATTTTCTGAATAAATAGGTAGGTTTTTCGTTTATCTCAAGCTTATGATTTTGAACAAAAAATTGAATAATTCTTAATGTAATAAAACGAATAGAATCCCTTCAAAGCCAAACTGAATTTAAAAAGATTTTAAAAAAATAATCATTACAGCACGCTTTTATCACCATGCTACCGATTTTTAACACATGAATGCTTACTGATTTCATTTTGAAATATATTTACTTTAATATTTATGTATATATATATATATATATATATATATATATATATATATATATGTGTGTGTGTGTGTGTGTGTGTGTGTGTGTGTATTTATATTAGAGAACACTAGTATGATTCCTTGAAATATCTTTTTACTAATATATTAGCTGGAATTCCTAAACTATTTAAACTGTGATACCATCCTTTAATCATGCCTAGTGACGTAACTGAAATATTCGTATTGATTTCGGTTGTAGCGTATCCCCTTATACAAGAACTTATAAAATAGTATGATAAATTTCGGATGAACTGGGAGGAATCGAATTCGCTGAAAAATGTTATGGCATGTCATCTCACAAAATCTTTTCAAATAAATTTTGTCAGTAGTTACAAATATTATTAACAAACAATACTTCAAGCACAAACTATTTAACTTCAAATGCGTAACAAATATAAAATCAGAGACACTACTTGCGGTCGAGTACTGTGGAAAGTTCTGCTTGAACTGATGTTTATTGTATGCATTTGAGTTTGAGAATCCAGTCTTATAAAAGTCAATATTCCACAGCTCCTATCCGTAGGCCTATTGATTAATTTCAGGAAAACTTTATATCAATATATTTGCTATTGAGCGTCCTCATGGAAACTTGTTTCTCGATCCTGTGAAACCTATCTGTATCTACAGCTGCCTGTATCTACTTAACAAGGCCTTTCAACTGACTTTGTACAATCAGTTATATGAAACCATTTAGGTAATTGCAACTTGTCCCATATCATTGCGTCTTGTATGGCGTTCCACAAACAGACAACCGTTACTAAAGTCCTTAGGTATTAGTGTTTCTGAATAAATTCTGGCACACGGTATATAGAACAAGGCAACAACTTTATTATAAACTTATTAGTTAGAAAATATTACAAAATAATAGTAATTTTTTAATTTTGGCATTCATAATATATCATATATTTAATCAATATTGGAAAAACACTGTAAATATCCGTTCTAATTTCAATAAGTGTATGTGTCTTTTTGTTCTATAAATTCAGATAGAAGAACTATCTATATATAGTTCAGATAGAATGCATACGCAACCTAAATTAGTAAAAGATATTTTTTAAAAATCCTTTCTGTACATGATGCGATACTCGTACATCCTTTACATAGTGTGTTACCAATCCACTGGCCTATAACAGTGTAACAGTTATTTCCATAACATCTATCTTACGTTAATCTAGTAATTATAGGGTATTATTGGTTTGTGTATACTATAAATGACTTTGCAACTTACACTACTTTCAAATGGAAGAGTTTTTGCTGCAACAGGTTTGTATTTTTTTGCAAAGCTATGGAACTTATTTCATTGTTGTTTATTAGACTGATTACCACTTTTACATCTAGTTGGTATCACTTCTAGATTGAATACTTACTAATTGATTTATTATATTGTTATTGTTTATTGCGAAAATAAAATGATTGTATTATTAAGTTAAAAAGATTGTATTATTTTCCAGTTGTTATAAACGTCAGCTCATCTCAACAGGATATAATAGGCAAACTGTAAAATCAATATCACCGAGAAATACATACTTGGTTTTACAAAACCCCAACTGACGATCTCGGTAAATATCACAAACAAGTTTGTAACAGTTCATCTCCGCTACATAAAACGTCCGTATGTGTAGGGAACTATGTTATACAGACTAGGTTAATACAGATAATAAACATTTTTTTATATTCAAATATTTAATTTTTATAACTTATTATAATACTTGTTCTTATTATTGTTATAACCTTTAGTTTATCCTACATACAGCCTAAACATTAGCCTTAAAATTTATAATCAAATTTGTATTTCAACTCAGTAATTTTGTAAAACGATGTAGAAACTGTAAATTTAGGTTTTCCCCATTACAAAAAGTAAAAAAGGTACACTTCGTTAAAGGTCTGTCTAATACATGGAGTCAAACAAAACATGACAAAAATAACGTTTTCCTGTTTTATTATCGAAGTTAATATATTGTCCTTTAGTATTGGCTGATAGTGTTTTATATTGTAATATCTAAATAACAAATCGTTTAATTACATTAGTAATTAGTGAATGTAGTTTCATTGTTTCTGAATTTTCAATTTCATTGAACTTATTCTACTCTATATTTATTCCTAAATGGTTTTCGCAAATAATTTCTGACCATTTTTTTTCCATATCTAACCTATATTTTAAATTCAAACTTTAAAAATCTCTAGAGTTGAACGTAATTTGTTATAAATTAAAGATGTATTTTTGTAACGATATAATGTTTTTATATTTCCGACATAACCTAATTTATTTTCCAGCACGACCAACTAGTAAGGTGCTTTATATGTCGCCAGTTCAGCTAATGCTAAGTGCTGTCGCAAGATATACGTGTTGACTCCATTGCCTTTAAGTCACTCTTTGCACTAATAGACTCCTGTAAGCTTACCTTTGCCCTAGTTCTCAGTCTAAACGAAACATCTGTATTTTCATACAGAAATGTTTTCGCAATCATTGGTAATGTATTTTTTCTTCTGACTGTATATAAGACAAGTTGTCAATTTAAAGAGACCTTACATTCAAATCATACAGATATACATATACAGAGTACATATAAACATTAACACACACACACACACATACACACACACACACACAGGCAGACAGACACACACACACACAAACACACTTTTAATATTATTTGCGTGCGAAATTAGTAACTAGTTTTTGTGCATACTGTTTTAAAGATCTAACTTCTTCAAACGAGTATAGCCGAGTGTAGTTTAAAATGTGTAAATAGGCAAAATCAAGTTGAAGGAAATGCCTAAATATATTATAAATAAATAATTAATTTGATAAAATCGTTACTCATGCCCAAGCCTTTTATAACCGTTCATTGTTTATTTATTAAAATTATCCATCTTTGTAAACGTAAAAACACTGTGATCTTATAAATAACCTATCTTTCTTCAGAGCCATTTGTATACACAGCCAGACTATCCTGATCAAGTCGTTAGATGTGATTGTTAATGTCAACTATTGCACCTGTACGTCTTATAAAGCTTAAATAATAAATTGCGTGTGAACAAAGATTTTCAACTAACTAAAATCACTACAATAAAAAACTGGGGTGTTACACATATAAAAATATCCCTATCCTTTAGAGCAGGGGTTGTCAACCTTTTAGTAACCACGTACCACTTGAAATTATCAGATATTTTGACGTACCACCTTATATTTATATATATTTTTATTTTTATAAATAATTATATATAATTTACATTTGGTCATGTTTAGGAAAATAAAAATGCATTCTACAACTGTATGTATGTACATAGAATTTACTTAGATACAAAATGAAATGTAAAACAAGAGATTGTTACATTAAAAACAATCTAAAATTAGTTAATTGAACAAAGTCATTTAAACAGATCCTAATGAGCTCGTTGTTGTTGTTTGTCCTTGACAAAATTTTCTATATCTGGGTCGATTGAACTCAACTTGATTCTTAAGTCCTCTTCAACAATAATGCGGTTTCTGTATTTATTTTTTATGTACAGCAGTTCTGAAAAGCCCGATTCACATAAGTACGAGGTTACAAATGGAAGTAAAAAGATTATTGCTGCTTGAACACTGATGGGTATTCAGTTTTTGTCCCCATCCAAAAGTATATTAAAGATTTCTCTTTAAACGAATCCTTCATTGAACTGTCACTTGTAAGGTCGATGAAACACTCTTTTGAGTGACTAGGAAATTCCCCTGAAAATGGATTTCTAATCCACTCATATTTAGAAAAATCTCGATCAAAATATTTATCAAAACTTGTTTGATGGGCTTCCATATGACTAGTGATATCATCAGTCACTTCTGGCTTCAGAGAAATATCATTTTCTTCCAAAAATGCAGCAAGAGTAGGGAATGCAGAGAAATCCTTGTCATGTGCTTGAGAGCGAAACAGAACCAACTTTTTCTTGAAGGATGATATTTTATCGTTGTTAGTGAACGCTGTTGTACTCGGCCCTTGTAGTCCCATGTTCAAGATATTAACCCTATCAAAAATATCATCCAAATACGCCAATCGTGATAGCCATTCTTCATCATTGAACAAGTATTTCATGTCATGATTTTGTTCATTTAAAAACCTAAAGACTTCTGACCTCAGTTCAAATAGACGAGTTAGGATCTTGCCTTGTGACAACCATCTAACCTCGGTATGTAGGAGGAGAGTTTGATATTTTGCACCCATATCTTCACACATCAAAGAGAAAAGCCGTGAATTAAGAGCCCTGGCCTTAATAAAATTAATGACCTTCACGCTATCCGTTAAAACAGACTTAAGGTTGGCAGCCATACCATTGGAAGCCAAAGCTTCTCGGTGAATAACGCAGTGAGTACTTTGGCATTCTGTAGCAACGTTTTTTATTCTTACTCCTAATCCACTGAAATGACCCGACATAGCTTTTGCTACGTCCGTGCACAAACCAACACATTTAGACCATGATATTCCCTCTTTCATAATGTACTCATTTATGACATTAAATATGTCCTCAGCTTTAGTGTTTGATTAAAGAGGTTTGCAAAATAAAAATTCTTCCTTTACTTCACTTCGATAATCAAAACGTATGAATACGAGAAGCTGCGCCATATTTGCTATGTCTGTGCTTTCGTCTACTTGCAGTGCAAAATAATTACATTCGCGCAGTAGAAGTAAAAGCTGTTCTTCAATACTCGAAGACATCTCAAGAATTCGCCTCTTTACTGTGTCATTGGACAACGGAATTTTCTCGATTTCCTTTGCTGCCTTTTCGCCTAATACTGCCTCGACCATATCCTTAGCGACCGGAAGTAAAAGTGTTTCGCCCATTGTATGAGGCTTCCCTTCTTTAGCTATTCTATAACTGGCAAGGTACGATGCTTTGACCAGTTTTTTGTCTATATTTACAAATTTTGCCATGCAGTGATTTTCTCTCTTACACAATTCAGATTTTCTTTGAAAAAATTCAATAGGTTTGTCAACCAAATCGGGATGCTTAGTAGTCTGGTGCCGCTTTAGTAAGGAAGGCTTCATGCTCTGATTTGAAAGTGTTTCTGAACATACAACACATTGTGGAATAGGATTATCGTTATTTTCTGTTCCAGGTTTTACTATCGTAACTGTAAATCCTAACTGTAAATACGCTGCATCGTACTTACGATTTGGCTGAGGTTTAATCTTCTTTTGACTGTCCTTAGAGGTGCAGGGGTTAGTCAAATATCGCTTCATTATGTCCACTAAAAACTATGCTGAATTACTACTAAAAACTAAAACTAAACTTCACTTCATGGAACACGATCGAAAAACAGCTAACATTTTCATCAGAATGAAACTACTGGGTGAGAAGTACCACAAAAGAACGTGACACCAGCTCATGCCACTGTCAAAACAAAACTGACGTGGTGGGATGGTCGTGATCGTGATGAGTGGCGGGGGGGTGAGGAGGGAGAAGGAATTGAGTCACTCGGGTTGTTTGTGTAGCGGCAAGGTCAGCGTCAAACTGCCATTATTATATGTGAAACACAGATGGAGGAATTGTATTCTTAACGCGGAAATGTTGCATCGTAACAGTTTTTATTGTTATTATTAACATATGACTGCGTACCATCTGAAATGTCCCCACGTACCACCGGTGGTACGCGTACCACCGGTTGAGAACCACTGCTTTGGAGAACTAAATGTGAAAAAGGAATTCTTTATTATTTAATATTCTAAGGTAAAAATACTTTCGTTATTGGATGGAAAAACAGTACCTCTCAAAAGTATTAGTTATTGTTGGAAGAAAACTGAGTACACATAAACAAGCCATATATCGCTAAAAAACTATATCTTGCATTAATAGAATTATATTTTATAAGAGGAATTGATAAACAACTGATTTACGTAACTAATCTGGAGAAACGTTTAGGATTTTAAAGTCAGACTAATCATAAATAAGTAGAAAAGTTCATTTATGTAGAACATTTTGCTCCAATCTACCAACTTTCTAGTAGGTTTTCCGGAAAATATTACATTTCTGTAAACTCATCTATACTTAATAAATTAAAATCAATTTCAACAAATTGTGTAATTCCATACAAATTCTGGTAACACAGAACTTTATATCGTCAACAAACGAAAATTGAAAATTATGTAATTAGGTCTATAGTACCAATTTAATATATTACTGAAATTCCATGCATTATTTATTAGAGCAAACCAGTTATGTAAGGTGAGGTTATTGTAAAAAAAGTATTGTAATAATAAATTGTAAGGATTTTCATTGCATATTTATATAAATCAATTGAGATTTAATATATATATATATATATATATATATATATATATATATATATATACATGCAATTTCGGTTTTATTTTTACCTAATAAGAGCTAGAATAAATAAATAAAATTTCTATTGTTTTCCTTTATCAAAGTGAAGTAAGTATGTAATGCCAATGTGTTATTACTTTTAATAGACAGGATTTAAATAAATTAAAATTGGTGTCGAAAAACAGCCTGGAAATTTATTTTGATAGTTCCTTAATAAAATAACTTGGTATCATTTACTGTTATTTTTTTTTAAATTTGATTGATAAACGAAAAAAAATTTTTTACAATTTGTAAAATTTTCCCTTTATCTGACACTGCGGACTAAAACGATGTAAATTGCAAGTTTTGTGATTTACTTCGCCGCAGCTTGCGACAGGTCGGAGCTTGGAATAATTACTTTGTCACGTTTTAGGTTTTTATGTCGTAACTTTTCTACATTTTTAAACATTAAAACCATAAATCCACTAAATAAATTTGTGATCATAAATGGTATGAAAGCAAAGTAGAAAACGTTTTAGCTGGAAAACTGTCCTTTCTCGGTGATTAGAGTTTAGTCAAACTCATTTTACTAAATTCAAAATTATAGAATTGTTTTAGACGAAATACCTTTCTCTACAATATTATACTTAATAGGCGCACATGCCAGAGCTTATTACGGAGAAGGTCTGCGATCTTCTCACTTCTACTTCCGTATTACTATGTCCAGCTGATATATCACGGTGCTATGAGCTAAGTTTTCCATATCTTACACGTAAATTAAAAAAAAAAACTCATTCAAAAGTTCACAACACTTTATTTTGTCTTCTTTTCTACCAATAACCTATAAAATAATTTATTAAATACTATATTAATGCTTACTGAAATAAACTAATTTTTTTATTTTTAACCTAAATTATGCTATTCGTGAAATGGCATAAATACTGTATTTTTGCTTAAATTGTACATAAATGTCTTATAATATTAGCCTTCTGAACAGTTACATTTTTAGGATCATCAACAGCCCGTAAGGTACAAGACTGACGTAAAAACAAAATTTATTGAAAACATTTTTGATTTTTTTCTAAATTTTATGATATGAATTATGATGATATGTCTCTGCTTTCAAAATTTACTAAATTTGTCTCTTGATACTAAAGTAATATCTGCAGAATATAAATTATAGAATTGTCTACACCAATGTATATATTCTTTTTGTACTAGAAAAATAATCATTACAGCACGCTTTTATCACCATGCTACCGATTTTTAACACATGAATGCTTACTGATTTCATTTTGAAATATATTTAATTTAATATTTATGTATATATATATATATATATATATATATATATATATGTATGTGTGTGTGTGTGTGTGTGTGTTTGTGTATTTATATTAGAGCACACTAGTATGATTCCTTGAAATATCTTTTTACTAATATATTAGCTGGAATTCATAAACTATTTAAACTGTGATACCATCCTTTAATCATGCCTAGTGACGTAACTGAAATATTCGTATTGATTTCGGTTGTAGCGTATCCCCTTATACAAGAACTTATAAAACAGTATAATAAATTTCGGATGAACTGGGAGGAATCGAATTCGCTGAAAAATGTTAAGACATGTCATCCTACAAAATCTTTTCAAATAAATTTTGTCAGTAGTTACAAATATTATTAACAAACAATACTTCAAGCACAAACTATTTAACTTCAAATGCGTAACCAATATAAAATCGGAGACACTACTTGCGGTCGAGTACTGTGGAAAGTTCTGCTTGAACTGATGTTTACTGAATGCATTTGAGTTTGAGAATCCAGTCTTATAAACGTCAATATTCCACAGCTCCTATCCGTAGGCCTATTGATTAATTTCAGGAAAACTTTATATCAATATATTTGCTATTGAGCGTCCTCATGGAAACTTGTTTCTCGATCCTGTGAAACCTATCTGTATCTACAGCTGCCTGTATCTACTTAACAAGGCCTTTCAACTGACTTTGTACAATCAGTTATATGAAACCATTTAGGTAATTGCAACTTGTCCCATATCATTGCGTCTTGTATGGCGTTCCACAAACAGACAACCGTTACTAAAGTCCTTAGGTATTAGTGTTTCTGAATAAATTCTGGCACACGGTATATAGAACAAGGCAACAACTTTATTATAAACTTATTAGTTAGAAAATATTACAAAATAATAGTAATTTTTTTAATTTTGGCATTCATAATATATCATATATTTAATCAATATTGGAAAAACACTGTAAATATCCGTTCTAATTTCAATAAGTGTATGTGTCTTTTTGTTCTATAAATTCAGATAGAAGAACTATCTATATATAGTTCAGATAGAATGCATACGCAACCTAAATTAGTAAAAGATATTTTTTAAAATACTTTCTGTACATGATGCGATACTCGTACATCCTTTACATAGTGTGTTACCAATCCACTGGCCTATAACAGTGTAACAGTTATTTCCATAACATCTATCTTACGTTAATCTAGTAATTATAGGGTAATATTTGTTTGTGTATACTATAAATGACTTTGCAACTTACGCTACTTTCAAATGGAAGAGTTTTTGCTGCAACAGGTTTGTATTTTTTTGCAAAGCTATGGAACTTATTTCATTGTTGTTTATTAGACTGATTACCACTTTTACATCTAGTTGGTATCACTTCTAGATTGAATACTTACTAATTGATTTATTATATTGTTATTGTTTATTGCGAAAATAAAATGATTGTATTATTAAGTTTAAATGTTTGTATTATTTTCCAGTTGTTCTAAACGTCAGCTCATCTCAACAGGATATAATAGGCAAACTGTAAAATCAATATCACCGAGAAATACATACTTGGTTTTACAAAACCCGAACTGACGATCTCGGTAAATATCACAAACAAGTTTGTAACAGTTCATCTCCGCTCCATAAAACTTCCGTATGTGTAGGGAACTATGTTATACAGACTAGGTTAATACAGATAATAAACATTTTTTTATATTCAAATATTTAATTTTTATAACTTATTATAATACTTGTTCTTATTATTGTTATAACCTTTAGTTTATCCTACATACAGCCTAAACATTAGCCTTAAAATTTATAATCAAATTTGTATTTCAACTCAGTAATTTTGTAAAACGATGTAGAAACTGTAAATTTAGGTTTTCCCCATTACAAAAAGTAGAAAAGATACACTTCATTAAAGGTCTGTCTAATACATGGAGTCAAACAAAACATGACAAAAATAACGTTATCCTGTTTTATTATCGTAGTTAGTATATTATCCTTTAGTATTGACTGATAGGGTTTTAAATTGTAATATCAAAATAACAAATCGTTTAATTACATTAGTAATTAGTGAATGTAGTTTCATTGTTTCTGAATTTTCAATTTCATTGAACTTATTCTACTCTATATTTATTCCTAAATTGTTTTCACAAATAATTTCTGTCCATCGGTATTTCCATATCTAACCTATATTTTAAATTCAAACTTTAAAAATCTCCAGAGTGGTACGTAATTTGTTATAAATTAAAGATGTATTTTTGTAACAATGTAAGGTTTTTATATTTCCGACATAACCTAATTTATTTTCCAGCACGACCAACTAGAAAGGTGCTTTATATGACGCCAGTTCAGCTAATGCTAAGTGCTGTCGCAAGATATACGTGCTGACTCCTTTGCCTTTAAGTCACCCTTTGCACTAACAGACTCCTGTAAGCTTACCTTTGCCCTAGTTCTCAGTCAAACCGAAACATCTGTATTTTCATACAGAAATGTTTTCGCAATCATTGGTAATGTATTTTATCACCCGACTGTATATAAGAAAAGTTGTCAGTTTAAAGAGACCTTACATTCAAATCATACAGATATACATATACAGAGTACATATAAACATTAACACACACACATACATACACACACACACACACACACACACACACACACACACACCGACAGACACACACACACACACACACACACACACACTTTTAATATTATATGTGTGCGAAATTAGTAACTAGTTTTTGTCCATATTGTTTTAAAGGTCTAACTTCTTCAAACGAGTATAGCCCAGTGTCGTTTAAAAAGTGTAAATAGGCAAAATCAAGTTGAAGGAAATGCCAAAATATATTCTAAATAAAAAATTAATTTGATAAAATCGTTACTCATGCCCAAGCCTTTTATAACCGTTAATTGTTAATTTATTAAAATTATCCATCTTTGTAAACGTAAAAAACTGTGACCTTAAAAATAACCCATTTTTCTTCAGAGCTATTTGTATACACAGTCAGACTATCCTGATCAAGTCGTTAGATGTGATTGTTAATGTCAACTATTGCACCTGTAAGTCTTATAAAGCTTAAATAATAAATTGCGTGTGAACAAAAATTTTCAACGAACTAAAAACACTACAATACTAAACTGGGGTGTTCCACATATAAAAATATGCCTATACTTTAGAGAACTAAATGTGAAAAGGGAATTCTTTATTATATAATATTCTAAGGTAAAAATACTTTCGTTATTGGATGGAATATCAGAAAAATAGTACCTCTCAAAAGTATTAGTTATTGTTGGAAGAAATCTGAGTAGACATAATCAAGCCATATATCGCTAAAAAACTATATCTTGCATTATTAGTATTATATTTCATAAGAGGGATTGATAAACAACTGATTTACGTAACGAATCTGGAGAAACGTTTAGGATTTTAAAGTCAGACTAATCATAAATAACTAGAAACTTTCATTTATGTAGAAACTTTTCCTCCAATCTACCAACTTTCTGGTAGGTTTACCGGAAAATATTATATTTCTGAAAACTCATCTATACTTATTAAATTAAAATCAATTCTAACAAATCGTGTAATTCCATACAAATCCTGGTAACACAGAACTTTATATCGTCAACAAACGAAAATTGAAAATTATGTAATTAGATCTATAGTACCAATTTAATATATTACCGAAGTTCCATGCATTATTTATTCAGACTAAACAAGTTATGTAAGGTGAGGTTATTGTAAAAAAAGTATTGTAATAATAAATTGTAAGGATTTTCATTGCATATTTATATAAAATCAATTGAAATTTAATATATATATATATATATATATATATATATATATATATATGCATGCAATTTCGGTTTTGTTTTTACTTAATAAGAGCTAGAATAAATAAATAAAATTTCTAATGTTTTCCTTTATCAAAGTGAAGTAAGTATATAATGCCAATGTGTTATTACTTTGAATAGACAGGATTTAAATGAATTAAAATTGGTGTCGAAAAACAGCCTGGAAATTTCTTTTGATAGTTCCTTAATAAAATAACCTAGTATCATTTACTATTATTTTTTAAATTTGATTAATAAACGGAACAAAATTTTTACACTTTGTAAAATTTTCCCTTTATCTGATACTGCGGACGAAAACGATGTAAATTGCAAGTTTTGTGACTTATTTCGCCGCAGCTTGCGACAGGTCGGAGCTTGAAATAATTATTTTGCCACGTTTTAGGTTTTTATGTCTTAACTTTGCTATATTTTTAAACATTAAAACAATAAATCTACTAATTAAATTTGTGTTCTCAAGTGCTATGGAAGCAAATTAGAAAAATATTTAGCTGGAAAACTGTCTTTTCACGGTGTTTTTAGTTTAGTCAAACTCATTTTACTAAATTCAAAGTTATAGAATTGTTTTAGACGAAAGACCTTTCTCAACAATAGTATACTTAATAGGCGCACATGCCAGAGCTTATTACGGAGAAGGTAGATTCTGCGACTTCTACTTCTGTATTACTATGTCCAGCTGATATATCACTGTGCTCTGAGCTACGTTTTCCATATCTTACACGTAAATTCAAAAAAAAAAAACTCATTAAAAGTTCATTACACATTATTTCGTCTTCTTTTTTACCAATAACTTATAAACTAATTTATTAAATACTATATTAATGTTTACTGAAGTAAACTAAAGGTTTTATTTTAACCCAAAGTATGCTATTCGTGAAATGTCTTAAAGACTGCATTTTTGGGTAAATTGTACATAAATGTCTTATAATATTAGCCTCCTGAACAGTTACATTTTTAGGATCATCAACAGCCCGTAAGGTATAAGACTGACGTAAAAACAAAATTTATTGAAAACATTTTTGACTCTTTTCTAAATTTTAGGATATGAATTATGATGATATGTCTCTGCTTTCAAAATTTACTAAATTTTTCTCTTGATACTAAAGTAATATCTGCAGAATATAAGTTTTAGAATTGTCTACACCAATGTAATTATTCATTTTGTACCAGAAAAAGTGTTTCCTAAATTCGATAATTAAGTTTTCTCTTAAAAATACATCAGATGTTCATTCAATCCCCTACAATAGTACTTTGCGTCTCTTATCCAAAGGTTTTAGATCATCTCTTGCTTCTAACCAGGCTCAAGAACAACTGGAGTTTTAATAATATATAGCCTACGCGATTCAATCTGATTCAAAAACGTAGCAAATTAATTTTATGTTGCAAAATAAATTTTTCGCTATTTTTCTAATGACAAATATATATTTATGAAATAAGTGTTTTGTCCTGTGTACAATGTTAAAATTGCTTCATTTTTATTTTGGTACAGAATCAGAACTTCAGAGTAAATGACGATAACTCGACAATTTGACGCAATATAATGTTTGAATTTAGAAAACATTTTTTTTACTCTTTATAACTGATGAAAAGCCGCATTATTTTCTTGTCGGATACCAATATTTAGGTAGTTGATATAGTTTGTAAACAAGATTATAGTAGTTCAAGGATATGTAAAGAAAATTATTACACAATAAAGTCGCGGTCAAAAAATAATTATGTGCTTTATAATTTTAACTAGTCTCATATAATTTATAGTTTGGTGTACATTATATTTTTATTTGCGTATTTTTACTAACGTAATAATTAAATGTAATGTATATATTACCATATTGTATCTGATTTGTTGTTCTACTCTTAGGAACGTTATGAGAATATTATTAAACAAACAAGACTCATAATTTTGTATAAATATTTAGTCTACTTCAAAGTCTTTTATTACTTCAATATAAAAGATAAAACGGAAGGAGATAGTTAAATGCAAGTTGATTTTAACGGAAATGGTATTGATAGAATGAACAATCTGTGTTTATAACCTAATTATATCTAATGAATTGAATGAAGACAAATAATAATCCACGAATATTTCATTCAATAATTCATTAAAAATGAATATTCCTTCTATTACATAGAATAGACCTACTCTTCCATTGATATTGTCTACACAGAAGAATGTCCAATTAACAATGTATATTTCGTAGCTTAGTTTTCTTAGCAATAGTTTTAACTGTACAAACCTTTTTACATCATTAGAGATCATGCCATTTCGTGTTAAAAGTTTCTAACTAATACATAACTTAGTGAAATGAAAAAAAAATTGATACCGAATTAAAATGAAAGGAAAGAACAGTAAATAAATAAATTCTTTAGAAATGATTTAGAAAAATGTGTGTTTTTAACATGCTTTGTAATACATCTCTACAAACATCATATTTCACCATGTGAATTGTTATGACCATCAATTTTTTTTTATACAGAGAAACACAAAATAAAATATGATTCATTATAAAATTTATCAATTTCTTAGTAATAGTGTGCACAAAATAAGAAATATACAAAAAAAGTAATCTAATAACAAAGTGTCAATTAATTTAAAAATACTGCACTATTCAAGATTAATAATTGGTATCAATATATTGCTAACTAATCATTATAACTATTATATAATTACTGAAAAATGTGAAATTTCCCTAATTACCTTAAAAAAAGTCCTTGGTATAAACATAAGGAAATATATTTACTGTAAAGTTTTATAGCGTGTTAACTTTGTAGCAAAATGTTTCAATAATTCGACGTAGTTATATGAGAGGAAGGTTTTTTCATATCAAAGATGAAACACACAAGGTTTAAAAAAATATAACTGTGGTAGTTGATACAATAAATGGACTGAAGAGGTCGAAAACCAGACGTATTTGTTTCGTGAACCCCACACGGATTTTCCTAGTGCTTAGTAGGGCTGCACAAAGTTCAATTAGAACCACATGTTTTCCTGGTATTACAGAGCAGTATTTATATGTTTTAATAAGAGAAAAGATAACTATCGGCTATGAAAATGTATCTTTAATGTTAATGTCTTGCAAATAATAAATTATACTTTATACTCAATTTATATTCAATAATGGAAACATATTTCATCACAGTGATTTTTTATCAATGTAGCCTTCTATAAATCTAATTAAGCTGCTTTTTCTATAATAATTAGGAGATATTTTGATTGCGTTAGTAGACATCATAGGAGTTATGATTACATTATGTGTTATGTATTACATTAGAAAAAAGTTACTATTGCTTTTATTCACTTAATAGCTAGTTTTAAGTCGAAATTGGTTTTAGGCAAGACGAAAAATAAAGGAACTACGAGGGAAAACTTTACTTAAATATTTATAACAGAGAATAATTAGTGCTTATTAATGAAAAAATGAAGCTGTTTTCATGAATCAGCTCCTAATAAAAAATATTTGGTTTACTAGATAACGGAAATATAAAATAGATGAAAAATAACGTGTAATTTGAGTGTCAAATGTTTCAATCTTCTATATTTTCTCATTTCACATTTTATATGTGACATAAAGTATTTCCTTCCTAATGCAAGCTACTTAGTTTACTAAGAGTTCGTATTCGCTTACACTCTCAAATTCTTAATACAATTATATTAAGGGCTTAATAAAAGTAATTTGTTATAAAATCTTGTCCTGAAATTCTAGTAAAAACACATATGTAGATGGGGTGTAACATTTTAAACTGCCAACGTGTTTCATTTTATTTTTTGTTGTTACATTCATTATTTTCCAATTTGATAAATTAAAAGTATTCTATTTTTAATGGTGTAGCTACAACTTAGAGCAAGAATTAACGTAAGGGAATTTACGTTCCAGATGGTATATATGTTACAGTATAATAGCAAATGGTATGAATCTATGTAAACCTCACATTTTGTGGTCATAATTATCAGCGAACAATGGCATAAGTTCTGACGAAGTTTATACCGTCGAAGTTTTAAAAATATCAATCAGAAATAATTTCGAAAACGATGAAAGGTATAAAATCACTAACAATGTAGTAATCAGTAAACAAAGAGTAGTCTGATGGAGATTCACTACCCACAATGCGTATATTAGGATTACTGGGAAAATTTAATATTTATAAAAAAGATTAGCTTTTTATATAAATGTCAAGGAAAATAATTCTCGGGGGCAGGTATATTATATATTATTATTTATATGTCATCGTACTTAGATTTGTCTTTCTTTTTATCAGCCTCATTGCAATTATGCAAAACATAAGTATATTCCACAAGTTTCACTTTACACCGTGTATTGTTCACATGTCTTATGACAGTTTGTTTCGAGATATTAATCTGGAAACTTGTCAAAAATATTAACTTTACATCCTTGTCTAAATAGAGAATCGGAGTTTCCGTTCCAGCGTCATTTACCACCCTCATTTGCCATTGCGCTCTGTTTTTGTAAGGGTTTCTGCTGCGTAGTGTCCGATAAGGCAATATAAATCGAATCTGTGTTACACCACTCTAGAGACTTTCTTCCGCTTGTGATTATATTACTGCTATCTGATCAGACTTGAGTAAACACCAATTACAACTAAATTTTAATTTTCACAGAAGGAAATTGAATACAGAGAGTTTAAATAAAAAACAATATAATTACAGGTAATTTCCTTTATGATGAACACTACATTAGGGGAAACTACAAATAGGTTTATATTTCACTTTCATCATTATAATAGTTTTACAGTAACATATGAAGTTCAATTGTTCCAAAAATATAATGATGTATTAGTGAAAGTTTCCGATAGACTCTACACAAATGAGTTAACTTTTGTTTCTGAAACTTAGGCATTCTAATATTTTTTCTGTAATTGTGTTTTATTTTAAATTTTGAGTGCCATCAATTCCAAATTATTAATATATAAAAAAAGATTTTCCACAACGATACAAGTATATTAATCTCAAAGGTAACATAACCGTGTGATACTCAACGGAAATACTGTAGTTATTGCTATAGAAATGTTATTTTTTTAAGTATCAAAAGTTGTAGTTTAAACTAACTCACATTTATTACGTCTATTTTTCAACGTTATTTTGATGAAACTGTTAACAACCTCCGGAAGAGCGAAAATTTAAAAAAAAAAAACATAATAAAAAATAAAATGAAAATATGGCTACATCGCTTATGGTTAGTAAACACTTTTAAAACTCCAGTTTCAATACAAATAAATTAAAACTCATTTACGATAAACATTTTTCATTGAATATAATTCTAGTGTACTTATTATTGTATACAATCTACGACAAGGATATAATATTTTAAACGTAGCTATAGTTACAGAATATAAGTTAAAAAAAAAAAACTTTGGTTGAACCAGAAATGGTCATACGACTTGTCATTCACTAAACGTAGCCTATCTAGTATATTTAAATACCTGGTTACATAGTGCTCCTTTTCAACTTCCTGTACCTGAACTGAATTATCATTCAGTGATTGCAATGGTCTATAACCACCGAAATCCGATATCAGATTTGAAGTTTGCTTTCACTGTCAAAATAACCGAATATTTCCTTATTTTTGCTTTGAGTATTACCCATTCTATTTAATTGTATATTCGTTTTTACAATAGCAGTAACTAGTATTTTTACCTCATTTAGTTTATGGCACAAATATAATACTAACGTAGACTTGATTTTAAAACATATGAACATTAAAACTGATCCACAAAATCCAAAAAAAACTAAGTACAAAATACGTATTTGATTATAAATGTACCTTATCGAATATGTACTTAATCTAATTTATGACGGAATTTATATAAATCTTCATAGCACTGTATATTTTAAACGAACTCCTATCATAAACTGAAAAAAATATATGTAAATACCCTGTTCAAGAAGAACCTTATACAGCTACAAGTATAATAGCAGATCTAACACTGCTAAAAGAACAATATTAAAGATTCCTTTACACCAATTTAAAATAATAACCTACATGAGAATCATAGTTATCTCTACATTGAAAATGTTAACTGATAAATCCATCTGTTTTTTTTTCATAACTTAGTTGAATATATCCCATATGAATCATGATAAGTAAACATTCAAAATTATTGTGCACTATTTTTATGTCTTTGTAAATTAAATGATGATCATTACTTAAATTGGCACTTTTTCCAAATTAAGTACGAGTAGTTTGGAGGTAGGGTTTAATATTTAGGGCAGAGTTAAAGGGTATATTACCTATCAAAATAAAAATTAATATTATACTATATTAAAATACAATATAGATTATTGTTTAATCAAAAATTTAAATAATTTTAGTAGCCCAGTGTGTAACGGTTTTCTCCGTTCTGATATATTGAACGAGATACGGACTAAATTATAACGTGTGTGATTTATTTCACCGCAGCTTGTGGCAGGTTTGGGGTTACAATAATTAAGGCGCAAGTTTAGTTTTGGTGTAGCCATACTTATACATTTCGCACAGTAAGCACCTGAATATAAGAATTTCCATATTTTTATCAATACTAATGCTTAGTGTTTTAAGTTAACTGCTGCAATACAAGTTCAACTCTGAATTTCAGTATCATATTACTGGATATAGGTTTTTAGGAACTTTTACCGAGGTTAAAGGTGTTTTCTTCAGTGGCTCTAATGTAAGTGGCGAGAAACAATTCACTATAAGAATAGCATTAAACGGAACCAATCACCACGTTTACCTCTAAAATACACTAATTTCTCAGTTTTAACAGCTAAATAAAAAACAAGCATGTAGTGTACAACATAGGTCATCACGGAATTTCTTCTGTTTACAATTAAAATACTTAATAAATTAAATCAAAAGTGGAATTTTAAAAATAAAAAATAATCTGTTTACTGATTTTAGTAACATTATTGTAGATATAGTTAGGTTTTAATTTTTTATATTAGTTGACACGTTTATTTTGTTATTTTGAAGGCGATACAACGTACATCTCGGTTATTTTTTTACCTTTTTCATTTAGCCTGTAAATATTAACATTCGAACTAAATGTCTTTAGTATTTATATACTTTAATCAATGCTAGCATGCCCACTTTCTCAGCTAGGTTCAAACAAATCTCTTCAAATATGTTAGTGACGTAATAAGAATGATGTGCAGAGATTAGTTGCAATGTAAGTATCCCTGTAATTACTTTTGTTTAATATATCACTGAGTTGTGCCTGTATTTTTGGAACTTTACATTAGTATTTTATACTAACATCGACATAATTTCGTCTTGAAACAAAAGCTTCCATACATTTGTTTTAAAAATCTAGGTTGCCTAGATTAGGTAATCTAGATTAGGTTGCCACCTAATCGCCTAGCACGGCCTCTTATTCCCGGTAAACCAGTACGAATAATATTGCGTGCTGGGGTTCTGACTTGCTTTCGCAAGCATTGGAAGGACTATGTTCTGTTTTTTTTTTCTTTCTATGAAATACTCCGGCAAGAAATCACGTCCAGTATCTAGTATAACATTTTCATGGACTTCCCGTAAAAGAAGGTCTTCATCATTATCCAAGTTGCCCGGATCACTACCACTACATTCCTGTTCAGATAACGCATAATCGTGATGAGCGTCCGAGTTGTCTTCTTCACTACAACCGGAATCGTGAATAACATCACTTTCGTCTTCATGTAACAGTCCACGACTTTATGTCGCTAAAGTCGGGATCCTTTGCGCAAATATTCAGGCTAGCCGTTATAGCACTTTAACTAGCAACAACAAATAGTAAAAGGAAATATAATAAATAATACATCAGCCGAAACACCGGTCTGCTATACCCCTATATGCGGTAACCGAAACACCTGGTACCTTAGACCACTACGTGAAATACGGCAACATAAACATACTCAAAGGCCGGTAGGATTTTGACAGAAAATATGTCAAGGTTAGAGGCTTAAACCAAACTAAACGATCTTTGACCATTTTATAGGAGAGGGGGAGGGAACTAGCTTTTGTAAAAGTCAGCACTGCCACTCACCCAGGGTAGCCACAATTATATAAATAAATTTCCCTTAGTGCCTGTCAGACCGGTGTTCCGGTATAGCTGTTGAATCCAAACATGTTCTTACTTAGAGCTAGATTAGGCTCTTATTGTGTCCTTTAATAAGACAATGAAGTGTGCTCCCACACTGTGCATACCATACATCCATAGCTTGCATAACTTAAAAGCGGGTATGGAGGTCGAAGCAAGGGAATTTGTGTTCTTATACGAGGGAATTTGTATCAAGAAATATAAGGATACCTCAAAATAAGTTCTCCATTGTGCAATGGTGTATTTTAGAAATAATAAATGTATCCGTACAGGTTTTTTAGTTTTCAGTTTGTTAATAAATTAAAATACTTTTTACTACTGTTTAATGACATTATCTGATACACTGATAGTGATTACTTAGAAAGGCGAAAATGTTTGACATACTTAAGGTTTTAATTAACCATCCTCTAAATATTAGTATCAGCCAGGGGATATGTCAAATTTTATTGAATTTTAATATTTGTTTTCTTACATAGATTATATTTAATATATCAACTTGGTTGTACAAGTTATGAAAAAAAAATATATAAAGAATAATTGGAGGTAAAACAGTAGTATTTAGTATGTTATTTGTGAAACTACACAGTTAAAAAGATTTAGAAATGAATATTTTACCAAGTGGCATAGAATATCTCGAGAAAGATAAGGAATATTTGTTCTGAAAAATGTCTTAGGTTTTAATAGAAGCATGTGGATCTCTAGCTTTATAACAGTAACAACTAAAGTGCGTCCTGTCCAATGACCAATAAATTTTAAAAACTACCAAAACTTCTAAAAGTGAAATAACATAGATAGGTCCTTGTTACATGCTGGGTTAAGAATATAATTGCCTTGAGTGATTTATACACTGTCTTTTCAATAAGTATCGGGACTGATTACAGAAATTAAAATTTATTTTAGATAACATTAAAATTACCTAATAGCCTTCAAAATACATTCCTCCTGCATCTATACACTCGTCAAAAGACCGCTGGAAGACTTTTTCTGGAATACTGTTGACAACCTTTGTCATCACTTCTTGAACCACCTCGATGGAGTCGAACTGATGTCCCTTGAGCTCCCATTTTAGTCGCGGAAACAAGAAAAGGTCTGGGTGAGCCCGGTCTGGGCCTTGCCGAATTACGCCAGCAGCTGTCGCTACGTAACACTGCGCGTTTTCAAGGTGTAGATTCCGATTCATATAATGACTGATTGCACTCGCGTTACGGCAATTCACCGGCGTGTTAGAACTTACCCGTAAAATGTAGCCTTTACGGTCATTCCAGGAGGCACAAACTCCTTGTGAGCAATGCCGCGTCGATCGATAAAAAACAATCAGCATTGTTTTTATTTTTTATTTTGACATCCGATCGGACTCGGGGACTCTTGCGTGTACCATACGGATCTTTGGCGTTTTTGTTTCCAGGTCGTATCGGAACACCCATCATGAATCGCCGTAGTAGCGTTGTCGAATAAATCTTCATCTTCCTGGACGTAGTCTAAAATATCTATCGAAATTTCCACCCGAGACTGTTTTTGTTCCTCGCTCAAGACTTCCGGCACCAGTTTCGAGTACACTTTTTATATACCAAGATCTTCTGAAGCAATGGTGTGGACGGTTCGTCTTCGACGATCTCCCGGCTTTGCTTAAACATTTTATGCAACTTAAAAACTCCTGGTCGGCTTAAGACATCATCTTAATAGGCCTGTTTGATGAGTTCAAGTGTCTCGTAAGCAGATTTTCTGAGTTTAAAGCAAATCATAAAAAGCGTAGCGTTGCTCGACGGCCCGCTCCATGCTGGCGCGGCATTATAAAAAAAATCACACGTTACCGAAAAAAAACATTCCTTGTCTCAACCCATGTCCTCGGGCGACTAAATGGAAGTGCGCCTAAGTAGCGAGGGACCACTCTTAGTAGGATTGCTGACCGGACCCTCGGATGTGGCTAATAATAACTAAATATAGTGATCGAAGTTTTGTTTTATGATTTTCGAGACTTAATTACGATAAAAATACTAGAAGAAACTCCAACAGAACACACAAAAAAAAATCAAATTTAACTAATATTACAAGTTACCTTAGATTAAATCCCTAAGTACATCTCAATGACCATGAGAATATCAGATTTTTTTACTAAGTTACAATATAAAATACAATAATATACGATATAGACAGATGTACACCGTTCTCTGTGGTTGCTGTGTATAGGCCTGAAGTAAGCTTCGTTCCTCCTCCATCTTCGATCAACAAACAATGAACAATCATTTTATACCCCTTAGGCCATTTTATAAAAATAATTATATATTATAAACTACAGCTAATAAAAATAAATAAACAAAACATTATTTAAAATATCCCATCGTATTTAAAATATAACGAATAAAACAAAGATATAGAGATGAGTTAGGGATAGGCTCTTTATCTACATTCGTTAAATCATTATTTATTTGTTGTAACTATAAATATCCTTTTGTAACTATTGGACCGTAACTTACAAAATTGATCAATATACTGACCTAGTGCGAAACGCGTCTGCTAAATATTATCAGTTAGTAGGTTACTTTTCGCAAGTTGATACCAAAAGTATAATCTTTAAGAGAAACCTAAAGATTTACAACTCAAAAACTGCAAGTTTTAATTTATTTATTTATAGAAACGTCTTGGATTAGGTGATACGTTAATCCTTTTGTTTATCAAACTAATAAATGCCGCTATCTTATGTTTGTTACAATAATTGCAGTTATTTACAATATATCTAGTATTGGTAATAAGTTGGCTATGGATATCAAATTCAAATTAATTATAGCTTTTAATACAAAGAATTTCCAAATATGGTGAGCAATTATTATTTTCCAATTCATAAGTAAACTTGATAGAATTTGGTATTTTAATAATTTTGTCTACAAAAAAACATTACATTTACTACTATTAAAAAAGTAAATACATCATCACCATATCTTTACCAAACTTTTAAAATTATGTAATTATTCTGTATTCGTTATGTTTCCTTCAAACATAGTGATACACGCACAGATAGATAAAGAGACAAACTGTTATTTATAGCAGTGTTATCCATCCCATTGCTTAGAAAATATGTTATTAAATTGAAACTTATTATTCTTTTGTGGTTTTGGGGTGATTTTAAATAGTTTTATTGTAAAATATTGTAACGCTGTAGTCTTAATATTATTTTCGAGACTTCTATTTAAAAGTTTTTATCTTAGTGTAATTTAATTATTAGATATGTGAAAAACGTTTTAAAAAATTGGATTGGTTTTACGTTGCGGGTTGTCGTGGGTGTCCTGTTAAAGGCGGTCGCAACGGTGCTCGTCGTCGTCCCTAAGAACGCGGCCTTTATGATCGTGTTGAGGCTTCAAGAATTCAGAAGCTATACAGGATCAACAGAAAGAAGGGAGTGCGGGAGGTTCGCGGGGGTAATGACCTGTTTTGTGCCGTGGGGGCGGTCGTGCTTGAGGACCACTTCCGAACACAGTTCTCTAGGAGTAATTACTCTTGGAGTGGGGCTGCGGGAGGGGTAGGAGACTTCGCTTTGCCTCCTGGTGCTGACAGTGTGACGAGCAACCCCCTGCAAGAAATTGACGTGCAAGAGATCTGCGAACGTCTGGCGAGAATGCCGAATACGGCACCAGGACGTGATGGCAGCTGTCATGAATCGGTGTATGGCTGAAAAGAGAATCCCCTCCTCCTGGAATAATATAAATACAGTCCTAGTACATAAAAAAGGAGATCCAGGAAACCTGGACAACGGGCTTCCCTTAACACAGGCCAGTTGCATTGAAAAGGACTATTCCGGTGTCCTAGTCGACAGACTGGGTAGGTGGGCGGCTGCGACCTCTAGGCTCTCATTGGTTCAAAACGGTTTTACGGAGCACGATGGTTGCCTTGAACACAACTTCGTCGTGCAGTCTGTCATCGATGAGGTGCCTGGTGCACTTGTAGATATAATTCTAGAAATTTACAACAACTTGTGCACCAGGATTAGAACGCAACAGGGCTATACGGGGCCAATCCCCCTGGAGGCTGGGTTGAAGCATGGATACACGCTGAGCCCAATCCTCTTCAACCTCGCCATCGAGCCGGTAGTGAGGGCGGCTCATAGGTTGGCTCCAAGTCTCGGGTATAGCTTGTCGGGATGACTTCTCGGTCTTGGCCTATGCTGACGACATAGCCCTCATCGCTCCTGCTGCGAGGTCGCGTCATGGGCTGGCCTTAATTTCAATTCTACTAAATGTGCCAGCCTTGACGTTGACTGCCGAATGAAACGACAAGTGACCGATACGGTATTTAAAACCAATAAAAAAGAGGTACCGGCCCTTGGGGAAAGCGAGGAATACTCTCACCTGGGTGTCCCCGCTGGATTCAAGATCTGCCAGACCCCTGTGGAGAGTATAAATACTATGGTAAATGATTTGGAAGCAGTCGACCGGAGTCTCCTTGCACCCTGGCAAGAAGTTAGAAGTTGTCAGGGTGTTCATTGTGCCACGTCTAGGATGCCAGGTTGGAGAAGACCCCGCTAATTAAACTGGACAAGGCGGCGAGGCGCATGGCCATGTCATAGCTCTACCTACCTCACCTAGCAAACTCGGAGCTCGTTTAATTGGACCCGTTGGAGGGGGGAGCTGGCCTCCTTCCTCTGGCCGTCCAGGTGGATGTGGCGTCTGTCGATCGTCGCTTCCGACTGATCACCTGTCGGGACCCAGTTATTAAGGACTTGGCGTTATCCGTGTTAACCCGGTGGTAGTGAACGAGGTGGGCTAGATGTAGCGGTCCCCTTTGAAAACCGCTATAAAAGTCTGGTAGAAGCACGTAGTGCTAAAATTCAAAAATATTCACACGTGGCATAGGAGCTCCGCTTACAGGGTTATAAAGTGACCCACAATACCCTAGTGGTAGGAGCCCTCGTTTCGTGGGACCAACGTAACCAGGGGGCCATCCGGTTGGTGAAGATATCTCTTTGCTACGGAAAGATAATGAAAAGACTAATGATGTCAGATACCATTAGATGGTCCCGGGACATATTTGTAACTCACATCACCGGTCAGCAACAATGGTAGCAGCTGGGCATGTAGCGGCTGGACGAAATTTTAAATGTGTTTGGGAGGGATGCACCAGCCACATTACATTTTAACCATTATTTGTTTGTGGTTTGCGTGCCTGGTGTTATTAGTAAAGGATATTGTTTTTTTTAATCCTTTGTTTTGTTATCATTTAGTTGTTAGGAGCTTCGAGTTGTCCGAAAGCTTGTATTTATATTACCATTTTAAATTGTTAGAGTGAGTGCCATTTCATCTAAGGAGACTAATATGAATATATCGTGAGCTCCAGAACATTATAATAATATAGTAATTGTTATTAGATATTTATGAACAGTACTGTTTTGTTGCACATTTTTAAATTTTTTTTTAGAGAGTGATGTTTGTAATGCACTATTATTGTCTATATAACTGGCCCTTATATTCTCAATATTTGCTATGAAATTCTTTGAGGTTTTTTCCGCAAAGGTTGTTGCCGGTAGGAACATTATGTACCTACGAAGAATCCAATATCAGTGATGACAGGTTGAATTGCTGGTAATATTACCTTCTTCAATAATTTATGACTAGACTTAAAAAGTCATTCTAATCATTCCTATATTCTTGGAAACAGGGTTGAAGTTTTCTTGTTATAAATTTGTTGTAACGTTAGGTATACCAGATACTTTAGTGAATAACACTTCGTAACTTACACAAGATAGATTACCCCGAGGAATTATATTAAAAAAAGAGATTGCTTCTCTCTGTGATTCGTTCCACGGTATTAAAACTTCCAAGAATTGGTTAGTATTTCCGGGATGGATAATATTTTCACGGTTTCTCTCAAACTTAAGTGCACACAGTTACAGACGTTTACGTGTATGGTCATATGTGCCTAAGCAAATAGATTATTTGAAGAAATTAACTAGATCCAGGTGACGTATTTTGTTCCCTAGGTTTAAACAAATCCTCTAAAATATGTTAGTTATGTAATAAGAATGATGTGTAAAGTTTAAATTAGAAGGGAAACTAGCTATGGGAAGGGTTTTTTATAAAGACAGTTTTATATATACAGCGAAGAGAGTTGTATTTTAAATGGATTAACGGGATCTACTACAGCATTAAATAAATTGGTATATACGAGTTCCCGGAAAATTCGTTTAAAATTTTACTGATTATTTCTCTCGGGAGACACAATACTGAAAAAGAAATTTTTGGGTTTTATTAGAATTGTATTGAAAAGCTTTTCGTTGAAAAAGAAAAATTGTTTTAGCACCTTTCTTGTAAATAATAATACTGTTCTCAATTTAGATCAAATTTAACCTAATCCATATCGATATCTGTCATTCTCAACTTTGTTACGACTCTACTGATTTCGTACTACTTTATCTATCGCTGACCCTTTTCAATGACCGTCCTAAAAGTTTAGGTTTTTTACATAGTTCTTTTTCCACTTTCTTACTTACATAAATTTATATATCGTGATTAAATATTTATAGTACTTTCCGTTTCTCATTACTCTTTAATGCTACATAAATTACACTTTTTTAAAAACTTATTTATGAAATCATTTCACTTCTTTAAATCATATTCCTCATCGCGAGACATTTTTTAAGATTGTGTGCATACCTGATTAGATCTTATGATAGTATATACTCTCAGAATGCTACTTAAAGAGAACAGATTACGTAAAATTAAATAAACATACAAAAAAAACTAAAAGTAATAAATGCTAGCTTCAGATATTTGACCTAGTTTATAATTTAATTTTATGTGGCTGAAAGGTTGTATTTTTGTACAATACATTAATAATCTATTACTATGTTTGTTCACCACTTAGACAAAGCTGTACTTTATGTTCTGTAGTTTATAAAAGATAAACCTTTCGTAAATATTGACACTATTTTTCTAGGTTGATATTTCCAACGCTGTGAAAAACGTTTCCTGCAATTCATTGTTAGTATATTTTGCATCGATGTAAACTCTAGCGTAGTAAAAACATATAGAATAAAGTTCACGCTCTATAAAACCAACCTTATTTATTTTTGAAGCTTACAGTTTGTCAAGTTTTTCTAGTATCCTAGCTGACTATACATATAGTGTTCACTATGTTTCACCTAATACTATAGTTATCAATCAATAACCGCAAGCAGATTCAACTCAATACAACCCTTCCACCTAAATACACTTTATTAATGTAGTTGCAAATAAAGATTGCTTCAAACACTTTCATTTTAACAAAAATTTACAATATTTTATTCCTTCCACTACAAATATTTTTCCATTACCTGTGACCACTTGAATGAGACATGGAACTTATAATGAGACCGAGAGCTATTAGGAGTCTGTTGAGACCAATCTTAGCAGAAAACCAATACACTCAACACGTTTATCCCTCGAAATCATTTATCATTTTCTGAATAGCCTTAAATGTGAATAGATCTCATTTTTCTCAAGTTCTACATATTTACATAAGTGGCAATATAAATTAGACATATGTTTACCCATAAAAAGAAATATGGGAGTAACATGTGGTCTTATCAGTAAAAATTCAATACTATTTATTTAAATTTTTAATTTAAAAATAAATGAAAAAAGTGGTAGGTATAATTAGTGTCATGAATATTTAATTTAGAGTAACGTTAAATGAAATATGGCACCAGTAAAATATTGAAATCAATGTTTTATTTAAAGGAATGGAATTAACATCAAATTACTAATAGGAATACCATTATTTTAAAATGTCAATAAACAAGGTTATTTAATTGAACTATTTAGTTCATTACTAATGAAATGAAATCTATTGAAAATTATGAGATAGTATTTTATTTATAGTTCCATTGGAGTAGCTTGGTTGGTTGATAGTAACGGCATGATTCAGTCCGCAAATATTACGGTACACACAAATGTCTATATAGTCAGTTATTTGGGAAACAGATAAACGTTTATATGAATATATATAAGGGAAAAATATTTATATATATTTTAAAATGTTTTCGTAACACTAAATAACAAAAATCGACTTATTTTCAATTTTTCCTATATTTGTGTGAAATATAATGTAACATGCTTTACACTCAAAATTGCTTATAAGGAAAACGAGTTTTAATAAACTTATGGTGCTTTCTTTGTAGGTATATTATTTTACGTTCAATATTAAATTCTAAAATGTATTTATCTGTACAAAATAAAATTCATTTTTTTCATATCTTTAATAAGAAGAGGCTACAATATATTTCTTTAGTTGAGTTGCTTTTACAACATTCAGCTCAATAGTTTCAGCTTCTAGTCAAAATAATTGAAACAAGTTCTATTTTTATTTAATTAATTGTCTCTATATAGATGTGTAAGTATATTGTTATAGTTATATTATCAACAAAGCCGTACCTTGAAACAATATTTGTAATTTCTTAAATGGTCGAATAATTTCCGCGTGTAAAAACTACGTATACGTTTAAAGTGATTTTTGATGAAATATTTATAGAAAAATGCAAATTACAAAAAACAATTTTATCTAATCAAACAATTTGATTACTATTTGTATTTTTCTTTAAAAGTACAGGTGTAAATTTGTAAAATCATATTTAGGAAATTGATTTGATTAAGGGTCTAAATAATGTTTATACTCGATGCGATATACTGAAATATTCCCCATGCATGCCTGGTAATTTTTTTCTTCTACTAGGGAACGTACCTTTACATAGACTAATTGGATGCTATTTTTAAAAATAACATTGTTATCTATAATTATACGTTATGCCAAATTATTCTTATTCGTATTACAATGTAACTATTACAAATATGATTATTCTATTATTATACAAAATTCTATTATTAAAACTAGGTTTCAAGCTAACTAAAATTTATAAAATTTTCCTCAAAATACAATTATTTAAATGAATGTCTCATAAATATTACAATTTTAATATTAGTCTCTCATTTACCATAAAATTAAAAAAGCTACCTTTTAGGTAAATCTACTTTTAAAAATATTACGCGTAGTAAAATATACCTATCCGCAGCCCAAATATTTTTCATGATAATAAACAATTTAATAAATGACAAATCATTACTGGTTTTTGTAATAAAGCCATGTTTTGTTTTCTGAACGGAAATAATTATTTACTTTCCATTACTGAACAAACGCTTATACGGAAAGCCAATGTTGTAAATTAATTATAATGCTCTGTTACTATGAGGGGTGCCAATCTATGCTATTATCATTTCATAAATTTTTATTTTATAATAATCTTTCGAAATAATGCTATGATTTTAATGAATTAAGAGTTCATACAAACCTGCCCTAATTCCCCGTAGAATACCACCTAGCCTTGGTGAGTTTCATATCTTGTAGGTTGTAATGGATTTTGTAAAATTGTACTTCAGCTCATCATTTCTTTTTTGAATATATGAAGTTTCACTTTAATATCCATCCACTAATCCAAGCTACCTTAACAAATTGTACATACATAAATAATGTTACCGTAATAAATTTAATATTTAATTTTTGCTACTATAACACCGTAGTATGGTCTGTTCCTAAACAGGCTTTAAATCTTTCTTTTAAATTTTAAATTTTTACTTAATTTTGCCTGATCCACGCTTTCTAAACTATTACCAGGTTTTCGACAATCAATTTTACCGTTGAAATATCCACCTTTTGAATATACGTAAACGTTTCTTTCTTATTTTTTAAAGAAATAAACATTTTTATTTTTATTTCTATACTTATTCAATAACAAATAATACGTTATAGTGTTCTTCCGAAATTTATAATTCCTGTCAATGGACAAACAACATATATATATATATATATATATATATATATATATATATATTACACATTATAATGGTTGTAATACTTTTAAGAGTGTTGACTCTCCTGTCCTCTCTGAAATATAGTACTGTTTTCAATAATCTATCTAACCCTTTACTTTTTATACTACTTTGTCACTTATTATTCTATTTCTCTTCTCCTTTTTACATTCATTTTATATTACACTATCTTTCTTTTTAAACGCAATTTTTTTATTTGTGAATCATATGTACTGTCATTATTTCATAAAATCTCGCATTACTCTCAGTACTGGTAGTTTTAAATATGCCTTTTCTTTTTTACATATTTGCTTACATAAATCTCTATTTTGCCTACTTATAATTGTAAAAAAAATAATCCAAGTGATTTATGTATCTGATACTGTCTGTTCTTATTATTCAACTTGTAAGCCTTATTTCGTTTTAGGATCATGTCTGTATCCTTATTTATACTTCTCTAATCTTTATTCTTTTTATATTCCATATTTCCATATATGTTGCATCATATGTCTTTCCTCCCAATCACCTAGTCACCCCATGGTAGGTTATGATCATTTATTTGGTTTATATTTGGCTCAATTTTGTGTTGTTTAACCGCGATATTAATATCTTGCTACCACATTTTAATATTGTTGCTACTGTTTAATGTTTCCCCTCTGAGCTCTACTGTTTTTTTTCATACTCTCTTATGCCATATAAAAAATCTGGCTACATATGCCGCTCCACCAGATTTTGTTTCTACATATTTGCAAACGTCTGCTGGAAAGATTTGCCATGCGTAATATAGAGTATTCACTCGCTTCATGCGGTGTGTTGTTGATCACCTCGTCCAGTTACTTCTAGTAGGCTTGGAATATCATTCTCAGATCTCTAATCCTCTTGTCAGCTAGATTTACCCGAAGTGGTCGTGCGGGGCTCAGTACGCGTTCGTTTCCATTACTCCTGATCTACGTAAACCATTGCCGTGAGGTAAATGCAGCTCCAATCGTTTTTCTTCTTTATCTTCCAATTGCGTAACCTATTCTGATCCATCAAGGCTGTTATTTTTATCATTATCTTTATAGAGTGCAATTTAGTGATATCTTAGAAATTGTGTTTCTGAATTGTTAGCTTGCTTATGCTTTTCTTCTGCCTTTTATCTTCTAATCGTTTGGTTATCTGCTCAGGAGTTTACGACCTGTCATGACTTCCCAATCATTTGCTCACTATTATTTCGTCGCCACTCTTATTTAACATTCAACGTGACGTTTCCTGTTTTATATATTATATTTGGTGTATTATTCAATATAAGTTTTTTAGGGTAATTTCCCTGAATGGATCTACATATTCCCGTTATTGATTGTTGTCCCGCCAACTACGCCGCCTTGAGACAATTCTGAGTATTTGTATGATTAGGCTGTTCAGGTAGAGTAGCAAAGTAGACTAACTTAACTAGGTATACAAGCGACCACATATGTTTAATGGTGATGAGTTTATCGTATGTTTTTAAACTACTCATTCTTATTTAGCTCTGACAGAAAGAGACCCTAAACCTTTTCAAACTTTATCAGATACGACTGCTCTAGTTAAAGACCAGAACTTAACATACTGGTGTAGTATTTTATTTCAAATTTTATTGAACTCTAATAATATTTCAATTTCCTCAAATCGTCATATTTTTAAAACGGCGCTAATTTACTATTAAATTTGTAATTTTAATATTATGTATGAAATGAGTTTCATCTATCTGCCTAGATGTTACATCAGAAATGGAATCAAGAGGCATGAAACTGAAACTGTCATGTTATGGTACAAATAAGGCTTTGCAAACAATATTTTCTTCAAAAGAATATATTTATTTTAGTAGCTTAGAGGTTATTATTAGTTTATATCGTCTTTCATTGGAGACAATTGAAAAATCCTCCCTTTTTTATTGGGAATCGTTGATATATAAAGAATAGCGTTAACGATAAGAGTCAAAGAAAGTTTACTACCAGGGGTTAGGGAGCTACATCGGTTCTTTATGGGCACTCTAAATTTCGTTTCGAGTAATCGAACTTTAATCAAAGTACGTGGTTATTACCTCTTTGTTTTTTTAACGTATGCTGTAACGGCGTTTATTTTGGAATAATCTCACAACTTATAGATGAACAATAACTTGTTATAGATTAGTAAAAAATACAAAATCATTACATATTTAAAATTATATAAAGTTTACTACTTTATATCAATAAGTTAATCTTTATCCATTGACACGTACATTTTGCGTATTTATTGTGAAATGAGATATCAAAATTCTATGTTAGTGTAAATATTTTATTATAATACAAGAATGTATTTGGCACAGGGTTCGATACCAAATGTACTTTATCATATTTCGAGATATGAGGATATTGTTCGGGAACTCGTTATTCGTCCTAAGTTTCACTATAATATTGAAAAATGTTATAAACTAGAAAAACTACTATTACTAAACACTTTTACTTGAGAATTAATTTTAATATAACAATTTTAAAAAATATAAAAATGTATTTTCCTACTACTCTTAGCCCCTATTTATAATTACACAAATAATATTCCTAATACATTTATTAGGTATAAGTTTTAGTAAACCGGGATCTAGGCCACATGAATACACATGAGAAAATGAATTGTCTCTATTACGCCGAGTGATATGGGAAATGTTTTTTTATAATACGAAGTAGTTTCGTAAATTGAAAGATTAGTTAACCAGTTATAATTTTTCCAACCAGAATAAAATTAGTTGCTCTAAAATTTTCATCATTTCATGTTTATTGCTGAGGTGGTAAATTCCATACGTACTGGAATATTTATATAGCAAATGAATGTTTGTCTGATAAAATCTATCATTTTATGGCAACCTGCAGACTTCCAATAAGTGGGTTTTATTTCAGAGGCACCCCTACAAGGGTGAATGCACAATCAAACATTTTGTATATATATATATATATATATATGTTTACAGTTTGGTGTTTCAAAAATAAAATTTGTTCTGTTATGAGTAATTTTTGGCTACTATAGCGAAACAAAACTTCCTGCCCCGTCTTGTTAACAAACATTTACTTTAAATGTAAACAACGTCCCTGTTCCAATTACCGGGTCAATATTAAATTTCTTCCTTAGTATTGACCGTTATTCCAGCCACCCATTATCATCCTTCATTCTACCAGGGGGATTAACGATTACATATTTGTTTCGAGCCCAATTGTTCTATTACTAATATACTTCCCTGCACACGTGATCATTTGCGTGTGTAACGTTAATATATTTACTTTATATATGCCCTACTCATTACGTATCGCAAGTGGGTATTTATAATGAAAACTCATCTATATACACAAATTATTACTACTTTTCACGGTTCATTGTAGTCGTACTAGTATAGCAACTTAAAATGCGTTATTGAACCGCTGAATATATATGACTGTGGTGCTATCAAATGACAGTTTGTGAGTCAGAGAACTATAAATAAAAACTATCACTGTCACGCTGTATAAATTTATAATTTAAAATCCTAAACTTATATCTTCTTTCACTACTTGATAGAAGAAGTGCATGCAAATAAGGCCTCGAAACAGTGTTTTACCTGTATGCCGGAAAGTGATGTAAAAGATATATATGGTGTTTACGAGTGTAGAAATTTGTTAACAACTGTGTTAGTTAAGCTTATATTAGGCCTTTGCCAAGATTCTAAGCAATGTTTTATTTTTAACGAAATATATTTGTGGATTACCTGAACTTTCAAAGTTTTACAACTGCCACACATTTTAAACCCTATTACTGTAATGCTAGCAATTCATTTGATATTAACATATTAAGCGTTATTAGGATTGATTGTTAGAAGCCTTGGTGCCGATGTGCTTGTGATTTTTAAGTCTCGTTGACTATGGTGAAACTATCTTTTTCTCCTATCGGCTACCTAGAAGCTAAATTGTCTAATCATTGTATTATTACATTGGTAAACAGAAAACACTCATAAACACACACACACAAACGCACACACAAAGATACATATACAAAATGGTATAACTTATATTATTCCAGCGTGATAATACATTTCCATAAATAAATATTTGTAAATATTATTTTATTATTTTATAGTTCAGCTAGAGGCATTGTAAGTATATAGAATATGTGTTTTTGGTTCCGTGTCAGAATCAACTTTATAGAAAATATTCTGATATATTTCATGTACCATATCAAAATGAATAAGGTAAAATATACAAACTTATTTATATTAAATATTTTTTATAAGCATTAAGAAATAAAATTTTTGACTATGGTCGGTACGACCGATTTCTTAGCTTATGTACTTACTACAATAGTACGGAGCTCGCAATAGGACGCCTTTTAGATGAGGAATGGACAAGGTTTAAATAGTGAACTACATGATGAAGTGATAAAGAAGACACAACTGAAAAACGTCATAATCAACAGAGAAGTAAATGTAATTAAGCCTAATAACGCTAACATCATAAAGCGTTCTTTACGGTAAGATTTTCAAATATCTTAATACATTAAGAACACATTAATGGTACTTTATGCGCTCTCACAATAGTTTAAAGTGTTTAAATAATATTTTTTTAATTTTTGGTATCTTTGTAATTGCTTAGGTCTATTACAATTAGTTATTATTTAGGAAAGTTAGACCTAGGTAACAATGGTATTGAACGGATAATGAAACTGAAACGGTCTGGAGGCTTTAAATCAAACCGTACTAATAATGTAAATACTATTATCTATGGCAAACAATCCGCACACAAGTAAAGCAAATTTATCCTAACATACTTTGAGCTATTTTGGGTATTTGAAAAGTGTTCTGAAGTTAGAGAAAGAGTGAGTGATCTTCAAAATGTTACGAGTATTAAGACATTGTCAAAGTAAAGTAAATGTAACAGTAGCTGTAAGGGATAAATTCGATTTTCTATCTTGAGGGGGTAGTATCGATGTTAATTTGATTTTGAGTGATTCACGGCTACTCCGTGAAAGTTTTGTATTTATTATGTTAAAGTACTTTATTTTTATATGGCATATTACTTTTGAGTATCATCATTAGTTCATTATAAAACAGTAAATAATATAAATAACTACAAATCAGCAATATTTTTAGTGTAATTATAATAACTACCATGATAAATTCTTTATTACACTTTTTCTATTACTTGCGACCAGACTTTTTGTTAACTAAAAGTTTTGAAATTGTTAACTTTCACTTGGAGGAAACGTTTTCGTCTTATGACTTCTCCAGCCTCGTTTATTTGCCGCTAGAAAAGCTGCAGTTGCACTTCCTCGGTGCCATTATTTTGAGAGTTAGAAGTGATGTGATCAAAAAGTATGAATTATCTGTGCCGTGTTTTGTTCATATAAGATGTCTTTTTTATGTGTGTTGCTATGTGTATATATTTCATACTGTTCTAGTGTGTTTAATTTATAAACCTTGTAGTATGTATGGAGGATGCTCAAGTTATTTTCCAAACTTTTGCATGAGTGTTTAGTATTCATGAGGTGATTTGCAAAGGTGGATGCAATTGTAGTGTGCAGTGCGCTTTTGTGCTTTTTACGTCTTTCGGCAAACGATCTGCCTGTTTGTCCAATAAAGCACTTATTGCAGTTGTTCCATTTTAGTTTGTATACTCCTAGGTTATTGTATGGGTTGGTATTGTTAATAATGCTGTGTCTGATAGCCATTTGGCTTTTATTTATTGTTCTGTAAGCTACATTGTATCCTGTTTTTTTTTAATTGGTGTGCTATTTTATTTGTGATTTTGTTTATGTATGTGAGGGTGATGAATTTGTTGGTGTTGGTGTTTTTGTTGTTTCTGTTGTTGTTACCGTTCTTGTCGAGTACTTTTCTGTGTAGTTTGTTTATTAAATAATTGTCATATCCATTTTTCTGAGCTAAATATTTGATTGTGTTTGGTTCCTCTGTGTTGTTAGTTGTGGACATAGGTATTTTAATTAGTCTGTGTAGTAAATGTTTAAATGCTGCGTGTTTATGTTATATTGGGTGGTTCGATGAATTGTGTATCAGTGTGTTTGTCATGGTTGGCTTTCGGTATATGTTGAATTCATGTTTGTTTTGATTTTTTGTTACGGTGATGTCTAGGAATATGAATGTTCTTTTGTTTTCAATCTCTGCAGTAAACTGGATATTTTTGTGTATTTTGTTTATATGTGTTTGGAGTTGTTGGCATTGTCTTATGTTTCCTCAGTATAGTATTATAATGTCATCCGCATATCTGTGTCAGTATATTATCTTATCTGCGTGTTTGTTGTTATTTATGATTTTATTCTGTTCTATGTGTTATAGGAATACTTCTGTGAGAATGCTTAAAATCGGTGAACCCATTGGTAGGCCTTGTTTCTGTGTGTAATATTTGTCGTTTTGAGTGAAGTAATTTTGTTGTGTAATGGTGTTCAAAATGTGAACGATTCCTTTTGTGATTTTTTCTGGAGTTTTGTTAAGTCCTAGATTGTCTTGTAGTATGTTTAGTGTTTCAGTGACTAGAATATTGGTATATAGGTTTGTGATGTCAAACGATGCCAGGGTTGAGTTATGAGGGATTTCAATGTTTTTTTTTTTTTTTTACTAGATCTATTGTGTTCTTTATATTTGTGTGTGTGTCTAGTACTTTCTAATAGTTCTATCCATATGGCGTGCTAGTTTGTTTGCGGGTGATTGTTGGCTGTTGATTATCGGTCTAATTGGTGTTCCTTCCTTATGTATTTTAGGAAGTTCTTGTAAGGTAGGTGTCGTAGTTCTTATTGCTTTAAAGTATTTTCTCTGTGTTTTAGATATTACGTGTTTAGTTGAATTAATTATGTGTTTAACTGTGCTGTGATATTTGTTTGTTGTGTCTTTAGTTTCTGAAATGTTGTTTGCCGTAATGATTTCATTAATTTTATCGTTTAAATCCTGCGTATGCATAATTACTGTAGCAATAACTTAATCTGCTTTTACTTATTTTAAATCGTGATCTCTGGCTTTTTGTTTTTGTGATTTGGCTGTCTGTATTTCATTGGTGTGTGTTATGCTCTGTTGGGTCTTGTGCGTTCTTATTGTGTTACTAATAAAATGTTTTAAGTGTTCTTGGTATTTCTGTCTGATGTATATTGGTGTCTGTGTCATATTATAATAGCTATTTTTGTTTTATTGTTATCTTTGTAGTGTATATTATGTGTTAAGCCTTTATTTAGTAATTACATTTCTTCGTTGGTAAATGTGATGTTAGTGTTGTTTATTGTTTTTCATAAAAAGAGTGTTTTAGATTTTTATTGCTGAATTTTTATTTTTCTCATTTAAAAGTTTAAAAGATAAAATTCTCATTTAAAAGTTAAATAATATACTGGCACATATAAGTATATGACATTGTATTACTATACTGAGGAAACAGAAGACAATACAAAAAACTCCAAACACATATAAACAAAATACACAAAAATATCCAGTTCACTGCAGAGTTTGAAAACAACAAAATATTGAATATCTTAGACATCACCATAACAAAAAATCAAAACAAACATGAATTCAACATATACCGCAAGCCAACCATGACAGACACACTGATACACAATTCATCGAACCACCCAATACAACATAAACACGCAGCATTTAAACATTCACTACACAGACTAAATACAATACCTATGTCCACAACTGACTACACAGAGGAACTAAACACAATCAAATATTTAGCTCACAAAAATGGATATGACAAGTATATAATAGACAAACTACACAGAAAAGTACTCAACAAGAACGGTAACAACAAAACAAACAACAAAAACACGAACACCAACGAATTCACACCCTCACATACATAAACAAAATCACAAATCAAATAGCACACCAATTCAAAAAAGCTGGATACAATGTAGCTTACAGAATAACAAATAAAAGCCAAATGGCTATTAGGCACAGCATTAATAACAATACCAACACATACTATAACCCAGGAGTATAAAAACTAAATGGAACAACTGCAATAAGTTCTATATTGGACAAACAGGCCAATATCTGCAACCCAATTTTGCCGAAAGATATAAATAGCACAAAAGCGCACTGAACACTACTATTGAATCTACCTTCGTAAATCACCTCATGGACACTAAACACTAATGCAAAATTATGGAAAATAACTTGAGCATCCTCCACACATGCAACAAAGGCCATAAATTAAACACACTAGAACAGTATGAAATATATAGACATAGTAACACACGTAAAAATTACATCTTAAATGAACAAACACGGCTCCGATCACTCATACTTTTCGATCACATCACCTATAACTTTCAAAATAATGGTACCGAGGAAGAGCAACTGCAGCATTCCTTGCGGCAAAAATACCAATCTGAAGAAGTCGTACGACGAAAACCAATCTTCTAAGTGTAAGTTAACAATTTAACATTTTTTAGTTAACAAAAAGTCTGGTCACAAGTAATAGCAGTAGATCTACCCATAGAATAGGACAGCCACCCCTAAACTCGGCCGCTACGTAACCTAGGACTATAGGGGTAGGTTTGGATGATGCTCAAGGTCATCCCGGCCCGGACCCTAGACCAAGGGGTGGTTTCGACCACGTTCAGAGGGGTGGGGGGTAGTTTTTCGAAAAAAAAAAAACAAAATCGGCCGCTACGTAACCTAGGACTATAGGGGTGGTTTTGGATGATGCGGGCGGACGTCGTGACCCCGACCCTAGCTTTGGGGGTGGTTTTGAACACGTCCAGAGGGGTAGGGGGTAGTTTTTCGAAAAAAAAATAAATTCCAGCCAACTAACCTAAGCAAGCCAAAGTGGATCTAACCCAGCCTAACATACGTGTTGGCGGTGACCTCGGCCACGTTCAGGACCATCACCGGGGGTAGCTCCGGGGGTGGATTGGGGGTGGGGGGTAGTTTTCGAAAAAATTTTGGAAAAACGTGCCTTGACCGATAGGGTATGTCTAGAGTCTAATACGGGCTGCTGAGGGGTAGTTTCACCTAAGGGTAGTTTTTACAAAAAATATGAAAATGCCGAAAATCTAACGGTTTGGTCGAAGGGGTCTATGGGATATGTCTAGAGTCCAATAAGGAACGCTGCGGGGGTGGAATCACCTAGGGGTAGTTTTTACAAAAAATATGAAATCGCCAAAAATGATCGGTGTCCTAGGTAATAGTCGCTCCCGAACCCGCGCTCGAGGTAACACCGCCTAGGAGCGGGTAAAGCCAACAGGGAGCATGGTCTCGGGTAATAGCCTGCCCATAGGTAACGCAACCCTGGATTCAGGCACCAAATGGTGGTTATCCACTGACCAATACCGATATGGTCTGAGCCGGCTAGAATGTCTCTAAAAATACAAGATCAACAATAACAAATGATATACAATTATTATTACACTTACCGTGCGACAGCGTCAGCCCTCGATCAGAGATATCCCATTGACCTCTCAAGATGTCGAAACGTTTGCCTTCTGCAGGTTTCACGGGGTTAGGACCGCCAACTGAACCAGTGAAGCCGATTCAATGCCCGCATTACAAGCCGGGGCAAGCAGAAGGCTTACCCCTTGGGGAGTAGCCCCAAACCAACGCTACTCCCAAGTGACTACCACTCCATGACAAAATGTAGTCTCCTGATTTTTTTTTTGAATTTTCAATATTTTTATATTTTTTTTGTATTTTTCTATTTTTAAGTTTTTTTTTTAAATTTTCAATCTGCTCCACACGTGAGTACACACAGGCTCCACGCCAGTGAACCAGACACACCTAGGTTTACGGGAGAATTAACTCCACGCCAGTGACCTAGACAAACACACAGGTTTAACTACACACACACACCTTGGTTTACGGAAGAATTAACTCCACGCCAGTGACCACAAACACGCCTTGGTTTGCGGAAGAATTAACTCCACGCCAGTGACCCAAACACACGTTGGTTTACGGAAGAATTAACTCCACGCCAGTGACCCCAGACACACTTTGGTTTACGGGAGAATTAACTCCACGCCAGTGACCCAAACACACAGGTTTAACTAACACACAGGTTTACGGAAGATTCAACTCCACGCCAGTGACCCAGACACACAAGTGACACTACGCTAGGAGCAGATCGTAGTAAAATTTAGCACTGCGCAGTGCGCATCTACAATCTACATCATTATTATGCTGAGGTAATATACACTTATAGTATTTACAAGAGACGTCGTGCTTCTCATTGGGCAATTCACGTGCATCTGTGTGAAACTGCCTGAGAAATCTAGCCTTCTCCAAACCCTTTGTGAATATGGTGTCAAACGGTGCAAACATCTTTCGCACGGTGTCTTCGTCAAAAGGTATACTACCCTCGTACCAGCCGATACGGTGATAGCTTGACTGTAACCAACGAGCAGACTTTTGCGCAGACTCGTTTAAATTGTGAAATCTGTAAGGCGGTTTGAATATTGTAACACTATGATAGTGTTCGGCAACCACAGCCAGTTCCTTGATAATGTATTTACCAGCATTGTCGACGAAGGCATGAAACTCGACCACAGCCTGCATGCTCCAAGCCGCAACTGAGACTAAATGCACACAAACCGGGTAATTTATCGCGTCGTCACAGATTACGTAATCTTTTTAACAACACCCGACAGCAGGTTATAGACAATATGGGAATCGTGAATAATCAAGCAGTAACCGGAAGTATTAGGCGGAATATTGTCAGACGCCTCGATTTCGAGTCTCACATCTACAGGCCCCGATTTTATCGTATCGTTTTGTTTCGAACAATCGATTACAAAAATCGGTGCTTTCGCTTTAAAGGTAGACAAATCTAGACACGGTGATGTCTCGCGTGAATAATAAGACTGTTGAAATCTAACGTACATGTCGTACAACAGGGCAGTGTCGCCGAGAATATTATCGTAGGGAAAGTACTGAGAGTTGAGGTACAATTTTACATCCGTAACCTTGCAGCCGTCAAACTCCGAAGCGTTAGAATTAATCTTGTTTTTGCGATCCGTCTGCATGGCGAAAATTACGTAACGAGGTTTTTCCAGCTGCGAGGCGGTCTTTACAGTCCAGGTGAGTTGCTTCGTGGCAGGTAAACCCGGGTATTCTATTAGTTCCCATTTACGGTGTGGCACGTGAACGGTGACATCGCGTTCAATCATCTTCAATAGGTTTAATTTTATCTGGTCGGCTACGGAGACGTGTGGAACCCGCCAATAGATAGTGTTTATTTTCAAATCAATATCTGTCGCATCTGCGCTAACTATTGCGTTAAAATTTGAGGATGAACGCAAAAGGACGAGCTCCTGTTTCACGTTGACTACAATTCTATTGTAATCCTCGAAAAACCCCATCAGCATACGCAACGGTATAACCACGTTGAACTCTTTGCAGTCGTTATCTGTTTTACCCACTCCTAGCCAACCGCAATTTCCGAGTTTATTTTTCTCGTTTTCGCGCAACGAAAGCAGGTTCTTGATGGTGGTCGTTATACCAACATTCCTGGTTCTGTCTATCTCGTTGCCTCCGATCTCGTATCTGATATCGTCGAAAAGAAAAGCTATAGCGTTATTTACCAAAGACACGTCAGCGGCCGCCTCTCCGTTTTTTGTAGCCTTCAGCGTACCTCTTATATGCAACGTGCTCTGAAAAGGAATCGTAATGACATCTTGCTGATGAATGGGGATACGAATTTCATCGTTATTACCAAACGTAGCGGACGACTACGGCCGATCAGTATGGTATTCCAGCCCGTTGAGGGTGTTGTCGTACTCGGCGCTAGAGTCGATAGCCAAAAGGTCCTCCATTGATCACTTTAAAACCCAAAGATCTGAGGAACCTAACGTTTCGCAGTGTTAACTGTGCCGTCGTCTGACGTAAACTGCCGCCCTTCTTTTGGAAACGCACGTTAAATATTAGACCCATCCTGGCGTCTTCGTAGATGTAATCGTACGGAAATGACTTCTCCACGAAAGTCGATTGTATCGCCGTTCTGATCTCTTAGACCTACGGTGATATTATGAATGACGCTCACGTTGACAGGTAAATATATTACGCTCTGCGGGACTTCTACAATCTTATAACCGGGCGGTACCTGCGGATAAAATTCGTGCATAGTATGACATTCTATGCCGTTTTGAAACGATCCGGCGACCACATTGCAATCCACGCGAATCACGTTAACCCTGATGATATCTACCGGCCGATCAGAAGAGTGTCTTTGATTTGCCTCTAATTTCTTCCCGCTGAAGCCCATCAGCTGGCCTATAGACATGGCCTTGTCGAAAAAGATCGCGTGCGAACATTTTATCTCCACTTTGAGCGTGTTATTATTAGGTGTCAATACTAAAACAGTATCGTCAACTAGTTTCGATTTAATATACCGCTCAATATCGGAAATTTCGTACGATCCGGTCGGTAATGATATCGTGTGAACATCATTATCATCGCCGTAATGAAAACGGTTGTTTACATTCTCCACGACGTTCGGTATCGAATTGTATGTTGCCAGATCGATAAAACCTATTTCCCACTCGCCTTTTGAAACATCAAGTGGCGGGAAAAAGTCACATGACAAGACAGGTGTGCGATCTGTTAACACTATACTCATGACGTTAGAAACTTTAAACACAAATGACCGCAAACGACTGAGTTGTCGTTTTGATGCCTCCTGTAGTTATAGTGTACGTTGGCGTCTTCACCAAAATACCTACTTAGCTCAATCGGCGGTCGCAGATTCCCGAAACTGTCATAGTACTCTATAGAGTTTCCTCTCTTTTTGTAACATACCCAATGGGTACCGGAGCCGGTTATACTATCCAAATTTACGATAGCCGATTCGTTCCTTAAAGGTTGTGCAGGTAACGTGTCTCTCATGTATACACCTCTGAACCACGGTACTTTCAGGGCTAAAGCGTATCTCTCCAGATCTATATTAGTCAACGGTCTAACGGGTATACAATCTATCGAAGTTTTTTTTTCGTACATCTCTTCTTCCCGCGACCCTGTTTCTTGTACGGTTTCAAGTAAAGCCCTTTGCCTTGCAGACGTTTCAACAACTGCTGAACGGTAGGCTGACGAGGACGACGTTTTTTACCACCGCCAAAAGCCGTCTTGGCTTTCATTGCCGCCGCTACGGCCAACGCGGCAGCGCGTTCACTGAGCGATGCGTCACCCGCTTTGACTCTGTCCCAAGCCTTCCCCGCCAGTATTCCGTCGGCTACGCGTCTGTTATCCGAATCACTGTAATTGCTGTATGCGATATCGTGTTGTTTACAGGCCTCGTCCAACGGGTTTATACCTTTATCACCGCGCGCCAACCGTTTCTTCAGTCTTGTTCCGGGTCCGCAATAATTGTACGAAGGTAGGTGTAACTCAACCGGTAGTAAATCGATGGCTTTATTCAAAACGCCAGACACTAGTCCGCGCCCCGTCTTTACGCCACCGCGTTTACGACCAACAGGTGTGTCCCGTTTGGCACCCATTCTATTAATGAACCGCAACAGTCACAACGTCTACTTATAAAATATGTCCTTCAAGATTGCATATAGCTCTCTGAGTCTAGCCCTCTTCATGCAACGTATTTTCAAAACATCGAAAATATCCTTTTCAACCGCCGTCACGGCCTCTAGAAATTCGTTGTACACAAATAATTGATTGTCGGCTGTGAAGAAATAAAGATTACCGTCCATATATCTGAAACCGCCGCGCAAATCGTTTGGTAAACCGTGGTACAATTCGGTCATGGGCCCTTGATACAGACCGGTGTACCTACATTCATCGTATCTCATCACGTAGGCGTTGTCGTAGAGGACAATTGTTTTACCCAGATGACTGTTGAAAATAGCGTTAACCGCCTTCACCGGACGTCCTATCCAATCTTTCAGCGTGTAAATATATCTTTTCAAAAGACTAGGATATTCTATAGCGTAAACCCATCCGTGAGCAATGAGCATCACGTCTCCGTTGGGTGATTGATAGACTGCGGTAACGTTTGTAAAACCGGGTCGCAGATAGCGTAACCATTCCGAAATGATTTCGGGTTTCGGATCAGCTTCTCTCTTATTCGGATCCAAATGCAATATCCATACATACTGTCCGTGAAACAGGTACATGTGTTTCATAGCGATTAAAACAGCGTCAAAGCCGCGGACAGAGCATAAATCGACAGTGTCTATTTCTGTTTTGATCGTGGTAGGTGTAGTTGTGGTGGTGGTGGTAGCAGGGGTAGTGGTGCTTGTAGTGGTGGTAGTGGTGGAAGCAGTTGTGGTGGTTGTGGTGGTGGTGGTTGGTTTTGCACCATATAGATACTGAATATTATTATATCGTCCGATGAAAGGTCCAAATAATACATACTGGATATATTTCGGATGGTCGTATACGGATACATTATCGAATCGTGATTCTTATTATGAGACAAGCCTAGAGCGTGCCCTATTTCGTGAACCAAAACGGCGTAAAACGAGTTACGGCCACTATCGGACGTAGACATTGTAAAATCCCACTCTTCCTCGTTATCGAAGTGTATCTCTACTTGCGATTGAAGCACATGAGGCGCAAATGCGTGGGCAACGACTCTTCCTCTACCGTCAAATCTAGTACCGCACATTGTTCCTTCCGACAGTTTTATATGTTCAGCGTCCCCGAATAATATAGCGATATTTGGTCTTGTCGAGTCGAGAGTAAAAGTCAAAGGGATATATCTACCCCAGAGACTGAATGCGTGCGAAGCGATATTCAGATATTTTTTATTACCATACATATACCAAGTCAATCCGTTGATACCCCATTTACGGTTGGTCTTAGCCTGAACAATACTACTGCTACTACCGTTAGTTTCACTATATCCGCAAAATGTCGTGGGCGTAGGCGAAGACGATGCGAGCGATGAGCTCCACAAGGCAAACAGTAACGTCAGCTTGAAGAACATTTCAACGACTGATATTATTTTCTAAAGCGGTCCCGTATTTATTATCGCCTATTGACCTTGACGATCTATTTTTAGATATGCTTAGACATCTCTCGCATTAGCGTGTCTCTTAGGCTCTGAATAGCCGTATTCAATTGCCTTTGCGAAACAGCATCGTTATCGGCTATACCATCGGCTATCCCCGATAGGCGCTTAGAGTTTAACCAGTAGTAGTCGCCCGTCTCTTCGGAATGCAGAGTGTATTTCTTTATCCAAGATTTAATTTCATGAAGCTGACGGACGTTAACGGCGTCAAGATCGGTGTAACCGTCTCGAACATTAGTTATACATTTTCCGTTTGCGTTATACGTTTCACCGGTCGGCAGTATGGTGAGAAACAGCGTATTTTTTATTAGAAAACCCAGTGTGACGGCGTCTTGTTGGTACAATGGTTCTTCGACCTGAGCGAGCCGCTTATTTTGAAAACCCCAAAGAGTTTTGTCTTTTCGCGGTACCCTATCGTCCACGTATAATTTTGTAGCGGCGTCATTTTTATACAACGGCGTTTTAACATTACATATGGCCACTCCGTGAGCGTCAAATTTACCCTCCGCGTTTTTCGATAAGAAATTATCTCTGACGTACTTCATGTTAATAGCGTCAGTGTCTTTTATAGGCGCCGATACACCGCACACCCTTTGGTCGCCAAAGGAAAAACAATCGGCTAGTTTAATGGGAACCAACGATTCCAAGTAGGCTCTCGTTACGGCATCATTTTTTTCTTTTGGCTCTCCGAGACCGCCCAAAGGCAAGCCTTGTGTATGATATCTGTTCTTTATTCGCATCAAACAGTTTTGTTCGAGATACGTTTTGGACACGGCATCGCCGTCCTCAATAGCATCACCAACATTGCGCAATAACTTGCCTATCGCGTCATAATGATTACCGTCGGCTGTCAGACCTATACCGTGCTGTTGATGATGGGGGTGGGGGGCGTTAACCTGGTCCGAATAACGTCCAAACTTATCGACGCTCATCTTATTAATGTCCTAATTTTTCTATTTCCGCTGCCTTTTATAAAACCCGCTTCCCTCAGCTCTTCTATAATGGAGGCGATTTCGTTCTCATGACCCGTATGACCTACCTCTTGAGACGACAAAAGGAGTCGTAACCTGTCACAGAGCTCGTTGGGGTTGTCCCAATAGGCATAACCTTTGCCGCTGCGTAAACCGGTCGGCGGAAATAATCTCGATATAACTGACTTGTACTTGGCCGATTTACTAGCCCGGTTTATGGCTAACAGATGATTATATCCTTTCCTATGAGCACTGGTTTGTTCGCAGATTTGTTTATAAGTGTTCAGATCGGCGTTTGTGTAGAGGTTTTCATCGGGTTTGCGCATAAATATCAATTCGTATAGCCCTTCGGTTCCCTTGTAAGTGTCTCCGTCAATGATGATGTCGCCATTTTCATCGTCAAACCTTATATACTTATTGCCTATCATAACAGTACCGTCTCCTGTTATTCGAGGACCGTATGTGTTATCAATTGTATTCTTATGGTCTTTAATCATTCTCAGCACATAGGTCCGCGGTAGACGATGTTTGAACATTGTATGGACATAACGAACACTATCCTCTTGGCCCGACGGTGTTGATAGTAGCTCTTTAACGGCACTAGTTTGACGCACAGGTGTTACCGAGGGTCCAGACTCGTCTGTTGATTCAACATGCATCGGTGAAGGTTCAGACTCGGCTAATACTTCGGTGTCGATGAAATTCGGAACAGAGTGTTGCGAGGCATCATCCTCCTCCTCCTCCTCCTCCTTCTTGTCTATATCCATCTCCTCCTCTTCTTCTTTTTTAATTTCCATTTTCGGCTGTAGACGACGAATTTTCGAAATTTCCTTGATGATGGGACTATATTGTTTAGACAAAACTCGTTCAGCGTCTGCATCGCCAAACTTTATCTGGAGATACTTTCTCTTGATGTTGTCCCTCAAACGGGCAATCTCAGAGATAACCTGCTCCTCCTCCGGTGTCATATTGTGAAATGACCCGTAATTCGACTATCGTATTGCTTTTATGACAGTTCCAAAGATCGAAAAAACATGGCGTGACGCTTTTCACGCAATAGATATTGCACAACCTGTGATGCGGACACTTTCATCAATTTCGAATTGGCCCAAGGGAGACCGCGGAAGTATCTGTACATGTTGATGTCGAAATACGGTATACTTTCCACTTTCTCGGCGCTTCTAAAGACAAAGGTACGTTTTATATTGTCACGCCATTGAGGTATTTCGGCTACTATTAGATTATCGTCTCTGGGCAAATCTTGCATGTACTGTTTTAGCTTGGGTATAGAGTTTTCGAAGAGATAACTGTTCAAGAGTATAAACTCATCAGGGTTTGCTCCCGTGTATGTGCACCACATCTCAAGTTGCCTGCGATCCTCAACCGTATATTTTGATCCGTCAAAAGACAACCCGAAATGATGACAGTGATTGGGTACCGTCGGCATGGCTACCTTTAGAAATTCGGTTGTAAACACACCTTGTGCCTTATTATTTACAGCCTCGTAATATTTACCTCTACCGCGTAAGGGTAGCGATGAAGGTCTAGGGCCATATTTCACATTGTAGCTAATGTCTACACAACACTTTACACCGCTGATAAGCTTGTACGCCTTTATAGGGCCAACTATGGGAACTGTCCTCTCCGTGATTACTACACAATGGGAGGCATACGGCAATGAACAGCTGTACTGTAACATGTCGAGGTATACTTGCGTGTACTCTATGCCCCCGTGACTGGGAGCCAGTGTCCGGTTGAAGAAATCAGGAAACGGTCGATATCTGGATATCAAGTTTTGCGGATGCCTAACAGTTCCTTTCAACATGTGTTCATTGTATATTATCAATTCAAACGGTACGCCGCCTTTATCGCATTCATGCATGAACCTAATCCAGATGTCCCGATTATAGATTCTATTTGCAGATGTAATCATTATCAGAAATATAGGCGGTAAACTCTTGCTGTACGATCCGATCCGCTTATGTCTCCAGCAGCGCCTATTAAATACATGCCCGTGCCTATTCGTACGGCTACAGTAGTTTCCGCAGAACCTCTTCTTATCGGCATAATAGAAACAACATAAATTTGATTTTGGCGTTTTGGTGGTGCCTCCGTTGGCATATGGCGATATATCATTATACGTATATATTCGCATTATAGATCTTTTACGAAGGAGTCGAAACCGATTCTGTATCGACCCTGATCTATATCGCTGTCTTTATCTATTACTATAAAGCCGAATTTCTCTTTCCAAGCCGTTGCACAGAGCTCTTTGAAAGTGTTAAACGACACGTCCGTACCGACGTGATCCGAATGAATGTGTTTTAGATTCATATCGTTCTGTTTAAATACAACAATCAGATTGGTATTGTCTCGGATTAGATGTTTGGGGATCCTTTTGTACGTTTGACCTAGATAGAAAGAGTCAATTGAACTATGTCTGCCCATACTGAAGTAGTTACGTATATTATCATGTTTTTCACACTGTATGTCGTCGAATATCATAATGGAGTTCGGTTCCGCCTCGCGTGGATTGATTATGTTTTCGTTGTCGCTGTACGGAAAATAGCCGATACCCGATTCTTCCAGCACCTTGGACAGAAACTTATATTTAGGCTGGTGAAGTGATTTTGAGAATATATAAATGTTGGCGAACTTCAGCCCGTTTGCTTCGAACAAAAGATTGAATATTACATTTGTTTTGCCACAATTTGACGGACCGCATACGATTGCTCTAATAGTATTGGGCAATAGGGGGCTGTGTCGACTTCGTTTCTCCTTTTCGCCTACATATGCGTCAAAGTTATGTAGTTGCATCGTATATGGAGCATTCACTACACGCATGTCGAAAGACGTAACCAGAATGAGTCAATTGGGCGACGATCATTATATTTATTTGAAACATATATTCTGGCGCTGGCAGTTGACTTATCCAATGACATCATACGGTCTTATGCGGCTACAGTATAAGCTTATCTTTATCTACCCACGAGTTGTGGTTTCTATCGAAACCCAGCCATTTCACAAAGACTCTATTGCCTTTTGTGCGCAGTACTTTTTCCACGAGGTATATCGAACCTACTTTTGATTTACTCAGTTCTTCGGTGTAAAATTTGCCTTTTACTGTCTCGCCTTTGCCGTCTTGTAAGATGTACGTGACAGGATCTGTCGGTAAGACGGCGTAAATAGTAAACAACTCGTTTGTCCAACTAGGCAAGTAACCCTTGGTAAAGGTTTTCTTGTATTTCGAGATTCGAACCTTGTCGTCTACGTGAAATTTATGCGCTTTAGGCTTACTCTCGGGTCCTCCTCGTGTCTTGTCCAACAACATCTGCTCGTGTTTTCTAGTCACGTGACTCGGTTTCATGCCTATAGCACGGTGAACTGTATTATTATAGGCGTTGACAATTTTTTTCAATATATTCAGCCAATGATATGTCCCTAGCGATGTAAATTCACGCCACATTCGCCCCTTTAGTGTACGATTCAGGCGTTCCACCATAGAGGCTTTCTTATCGGAATAGGTGGTGTAGTGATTGATTTTGTATTTTTTCATCAGTTTACCTACATGATTGTTAAACCACTCTTTACCTTGATCGGTTTGAAGGTTTTTTATAGGGTGTAATTTTAAAATAGGTTCCAGAGCGGCAGCCACCTCGTGGCCTGATTTTGATTTTAATGGGAGCGCAAATGCGAATTTAGTCATACAGTTTATCATGGTCAGTATATACTTGTAGCCGTTGTTGTCCTTGGCATGTGGAATCATTTCCACCAAGTCGGCTTGATATAAATCGTCTATACCTCTTACACGTACTCTACGTGTTTTAAAATTTCGCCTTGCAGGCTTATGCAACTCTGCTGCAATGGATCGTCTGATGTCCATCGTGTCTATGTCTGTGTTTACATAAATACATGATTATTTATGGTAGATAGGGGGCAACCTTCGTTATCATCGAATGATGACACCGTTCAGGCCTTGGGTAATCACACCACCGTACGCGTTGTGTTGTGTTGGTAGTTTGATATAACCGATCATTTTTTGGCACTTTCGCCAGATTGCCGGGTTACCTATGGGCAGGCTATTACCCGAGACCATGCTCCGTGTTGGCTTTACCCGCTCCTAGGCGGTGTTACCTCGAGCGAGGGTTCGGGAGCGACTATTACCTAGGACACCGATCATTTTTGGCGATTTCATATTTTTTGTAAAAACTACCCCTAGGTGATTCCACCCCCGCAGCGTTCCTTATTGGACTCTAGACATATCCCATAGACCCCTTCGACCAAACCGTTCGATTTTCGGCATTTTCGTATTTTTTGTAAAAACTACCCCTAGGTGAAACTACCCCTCAGCAGCCCGTATTAGACTCTAGACATACCCTATCGGTCAAGGCACGTTTTTCCAAAATTTTTTCGAAAACTACCCCCCACCCCCAATCTACCCCCGGAGCTACCCCCGGAGACGGTCCTGAACGTAGCCGAGGTCACCCCCAACACGTATGTTAGGTTAGGTTAGATGCATTTTGGCTAGCTTAGGTTAGTTGGCTGGAAATAAATTTTTTTCGAAAAACTACCCCCCGCCCCTCTAGACGTGTTCAAAACCACCCCCAAAGCTAGGGTCGGGGTCACGACGTCCGCCCGCATCATCCGAAACTACCCCTATAGTCCTAGGTTACGTAGCGGCCGATTTTGTTTTTTTTTTTTCGAAAAACTACCCCCCACCCCTCTGAACGTGGTCGAAACCACCCCTTGGTCTAGGGTCAGGGCCGGGATGACCTTGAGCATCATCCAAAACTACCCCTATAGTCCTAGGTTACGTAGCGGCCGAGTTTAGGGGTGGGCGCGCCAGGGTGTCGCAACTTCTACTAATAGCAAAAGTTTAATAATGTTTAACATTAGGCTCGTCATGAGCAGCAACAAGATTTCGATATTTAAATTCTTACAAAATGAATAAACTTGCGCATTGTAAAACCCGTTAAAAGATTATACAGTTACTCTACTAATTAGATATTTACCTAATAATAAGTGCACTCTACATAACAGAATATTCACTATCAAATGTGCTAGGAGTATGACCAATGAATATGTACATATTTAATGATCGCTACAAAATTTGTAATAGTAAAATTACCCTACGAAATTCTCTGCCCAATGCACATTTTTATTCGGTTCGTGCTAAAATATACTGTAACATATGTTTTTATAAATATATGCGCTGCCAAAATACTCACTAAATAATGTGTGGTGCTTAAATAGCGCTCCAAATATGAACTCCTAATTTAGTGCTCCGAAATCTGTGACTTTGGCCATATGCAGCTAATAGAGTTCTGTCAAATGCTCACTGCCATAAGAACTACGACAAACTATTGCTAGGAAGAGTGAGGTAACAAATGTAGGCTTTTAATATCGGTAAATGCAATAATAATAAAGTCGAGTTGTGACGGTAGACACGACAGCAGCGGTAAAAAGGAACGTGTTAGGGTGAGTATAATAATATTATTAATTTTAAGATTAAAGTCTGACTGACTAATTACACTGATTTATTGTAATTAACATTCTTTGCCTCGTTTAAACGTAATGTACTTGGGAAATTATACAGAAACAATTATCATATAAATTTAAAGTATGATTTCCTTCTATCCGTAACTGAAATCCTAAATAGCTTTTAAAACCAATTCATAATAATCTAAAAATCTGTATTTGTATCACTAATTAAACATATTAGGTTATTCAGTTAGCTCAATAAACATCTAGTAGCTTAATATCGTTTACTCGATAAAGTACATATTACGTACTGAGTTATATTTTAATTACCTTGAATACCCAATCATATAGCTGCTGAATAAAACGTTTTATTTATTGACAGATTTTATGACAATAGAAGTGTGGGAAACTTAGATAGAACCCATAATTGTGGTTTTTAAACAAATATATTATTCAGGGGAAATGCGAAATTCTAGCTACTGAATAAAGAAGCAAACTCTACAGATCGTGTAAAAACACCATCCTTACCCCTCATATTATTTTTCAACGTTTGATAAAAGGGCATTAATAATTCATGAGTAAGTTCTCCAGAGAACAAATCATCTCATACGAGGTGAAGTTTAAAAATATCTAGGTTTACAAGTCATATTTTACAAACTCAGATAAGATATATCTCAAGTTCTAAGAATTGAATTATATTTCTAAATGTAAAACTTTGCCATCATTATATACTTTATGATATTGTTTCGGTCTAATTGTAATCGATAGGCCTTTGTCTTTAACAATATTAAACCAAAATTTACATTTAATATCTTACTACACTTGATAAACTGGAGTGATAATCTAATCTTTACATTTATATTATTTTATAGAAATATAACCTACAGTAAATCACCTTGGATAGATTTTGTATATAAGTATGTGGTATGTCTGTCAATCTATTTCCTTCTCAAACGACCTTACTCTCTTCGTTAATTTCCTACTTCTTTCACCTGTAATCTATTTTGAACGCACTAAATAATTATAGTATTTTATGATGGAACTATATCATAAGGCTATGGAGCCTTATATATTTTATATGGAACATTTATAGAGCCGAAAACGCTCTTTACGATATACATTCTGGTATTTTGTATTTACTGATTTTATTGAAACAAAATAAATTTAAAACATATCTTTGGTTATCAACTACACTCACTTGGCTTTGTTAAAACATTTAATATTGTTTACACCTCTTGGCTTTTGAAATTTGAAACAACAAACTAAATATTAATAAATTTAGAAATCACGTTATTTACAAGTTTTATATAAGTTTTTACGATTGGTATCCAATCTTGCTCCTCCCTCTGAGACGTGTTTCGAGAGAGTACTTAATGCTAATTCCCACAGAAGCTTCACACGTGAATTCGGAAATGCTCCCAATCCCCTTGTGTATTCAGATACTCTAATTAACATATAATTCCAAAAAACTCAGACGTTACAAACTCAGATAAGATATACCTCAAGTTCTAAGAATTGAATTATGTTTCTAAATGTAAAATTTTGCCATCATTATATACTTTATGATATTGTTTTGGTCTAATTGTAATCTAATTGTAGGCTTGCGTCTTTAACAATATGAAACCAAAATTTAAATATAATATCTTAGTACACTTGATAAACTGGAGTGATAATCTAATCTTTACATTCATATTATTTTATAGAAATCTAGCCTACAGTAAACCACCTAGGATAGATTTTGTATCTAAGTAGTATGTCTGTCAATCTATTTCCTTCTCAAACGACCTTACTCCCTTCTTTTAATTCCTACTTCTTTCACCTGTCATTATCTATTTTGAACGCACTAAATAATTTTAGTATTTTATGATGGAACTTTATCATAAGACTATGGAAATACATTTATAGAGCCGAAAACGCTCTATACAATATACACTCTGGTATTGTGTATTTACTAATTTTATTGAATAAAAATTAAATTTAAAACATACCTTTGGTGATCAACTACACTCACTTGGCTTTGTTAAAACATTTAATATTGATTACACCTATTCGCTTTTGAAATTTGAAACAACAAACTAAATATTAATAAATTTAGAAATCACGTTATTTAAAAGTTTTATATAAGTTTTTATTGGTATTCAATCTTGTTCCTCCCTCTGAGACGTGTTGCGAGAGAGTGCTTAACGCTAGTTCCAACAGAAGCTTCACACGTGAATTCGGATATGCCCCCAATCGCCTTGTGCATTCAGAAACTTTGTCAGAATTTCCTGCTAGCTATGTCGATTAAACATCTTTTCAAAAAAAAGAATTTTTTTTCAAGCAAATCCGATTTAACATTTACCAAGCAACAAATATATCATGTAAAATACTCATTTGCAATAGGATTATTATTTGGTATGTTACAATATATAAATAAATATATGTATAATACATAATACCGCCTTAATGCTCATAAAGTAATTAACGCATAATTCCTAAAAATCTACATACTCAACAATAATTTAAAAATCCAGAATTTTACAACAATGAACACTTTATACCTGATGGTCGTTGAGCTAAAACTAATGTTCTTTTATATAAAAAGTAGATCAAAGTTTATACATTTATTAGCTAACAAAACGTTAAAATAATATACAAAAATACATTAGTAATATATGATATTCCAACAGTCAAAATGTTTGAGTTTTTTTGGAAATTCCTGGTAGTAAGATATTTCCAAATTATAAAGATGCGTGGTATTTTTACTAACCTGTAAACGACGTACCGAAATCTGAAATCCACATTTCATTTGCTACATCTTAGTTCCCTTAAGCTTATGATTATAATTAATAATATCTAAAATACACGGCATTCTTCAAACTATAGTATAATATTTGAAGTCTATTGAAGGCACTGGAAACTCATATTAATTGACACCTATAAAAGCTCCTGTCAAATCGTCTCGTAGTTAAGTTTTTGAATTTTACGTAGCGAGTTTCAATCGTTTAAAATGATTTCCAAAAGTTTCGAAATTCAAACAGCTGTTTGAACTTATAAAGAATGGAAAAAGATTTCATAACCTTTTGTGGGTTAGGTTCACTTTCAAATCTACTACTTTGTCCAAGCAATTTGTAAAACGAATGTAACATGATGTCGAACTTAGACCCTTTAGAGCCATGCATGTGACGTTGCAAATTTCTAAATATAGTTTCTTCAGAATTATTATCCACTAATTGTATGTGGTGCAAATGAATATATTTTTTTTTTTAATGAGATGAAATGTTTTATGTAACCAATTCTAAACGATATAGAATTAAATCAGATTTTTTGATTTTACCGTTAAATAAAAAATTACTTGAATTCAAACTTACTTTGTCCATATTTTTTATAATAAATTTAGTATATACTTTAAACATAATTTCATTTATTAATTAATTTTTCTTTTGAATGTAAATCGAAGCCTAACCTGCGTATCATAGGAAAAAGAGGGAGACTGATAGCCGACAAAGAACTTTGACTACTATTACAAAATTTAAAGTTCAAAAAAACAATGGTATACATACCTAATACGCACACGGATGATAAAATATAAAATTACCTGTTGCAGTAAAAATATTATGATAAAATTGATAATCGTAATAACTTTGTCTGTTAAAACGAAAGCAGTTCGTCCTATGTATTAAAAATATAATACAATGTGACACATATTATATAATACATGGCGTGTGACAATGCGATGCTACTATACTACCTGCTACCCTCATCAGTATGGTCTTACATGGCGTCATGAGGAGGATTAACGTTTCAGGGAATACCATGCATTCATGCAGTCAAATATGTCCATATGCTGACGATATATGCTTGGTCGCCAGGAATATTCGATTGCTCAAAGATAATCATATTATAATCAATAATGAAAACAAAAAAATAGGTATCTGCATAAATGGGGGAAAAACTAAATATATGACTACAAGCAGAGAACATAGCAGTACGACTTTAGATATTGATGGATATTCCTTTGAAAAAGTAAAAAGTTTCACATATTTGGGCTCGTAAATGAATGATGAAAATAAAACAATAAATGAAGTTTGAAAAACAATAGTGGCAGCTAATAGAGCATACTTCGCAAATATAAAGCTTTTTTAAAGTGGCTATTGTCTCAAACCACTAAGGTACGACTCTATAAAACCTTAATTCGGCCAGTCCTAACGTGTGGAACGGAGACGCGAACTGTAACTGCCGCGATGAAAAATCAGTTGACATTGTTTGATCGTAAGCTTTTGAGAAAAATTACGGTCCGGTCCACGATGTACAAACCAATGTGTAGAAGCTTCGATCTAATGCCGAGATGTATTCCTTATACAAAGATGCAAATGTGGTCCATTATACTTAAACGGAACATCTAGAATGGCTGGGTCACATCATAAGAATGTCCACCAATAGAATCCCAAACAAACTTTTACATGGCACCATGATTAGCAAAAGAAGAGTTGACTGACCAAGACGACGATAGCTACAGGACTTTGAAGACGATTAAAGGGTACTCGGCATTACAGCATGGAAACAAAAGACTAAGAATAGACAGAAGTACATGGCGGGGCATTGTTAAAGAAGCCAAGGCCCATCCCGGTCTGTAATATAGTATATATATATATATATATATATATATATATATATATATATATATATATGATGTTAATATTTTTCTATTGTATGTAATTTTATTCACCATTAAGTGCAATCATTTTATTTTTTGTGATGAGGCACCTATCGGTCACTTGACCATTGTCGAATCACTGTGAAAGAGTGATTCGACAATGGTCAAGTGACCGGAAGGTGCCTCATCACAAAAGGTAAAATGATTGCATTTAATGGTGGATAAAAGTACATATTATATATATATATATATATATATATATATATATATATATATATCACTTTCACTTATGTACTTAAACAAGAATCTTACTTGGTATTCATGCGAGCTAACTTTCAACGGCTGGCTGTGCCGTTGTCCTCAGGCATACTGAACAGAGTTGTAGACTGGGAGCTGAGTGGATTTCCCGTTGACCTTGGTGTACAGTTATGTTCTATTTTTAAATTTCCTGCACTTTGAGGGTTTTTAACGTTTGTTTTGGGGGTTAATATTGTCTATTAGATTGAATAATTGATCGTTTATCGTTTTTTGATTTTATTTGTATTTGTTCGTTAATGATATTATTTTTATAAATTTCTAGTTGTTCCCAGATTGTCATTTTGAGGCCTTTTTGAACCTTTTTTACTAGGTGTACGTTTTCTAATGTGGGAAATGTGTGTTTGTTTTTGATGGCATGTGTGGCTAAGTTTGAGTTATAAATTTCAGGTTTGATGTATGCATTGAGGTGTTCTTGATATCTGTCTTTTAATTTATTTTTGTTTGGACTATGTATATTTTATTACAGTCTGGGCATTCGATTTTGTATATTCCGTTATTAAGTGCGGGACATATTTATTTTGGTTTGTTTATTTTGTTGAATATGTTTCCTGTGTTTTTGTAGGCTAGTTAATATTATTATTTTTTAGCATTTTAGTTATTCCTTTTATGTTGTATCCTGTGTATGTGAATGTAGCCCATTTTGTTGTTTGTGGTTTGATTTTAGGTTGTTTTAATTTATTTATTATTTTAAATTCTAATTTATATATGGTTTTTTATTGTATCCATTTTTTCGGGATATTCGATATATTATTTGTTTTTTAAGGTTTTTTCTTCATTATTTAAAGGCAAATTTAGCATCCTCTATAAACCACGCCAACCATCCCCCACAACATACAATGGCTGCGTACAACTCACTTTTATACATGATGCTAAGATTGTAACTTCAATTATAACTCTTGTATTTGTATTTTGACTTAGTTCTTTATTAATACACAAGAATACATATTGCGATATATATATATATATATATATATATATATATATATATATATATATATATATATATATATATGGTAACCAAATAAATAAAAGGAGTATTCATATTGTATTTAGGAAATTTTATAAAAATGGAAAATGTAATTTGATGATGATTTGTATATCGTAACAGAGTTATATTAGTTAGTTCTGTTGTTTGAAACAATTATAATATATGGAATTTTATATAATAAGATTGTAAACATAACTAATAATATTTATATTGGTAAGTCGTTTAAGATTTGTAACTATTCTTTATCTTTAAATATCACATTCTTCACTGAGTTATGACTTTTGTTTTATAGAAATATAGTAAATCCTTACTGGTAACGATAACAAAGAATGAGCTATGTTTTTTAGAAAATAATATGAAGAGATGTAATCAATAAGAGTATATTTTGTGTAGTAAAAGACCAGACAAACGGAAGCATTTATAACGTAATTCATGTTCAAAGAGAGAAGAATATAAGTTTAGAAAACACGTTGGAAGTTATAATTGATGAATAAGATTACGAGGAATATAAAACGATTCAAAATGTCAGAATTTAAATTTAAAGGCATTGTTGTAGTTTTATTTACTTTTTCCACAAGTATTTAAATGGTGGATATACTAATACCTGTATATATGTAATTTGTTTCCGTTAGAAAATGTGGAAATATAACATGATTTTCAAATACAACAAATATAGAATATGTACATTTTAATTAAATAATATTAGTAAAATATATTATAGAATCATTTTGAATATTTAAAAATAACTGGATATAAGAAACTGTATATAAGAAATTCATAAATACTGTATAGAGAGATTAGATAAGGAATTTTATAATAAAATAAGATCATCCTACACATTAACAACTAGCTAAAATAAATAATACGTATCCCTACTTGCATTATAAATAGTCCTATGACTATTTGGATTTTAAAGTTGATAGTACAATGTAGAAGTCATATATAACCAATATTGTAAAATGCAAACATTTTTAACAGCGGATTTTGAATTAACTTATCTAACGAGAAGTTAACTTGGAGTAAACTAAATTTTGTCTTCCAATGCCCTTCCATGCAGGAGCAACAAACTTTGCTAAACCTAATTTAATATACAACATAAGACGTTACATCTTTATACAGAAAATTATATTTAACAATATACTAGTTCCAGGGTCAGAACCGATGGAAGGTTTTTGGATACGAAAATATGTGATTCTAATATATGTATATATATATATATATATATATATATATATATATATATATATATATATATATATATATATATATATATATATATATATATATATATATATATATATATATATATATATATTGTGTGTGTGTGTGTGTGTGTGTGTGTTTGTGTGTGTGTATTAAGAGATCATAGGTTATTCAAATAGAAGAATATTATTTATTTATATTCAAAGCTTTTCGTTGGTAAACAGTACAGAAATCATTACGTACGAAAAGCTTTGAATATAAATAAATAATATTTTTGTATTTGAATAACCTATGTTGTTTTAAATTATTAAACAAGAAAACATATATATATATATATATAAATTTCTGGTGTTATAAATACGCTATAAAAAAGTGCTGCACTGTTTCTTCCAAGAAAAAGTGCGAGCCTCTTCTGGCGGTCCTTGAAAAAGCAGGAAAATATGTGGAGAGAAATTACTGCCGTAAGTACGACGGTAGCTATCATCTAAAACACTCACAATCAATATACTTATATCAATAGACGTATCGAAATTTGTAATGTATTTTTCTCGTTTTCTATTTCCTTTTCTATAAATATCGTCACCATTTAAAATCATAGATTAGTATTAACTTGATTCTGAAGGAAATTCAATCAGCTGTTATCTATTATTTTATAAGCAAAACCCTAATTTGTACTAAAAATGCCGTGCATGCAAAATGGAAGAGGTAAATTGATATTTAAGGTTAAATGTGTAGAGAATGTATAGCTATTTAGGTTTCAATTATTAGACAAATATTTTACGTTTCACGTCTGGGAAAGTCTCTAATATGAGATGATTGTTTCTAAATCTATATCTTAAATAATGTATTAAATATCTGATTTATTGAATCAGAATTCTTGAATATTACAACATATCACTTACTATAAATTATTCGTCCAACCTGAATATATCTAAAGTATTTATCCTTATCACGTTACCATTTCCCATAGCGTCAAAGGATAATTTCAATGTTTCTACTTGTTAAATAACAGTAGCAATAAATTAGATATACAATAATAATATTATAACTTTTATTTATGTTTTTTGTAAATATCTCCTAATTTAGAATTGAAATTAGGAATTAAAGAGCCAGGTAGTGTAAATAGCGTAATGTTTATTCATAAATGAGCCTATATTCCCTCACATGTCAAGGCCAGTAATGCCAATCACTAAGTTATAATAAATAACTGAATATTAACTTCGAACGCATAAGAGAAAGGGACTTACAATTGGTTCAATGCAATTACATTTGTAATATCAAAATACGATAGAGGCAAAAATATGTTGTGCTCTTTAAGCGAAAAACCTATAAATGGGAGCCCTTTATAAGATGCGTTTAGGTTAATGATAATGATAAGCTACTAGCCTTACATTTGCAATTCTAAAGAAACACCAGTGTTTATATGTTACTAGGTACCTATTTGTGGTAATAATGGGCACTATGAGGGGTCTACATAAACACTTTACGACAATTGTCAAACCTTACACCTATTTGTATAATCAGACGATATTTTTGTATCCTAGTTACAAACGATACCTTAGCGTTTTTCTATTTTTTATGTAAAACATAATTCAACAATTTGTATTCATGTTCACATTTAACTTTAGAATGAAATTATCCTTTCGCTATTATATGGTATATTAACCTAGTTTTACTGACTCTCTTAAACGGTTGGAAACACCTGTCTGCAATTTGTTAATAACACATAGAGAAATATTATCTACTGTAAGTAACAGAGGAAAGTTGAACGCAGATAACAGTTGACATTTTTTTTTAAAAATTACATTCACCTTTTGTTCAAATATATCTGAAAGCATCCTAACTTTACTGGTTAATTATTGTCGTTTGATTGAATTTAACCGTTCTTGATTAACCAAACGTATTTCAAGAACATTAGTGAAAACCGTTTAAAAATATATAACTTAATCCAAAGTTTCAAACTCGGGTTGGATATTTTATTATTTCTACTTTTAACGCAATTATACTTATTATTACCCAATTCATGGTAGGACGAAGAGTATTTTATGTTATATTCGTTTCAAATAGAAACGAATGTTTAGTCAGTAAGGCAAGTTTTATAAGCTTTCAATTCTATCGCATTTCCATTAGAATGTTTTCCTGACTTTTGGTGTGAGTCAGGATTGATTCACATCCTCGAGTTTATTACTATACCGAAATCGCAGAGGACATTACACTCCTCCTGATTGTGCCAGTTATAAAAAATAGTATTTTCAAGTAGCACTTTGGAGTCTATTGGTTTAATTATTTATAGCCATGTAGATGAATAATGGTTCAACTTCACCATCTAATTTACTGTACTAAATCTTGAAAAAAGCTTATTTCAACCCTTTTAATGTAATCGTCCGTTAACAAAACCGAAGTCCTCTGCAAGAGGTTTATTTATACGATCTAATATAGTAATATCAAGAACCACTTGACGAGATATTTCATAGAAACAATCATTACAAATCTTTACAAGAGATATGATTTTACAAGGTTTTGAGAACATCGATATTTAGGTAATCACTTCACATTTGAATTTAAAAATTCACTGTGAGTTTGTGATGTTACTAAAACTAGAAAATTAGTATCAAAAGCTTAAAGAAAAATGTATTACATGTAATATTTTAAATATCATTGTTGCGGCGTTAAGCCACAGTAATATTATTACACTTCATTACACTGGCGTCGCGTGAAGTTACTGATGCATCGTATTATTATTATCCATAATACCATTTTTTACCTACACCGAGATTACTTGAATTCATTTAATACTGCAGTTATTTCTCAGAAGTAATTGCTTCTGAAATTTCAATTATAAATTTATAATGTTTTTATCTGTACTAATCCTAAAATTATATAAAGTATATTATAAAAATTCACAAAAGATATTAAAATAACATTTGAGACTGAGATCACAAGTTGCTTGGCCACGAGATAACACCATCAAAAACAGAAGAATATTTTCTCAACACAATGAAAAACATTTAGAATGACGAATACATTAATTATCTGAAATTCACTAACAACCAACATTTCCAGATATTTCTTGTTGAAAGTTATATTTTATGAACAGTTATTTAAATGATATTACAATGCTATATTGCAATACGTCCTAAATTAATATTTACAATCCAGAGAGAATCATAAATAAAAATAGGAATAAAGTTACTGGTTTTGTTTTAAATTCCCGAAATATATTCTAATATTTACCAAACTCTTAACTTTAGTACTAAATTTAAAATTAGTTACAACCATTTTACTTCGTTCATTATTTTTCTGACCTAATTGATTAGGAGATTTTTCCTTTACAGATATATTTTCATTATAAAACTATAGTCTCTCCTACTACTTACTCTTTGAATAGGTGTTCGTGCCTCTAGAAAAACACCAAAAATCTACTTTGTAGTGTTTCTTGAGTAAATTAACAATCTCATTATTATTGTCTTATATATAACAGTGATTGCTCTTAGTTTCAGAGTGCCACTGAGACATATGAAGGCTTATGCTAAACCTTCGTGTCTTGATTAATGTCAATATTTTTTGTACTTCTGGAAAACTTCCTCTAACGTACTTTTCCATATTGTATTTGTTGCTCCTGCTGCTTTTTATACGCAAATGTAAACGTCAAAAACTAAACGTTATTTTGAAATATGCTTAATTTCACCATTATTCATAATTCATTTAGATTCATTTTTGTAAGGATTTAAACACCAACAAAAAGTTAAATATAATGAATCCTATATTCAACCTTATTTACTAACGAAATATGCCGTTTTGGTAAAAAAAAACTATTGCAAATAGTAAATCTCTTTATTCTAGTTCTTTTGTCTAAATACTTTTTACAAAAAAATTAATAAATTGTTTGCGTAATCTTCGTAACAATTACTATAGACACCTGTCAATCCCAAAACACGTCCATTATTGGATCAGCGGAGAATATAGTGATTCAATAAGAAGCGTGTGAAGGAGATTGCTCAATGAAAGTAAATTTGCTATCAACATTTTACAATTGTTTGATCGATATTGATTTTACACCTGGACCCAATTATGATGGTAGGCAGTTCGTATAAAACAGATATATACTGAAAGTACTGCTCAAAATACTTAATTTTACATTTGTGTCTGGTTATATTTAGTAATATCTTACATGGCATCTCTCTCTTACACGGGATAATCTCCCTTCAAACTTAAATCATGCTAAAGTCGAGGGTACGATTGTAGTTTTTAAAATGTAGTTATTCCGAAACGTGTCAATGAAGGAAAATATTGTATTTTTAGGAAAGGCTTCTGCATATATTCAAATAAATACAAATATTCGTAAGAGAAATAAATATGAGTATATTTGGAATTTCATTGTTTATAATTTTTGTGTTAGATATTACCACTTACTGTTTCTAAAATGTAATTTCTTTATAGACTATCTGGATGTTTCTCTAATACCATATATTTCCTAACTAACCTATATAAATAATAGTATATTTATCTAGATTGAACATATTTTTAATAGTAATTGCACTTTAAAATGTTTTCTTCATGTCGATATAAAATTACAAGATTAATATCATAGATGTAAAATGTGAAATGGTATGCCCCGCTAAACCAGTGTCCTAACTAATGTCTAGAGGAATCAAGTTAACTTCGAGAAACACCCCAAACTTCCTTTACGTACTCTACCGTGTTCAATCACTGAACGATATGCAATATAATTTAACATACAACATAAGGGGATACCTTTACAGGGCTAAAGCCGCGACGAAGTTATTACTATTCAAGTTTTATTACCGGTGCTAGTTTGTTGTATGTAATACATTTATTTTTTTAAATAAAATCTTAAAATCATTATTTATAAAACTTGACATATAATTCCTAATTTATATTGAATCTTCCTTTTAAATATTTGGTACACTTCATACCATAGAATTAGAAAATAATCTCTTTATTACCCACGTCTGTTTAAAATTAAAATTTTTAATTATTTCTTGTCTCTTTCCTTTGTAGATTGTATTGTTTTGTAGTATATGTCTGACTAAAAATTATAATAGAATCAAGAGTCATCCACTACATATAATATATATATATATATATATATATATATATATATATATATATATATATATTTATATATATATATATATATATATATATATATATATTTATATATATATATGATTAATAGTTACTATCTGGAGTACATCCGTTCATTCTGCAGCCCATAAATTTGCAGTTCCGACGTTTCGCTAGAACCTCATCCAGCATTGACGAGGTGAACCCAACAACAGTAGAAGAGTGTTTCTTCTACTGTATAGAATGAAATCGCATTTTCCAGATATTAGTAATATGAAACTAACTAAACACGTACAATATATATATATATATATATATATATATATATATATATATATATATATATAGAATATAATAGAAAACTTATAGATAAATGAACGGATGTACTCCAGATAGTAACTATTCATCATATTTTGCCATCCGTGAAGGAATACGTATCAGCATATATATATATATATATATATATATATATATATATATATATATATATATATATATATTGTAAACCTTAGATGAATTATTTTTTCTTGTTGAATATGTATGGTGAAATAAAATAACTTCCATAAACAATAATATACCAGTATTACTTCATTTTAATTTTTATTGAAGCATTTCGTTAATTTACATTATTAGTAATTTCAACATTTATAATTCACTGTCCGGTTATGTGTCTAGAGTAACATTGTAGAATATAATTGTACTATGATCAGTAAACCTGGTCTCAGTTATCTTATCTGTTAGACAAATATACTTTAATTTTTCCATCTGTCCTAATCTTTTATTTTTAAAATGTCATCAAATATGTTGAAGATTGTATTATGTTTTGATTTAATCTAGACTTGTACCTCTATTAGTGTGTTCATAATTTTATTTATATATATCTCTAAGTTTTCTATTATATTCATTTTTAAGCCTTTTTGTACGTGTTTAATTAACTTCATATTACTAATATCTAGAACATCGTGATTTCTTTCTTTACTGTATAGAATGAAATCACGATTTTCCAGATATTAGTAATATGAAATTAATTAAACACGTACAAAAAGGCTTGAAAATGAATATAATAGAAAACTTAGAGATATATAAAAATAAATTAAGAACACACTAATAGAGGAACAAGTCCAGATTAAACCAAATCCTAATACAATCTTTAGCATATTTGATGACATTTTAAAAATAAAACATTAGAACAAATGGAAATATTAAAGTATATTTGTCTAAAAGATAAGATAACTGAGACAAGGTTTACTGAGCATAGTACAATTATATTCAACAGTCTTACTCTAGTCACATAACTGGACAGTGATTTATAAGTTTTGATAATGCTAATAATGTAAATTAGCGAAAAGATTCAATCAACAATAAAATGAAGTAATACTGATATATTCTTATTATGAGAGTTATTTTATTTCACCATATATATATATATATATATATATATATAGTATATGAACAATGGTTTTATTATAGTCATAAGATAGATATCTACAAATAAATCTAAAAAGCGATGAGACATTTAAAATTAAACTTTTAACAACAAGAAAAGGGCTATTAAGGAGATTTTATTTGGAATAGATTTCCAGTTTTCAGCCGGAATATTCGCGATAATAGAATTCTATAGACAATGAGAGGCCGAGAAGTAGATAGATTCAAATAAAAGGTAATTTTTCCAATGAATGTGGTTGAATTATTGCGATGCTAAAATAATATTGAAAAAACATTTATCCAATTTGCAACTTTGTCTATTTAATTATAATAACTATTTTTTAAAATCCTAAAGTTTTTTTATATTTACAATGTTTTAAAACTGCATATGGCAAAAAATACCTATATAAAATATATAAAGTCATATATATATATATATATATATATATATATATATATATATATATATACACACATATATATATATATATATATATATATATAAATATATATATATATATATATATATATATATATATATATATATATATATATATATATATATAAATATATATATATATATATACATATATATATATATATATATATATATATATATATATATATATATATATATATATTTAATATATTATAATAAATCATCATTGGTAATATTAAATACTATTACATGGTGGTTTTGCCTCAACCCACGCAGACCAAATGTTTTAATATAGAGCATTTTCGATTTTTGGAGATTTACGCTGTACTCTTCCGGTCCACAATAAACCACAATGAAAATCACATAGACTAACACAGTGACAATATTAATAAGCAATAATTACCAACAAATATTTTTCATATTTATCAGATATCCGTTGCTCCTTTACATATCTTTTATTTAATTAGCTCAAAAACGTTTTTGGTCTAGAGGTCAAAATTAGAATTGTGTGCAGTATTGAAGTATTTAAAGTTATATTTACATTAAGCCTTCCCAGTTTCGAATGACGAGAAAGATGTAGCCAAAGATTTTTAAAGGAATTGCATATAATTTAAAACAATAATAATCACAGAATATAATTTTGATTGTTTTTATTAATCGTTCGATATAATAAGGGATTCAAGTTTATATAATAAAAATAAATAATTTTTTATCCCTTTCCATTTATAATTTTATTCTTATCAAATGTCTACTACAAAACGTTTAATTCTTTTTATTACATTATTTTGAAAGCTGTTGTATAAAATCATATTGTTATGACCTTAAAATTATCATGTCATCTAAGTCATCGAGATACAATAAACTAACAAATTTGGGACACAGAGGAAAATGATAAACATTAAATTAGCCTAGTAATTTATTAAAAATTTGATCCCTATTACGAACTACGAACTACAAAACTACAAATTTAGCAAACATATACACTAAAGGTATGTGCAGTTACATGATTAGTAAACGTAGGCTACGTGGATAAAAGGCGCCAGTCAGCCGGTCATTATGTTTGTTAATCTCATAAGTGATATGTAAACATATTGCGGCAATTTTCAAGCAATATTACTTACACTGTGTACACAGCATTGAATACTCTCATCCTATAACATGTATACAAATGCAGTAAGAATAAAACTTTCTTATTGTATTTTCTGTTTCATACGTTTAAAGATCTCACCAGATGTTTCTATGTCAGAAAGAAATATATTTTCCTTTTCAGGTTACAGCCATTTCATGTATGTTCTTCGTGCTTGAAAGTTCATTCTACAAACGCATTAAGAGAATTTGTCTTTGTGAAGAAACATATCTCGCACTGCCCACCATGAACTGAGCTATACATAGCTTGCTTTGATACCGAAACATAGTTATTTTTGTAATTTAACGTTCTTAATATAATACCCAAATTTTCTACTTCACAAGATACGGATGTTTTGTGGGTCACAATAGCAGGGAACGTGATCGACTTCAAAGAATCAATTTGCTTGTACTTTCATGATTCGGCGGTACAGCGGTTAGACATCTACTCAAAAGCTGTTCTCAGGGAAAGTGGTTCGGTCTACGCAATGCCTTAATTTTCTCCTTCACAAGATACGGATGTTTTGTGGGTCACAATAATAGGGAACGTGATCGACTTCAAAAAGTCAATTTGCTTGTACTTTCATGATTCGGCAGTACAGCTGTTAGACATCTACTCCAAAGCTGATCTCAGGGAGAGTGGTTCTGCCTACGCAATGCCTTAATTTTCTCCTCTCCTGCGGCTCCTCTCTCCCTGTAACATCGCTTTTCGTTCTTTTCAGGAGAATTAAAGCGGATTAAATAACATTATACACTGTCTTAAAAAAAGTGAAATTTCACGTGTTCTACCCGTCTAGAGTACAGAAGGAAACCCTAGCATAACTATTTAGACTGTTATACATATGGAAATATTTATTGAAAATAAATTTACCAACTTTGTAGACTTTCAAGTCTTTATATGAATATTTTTCTACTTTAAACGTGATCCACCATGTTTTTAGTGATTGTATTTTATATAATTTGCAGTGTTTGGACATTATGATAATTTTTTAAATCTCAAATAGTCTGATTTGTAAGGAAGTTGATATTACTTTTGCAGCTCTGGATTATATAAACATTTTTTCGTAACTTTATGATATATTATAATTTAAAGTTTCTTATGTGAGAATTTAGTTTATTTAAATTTACTGCATTCAAATTCAATGTCTTTATGAACAATTTTTTTTTTAATGTCTGAATTCCTACCAAATAATATATATAAGCATATGTGTTAATTCGTTTTTTTAATTTGAATATTTTATTAAAACTATGTAATAATTTGATAACTAAACATATTCCTTATCATTAAGTACTCTGTGTATACTATAATAATGATTTACGTCTATCATGTGTTATAGACCTGATGATGTTAGCGATCTTGTTATGGAAACGACGTCGCAGCATAATAAAATTAATTACTTGACTCTTAAAACACCCATATTTTATATCTGTAACCATATCTGTTAACCTGATAACATCAGTCGGAAAAGTATTATAGGGTGACCCTATAAGAAGGGTTACATCGATTCACCCAGAGGATATTATTGTTCCCATTAAAAAACGAAATCATTTGAGAAATATATATCTTTCGCTAGAAATTTACGACCTTTATTTATTGAGAGACCATTATTATCTTTGGAATTACAACGACAGAGACAGACTTCCATCGGTCAAACTTGTATTAAATTTTGTATCTAAATACACTTAACTCAGGTATATTTCGTATAAACAGGGATTTAATTGTTGTTAAACATTATTAGAAATTGTAATGTGGATATGAAACTATGAGCTTATTCTTTATACTCGTTTCTTCATTCTACAGGGTGAATTACTAATCGATATTTTTATTTATTTATCACAAAACCTTTTTTTAAAAATGTATTATGTCATTTTTAATTTAAAACTAAATTGAATTAGTCTATTAAATATTAGTATTACTTCTGTGTGCTATATGACAACAGTTGTCCATATTCTGTACAATATATTTGACGTTTGAAAGATTTAGAAAAGTATTGGGGACAAAGTGATATTACGAAAACTTTTACAATCAATGAAAACTTTGTGCTTAATTTACGTTAGACGAATACACAAAACATAAAAGCCTGTCACTCAAAACTACAAAACTAGGGATATGTGAAGAAAACTATTGTCAAATGCTTTTGACAAAATTGTAAAATTGTCCCGTCTATAAGAAAAATTAAGTTATTTTGAAAGATCATATTTTATGACTTGAAGTTATACAATATTTCAGCGCGAAATGTTCCCATGAAACATCTGCGCAAAGATTTTGCTACAAAGTAGGTAAAATTACATTTTATAATACTTTGTACAAATTGGATATTTATGTTTCAAAGAATTTTTTTAGCACACATTTGGTAACACGCATTTTATTAATATTTCATAACTAATATTTGGTAATCCGATTTCTTAGAGCATATCTAAAACACATTTGTTCAAGTGAGCATATAGTAGGAAACGTTTTTACTGTTAACTAAATAAGACATTTATTGGAGTGCTGCTGGTACGACACACTTTATACTATGGATTTAGTAACTCGAATTTACCATAACATATTTTTAGAACATTTTTTGTAGAGAGTATTTGATAGCTAATACTTGTTACAGTGCTAATGGTAGCGCACATGTAGGCTCATATTTAGCAGCATACGTTTGTAAAAAGCACTTTTTGTTATTGCAAATTTCGTAGCACGAATTACCTAAACAAATGCATTTGAAATTACAAAATATGTTATCCTTTGGTCAATTTATTTCCTGGCAACGTGGCTACGTATTGAAAATGTATTACTTATATAATGTTCTAAAGTTTTAGTTATTATCTTTTTTATTGATCTCTTACACGGTACTAACCATATTATAACGAAATACGTAGTATAAGGTATAACAACGATTTACCTAAATAACCTCCTGATCATTTGAAATAAAATTTAGAGTTTCCGTACAAGATTAATGCAAATCCTCCCCACCCTCTGCCAGTAGTAAGCCCTCTTTATCTCTTATCGCTAAATATTTGTATTTAATATAATTTTTCTTCCCTGAATAAATGGAAAGCTTTTTTGGTTTCTTTTTGGCTAAGGAATTTCAGATAATGAATTTTATTAGTTTCTATTTACCTAAATAAATAGCATTTTCTTCAAAATCACTCATTTATTTTCTAGAAATGAATAAAACCATCAACAAAACCAGTTTATCAATAGAGGCACCACCTTTAGTCTCAATGTATACAGAGTTTACTGCTGATATAACAACACTATTTGTCCAATACCCATTTTCATATACAAAAATACTACAAAAAAAAATATATATAAAGGGTTCAAATAAACAAACGCGTTTCACAATAGGTCAGAGCATTGTTCAATAGTGTGAGTCAAGGACAAGACTGTTGCTAAGTTTTATTTAGTTGGTGAGAGGGTGTGGTGTACTGGTGATGTGTGTTATGTTTTTTTTTCATATAGTAGATGCTAATTATGTGTTAAAAATAGTATTTAATTGTGAGTGTGTTTTGTTATTCAGAATGATCTGCTAATAGTAGTTTTCGGTTTTGTTTAGTATGTTGCTTTTTCGATGTAGTATAGGATATTTAGATTGGTCTCTATATTTTTTGTCTGAGTAAAGTGTGATTTATATGTGTGTGGCGGAATTAGATTTGAGTTGTAATAACACACGCACAATTAACTACTACACTTGAACATATTATAACCGTCTATTCTATGAACAATTACACACCACACAACACCGTTACACCACAAGCTCGGCCCATCACAACCCACCTGAGAAAGAGTCTTGTCCATGACATACCCTGACCTAGTGCGGAAATCATTTACATAAAAATAGCATTAAGTAGGGGTGTTTATCTGATTGTATACCAAAAGTCTAACTAATAAATCTGCTTGAAATATCTTTTTTATGAGGCCTATTAATATTAGTTCAAATTGGTAATGCAAACTTTATCAAATTACTTAAATCACGCGCAGTGACTTAACAGGACTATTAATGTCCCCTTGAGTGGTAGCTTATCTCCTTATCTCAGAACTCCTTAGAAAGATTTGTAAATTGCAGATAAACTAGAGTCGCTTTTCATAAGATATATGTTATGACATATCATCCTTCAATATGTTTAAATCAATTTTGTCAGTAGTTTAAAATATATTAACAAAACGCGAAAAACAAACTTATTGAATTCAACTGTAAAGTAGATTTTATATCAAAGACACTACTTATTATTTAGTAAAGTGACAAACCCTGCTTGAACTCATCTCTACTGTATTCATATTTATTTGTGAATTCAGCGTTACACAAAAGTATATTTTCCAAAGTGTATCTGTAGGGCGACTGTTTAAGCCCAGTAAAGTGTTTTACTCATGTATTCGCGATTTACCTCCTCACAGAATTTCAATTCACTGCCCGAAAGTATAAAACATGTTTTGTGTAATCTTGTGTAGACATGTGTAAAACAAAACTACTACTGGTCCTGAGACTTGACAAAGCCTTTCACATGATTTTGTACTGATTGTTACGTGGAGGCCATCTACAGCCACTTGTCCAAAATCATTGTTTTCTACATAGTTTTCCGCTATGAGATATCTGTAACTCTAGTCGTTGGTTGTCGTTTTTCCAAGCCTCTTGCTTTTTCGCCACTGTGTATACAGGATAAGGGATTAAAGTCATTATTAACTTATTACTTAGGAAAATACCATACAATGAACACTTACTGTTTAATGGTTATATAGACTTAGAAAGGATTCGTTATTTCTCCTTTTCCATATTTTAAACATGTTAATGATTACAAAGTATCATCAAACTCTTAAGCTTAACTAACAGTTAAATTGTATTATACTGATATCGTTAAGTTTCTGGTATACCATACGTAAATTAGTGGCAAACCCGAATACCTTAGAGTGAATGTATTTTTATTGATAGCATCGGATAGCTAGTAAATCGAGCATCAATAAAACCATTTCCCTTTTGTTTCCGGCTAGCTTTTCTAAGTATTTTTAGAAGTTGAAATGAAGATAAAGAAATAGAAATTGTTTCATTTGACATACTGAGTTTTAAGGTATTATTATTCTAAGAAAAAAGTATTTATCACTACAATATATCTCTTACATGTTATGTATTTGGAATATCATATAAGCACCTTTCCTTTTGTATTTTATACAAATATATATTTGAAAACATCATAAATAAATTGTAGTCCAAGAGACATTATATCATGTAAAGAAATGGTTAGGTTTAACATAGAAATTAGTAATATCTCTGATAACATCTGTGTCTATACCAGTTACAAATGAAATATAATGCCTATGTGGTTATTGTTATTAGTATGGGTTTTTTTATTTTGTATTTTCTAAACTTATATATTAAAATAATAATAGCAAAATATCATACGTATCTTATGCCTCTTCAGAAACTGAGAGTGTATTTTTAAAACTATAAAAAAAGCTTATATCTTATAAAGCTAAATGTAAATTAGGAATCTACGTAAAATATTAAGCTACGGTAATGAGGGTTTTCCTATTGGATGAAATATTGGGATATGCGGTATCACTCGCAAGTCCTGTATGCGGAAGAAAACTGAATGTACATAATCAAGCTTTATATCGTCGATAGTCTAAAAGAATTCTTGGAAATATACACCTGAAGGTTAATAATATTAGGATGGAATTGTCAACAACTATTCTACATATCGAATCAGGGGGAAAGAGGTTGTGTTCTTCAAATGACAAACATGCAGCCAATATTAATTATAGAAAACTATTCCAAAACCAGCGTTGTCTAAAATTATTTATTGCAACATATTATATTTCTGTGAATTCGTATCTCTTCAAAAATTTAAAAATAAAGCATCAATAATTTAAACGACATATTTAATACCATAAAAATATGTACCATAAAATATGAACAATATACCTGTTCCAGACCTATATTATGATGGCGAAAATGGTAGCCTATGGAATTAAGTTTAATGCATCAAATTTAAATATTACAGAAGTTCCATATAAATATTTTTCATTCCAAGCAAGTTATGCAAGATCAGGTTGTTATATATAAATTTTTTTAAAATAAATTTAAAGGATTTTTTTGCGAACGTTGCCTATTCTAATTGGACGTTGAAGGACGACCCTCTAGTATCATTTCTCAAAAAATCTAACGTTTTAAACATCTTATTCCTTCTTTCCTACTTTAAACCAATCACATTTCTTAATTTCAACTTTCAATGTATTGTTTTTAAATCTAACGTCTTTTTGAAGGTGGATTTCTTTTTTTATAACAACAGCATTTTTTCAAGTTTTTCTAGCACCATTTCTTCTTAAAACTGAAAAGGTTTTTCATGCATTTTTAGCCCAATAAAGTAGTTATAGTACCAGTTTGGCTTAGTACATTGTATTCCTATCTTACAAAACTTAATTTATAGTTCCTTTTAGAGTCTCGGATCATATATCGTTAAAATGTATATAGGCTCATGTAAATTATTGATTTTTTTTAAAACTAAAGAGCGGGATAAATTAGATAATTTAATTTAATGTTTTCCATTTTAATGCGAAGTAATTTTTAAAGTAAAAGCGAGTGTGGTATTACTTAGTAATTAGTAGGATTTAAATGAAATAAACTTGGTTTAGAAAACAATATCATTACTGAATAAACCTATGAAATTATTTTACTTAGACTAAATATATTTGTAATGTTGAGATATTATTTTCTAAATATGATTGAAAAGCTAAACAAAATTTATTTACGGTTTGTAAAGGATTACCATGCTCTGATATTGCGGTAGAGACGCCACGTAAATTACAACTTTTGTGATTTATTTTGCCGCAACCTATGACAGGTCGGAGCTTGGAATAATTACCTCGCGACTTTCTACATTTCTATTTAAGAGGATTTCTATCTACGTTTTTAAAATTGTTACATATTAAATCTTTACGTCTGTCATTTAAATTTGTTATGTTTATATGGTTTGAAATGTCAGTGGAAAAAGAGAAACATAGAAACTCGCGCTTCACTGTATTTTTTACTTCGTAGAGCTAATTATCAGAGTACAGGATTCTACAACTATTTTTGTAGTTTAAACCCATTTCTCTTTCTGCAAAACGCTGTACTTAGAAGACGCACTTCAGATTCCTAGACATTCTGCATTATCCTAAACTCAACTTCGGTAAGACTAGATTCACCTGATAAATCGCTGCCATATGACCTGTTTTTGCCGAATGTTATAAATAAAGAGAAAAGAACGAAGTCTTCCTCCACATTTATAATTCTGTCTTTTTTTATACATTAACTTGAAATAAATGCAATGTTTTAATTATTTTTTTTCTTATTCCATACATCGACGAATTCGTTAATTCCTGACGTTTCATGAAGAGAGTATTTTTATTTTAATTTTTTCTTGTCTTAATAACTCAAATCATTTTATCGCATGAACATATCATTTCTTGTAATAAGACCTTCAAGCAATGATTGCTGACCTGTGTTTTATTTTTCAATTTGTAAATTCAGCAAATCTCCTGAGATATATAACTGACGTGATAAACAAGACTTACTGAAATTATTTCGGAAAGGTTTCTTTTTATTGAAGGCTGTAAATTATGTTGGAATAGATCTGCTTTCGCAAACATTTATATACAGTTCTATGGATACTAGAATAGTAGCTGTAGATTATAAATATTAAAATCAATAAAAATTTTTTATTTTTAAAAAATAATGTTTTATTGTAATTTCAAAAAATGATTCCTGAAATTACTTTGTTTAAACCTCAACAACGCTCGGATTATGAATGAGTTCTAAACATTTATTAAGGGTTATGATAAGCTATTTCTTGTAATTAGGATATAGAATAACTTGAGTTTATTATTGTGCATATAATTCGAACTAGGTTTCAAAAATATCCCAAAATAATTTTGATATTGCGAAAAATTCTTATTTTCCTTAGTCTCGAATAATACATAAGTTTATATATATATCGCTATGCATTCTTGTGTATTAATAAAAAGCTTTTCGTTGGCAAACAGTACCAACATCATCAGGAATATTAAACAAATAAAATTAACATTCAGGTGTGTCATATTTAATGACATATGATAATTTTATTTGTTTAATATTCCTGATGATGTAGGTACTGTTAGCCAACGTAAAGCTATGAATTGTAAAAACAATTATAATTCTAGTATTTGTATTTTTACTTAGTTCTTTTATATATATATATATATATATATATATATATATATATTTATATATATATGATGTTGTATGCTTTTAAATCTGGGCACAAAATAAGAAATATTTATTTTCATGTGCTACAGTATCATTACTTCAGAGTCATTGATGATAATTCTATGACTCCATAATTCGACTGAATATGAGATTTTAATCTAGGAATAATTGGTATACCTGATGTAAAGACTCATTAGTGTCTTGTCTATGTTCTTACGTTAGTGTAGCTTGTTAAGACAGAGTTTTATAAAGGGGGAAAGCAATTAAACACTAAACTGGCATACAGAACAATGAATTTCTTTATTATCGTAAACTGTTATACAATAAATAAATGGTTTTGTTTATATTATAAATGTATTCGCTAGTTTCAGTACGCCAATGTCATTATCAGGTGTAATATTAAATATACCTATATTTCTATATGTCGTTGAATGATTTAATATACTATTTAGAACGTTATGAGTCTTGTATAAAATGAACCAGATGTTTAGTCCATTTTAAAGTAATTTATTATTACAAAATAAATTACCATACTTGAAAGGCAAATAAAAATGTAACTTGTATGTAAAGGTATTGTTTTTGATTGAATGAATAACCTGTTTTTATAACCTAATTATACCTTCCTAATTGACCAATGAAAAATTATATTCATTGAACATTTTTTGAATATTGACCATTGAATATTTTTTTAAAGATCAATACACATTTCAATACATAATATACGTAATTATCTTTTGATATTGTATATACGGAAGAATAATAAAAAAACAATGTGTGTTGTGTAGTTACCTCAACACAATTCATTTTAACTGCACACATATATTTAGATCATCGAAGGACCTGTTTTATATTATTTTCTAGGCATTGTATTTCATCCAAATGACAACTCAGTAATAATTTAAGAAGCGCTTTTCCATATTGTTCGGAAAATGTTTGATTTTAACTGGTATGAAATATATATATATATCACAAAGTGAGGTGAAATTAAAATTATATTTATACATATTAACGTAAATGTAAATATGAATTAACATAAAGAAATATCAAATCTTTAGTAGTAAAATGGAAAAAATTAAGAATATATAAACACCTTTATTGTGTTAATGAAGTTTCAATTAAATTAAATTTACTCCACTATTCCAGATTCATATTTGGGATCTACACATTGTTAATGAGTATTAGTGGTTCATATTAAAGTTCCGTTGTTAATATTATAAATGATCTTGGTATAAATAAAGAGACAAAGCGTTTACCGTAGAGAAATATGACATGTAATACATTACATTATATATTACATAACATAACGAATATTACTATTTACACTATACTTATAATTCTATATAAATTGAGTTTGGCATTTGGATGGTAAAATTATTATTTTATCAAAGATTCTGAGAGTAGAAAAAGTATGATCATATGAGGTTTAAAGTGTAAGGCTTATAAGGAAGTAAACAAGAGGTATTTGTTTCATGAAATCCCAGAGAGATTATCCTGGTGCTTAGAAAGGTAGCAAAAAAATTCTAATCGAAAGTTATTTCTATGGGGTATAAAAGGGCAGTGTTTTAGTTTCCAGCAAAGAAATATTTATGGCTAAATGGACTCAAATATATAAACATATCAATAGCATTGCATTTTTTTATTATATGTACAATGATTCTTATGAAACTGTTTTTCTATAATATTTATAAAAAATCGTTAGATTGGTAGTGGCTAGTCACTAAATGTAACTGGATTTTTGCTTTTTTTCACGTTACGTGAACTTGGTGAAAATGGCTACTAATGTAAAAACGTTCCAGTTCGACCAAGATTAATATATGATCCAACCCGACTTACCGGATCCTTGTAGGCATACCTGTAAGGTGTCCTGCGTGATCTGACGGTGGATAAATCGCTGGACTCTAAGTAAATACCAAACCAAATGTACAATCATAACTATGTAATAATTCCATTTAATTATTGATAACTTGTAAAATTAAATTACTATTTTGCTATTGTAGGAATACTACACACAACCTCTTTATTCTAACTTCATTTGAACTTCTGACTTCTGCTCTTGCCATTGGTTGGGAAAACTATAAGTATTTTATTTAGTTAGATACCACATGATAATTTTAACAACTTTAAACATGGATTTTTCTTTCACGAGTAAAAAAAATGAAAATTCAGACTTAAAAATAAAATCTGCTCTTCTTAATATGTTTTAGAAGAAAATGTAATAATGATAGAGGAATGTATCGGCTATCGTATTATAAGAATGTATAATGACTATACATGTTGTGCTCATAAAGTTCGCAAACGACACAGGTTCTGTTAGAGTTTATCTCATTCACGATTTGAAAATAGGTTTAAAAACCAATTTCGAACAATGATGAGAGGTATAACATTACCTGCATTGTGCTTATAAAATTACCGTCAAATAAATATTATTCCGATCGAGGTTACATTACCAATATTACAGAATTTAAGATTACTGGAAAACATAATTAATTCTAACATTGATTTATTAATCTATATAAAGGACAAGGGGAATTATGCTCAGGGGTAAGTATATTGTATAATATTGTTTCTACCTCATTGCAATTAAGGCACATTTTAGATTTCTCTATGCCAGTATTTTCCCATCTATCCTGAGCACATGTAGATTACTCGTGGTGTTTTGCTTTACACTATGTATTGTTGAAACGTATTATTTACTGCTGGCAATTTAGTTTGAATCATTAATCAGGTAACATTGGATCCTTATATAAATAGAGGGTCGGCGTCCCGGTCCCAACGTCATTTACTACCCTCATTTGCCATTGCGTTCCGTCTTTGTAAGGGTTCACTCTGCGTAATATCCGATAAGGAAGATAACTCGAATCTGCGTTACACTACTCAAGAGACTCTCTGATTATATTGCTCCTATCTGATCAGACTTGAGTAAAATCCAATTACAACTAACATCTAATTAGCAGAGAAGGAAATTGAATACGACAAGTTTAATTAGCCATCTATTTTATTACGGTCAATTGGTATGAAGATTCAGAGACATTAAGGAGGCCTAGATATGTATAACTTTTACTTTTATTATATTTGTATTTTAAACAACAGATTTAGAGATACCTATTAAGTAGGAGATAGTAGGATTCTGATCGATTGTTCGTAAAAGTCTATTATAATTTATAATGTTATTATATTGGCATTATAATATTATAAGTATTGTATTTTCACCATAAACGTTTTAATGATACATAAGAAGGATGAGAATAGAAGTGGATTGTACTACGATGGATCTATATCGGACGCATCAACAGGGCTCGCTGATCAACAAAGTAAAGTGATCATCAACAAAATAAAGCTGATTGAGACGAGTACAGACGGACGTCACCAATTCTGATAACATCACGCATTTCCTTAAGTAAACTCTACATTACAAACACTTTAGGAAAAAAAATTAAAGTGCTATTTTTTAAAACAAATTTGAATGACCACCGAAATTGTTGTATTATAGGTTTTGAAGATAATGACCAGTCTCCTCCAGAAAATGAACTCAACGAATGAGCAAATGAAATAGTAAATGAATACATTTTAGGTGTTACAATGAAAATACTGGAAAGAACCACAATACCACACAATATATAAAGCTGTGCTCTAAATAGTGAAAACTTTAAAAATGTTTGGTAAATATTTCATCTAGCCAACTTGAAAGCTTTAAGTTTCAAAACGTTACACATGGTTATGTATGTAAACAGTATTGTATGTAAACAGTAAACAGTTATGTATGTAAACTTTATTTTATTATATCTTTAAATGCTAAACAAGGGGTTTAATTGGATGAAAGCATAAATAAATTAGGTTACATCTAACTTAACCGAAGCGTGTGATATAATCGCATAATAATATTTATCAGTATTTATGAAAGCTGTTTTTCAAAAAACAAAGTATTTTAACCCTCTATATTAGTGGAGTTTGGTTATACTCATTCAAAATTCAAACCTACAAGAAATTGAAATAAAAGAAGTAGAAATAGATAAAAAGAAGTTTTTTTTACCTAAATATTTTGCTAAGGTCTTATATTTGTCTCATTTTATATAAGATCTATCTTAATTTATATTTATGAGGGTATAAAGATATATTTTGTGATATATTATTAAAAGATTTACTATGATATTACATATATCTTTAAAAATAAAGGGAAAGAGACACAAAGCCTAAACAATAAAATGTTATTATGAAGAGTGATAATTTTCAGGTTTTGATACTTTTAGAAATTACAAGTGTATTGTAAAACCATTAAAACGATTGCATCTTTATTGATAGCAGATGTAAAAAAGCAAATTCAATAAAAAAATCTAATGATTTACTCTTAGTTTAATTTGTCGGTAGAGAAGACCGTATGAAGGGCAAGAGTTGAGGAATGGGATATATGATCATATTGCTTTTTTCATATTGAACAATAAATAATGGTATGAAATTAGAGGTCAGAGTAAATGAGGTTGGATTTTATATTGTTTCTTCCTATCCGAACAAGATGCTGGTTGAAAAATATCCTCCCGCTAATCTATTTAGCTGGTAGGTTTATTATTTTATTTAAAAAATGTATAAATAATTATCATTCTCTCGTATAATCTAACTACGCAAATTGTGATCAAATCCACGAGCTCATTTACTGACTTTCTCATTCTCAGCAGAGTTAGGACTCTACTGGTGACGAATTTCTTTAACTAACTCTTTTATTGAGGTTTTGGTAAAGTGCTTTATTAAATTGTTTTTTATATTTATATCTCTTTATTTTAAACCTAGTATTAATAAATGTATGGTGGTTTTCAAAGGTTCCTTATCACTCAAAACATTTTACTTTTATTACTTATATTATGTCTTATGATACATACTCTCAGACACCTACGTGAAGAAAGAGAGTTACGTAAACGTAAATAAAAATACAAAAGAATATAAAAGTAATAAATGGTTGTCTCAAAACATTTGACCTTCTTTCAACTTAGAATTTACGTGGCTGAAAGTTTGTATTTTTGTACGTTCCTTTTATAATCCATTATCATGTTTGGCAAGCAGATTGGCATAGCAAACCTTCTATATCTTTAGTTAAAAAAAATTATGATTTTCTAAATACTGAAGCTAGATTTATAGAGTAACATCTCTGACGGTGTGATCAAAGGTCTCTACAATTCATTCAATTTATATTTCACCTAAATATACATTCTAGGTTAGTAGTAAATAATATAAGACAATGAAGTTCTTGCTTTATATAAACATTTATATGTATCTTTCAAACCTGAGTTGTCACGCTTGTTTAGAACACTAGTTAGCACATTACAGTTTTCACTATTTACAGTATTACATTTATGTTAAAGATTAATTGACCTTCTAGTATATATTTCATAGCAGGTACAATTAAGCGTCAATATGTTTCTGCCTCAAGTCAAAATTTATTCTACTTAAATTCTTTTTGTTAACAAGGTTGTTATTAAAGATTGAAAAGTACGTAAAGATTACGTTAAGAAAACGTAATAAAGTATAATCATTGTTTATTTTTACTGCTACAAATCCCCTTCAATCACAAGTGACGACTTGAATGAACCCTGGAGCACTTAGGCTATTAAAGGGCTGTGTAGAGTGTAGACTAATCGTGACAGAAAATCAATCCAGTCAACACGTTGATCTCGCGACACCACTTAGCAACTACTGATTAGTCTTTTATATAGAGAGAGATCATACTGATAAGTGTTGCATATGTTTATATAATATTATAGATATTATACATATATTACTTTGCATAATAATAAATATGGATACTGAGACGTACAGCCCTAATAGGTAATTATTCTATAATTGTTACCTAAAACATAAAGTTACATTAAATTATCCACAAAGTGGCAGGTATAGTTATTGTGATGATATTTGAATTAGTGACATTTAACAAAATATAGGCCTCTAACAGGTAAAATTAAAAATAAATGCTTTGTTTGAAATAAACGCAACAGAACCACATTTCTAATAGGAAAACAAGAATTTTGAAATTTCATAAAATATATTTACCTATTCAGTGACTTCACCTATTTTATTACTCATGTAACGATTTGATTTAAGTTAAGTATATAATAATAACTCTAATGAGAACTTGAATGCCTGATAGAACTTATTCAGTACGAAAAAGCTATGTAATACACAAATGTGTCATTTATTGGTATTAGCTTGAAACAATTAAAAGTATATAAGATTAATTAAACTCGATAAATATTTAAACAATTTTTGAATGGAATTCTCAAATCTTACAGAATATAATTAAATACTGAAATGTAAAAAATCAACTTCATTAGGTCAAAAGTTTTCTGAATTTATGTTAAATAATTTGCAAATTGAATTACCTTAAAAATTGCTTTTAGGCAAACGAATGTTTAAAACTTTTAAATCTGAATTTCGCATGTTACTTTATTATCAATGAAAAATGTTTATTATGTGTACAATAACAAATACCACACTTTTTTCATATGTTTTATAGGTGAGTTGTCAATGATCTACATAGCTTCTCAGGTTAAGTTTCTTTTATGAGTTTTAGCTTAATATTTTTCATGTTTAATCGTATGTATTAAGTGCTATTTTTTCTCTCAACTATAACGGCATTATGTTCAAAGATATTAGTTTATGTTCCCGGTATAATAATATTATCAGGAATTTGAACCTTTAACCCATTGATATAGTTGAATAGTTGTAGATTATGATCGTGTGTTGAATAGTTCTAGAGTATGATCGTGTACTGAATAGTTCTAGAGTATGATAGTGTGCTGAATAGTTCTAGAGTATGATCGTGTGTTGAATAGTTCTAGAGTATGATCGTGTGTTGAATAGTTCTAAAGTATGATAGCGTGTTGAATAGTTCTAGAGTATTATAGTATGTTGAATAGTTCTAGAGTATGATCGTGTGTTGAATAGTTCTAGAGTATGATCGTGTACTGAATAGTTCTAGAGTATGATCGTGTGCTGAATAGTTCTAGAGTATGATCGTGTGCTGAATAGTTCTAGAGTATGATCGTGTGTTGAATAGTTCTAGAGTATGATCGTGTGTTGAATAGTTCTAGAGTATGATCAAAAAATTATGTTTTAACCCTGTTATTCAAAGCTATCATAACATCCGAATTATTACATAACTAGATTCTAAATATTTGTTGTTATTTTTACCCTCATAAGACGATGTAAATAGTGATAATTCCTAATGTTTAAAGTCAAAAACTTTTATTACAATTACGAAAATTAAATTAATGATAAGTAATTTATTTATTACACTAATGTCATTGGACGAGGCTATGTTTTGGAGGAATATTTAAACAATATGTTCTTTTTTTTTTTTCCTGGCGAAAAACCAATTGTGGTTATCATCGCCATTAAACAATATGCAGTACAACACCAAACTTAAAACATAAATACAAGAATCTAAGTAGAAATTCCAAAACGAAAAATTACCCTTATATAAAATTTAAAAAATATACCTTAAAAACAGTATTTGATGAACGAGGATTAAAATAATTTAGAGTTAAGAGAAATGTCATTATATCTATTTCTAAGAAAGGACAAAGGTGGAATTATTTACTTTTCTATTTATAAATAATTTACTGGTGAATGAAATAACATTTCTGTATCAAAAATATTTCTTCCGTATAGAATTGTTTTTTAAAATATAGCATGTTTTTGTAGTTCATCAATTATAGAGCACCTATTTCATAAAAGACTTTTGTGCTATAAATTATACAATAATCTTTATAGATTGTTAACAAATAATTTGAAATAGTGCATACGGTGCTATAATGAGATATTTGTATTTACAATGTAAATGACTTTAACAGTGAAACCTGAATTAACGAATATCTTGAGAATAACGTTTAACTCAAGTAAACTCCAACCTGCCTTCCATCGCCTTCCCCTGTATGCGTAACGAGCAACATTAAAACTAATTGAACATATAATATAAGATGATTCATTTTTATGCCCCAAAAGTTTGTCTAATAGATTCTAGTTCATACTGTAGTAGTTGTGCAGTGATTTTTGATACGGAACTTTTATTTACATTGGGGAGTAAAAAAAAACCTTAGAAATAAACGGATGCTCCAATGATTATTTTTCTAATCAAAGGTGGTTGTTGTTCAAGGCGGTCCTTGAAAGACCGCTTTGCAAGATAATTGATGGGGAGATATTACTCAAGGATAGTTATTACTCATCGACGGCCAGTTTACCCTATTATTGCATCTTATGAACCCCTCGTCTGCAGATTTCTTTGTAAAAACGATGATAACACAGGGAAAAGTATTACTGATAATAATTTTCAATAATAGCTTTATCAAATAATAACCCAAACCTTAAATTTGAATAATTCTGTTATTAATTTATTTCGCTTTCTATTTAGCTACCAAATATACTGATTCTGTCATTTCACATTATACGTATGTCATAAGTTACGTGTAGTCATTACATATTTATATCTACTGTAATGATTTAATAAAATCAACTAAAATAAAGTCTTTCTCACGTAATTTAATTATAAATTGAATTACATATGCTATAGGAAAAGTGATTAATTCAGGCATTTTGTGCCATATCTACGTAATCAATTCGTTGCCAAGTAGCTTTTGTGAGAGTGTTGTTGATTGCGTACAAGTTCACATAGTTTGCAAGACATTAAATATAATGTCTGGGTATTATATATCACGCCAAAAGTTTATCTGGTAAAATATATTACAAATGAACTTCACACTGAACACGATGAAATTAAATATGAAATCTGAATTTTACTACAACCTTTTAACTAACAATATAAGCAAAATATACTTTTTTAATTTATCTTTCTGGAATTAATTTCAGGCATTCTTGAGAACCCACATTATGTTGCCAAAAATATTTGGGACAACTGATCACAAAAGGAAAAAGCATTGTGACACTTTGAAATACACTTTCTCTTTTTACACAGGAACACCTTTTAGTTGGGCACGTTGAGTTGGAAGTGCATCTATCAAAACCCTGGCAATTGAGCTTTAGCTGCACTTCGATGTTGGGTTTTCGATTTGGAATTACTTCAATTAGATTAAGTATTTTCTTGCATACTGTAAACTGCGATTTTGAATGCAGTTGTTTTAGAACTTCGTTCACAGTTCTAAGTTTGTCTTTATCAACATCAGGGATATGTATAAGAACAGCTCTGCCTTAATCATGGCGGACTTGTATAGAATGCCCAGGCAAAGTATGTAATACAATTTCTTTAATATTTTGCACGTCAATTTTGGGTAATATATATATATATATATATATATATATATATAGAATGACAAGGCATTCTATGGAATGACTATCATATTGCATTTCCTGTAACATAAATACATACATCCATATATATTCTTTTACAGTTAAATACTCATTTCTAGAGTTGGAGTGAAGTTTCACCCTCAGTTTTACTGCCTCGTCCATTTTGAAAATAGCTATCAATATATTATTAACGATAAGTTAGTGGTAAGAAAAATCGAAAAGTAATAATATTATATTAGTAAGCAATTAATATTTTTATGGCGATAAATCAATTTTTTACTAAGAAAAACCTACATGCTATATTGGGGATATAGGTTGAAGTTTAAGCTTAAACCTTCTCGGTGTCAAATACTATGGGACTATATTTTACGTTTCACGTCTACTACAAATCTGATATAAATTCAAGAATATAGAAATGTATCTCTATTATAGTTTAATAAAAAACGTCTTGATTGAATCTTTTTTGTTGCATATAACGACTCCACTTATTTGCAATAAATCACCAAATCTAAATATATCAAAAGTATTTATCCTCAATATGTTACCATCAATCAAAACAATAATGGATAATTCAAATATTCCTACTTACTAAATATTAGTAGCAAAATGTTAGTGTTATAAATGTTGTACAATTGTCAATTCATTATGTTTAAGCTATCACTGTCTGATAAAAAAAAAGTGAGAACGTATGCTTGATATCTAATTAAAATATTCAGATTAACAATATTTCTGATGTAATATATTAAAACTAATAGTATAGTTTCACAAATTCTTGAAATAATTTTAAAAAAAAAATTTCCTGTATTGCTCTAGGGAAATATTATTTAAACTGTTACAGATATAGGGCCTAATAGTTTTAACTACACAAAAGAGTCGTAAATTAAGAATTGAAATATTAGCTGTCAGAGCGTGTAAATAAAGTAATATCTATTTAAGAAAAGGCCTATATTCCCTCACATGTCAAAAAAGCAGAAATGTCAATCACTGAGTTTTATTAAACTTTTACTTCAAAGTAGAACTTTCACTTCGAACAGCTCATACACGAAAGGAACTGTTCAATACGGATCAATGAAATATTATATAAAATACCAATATATTGATGTAGTCGACCATAGTTGTGTTTGTCACGACAAAAAGTCTTAAATGGAAAGGTTTAAATATAGATATAAATTAAGCGATGTATATACTTTGTATAACAAATCATAATAATAACAAGCATTTAATATTATTATAAAAGTAATGGAGTAAAACGACGTTATCGATATTTCTATGTGAACCATTTAGATATAAAATCGGCACTTGAAGTGGTCGTACACACAAAATTTAGTTTATTAGTCAAGCATTACACATATTTGTCAGCTTTGACCATGTTTTTTTTTTAAATATCTATATTATAAACGGTACCTTAGATTCCTCCGATCTGTTTATGTTCAAAATAATTCAATACTTTGTATTTATGTTCAACTATAGCTCAGAGTGGCATAACAAATATGTTACTAGATTGTACATTAAACCAGTTTCACTGACTCTCATCTAAGTTTGGTAACACCGTCATGGCCTTTGTTAATATCACATTAAAAACTTTTCCAGCTATAAGTAATAAAACAAAGGTGGTTTCAAAAGTCGGTTGAAATGAAAATTGAAATAGATAACAATAAATTTCAATTGGGTTCTAAACTCAGGTTATTAAATTTTTTATTATTATTGTTTCTTTCCGGTACAAATATAGTTTTGCTTTTATGTTATATGAGTATACGGGTATCTCATCTTCTTTACCAAAATGTACATCTCATAAACATTCATGAACACTATTTCGAAATACCTGATTCAGGCAATTCGATTTAACCTATTTTTTTCAAGTTTTGTTTTGTTCCACATAGACGAGTGTATTCTATATTCTGTCTTGTTATTCAATCTGATTAGTATTTCATTTTAGAAAGATTTTAAGAGAAAGTGACCGTTTAGTCATTTATTACCTTTCACAAACTTAACTTGGTTCTATATCCTAATCATTCAAATATTTTCATTTCTTTAAGCATGAATCATGCTAGTTTTCATTTCTTGACTTTATTGTTTTGCAAAACATCCTAGAGGAGATATTATTACACTTTCTGATATGTGCCAGTCATCAAAGAAAGACCGGTTTAAACTGCAGGTTGAAGTAATTATTTTGTAATCTAATAAAGCTCAGTGCTCGACATCCTTAGAATTGTAAACCTGTGTCTATGTACTGATATGTAGATGAGTAAATCTAGAGTTTCGCTATGTATTTGTTATTGAATACGACTTAGCTCACACCTTTAATGTAAACTTATGAACTCTAACAGAAGTTATTTTTAATTGTCACATACCGAGTTGAAAATTTTAATAATTTCTAGAAAGCTTTTGAAGTTTATGATGCTCCTACAACCACAAATTTGTTTAGAAATGCTAGGGGGAAAATGTATATTGTACTATGTATATATAGTAATAACTGTAATAAAACAACACAATGGTATTACATTGAAATAAAGTGAGGTTACTGATATAAATTAATTCAGGTACTTCTTAGAAAACAATAGTGTTAGATTTCCATTTATTTATGTGTAATTTATTTACATTTATATTACACTTGAAATAATACATACTATATAATATAATTCCTTCAGTACTCTAAAAAGATTAGTATTGGACACAGACACAAATAGTTGCAATAATGAAGAACTCATGCTTTTCTAAAGACGGATTTCCCCTTAAAGCAAATCAAACCTTTTTCATTGATCATTCATTTATTTTTCTGGAATTCACTGGGGACGAAAATGTGCATGTATTTCTTTTTGAACTTTTTCAATTTATAAATAGTTAGTAAGGTGAATTAAATCACATTACTATATTTCATTGCACCCTAAATATTTGTTTTCATTCCCAGACAAATCATACATATATACAGAAATGAAGTTGTAAGAATAACAGAGTGTTTCAATAAACATTTTACAGCTTTTAAAAAACATTAAAACTCATTCAACACACTTGAAGAATCAGTCAGTAAACCAGGGAAGGGGATTGACCTCCGAGGTTTTACAGCATCTGTCACCGAAAATGGCTGCGGTAGGAATATGGGAATATATATATTTTTTTAAGGGGTGGATTTAGAAGGGGTATATTCAAGACAGGACGTTCTCTGGGTGTGATGGTAAAAAGATTTTTATGGTAGGTATTTTAAGCATGTGGACTCGCTGATGGACTCGGCCTTTTTTTTAAGTGACAATTTTTTTTTTACATTTATCAATATATGTGCGTAGTACAGATATTGTGGTACATAACTTAGTGTAAGAATGTGTGTAGAACTATTATATAAAGGCTATGATGGGTTTACAATTTATTGGAAGGTGAGCTTGAGACAAAACGTAGCTGTGTAACTTAGCTAGGGGACATAATACATGATGCACCTTAGCGTAAAATAACAAGGTACATGGTACAGGTAAATAGATAAGACTAATTTCATACAAACAAACCGAGTTTGCAAACTAACATGCGTACTTAAAAACGTGTACATAAAATTGAATCCTATAACGGCTCACACTTAAAACGAGTATCCTGTTCTAAGAGGGGGAAGTAGACGACGGGGATAAGAAGAATGACTTGCAGAGAGGTCTTGGAGATTCAAGAATGTTTTAGGATAGGGAAAGTAGGAGGGGGTTCTACTGAGTTTGCTAGATCCCCAAGGTGAGCTAGTATGAGATCTACTAGATACTAGTACAGATATTAGTAGTATACTAGTATACTAGTATACTGGTATACTAGTATAGTATCTACGTAATAGCTTTGCTTAGAGGGATCTGACAAAAACATCAAGCGAGGGAGAGCGAAGGAGTAATTTTAAAAATATTAACAATTTGAGACAGAGAGGCCATTGATATGGTAGCGTGTTGGGTTAATATGATGGTCGAAGGTTGACGGATGCGAAAGTAGGCAGTGAGTGGATGATTTAACGGAACAACGTTAAATAGCTAAAGTTATGTAACTTCTGAAGCTACGTGTACGGAATTAGTAGTTTAATAGAAGAGTGTCTATTTGAATAAGAAGTGAATTTTCTGACAACATTTCAATAAATTGGTTTATGTTTTAAACTTTACCTATTACTTATTAGTCCTGGTCCTTTGATAGGACTGAAACATTTTGCAGAATCAGATATTGCATACCCCTTACAGCAGTGTTATTGTAATAGTGTAAAACATCTTATTTCTACAATGAATGTAATACTTATAAATGTATTCAATTATGTTTTATAACATATATTTTAAAAATTAGTATCACATTTTAGTTTGAACTATATAAATGTAAAAAAGTGTCGTCTCTACAATAATTATTAAACATTGTGTTTTGTCCTAACAAACACACACACACACACACACATACTTACACTCAGAGTAAGAAATTTTAAGGGAGAGATATTAAGATGTGTTAAAGAGAGAAGGATGGAAAGAGGGAACGGCCTTTCAAGGATCGTTTGGTGAATCGTCTATAGTGGACAGATATTTCAGTGAAAAGATAGATATAGGAAAAAGGCTAGACCCAGGCAGTCCCGCCGAAAAAAAGTGTCAAATATGTTCCTTTATTTATCTACGTTTTTATTGCGTGTTTTTAAGGGGCACATCATATTTCTTGTAAAATAATACGTTTCTATGTCTCTCTCTGATTTCCCTAACTTTTAAACTTGTATATTATCCTTTTAGGCACAAAATATATGTTTTTATTTCTTCCTTAATAACTCATGTACCATAGATAAATTGTCCTTTTATTTCATTGGCAAGATTTACCAAACTACTGATTTGGTTATGATAACATATGAATGATATATATATATATATATATATATATATATATATATATATATATATATGTATGTTGAATATTTTGCCATGTAACGGCAACATTGATTTCCGGAGGACCTTAAATAATTAAATGAATGAAGTTGACATTTTTGTACATACCTCACTGGGCGAAGTACCACCACTTGTCCGACAGTTATTCGTGTGCACCCTTTCCCGCACTTATCATTTACCTGTTGAACTTAAAAAAAATCACTTATATTCAAATGCCACTATTAATGCTAATAATAGTATCCACAACGGGAGAAACAAAGAGAGAAAAATGGTCTAAACCGAGCCTCGTTTAGAACACACAAGAAACTACGTCACGTCGAGAGTGAAGGGAGAGATGTCGTTTAACCGACGATTCGAAAGGAACTGGGGCCGTACCGAACCTTGTAGGGGACAAAGGTTGGCCGATAAGGAGTCCCTCTCTGAAGCATTTACACTGTTTTTTAGATAATATTTAATTTAAAGAAAAGTACGTAACAATATATATATAAATATAAATATATATATATATATATATATATATTTCTACATATATATGTATAATATTTGTTTAGTTCCTATGCACGAATGCTACCTGAAACAATTTGCAATTTATCAATACATGGTTAAATAAATCTCATTCTCAAGAAATGTAATTTTACGGGAATAAGGTAATATATTACAATACCTTATAGGTTAAATCATGTAAACATAGTCATAATTGCCCTACTATGTGTGTGTTTTTAGTAAATTGATGATAACAAAAAGAATTTTATCATAACAATACCAGTGCATATTTCAAAGAATAAAATTATGTTTAGTAGTTTAGTGGTTGCTGAATTTTGAAACGTGAGGGTAAACACTTTGTTACCAAAGACCAGAGATAAAAGCTTACTTCATTCCTCTATGTATGAATAACAAAGCAACAGTCAATTACTTATATCATAGTAATCGGGTCTAAAGTGTGTTCAAGTTGTGTAACTTGGAAAGTTCCTTTAATCCCAGGATATATTTCGTTAAACTTTAATGACTCTTGAAGTTTGTTCAGTATTATAGCTAAGCCCTAATACCTACAAGCTTAACAAACTTTGTCGTTACGTCATTCACACTTGTAAATATCATATAAACCTAAAATATCACGGTTCCGACATAAAATTTAATTTACAAGAGATTAGTTCCATTGGTCCCTTTATGCATTGGTTTCTCAAGAATCTGAAACAAATGATGAAATAGGCATTTCAATGTATTATAATATAATTATTAATAGTATTTGTAGTATATATATATATATATATATATATATATATATATATATATATATATATATATATATATATATATATATATATATATATATATTAAAACAACACAATATCCTTTTAGAACAACACAAGCTTTTGTTTGCCAACGGAAAGCTTTGGATATAAAATAATAAATATTCTTGTATTTGAATAACTGTGTTGTTTTAAATTATTAAACAAGAAAACGTATTTTATATATATATATATATATATATATATATATATATATATATATATATATATATATATATATTTTATATATATATATATATATATATATATATATATATATATATATATATATATATTTATATATATATATATTTATATATATATATATATATATATATATATATATATATATATATATATCAGTTGGCGCAGCTAATTGCGATTATATTTGTCAGAAGCATATTTGATAACAATAACCAAACATTAACAATAACCGAACGCCTAATGACTATGTAGTCTACTGCCGTACTGCATTGACCTCACTGTATTGTTGCCACAACTGTTTGTTCTGAACGATATGTAAGCCTATCATTACATCAAGTAATTCTAATTCTGTAACACTATAATTAAACTGTACTTACCAAATTTTGATGCTATTCCGGACAGTTTTAGGTACAGTAGTAGAATTTCGGTAATTTAGTTTTCTACTTGTTAAAATTAGTGGGCATATTTCATGTCAGTTTATTTTATTCCACTGTAATTTTTTTTTAAACACTGAATCTAGCATAATTGAAAAAAATATATACAACTACGTAAAACAGTTGATCAAAACATTTTAACACCTCAGCGAGGCTAGGGCGTTTGCGTAAACAAAGAGTAAGGGAGACATTCTGAGAACTGTGCTAAGTGCTGAAACCGTTATAAAGTATTTCTGTCATTTTAAAAATAAACATTCTATGAATTGTGCGTCATTGCGTGTTGCACGTGCTGTTTACATTACTTTGTAGACGTTTTTACTTGGTCTATGCTAGTATATGTTGACGCATATGATTTTGAATGGCAAAATAAATGATAATAATAAGCGAACAGATGGTTACAATAAGCTGCCTAATTACAATGTATTAATAATGTATTAATAATATAAATATATATATATATATATATATATATATATATATATATATATATATACATACATATATAAATATATATTTTTTTTATACAGATATATCTATACATTTATTATTTTTAATACATAATATTATTTTTCTTAGCAATAAAGAAGTATATATATATATATATATATATATATATATATATATATGTGTGTGTGTGTGTGTGTGTGTGTGTGTGTGTGTATATATCCATTTATTTAACAAAACGAACGTAGCATAAAAATAGACTATTTATTTGGAATTATAATTATTCTAATATTTTACTACAGTGAAACGACGATTAACCGTCCCTAATTTTACCGTCAGGTTCTGTTAACCGTCATCCAATTGACCGAACGGCCAGTACAGTGAACCGATTACCGTCAGGCTACGTAACGTTTTATGTTTAATCGTACTACTCAACTGGTGTTGCTACCTTTGGGTAAATGAAGGAACTGTATTTTAACAACAAGCTTCGCACTACGCACAGATGTAATTCTGATGGTTTTGTTTGATAAATAAACGCCGACGGCATTAGAAACATGATGTTTTGTAGAAAATTGTTTCTGTAGTTACGGGTTGACATACATATTTTTTATGACGAAATATGTTGATTTTCACTACTGTTTTCGACATTTCACAAAACCTAAAATGTAAGTCGGAAATATTTACTAAATATTTAGTGGCAAAATAATCCTTAAAATCGGACTTGGTTGAAGTTAAGGTCCAACATTGAAACCCTTAGATAATCTCATCCTTACTAGGAAGTAAATTATAACGTAAATTCCGTAAGAAGTAAATTATTTTCTTTTAAAACATTTACTTGATATGAATCTGGGATATTATTCATTGGACCTGAAGCATTACTTATCAAAGAGAGAATATATTACACTCTAGTGCTATATGCCAAATATTTATAGACTCCAAACCAATCGCATGTGACACGTTTACATGTCTTAGTAATTGGCGCCAAAAGACTTCTATCACCAGCCAGCTTATTATGTGGGTAACTGGAACATGAATTTGTGATTTTGTTGTTTATTGTTTACACAAAACACAAAACATAATAAAACAGTGTTGCACTGATAAGAAAATATAATTAAATCAAAAACAATGTCTGGTCAATTGGTCCGACGGAGTTTATTTACGTATCATTATTAGGGAAAAAGCAATTGGCCCGACACGTATTTTTATAGATATATTATGATAGAAAACGTATATTCACACTTAGATATGATAGGGGAACAACGAATAAGTACATAATATTTAAAAATAAGTTTAAAATATTTTAGCAATCCTCTATGAAAACGCCAATATTGTGGCCGGCAGGTGTATTGACACGTTCGCTTTGTTTGTTGAGCTACATAAACTATTTCACCTGTAAGTTTATAATACTGTTAATTATTTTTCTGCTTTTGTCGCTACTATGCGGATCTTTTTATCATGATATAAATAGTTACATTTGTTGTTGCAATCATGCTTATTTTCTTTTCGCTGCTAAATATATTACATTACTGTGAGAGTGATATCTGTTTATAAAATTATTGATTACGGCTAAGTTTTGGAGGAATAATACACTGTTTCTGTTATCCGCCTATTCGCTCAACCGTCTTCGTCAGGTTCCCGACGGTGACGGTTAAGCGAGTTTTCGCTGTATATCCGTCGTTCAAGTAATTTTCAAATAATGTGTCTGGTATAGTATATAATGCCATTTAAAGAGTGTATAGTGGTAACTTTCTATACGTTTGATATATAATCATATCAGATACTTACTAAACAAACAACAACAACAAAAATGTCAGTTACTATGAAAATTAACAAATTATCTAGTAGGCCTAATGTTGACTTTGTGCGTGTAAGATGCCTGTCTTTTGAACTTTGCTGTAGTGTCCTCTCTTCGTGCTTGATATTTACTACTTTTTGTTACCAAATTACGTAACTGTTACTAGGCACCTGGGCCAGATCTTGATAGATTTTGTCCGCTCCTAATTGCAATGAAGCTGTGTCGCTCAGAAGCTAGTAATGTCTACTGAAATACAATAGCTCTAGAAGTATAGGTCTAGAAATAAAGAAAAGAAGAGAAAAACGAAATAAGTTTTAATAAATTATATTTACATATATTTTTAAAGTTTAAAAACTGGAGTTACTGAAAATGACTTTAGAAGAAGAAAACAAATAACAATACAACAAGTAACAATTCGCTAGGATAAAGTTCTCTCGTTGTCGTGCAAAAAGATGAACAGTCCCAGAAAGTAATTATGATATATAGGAGGTAATAAGGTTCTCCTTAAACTAGTTCTTCAGAACAGTAAGAAGATTATTTGTTGCATGAATTAACTGGAGTTGTTAGAGTGCATTCTTCTCTCTTTTCAAACATCGAACCATTGTTCTTTATTGACGCATTTAAATCCATTGTTAAAGCTAATAATTGTACACTTATAACATTGAAACCTCAAACAATAGTTAATCTAGTTTGAAGTTTTGATGAAATTTACAGTTTAAGGTTTTAATCAAGAAGGTAATCTGAAACGCGCCAACGAAGTACAATAAGGTTTTAGTCACATCTTAATAAATACAAATACTGGTTAAAACCACTTAATTTCAGTTAAACTTACAGTATATGTTATATCTTATTTTTATAGTCAGTGAATAAATCCTTACTCAATCATTATTTTCAAGGAAGAGATATTCTACAAAGAAAATGTTTATTACACTAATTGTTTCATAACACACCACGCCATACTAAATTAAACGGCAATACAATTATTAATAATTGCAATTAATGACATAAGAAACATATAATAACCTTTTATTTCTTTTGAGTTACCAATAATATTACCCAATAATTAATACCATAAAACGTAATTAAAGTATTTCTAAAATAAAGTAAAACATTAAAATATGAAGCTACCGCCCATTAGATATTAGGTATGATCTACTTATAAAAAGTATATTGTTCAAAAGTTAGTTACAATTAGCAAATATTAAGACATGACCCTTTCAAATCAGTTAAAACCCTCTTAAATTTAAATATTAGGTTTGAAATAATGGCTGCAACGCCTAGGTAAAGGGAGAGGATTACCTAACTTCATAAATGTTTACAAACTAAAATCAAATCTTGTTACCCACCTGTTTTAATTACAATATGGAATCAAAATACAGATATTCATGCTGTTTTCCTACTGCTGTAAAAACATAGGAAAAACTTTCCAAAAACGGTGAAGTATCGTAATGAAAGAAACCCTAATATTTGCATAGTATATTCCAGAATTATGTAGAAAATGCAGAAATTAGAAATTATTCTAATCAATTTGTTAGTAGTTTTGACGTTAATTTACAAGTGTTTAAAATTGTTAATTTCACCTAACCAGTATATCCACTATACGTCATTATGCAACTTTAATTCAGATAACAAAATTGGCAATATCTAAGAAGCAAATATGAAGTTTCTCTACCGGTGTTATTATTCCCAGAGTACCGATTCCCCTGGCGCGTTTTATTGTCCAAGCAAAATTAATTTTTGGAAAGTATTTCTTCATTTCCAGTTTACTACTATGGTTTACGGGAATAAAATATATTATTTTATAAATTGTATAAGAATTATTTGAGTTATATACAAGACTCTTTTATACGTCGACGTAAGCAGAATTATAACATTTGTGTTTTGACAATGATTTTACTTAGATACTGCTTTATGTTCTAAAGTGAGTGGACCTAAATTTTAGGATTCCTTGTATGTGCTTAGGGTAATAGTAACCCTTAACATTTAGAGTCATTTGAAAGTTTAAAAAATGTTTAACATAGTTGTAAATCAGGTTAAAATATGCATACCTTCACAAGCCATAAACATTCATAAGATAAGCTTATAAACAAACACAAAAAAAATATAATTTTTATGAAAATTTTTAGTAAATTCATTGTCACACACACGTCAATTTTAATTAAAGAGTCTGTCTATAGTGAAAATTAAATTATTCTTTTAGAAGTAGTTTAAGGATTTTAAATTTTACAATAATTCAGGAGAAAAAAATGAACCCTGTAACAATACCCCAGCTTCCCATGCATTTAGTTAATTAGAAGGTAATTTTACGTTTCATATTATTCTATGCATACGTATAGTGTATTTATGTTTAGTACGTTTTATATAATCTTGTCAGCACACATTTCCTATCCCGCATTTGGAGAAACATTTGACAATGACTCATGATTTGTAGCACAAATTTCGTAGGACAAGTTTTTAATATAATTATTTGATGATCATAGTGTAACATTTTTGTTTTATGTGTATTAAAGTATATTGATAAGTACACTTCTGATAAAGAGTATTTGTGAGCTGTTATTTCTTAGAGTGCATTTGATAGCGCAAATAAATAACACACACTTTTACGCTCTTATTTGGTACCAAAATTTTGAAAATACACTTCTAGCAGTTAACATTTCGTAGTGTAAACTAAATAAAAAAATATATTTTGATGTAGAAAATATAATGTCGAATAACAATTTATTGCCCAGAAACGTAGAGAATTGTAATCATTTATTAGTTGTATATTATTAAAAAAACCGTAGTATTTTTTTTTTTTTTACTATAAGAATTATTACCAACAATTTAAAGTAATACATGTTGTTAGATAGCATGAACAAGGAATAAGGCCAAATATCGGTGTGATTACATGAAATAAAATTCAAAGTCCCCTCAACGGATGGATGCTGAACCCCCACCCTCCCTCTGTAGTAAACTGTCCGCAACTCTTATCATTATAGATGTTTTATTTAGATGAACCCTTTCCTAATTAATTGAGAACTTAAAACTTTTCACAAAATTAGATCAAATATAAATAAACCTAATAAGATGAATAGAATCTTTTCAAATCCACGACGCCTTTTTTAAGAAAATCCTAACAGCCCGTTTGTCAATCGTACTAACATTTAAAATCTGAAACTCTTCCTACTCCATTGCTGAAATAACATCACTAGCGGAACAATACTCATTTAATTTTAAAAAAACATAAATGGAATCAATGACAAACGTTTAAAGGTAAGAGCCCTGATTTATATTAAATTACTATTTATATACTCTGCCATTTATTTTTAGTAACTCTGTAAGAATACTAAGTCCATGCTTACTGGTCTACTTTGAAAAGTTATAAAATTTTTATTTCCTACTATTATTGCAAACTCTATCTAAGTATGTATATTTATGTCTTGTTCAAACTTTCAATATGAAAATATATTTTGTACAAACAGTTGCAATAAATGTTATTTATTTAATATTTTGTTTTAGTAGTGAATGAGACGCAAATATTTTAATAAGCTCACAGTTTATTTTAACAATAATTCATAAAAAAATTTAAATAATTATTTATAATAAGATTATTTTGTTTTCTATTTTTCTGCGTAAGATTGGTATTTTCTTATATATATATACATACGTATATACATATATATTATTGTAAATATTTAATAAAATTACCTTTGGTTGACCAAAGTAAGAATTGACATTGTTTAGGCGAACGTTAAGAGAACAACCTGACGCAAATTATAAGCGTCAAATCGGTAATTCATGTAATTAGTTTTATTCCATTATTCTAAACTACTACAAAAGTTGCATGTATGATTATTCAGATCAAGCAAGTCATGTAAGTTCAAGTTGTTATAACCAATGTTTGAAATCATATACTTTAGGTATTTATTTTGCATATTTGTCCTAGCTCAGTTAAAAATTGTCTTACATATCCAAAAATTTGTATATTTTATCTAACCCTACGGAGCAGGAAAAATAAAAAATATTATATAATGTTTTACTTATAATAGTGAAGTATATAATGGGAGCTTATGTGTTATTTACTTATTAGGGAGAAGATGCAAATAGGTAAATTGAATTTAAAAAGAAGAAGTTCATAAAATTCTAGTACCGAAATTAAAAACGACCATTTAAAACGCATTATTATTACTCAAATGTGATTGAAAAATTAAAAAGATTTCATTTAAAAGAGGAAAGCTTTCCCCATTTTTTATATTGCGGACGAGACACGACGTAAATTACAACTTTTGTGATTTATTTCACCGCAGCCTGTGTCAGTTTGGGGCTTGGAATAATTACTTCTGTATTACATGGTATAATGAAACATCAGTAGAGAAATGGATAATTTGGAATTTCACCATTCATGGTTAACGATTCTCTTTTTTGTATTGATGAAGGACCTTACTCTACATTATCTTAAGAGGAGTACAAAGCCAAAGCTGACTACCAAGGAAGGCAGACTCTGGGAACGTCTTGCTTCTATTTCCATAATACTAGATATAGCTCATCAATCACTTTGCTATTAACTATTTTTGCTACAGGTAAAGTGGACAAACTAGCTGTTATTCTTTACTAATTATTGTGTCTTTTCTTCTGAATTTATAAATTCTTTTCTTCGAAATTGTATAATCAATAATTATTATTTATTTTGAAAACCTTCTACTTGTTTAGTTATTTATGACATTGCGCTAAGACTGTATTGTTTGGTGAATTTTTATATTTAAAAATATAAACATATTATGACGTGTAATGAGAGCTGCTACTAAATCGTACTGACTTGATATGTTTTAGTAAAGGCACAGCGAATCCACTACTATATATTATTGACGTAATGAATAGGATTTACTAAAATTATCTTGGAAATGAGCTTTTATTTAAGACTAATGATTATGGTGGATTTTCTCTGCTTTCACAGAAACGCTTCTTCGGTAACTAAAACAGTTACTGAAGAATAAACATTTTCAAAAAAATTTAAATCAATATAGTTTTTTTAACGATGGAGTTTTACATTTGTTGGTAAATGGTATATTTTTGCCCTAAATTTTATAATTCCTTTTTTTACAATTCAAGTCCTGACGTCTCAGAATAGCCATGTCACAATATTTCCGTTCACGAAATGGCAAAAAATATTCTAAAATTATCTGCAAGGAAAATGAGAGCCTAAATTAGGTTTAAAAATATTCGATAGTCTATTATGCAATCACAAAATATCCAAAAGTAAGTTCCGTATTAGAAAGATACATTTCGATCTACCAATATATTGTTGTTGGTTAGAATCGCTGTACACTAAAATAAATACTCGCTAAATGATTTTAATAAAAGTAGAAATAACCAACTTAATGGGTTTGAGTTTCTCGTACAGACATACTTAGTTTCCGTTCTAACTAAATAAGTTATTTACTGTAATATTAGGTTGCGGCTAGCAAATATAATTTTCTACCGCCAAAAAAAAAAAACGATAGTTGTGTATAACCAACTGATTTTGTTGAATGTTACAAAACCTAAAGGCTTGCCGCAGGCCTATCTCACCAACTTACCATTTACAAAAGGGTACACAATCCCGGCTGGTGGTAACAATAAAGCTTTTCGCATTTTTTCAATATTTCTAAAGTTTAGTCCATGGCGAGAGTACGTCGCGAGTATTCCATTAGGGTTCCTCAAGCATTCGGATATTTTGAGATACAGTCTTTAAAGTACATTAGTCTTTCATTTAAGTCTTTCATTTTTGAGACTATTATCTAAATGTTAATGCTATACTCTTGTTTCTAAGCGGACTGTAGTATGATTTCAGTTTATTATACGTATGTAATTTCTTTCTAGGTTTCAGAACAAATGAAAATTAATTTCATATTTTGAATGTTTTTTTTTACCTATGTATCTAATAACAAATATATATTTATTAAATTATAACTTTAGATCTGGAGATAAAATAAAAAATATGTAATTCTTTATTTTGGTACAGTATCAGAATTCAGGGTCAATGATGATTCGATAACTGGACGAATATTAGGCATGATTTTAAAAAATATGTGTTATATTACTTACAACTGATGACTGATGTAAAGCCACTTTATTTTCTCATGCCACATCAATGTTAGATAGTATAGGATATAAACAAGATAAGAGTGTTTCAAGGAGTGGTGGAGAAAATTATTACACCCTATTTAAAAAATAGACAAAAAATTACCATATGTAATATGTTAAATTACTTTATGTATTAGAAGTGTTTTTACATTAAATATTTATTTGGCTATTCTAGTATGATATTGTTAATATTAGGTGTAATACTTATGTTAACACAATTTGCCCATGTGGCGTTGGATGTATCGTTTCTTTTATGAACGTCGTTAACATAGTATTAGATGAACAAGATTCATACTTATAAATAAAAATCTGTAATTGGCTTTAAAGTCTTTTATTATTCGTTTATATAAAACATCACAGTAAAGGAATCAACTACTTGTGACCAGTTTTTTTAAGGTTTCGATATTTAAAGAGAGTATAATTTCTGTTTAAATCCTAATCTTACCTTCTGAGTTGATCGCTGAAAAATAGTAATCCAACGAATAGTTTTCAAAATCAATATACTTTTTAATATATAATTTATACCTACTTTACACTTCTTGTGGGTTGTGTAGTTATCTCAAGCAATTGTTTTAAAAAAATAACACAATTATTTTAAATGTGTAGAAGGCAATATATCTCGTTTAAATGATTTCTATCAATACATAATCTTGTGATATGAAAAAAAAATAATTGTGAATAATATAATTTAATTATTTGAAAGAATTGTATTATTTGAGATGCGATTGTTATTTTCAAAATAATGGTACTCTTTTTAATATCTTTGTAGTATATCTCGACCAGCTTTAACTTTTAGAACATGGAATTTGTTTTAAGTTGGGTAAAAAAAAACAATTAGATTTACATGTATTAGCCCAAATTATTATGAGTTTCAAAATTAAAAAATATCATAGCTTTAGTATTAAAGCTCGATAAAGTAGAAACAAACAAACACTTTTATGTATTAACGGGATAAAAACTCTTTTTTCAATTTAAACAGTTTATAATACCTTTAAGAATTATGAAAGAAACAACTTGTTTCAAATTTAACTCTGCTAGACCTGTCCTAAAAAATGTCCCAATTGGGGATCATAGCATGTACCGGAAAAAATCTTGAAGATGCAGAAAAGTTAAATACAGTATTTATTGTTTTACAAAGTCAACCCTATGTTTAACACATGTTTATTTTTAAAATAAAATTCTATATTTAAAAGATAAAGGTAGTGTTAGTTCAGAGAGTGGTTAAAGTCTCTAAGCCTGAACCTGAAAACATTTAAAATGGAGACCAACATTACACTTGCAGCATTGCTGCCCTGCGCTTGTCTTGCATACTCCGGACTCCCTTTGATTTCCTTTGATGGTTCTTTCACTGTAATGACCTGCTGAAAAGAACCTAACATTTTCCAACGATTTTTCGTTACATGATTTTGGAAAACGGGTCTACTAATGTTTTTTTGTTGAAAAAGACCTCAGTGCTAGATAAGTACTATCAATTGTTCTCCTGACATCTGCCCTTGACATCTTTTGCCTTGATATGCAAGCAAGAATGTGAGCATTTGCCGCCTTCATTTGAATACGATTGGTGAATATAGGAAATTACTATCTTTCAGATTTGATTTTTATCCTGAACCTGGTTATAAACCAGTTCATTCTATCAAATCAACCCATGGATTTCTTATAGATAGCAATGACCTTAGCCTGAGGTCTTGACTAGTTAGTCACAGCTGACTGCGGCTCGATAAAACCTTTTTTTGTTGTTATCTTTTCATGCAAAAGTTTGACCTTTTCATCTAACCATAATCACTTGTACCGCGTTCCTCTTTTTCACTTCCTTCATCTGAAATTTTATGATAGAAGCTCATTTTATTGTAGCGGACTGTCCTGGGGGCAGAAATTCTACTTTCCGTCATGCTTTTTATCAAGGAAAAACGTGAAAAAAATTGTCCAAACAATATGATTTAAAAGAGTGTTATAAAAACCGTAGCCCTATTTCCACAACTTATTAATCCCTATTTGATGTCAAATTTGATGGGTCTACCACATATAAATTGAATCAGGAATGGTGGACGTAGCAAACCACTCATCTCGTAGAAATCGAGGTATAAACCATCTAAAATAATTTTATCGATCTCCTATAGATCAGAAAGATTATCAACAGTATCCGATGGCAATACAACAATAGGTATTTCACCGTCATCATCAAGAGAATCCAAAAATTTGTTTTCATTCACAACTTATAATAGTTGGTTTAGACTCAAGTACTCCTGTTCAGCCATGCCTGCAATCGGAATAAACAACGTAGAATGACCCTGGGTGAAACACACTGGATGTGCTATGATCCCCAAATGGGTATCACTACTAAAACGACCGTAGTTTTTAAATGTCGCTAAAAATAAGGAAACAGATCTTGTTAATTATTTATGGAAATTTTAACCACTGTAATATATGGATATGAAATGATATACAAAAATTTTACACACTGGAAATATATATAAAGAAAACACAACCATATATGTAAGCTGTTTACCGGTCTTAAGATGTGTAACTCAATACAAATACCACAAAATTACATCATTTCTACCACTGTAATGCATGCACATAACCATAATAAATTTAAAAATTACTCAATTCAGGTGTTAATCAATTACAAACAAGTACTGCCTACTTAACTCTTTTTAAACAAAAAATCCCAAATTCTGTTTAGTGGCAGGGAATGGGTAAAGGTAGAAAAAGTATAAATGTGGTAGTTGGTAGAAAACGTTGAAAGCGCAAGCCCTACAAGTACGTTTTTGTTTTGTGAAATCACTCAGAGTAAAATCCTGGCACTTAGTAAGGCAGCAAAAAATTTAATTCGACGAGATTTTCTTTCGGGTATTACAAAGTAGCTTTGTACAACGTGCAAGGAAGAATTAAAGTCTTAGCTTTGACAATCTCTACAAATGTTGAAATGGTTTAAGTGGGCGTTTACTTTTTATTGATTATAGTTGTGTTGTTAAAAATATACTAAGTTTTTCAGTTGCCAAAAACTGAATCTCAGTAGTAATTCGACACATGTATATTGTTTATACATTATTTAGGACTGTTAACCCTAAAGAAGGCATCGTCGATATTTTAGGGTAATGGGCTTTAAATAAAGATGAACTGGAAGAAATAGTTCTTCAAACTAATTGACTCAGCTTCAGTCAACATGTTTAGGACTAATGATTAAGAAAGTATGAGATATAATACATTATCTAAACCAAAAACTACCTCATTCCTACGTTTTTGGATAAATATCTCTGTATTCGGATAAAACGTCTGTTGAAATCGTCTTCTCTAATTGTTGTGATGTTTTTAAAGACATTCATACATTATACTGTTCTGTACATCTTTCTACGTAAACTGTTTAATCATGGTAAAACATTTCACCCCAATGTTAGACATTGATATTCCTCATGGAATTTCGTTTTAAAATATTAAGTAGACATCCTCTTCGTCCCACTCTATACCACCTCAGATCTCGTTTACCCATCTAGAAATAAGTCCCAAGTCTGAGGATCCGGCTCGTAATGTAACCGAGAGTTGATAACGGTTTGATTGAACTAACTGAAACGAAATAGTCAGATGGGGTATTGAAGTAAGGAAACCTGGTAGTTCGGAAGGTTCTACTAGTCCCGAGTAAATCTGGAAGTACATTTTAAATCGTAGTGTGTAGCTGGGATTCCTCTCGTTCTAGAGACGGTCAGGTTAGCAATAAAGACCTTTTATTTAGAAAGAAAGTCTGTGGGATACTGTTTACTAAGCTCCCCATCTCGTCCCCTACCTTACCCACGTGGGGCTCTCGAGCTTGAGGTTGAATACTTGAGGATTGTGGTTTCATATGCTAGGTAGTAGGTGCCCCACATGAGGATCAATCTTTGAGTTCTTTGACAGAGAGGTAAGTCGAAAGATAGGTACTCCTTGTCACCAGTCTCATTTTCTCACCATCTTTTCTTTCTTACACTTTGCAGATAAAACTGCCGAATGTATGCAACCTCAGAATCATCTAAACGGAGTTTGCAAAACCACTTTGCAAATTTTTCCTAATGTAACTCGTAATTCCACTTTATATTCAGAAAAGAAACTTACCTCTGATAGCCATTAAACCTAACTACGACCTGTTTTTGATAAACCTCTTTTTATATATTCTAATTTAACGGTCTTATGTAATCTGCCATGGCATTTTCTTGAAATTTAAGTTTTTTATTACGTATTTATGAGATAATGTTCGTAATACATAATTAGAACTTTCATCTCAAACTCAGATAGAATATTCACTCTCTAATGACCTTTTTGCGGAACACATTAGTGTTTCATATACATTATCAATTCATATTACATGTAACAATTCAAAATACGTAAATATAGCTCTCCCTCCATCAGTGTTTTGATAATACACAATGGCTAATAATGTATACACAGCTGTATATTCTCATACCTTTATATTCATAGTTACACTTTGTTTGAACAAACCCATCTTTACTTGCAATATTCCTGACAAAAAACATTATCCTATTTAGTTATGAAACGACTATATTATTATGTAACCTGGATTGTTAAAAAGTATGAAAATAAAACTAATCCTACAAAAAGAAGTAAGGGCTACGGTAAAAGTACGTATGTGATTATAAGATGTTATCTAGCAACTATGTTTTAAATTTATGATTGAATTGTATTATTCCTTATAGTACTGAGTATTTTAAAAAAAAACCCTCTAACTATTATCTAAACAATTAATTACTAATACTTAGGTAGTTTATCTCGATGGAATCTTTTCCTCCAATATTTCTCATTTCCATATTATGATAGTAGGCTTCTAAGGGCGGTATGACAAATATTTTACGACTGAAAGTTTTGTGAATACGTGTTCTCCTATTCGAACAATAATTAAGGAAAAACATTTCAATAAAACATTTGAAATAAACACCTCAGTTTATGTCACGTGAATAAAAACGGAATTTGAATAAATTCAAATATTTCATACATTATTAGAAAAACCTTTTAAATATAGTAAATTTATATCAGGGATAACCTTATCTTATACATTTAGTTTTTTGTCAACAAACTTGAACTTGTAAACATTTTAATTAAAAGTTGGATGTTGAGACTCAAACATTTCTGGTTATATTCCGTCAAACAATTTCATTACAATATTTATCCTACTCTTTCAGCTCTTAAATTTCATATCAACTAATAGCTTCATTACATTGATAAACATATTAGGAAAGATTATTGTCTTTTAATTTGAACTTGAAAATTATTGACTTTTTAGTACTACTTTGAAATTTATCTAATTTATATTGTTTATGATGTTAAAGATACTATCTTCAAAAACAATATTTTGTGTTTAGCACTTTAAGCAGCTCCACTTAAATGACTACTGTTCAGCAATTGCCAAGTAGCGTCGTGAGATACGGGTTGTTCCATAGATTTTCAATCGTTCTTATACCTAGCAGGCTTCTATAAGTAGACCTGTGTTCCAGGTCTCAGTCAAACCCAAGGGATCACTGGATAAAAGTGGAGTTAATCCATATTAATTGAGTAGTATTATCTATTTACTCTGAAATTAATTGAATATAGTCAGAGAGAACACATCCGCATTCTTTACATTATGCCAGTTTAAAAAAAAAAAACACCTATGATAAGGCATGAAACACCAACTTAGTTAGTTTATGAAGATTATTTATAGTGGGTGTAAATAAAATAATGCGTAAATTAATTTATGCTCAACTTGTGTTAAGTATTATTTTATTAGATGCATATTCACAAATGATATCGAAAAGATAAAAGTTAAAAAACGAGAAGTATTATATAGATTTACGAAGATGAAAGATTTTGGTACAAATTTAAAATAAACCAAAAAATGTAATTCTTGTAAAATGGCATAATTATATCTAAACAAATTGACCAGAGGTATGCTCTATTTAGTGAACAATCTAAGAGTGATACTAGCTAAGACACAAAGTTATCTTGAAAACAAACCCGAGATTTTAAAAGAACAGCATTATACAATTTGGATATTACCAAGCAATAACATTTGAGAACCATGTATGATGCCCTAATGGAAAACTGGTAATGTACTCTAACTGGCAGTTTTCCAAATAATATTTTATAAATTAAAATAGTTTTTCCGGTCAACATCTTTGACATCTACTTTAAACTCTAATAAATTAATTAAAAAAGAATCTTACCTCCACAGAATAAAATTGTAGAATAAAAGAGATAACTACATTTAACTTTATTCAAAACACCTCAGTCACAAGAAGGAAACAGCCTTTACAAAATGATGACGAATTCTGTTGTTGTCAGTGATGTAAGAGAAATATTTTTCTCTTTCAAAACATTTCTGAACATAATTGAGTGCTCGTTACTATTGAAAAAAGGTCTGGCATTAGGTGGTGAATGTTGTTGTTTTTTTTTTTTTTTTTGCTTGTTATATGGTGTTACCAATTTAAATTATGGTAATAGGTTAAAAAAATGTGTATACAGGGTAAATTAAATTCGTTTACATTTTTACCAAGTTCTTTTCTCTCTGGGGAAGTATTTCGTAATTCCAGACACAATTTGTCATTTCAAAACCTCGTCTTCTCTTGTAATATGTTTTTTTTTCTTTACTTTCTCATCGGTCAGTCTGTATTGTCTTTCAGATACATTAAGACTTTTTGTGTGAAATTGAGATATATGTTTCAATATTTACGTTGCTATTGTTATAACGTCTCAGAGTTTTAGTCTAGAGTTAAACTCCTAAGACTATAGTCTCAAGTCTGGATAAAGACTCAAATACATTGAATGATTGACCATTTCTAAATTCTGTCCAATATTCGGTACTATATGATACACTTTATATACGAGTTAGCATATCTCACATTGAAGGTGATTCCTACTGGATAGGTTTATTATAGGTTACTTCTGAGTTATTGTCTACCTTGTTTATTTATTTGTCGGAGGTAAATTTACTAAGTAAATACAGTAGAGCCTCGAAAACGGAGTCCTGATACTTCGAGGTTCCTTTAGGGTCGAACCTATTTCTATTTAGGACTATTTTATCAATTTAAAAAAAAACACACTCACACACACACACACACAAACACACATACACACAAACACACATACACACAAACACAAACACACACACAAACACATACACACAAACATATATATATATATATATATATATATATATATATATATATATATATATATATATATATATACTTCTACTACACTAATTGTGATAAAAACCATACATCTATATTTCAAATTCCTTATCGATAGCTGAGTTAGGATTCTACAGATGCCGTATTTCTGCAACTAACGCTGACTCTTTCTAACCATCGTTCACGCTATTAAAGTTTTAGCAAAGTGGTTCTTACAAATGGTATTTTTCCAAATATCATTTATTTAACACATAATAATGAATTTAAAGTAGCTACACTTCTTTACACCAGGTGTAGAATAAAGAGAATTGCCTTTTATTCTAACTGAATTGTATGTGACCAAAAGCCTATATTTTGTATATTGTTATCATAGGTTAATATTATGGTCAACAGACACACAAAGAAGAGCTTCAATATTTTCACTTTCCAAATCCAAAAAAACAAACAATATGATACCTAAATAAACAAATATTTCGCTCTCTGAGAGCTTAGAGTCGTTTAAATTCCAATGTTCAGGCCTTAACCTAATTTAACACATTTCGTTTTCCAATTTTATTCCGTTTAAATTGTTTTGGTAAATTTAGTTGTTATAAAATATTGCTTTACACAATTACTATTTAACAGATATTTAGAATGTATAATTTATTTCCTCTAAAATCTATCTTCCATCTCCTGTAATCACATGAATGAGACCGGAGACAAACGTCTGCTTTTAGGGAGTTTGTAGAGGCTAAGCGTAACAGAAAATCAATGCTCTCAACACGATTATCACGCGACACCACTTAGCAATTTCTTTTAAGTCTTTTATGTAAATAGACATCTGTTTCATAAGTGACACATATTTCTTTAATGAGTAAAAAGATATTAGACATATTTCTCACAACCAAAGAAAATTGGTAATGAGTCATGTTCCCTTTTTAAGGTATTTCTTTATTTGTTACCCAAAATATAAACTTCTAACTATAAGAACCTCTAAGTGGTACGTGTTTTTTTATCTAAATACACGTTAAATATACTCATGCTAAGTTATATTAGCGTCTTATTTTGTAACATACTCACAAAACAAAAAAAGACAATAGCGTGTTATAGATTAGTAAAACTTAAAAATTATTGCAAAATTTATAATACTATATTCATTCGAAATCCAGAGAAGTGTATTAAACTCTCTTCATTAACCTCTAAATTTTTCGTTTTTGAGGTTCAATGAGGCAAATAAATTTTATATTACGCTCATATATTTTATCACTATAGAGAAAATGCCCTTTAGAGAAAAAAAGATATAAACAATAACTTCTTATATGTTAGTGAAATAAAGAAATTTTTACGGATATTAAACACAATAAAAGTTTTAAATTTAGAGAGGTATATCAAACTCTTTCCATTATCCTCTATGTATTGCGAATTTCAGGTGTAATGAAATAATAATGTTTTATTTTACGTGTATATATTTTATTACTTTACTAAATGTAATTGATCAAACTTGTGCTTCCAAATAACACCACGAAATGTAGAAAAGTTATAGGACTTCATTTAGAAACCTCGATCTTCTTTCTTATTTTTACTATCACATCCTATAATAGCGATTGGTATTTTATTATGAATTTTATTTTTACATATTAAAAACCTATATATCATGAATAAGGGGTTCATATTATTACAAAAAGTTTAAAAATATCTGAAAAATATGTCACACTCCTTCTCCTAGGCCCTATTTTTAGGTGAACAAATCATTTCTTTAATTTATCTGGTATATCTTCTTCAATATGCAAGCCGAGGATCAAGACCACAGAGATACATCAAAAGTAAAAGCGGAAACCTTTTTCGAGACCGAAGCCTGGTTGTTATTACTTATTTACAGTGGACTCAATTCAAGGTATGGCTGTGTCATTCGGGAAAGGAAGTTTATATAACACACTAAGAAAAAAGCTCTAAAGAAGTTCGGGGAACAAGTATTTTACATGCCAAACAACCTATACCTGATGTTCGTCATTCAGGCTCCCAAACGTCTTTATTTTTTTCACATTTTATCTTTATTTGTCTCAAAAACACAGCATAGTCGGCACTCGTGTTTCGAATATTTTATTCTAATAGTTGAATGACCGTATAAAGTAGGTATCTATAAAGATTTTAATAATCCGATTCGATGTTTGTTTTGTATAAGAGTAGATTTTATAACTAATACTTTTATTTTAATATTTATAAACATCCTAAATGGAATAGTTAGTTACCAAAATGGTAGATTTATGTAGTTATAATTTTAACTTAATAGCTTATTTCCTATCTGGGTGTAAAGTTACTTGAGTGTTGAAAATAAGCAACTGTATTTAATAAAAGTAGTAAGTTAAAATTTTAAAACCTCTTCTCTTGTTTCATGTTTATAGCTCTTGTTTGAAATTCAATATATATATATATATATATATATATATATAGGTATATTTTCAATAGTCGGATATAAATATTTGTCCAGTTCCCCTATATCTCTCACTTTATGGGATCATGTAAATTGCGAACATATCGGTTTTATTTCAGAGGCACCCTGACAACAATAAAAGTACTGGTACAAGTTTATTAAGGTTGGTGTTTATTAATGAAATTTGTTATGGTTATGAGATGATGGTGACCAGATTAGAGCATTAACACTTCCCAGTCAATTTTGTAACCAGTTACTCACACTTAATGTAAACCGTCTCCTCTGTTACCTTATTGTTCCTGGTCCCCATTACCAGGCGACTATTAGTCCTAAGATAGTTAAACCAACTAACACCTATATTTCTTCCTATCACCATGATTTACCCTTACATAGTTGTTTTGTTCCAATACAAAGTAATTATCTGTTTGTGATACGCTTACTTACACCTGATGTACTTTAGCTGTATAAGAGTAATTTCGTATTACTTTGTATGCCTTACTCATTATTTATCACAGGAAAATATCCGTATGTGATATTTATCAATATTCAGAATTACTTGTTTTTTTTTCAAGGTGGATAATAGTCATACCAGGAATATAGAGTAAAATTTCTCCTTTAAGAATGAAAACTCTACACGGACCACTTGAGGGAGCTAGGGGAAATCCGTGTACTACTGGATATCCTATCATACTTAACATATGATTAATTTATGAATTCAGAAGCACTTTATGTCGTACGTTTAAACCCCACCATAACTTCTAATGTAACCATAGCCCCTGTGAACCTAATTGTTCCCTGTTCCAGTTACACGTACCTATTGGATTCCCTCCATAGTCCTAAGGTGATATCATCTACGCTTTCTTGGTTTCTTCCCACCAGGGGGTAGAGAGTACCTGCTTGCTTCACTACGACACAAAGTATAGATCTATTCGTGTTACGATTAGGCAACTACCTCTATGCCAAACCTTTTTTGTATGCCCTACACATGAGCTATTCCGTTGGAATATTCATAGGGATTCTTATCTACATTTACAATCTATTGCTTTTTTTAAGGCCAATGATAGTCATATAGTCATAGAAACGTTAAACCACTTTAATCGAAAGTTAAATACTTCTGATCTGTGATGACATAGAACCTCAGGACGAGGGTCAGAAAACTATAAATACAAACTACCACTATCAAACCTAAAGTTTATATTTCTTCAATCTTGTTAGAACAATAGGTAAACTGTGATATATACGTAAATGATAATTGCACTTATTTTTCATTTTTTCCGGATTGTGATGTAATAGGTTTATATGATATCTGCGTGTGGGAAAGGGTCTTATCAAGAAAGTTAGCTAGGCTTGTATCGAAGTTTAGCTACGAATATGAACACACTTCTAGAATTATTAAAGTTATTACAAGAAAATATATCCTAGGATTACAGAAACTTTCAAATTTATACAACGTCGACACAATTTAGCCCCTATTACTGTATTGCTAAGAAAAAGCTGATTCATTTAACATTTACGTATAGTGACATATTTGATTTGATTGTTAATGGCCTTGGCCGAAATGTTTGTTCCTTTGAATTCACGTTTACAGTCTCGCCATCTTTGTCTCCTGTCGCCTAGGCACTAAATTATCTAGATGTTAAAATTTTTATTACAATGTTACCATGATGAAAAAACACTCATACACGGTCACTAATATATACACACAATCATAGACATACACTTTAGGGCGGGTCAAAAAATGAAAATTTCTTCGAAACGCATTTCTGCGGAAATGTTGCCTATTTTAATAAGAAGAATATCTGCATAAAGCATATAGAAATATTTTAACATATTCCGGTAGCGCCACGCACTTAAGGATTCCGATTAAACTATAAAAACACAATTTTGCGTTTTTTTTTATTACATTAAAATCATATGCCTTCGGTTTTAATGCAAGATTAATGGTAAGAAACTAAAATATATTACATCTGATCAATCATTGTTTCCTGGCCACTAGCAAACTTGATATTTATAAATATCTTTGCATTAAAATATTTTATTTGTCTTATGTCAGTGTATAAATAAATTGCATAATACGAATAAATATGTCGAGCAATATAATTTTTCTTAGTTCAGTTACGGTCATTCTAAATGCACTAAATATGTGAATATATGCACATTTAGAAAATATTTTATTGTTAACATCACGATTTGAGATTTTGATTTTGGTCGCTGCGACACAAAAACATCTCAATCATTAAAAAAGTAAATGAATTTCAGATCTAGTTATAGGTAACAAAGTATAAACAGCATTAACCCTACAGATATGAATTAGTCTTATGATATGAACTCCTTACCTATCTGTCCGAGTTTAAAGCATTTTAATAGAAGAACAAAACTTAAATGGTATTTTTCACTCTCGACACTTTCTGCCAGTAAAAGACATGTATTACAGTAATAGGTCTATATATATTACATTTACACATTTTTTTTAAAGTAAGACATTTTGAAATTATATTCTGATTATTGTTTCATATTCGGAGATTTTGAGAAAATTTTTAAAAAAATTGCATTATTTTCAAATCATAGTGATCATTCAATTTTATTAATAACTATCCCAATCAATCTAGGAATATTGTGCATGTGGTTGAACTTACAGATTGTGTCACGACTTGTTCTTTTTCTGCAATGCACTAGATTTTTATGGGTGTCGTGCTAATTTCTCCCAGTACCTAAGCAATTACAGCTACCTGGATTTTATTAGACCTATCATTTCACCATAGAGATGGCTTGAACACGTTTTTGTAAATCCAAAAATAAAGCAGTAATAAAGATGAAAGTATTGGTTGAATGAGTGGCTATCAATGTAGGATCACATGAAGGTTCGTACCTGCTCGTTAACTCTTTATATTTAAAATGAGTAAAGGCATATTTTCGGTAAAATAAAAATCTGTACGCTATAATTATTCTAGTAAATAGGAATGATTTAAGTCTATATTAGCAATAATAACTTTCAATAAATAATTGTTTGGTTTACTAAATAATTTGTATAAAAATTTCCGCGTCTGTTAACAACGTAAGTAACAGTAACACACCCTAATAGCGTAATGTGTAAAGAAAAACCAACCTAAGTTTACTCAATTATGGTGCTGAAGCCTCTGTCTATTGTAAGAAGTTTTCTGTGTGAAGTGAATATTTTTCGATCTAGCCTTCGTTCTATTATTAATATAAACGAATTCAAGTCTCGTATAAACAAGATGACTGGTATAAATATTTCGATTATAAACCATTCTTGTTCACGGTCTCCATCTGATCAGTAATCCTGATCGAAGTTCCATAATAATTATTTATCCCTTATTATAGTGGGGTTACCTATTATGTTAAGTGAAATTAGAATTCGATTTATCAAGAATTCCTGAGCTTGGTTCCCAAGACATTTATTCCAGACAATACAAATTTTTTGCACTATACAAATGTACAATTAACAAAATATAATGATAATATCTCGTTTCTATACATTTATAGGAGAATATGTTACACGGTGGGCGAGGTATACTTGTTTTTTTGGAAAGGCAGTATTGATGTCTGGACATGTATCCAGCACTAAAAGGAAACCCATTATAACTCTGGGCTTGATCTATATCCTACTTTTCACAGATTCATGCTATGTGGGTGCTATCAAGCACACTGAATTCCATAGGTGGCTCTGAGAATGAAAGGCAGAACCTTCCTATAAGTAGGTATTTGCCTTCCCACTAGTTCAAGTAACCGCTATGTTTTTTATAGTACAAACGTATTTCATTAAAAAAATAATGTAGAGGAACTACTAAGCTAATTCGCTTGTGTTTCAATCTAAATTGTTGTTTTATTCCAATTTCAATTTAAATTTATATGACAGGCCTAAATATTAATTGTTACTTTTCCATATTAAGAGATAACAAAACTAGGAAATGTCGAAGAATATTTATTCCATATCCGTACAATATTTCCAGTAAAACACATAAGGTTTTATTATTCAAATGGTTACAGCATCGAGCGTGACATGACCTGTTGCTTTTGCCAAGACGAGGATTAACGCCAGCCCTTTCTGTGTAAGAGTGAACTCTCTTAACCTCTGCACCATGCACCAAGCGAGCGCATTAATGCTAAATCGTTTTAATTGCTCTTTAGATAAACACAATTAAATTTCGTAATTTACATGAGCAAAGTTGTTTGCTAATTATTTATCTAAGTGATAGAAAATATTTTTGACTTATAAATGTATATTTATTAACAGTATTGTAATATGTTAATTTTTAAATTGTTTTATATAATATTATGTATTTTATAAATTGTAAGTTATGTCATATAATTGTTTAATTAAAATTGAGCTCTTGAAAAGAAATGTCTGATAGAAATTCGAAACGTTTAGTGTTAAAAAAAAAAAAATGCTGTCAGTAATCTGTCATTAGCCTATATATGTTGTATATTGTTCAAGCTATTTTAATTTACGTTGAAGCTAGGTATATTCTGCTATTCGTCCTCAGAGATTCAGCTATTTCTAAGTAATGTAAATGGAACAATAAGGGTTGAAATCAGTTTACTATCCTGGGGGTTAAGGTCCTGCATCGATTTTTTAAGGAGCTGATTGATCAGCGCGATTAGGAGTTTAGATAAGGAATTCTTTCTAGTTAGATATGCATAATACTCTATCTTATTACGCGATAATGTTTTAGAGTATGGGTATAAATATGTTATACGTCAATTTATGTAATATACTACAGATTGATAAAACTGATATAATAAATATTCAGATATAACTTGAATTCCGTTCTTAAGCATAACGTAACTCATAACAAAATCCGTTAAGGGATTTACAGTTACTTTAATTATTAAAAACTTACTTATTATTACGTGCGCCTTAAATAAGGGGTATCACGAAATAAGGGCTAAAAAATGTGCTATTTTATAAAATTTATCTAATGAATGCTCTTTAAAAAAATAATGCTACGAAACTTAAGCTGCTCTACGCACACTTCTAAAATGTCCATGTCAGCAAAAAGGCAAACAATTTGTATACCAATATATGAGCTACCAAATACGTACTATAAAATGTGTGCTGCTTAAATAATGCTAAAAAATTTGAACTCCTAAATTATTTCTTCAAAATCTGTACCTTAACCTCTATACATATAGGGCTTTGTCAAATGCGCACTACCAAAAGCACTGTAACAAGCAGCTGCTACGATAATTGAACTAATATACCGGTCCTACAAATTGTACATAAACACACACACATGCGCGAGCGCGCGCACACACACACACACACACACACAGACACAGACACACACACACACACACACACATATATATATATATATATATATATATATATATATATATATATATATATATATATATATATATATATGTGTGTGTGTGTGTAAAAAAAATCATAGAAATAATAGTTAACAAAAAATCATATTTAAAATAGCTCAATAATTATATAGCTCCTTACCACCGCTTACTGATTTTATAGTTAATGAGTTTTATCTAATCAACCAATTACTAGAAAAAACGTTTCGATAAAACATCCTATGCTATAAGAACTGAACTGTGGGAGACATAGTTCGTACGCATTATATTCGTTTGTAAAGAAAGATATAATTCCGAAGAAATACTAACTCTTAGCTACTGAATGTAGAAGTCAACTCTCCATCGCTTAAAAATACCACATTTTCCCATCATTTATTATTTTTTTAGCATTTGTTGTAAGAACATTAATTATTCATGGGTACGTTCTTCCCAGAAGTTATCATCTCTGGCTACTTGAAGTTGAAAATATATTATTACATTTATTACCATAATGGTATACCCCACATGATATTGATTTAGATGTTATTTGTAAAGCTAAATCTACTGCTTCATAACATAGTCATATGGGATTTATTTGGAATAACTATTTTTGAAAACTTGTGTTTGTACTGTAATAACAAAAAGAAATTATATTTATTATTACTTTTGATAAATTAGAATGATATTTTCCTTTACATTCATATTCTCTTGAACTAATCGATCCTGGCGTAATCCCTTATTACCTTTTTCTTTCCCAGCACTACATATAAGGATATCTATTTTTTCCCATGTTCATTCTCATCATTTTTTATATCTTATTGTTTTTTTTACTACCATCTGCTAGAATATCACTAAATAGTTATAGCTAATTGATCATGAAACGTCATAGTAAGTCATTTTGATTAAATTTACAAAAAGCCCTAAACCTGCCAGAATCAAAACCTTTGTGCTGGTCCAGATAATTAACCGACCACAAAGATAAATTAAATATACCAGTTACGATAAGATTCTGAAAGAAATTATTTGTCTGAGAATATTTATAATATGGGAGCAATGGTCGAGGAAATGAGCATTAGTAAAATCCGTGAGTTACATGTGTTTCTTTTTTCACATACGTTTATTGATAGGTTTATTGAAGAGGTAAGTTAGCACTCTTCGATAATTCCATCTTACAATGTATAAATTTGCGAAGTCAGATCATTTAGTTTGAACTGTACCATAATTTTAAAATATGAAAGTGGCTCTGTTGGAGTTGAAAATGTTCAATTGTTATAACATATTTTCGTATAGGAGTGGCTTTATGAGACAGTGGTGCTCGCGTGTATTCGTTTATATAATTTCGATTGTCTTGTCGATGACTTTCATTAGACAAAATTCTCATAGTAGTTAAAATTATCATACCTATGACGACTCTCCAAGACTCGTAGACAATAATTATTACGAAAATACTGAATATGCAAGAAAGCTCGATTCTCAACACATTTAGGTTTCTAATTTTGACTAAAGATTCTTTTGACTGACTAAATACAAACACTTGAATTAAAAAATTAACATTATGGCTGTTTTGATACCGTTTTTAAAGTTAATTCTGTTTTTATATCTCGATCATGAATTAAAATGCCTCTAATATTTATTTGTAATAAGAAAATTCTATAAATATATCCAGGTTACTTGTTTTGCTAATATCAAAGATCAGCACCATGGTTTACTTTTAAATTGTGACTCCAAATTAACAAATTGTTAATATTTTATAACCATTTAATAATAGTAGTTTCCTGTAGTAATTCTTAGAATATATTCAAGGTAAAAAAAAATATATATACTCATAATATTAACAAACATAATGTCAAAAAAATTGTAATGAGGACTATTAAAGTTTTAGATCGATTAAACTCAAACTACTGGAATGTTTGAAATAGAGAATTTAAAGGGAAGATCTGCCATTATCACATTGCTTTTTGTCCCTACCCCAGCCGTTACATCCTCTCCGCACCGAAAACTTAAAGTCTGCATAAAATATATTTAGGTTTTTTCAGAGACAATACGTAAAGAGATTGTCCCTTAACATCCAGCTCAAACAATATTGTGTTTTCATTTTCTTCGATCCTTCAGAAGTTATAATAATAGTTTTATTTAACTAAATAATTTGCAATATTCATTATATAACAAAATAGTAAAATATGTATCTCCCGCAAAAAAACTACATTTGCCAAAAATTCAATGTAAGTACATACTTTTAACTCGTCGTTTGAGAAAGAAAAGGTATCATTTGATGATCAAGGACCTTAATTCAGTGAATTAGATTTGAAGGAAACGCATGTGATATTAAAATCGATAGATTATAGTCATAGGTTCTGTAGCTAAGTTTATACCAATTCATCAGAAATAAATAAATAATATGTATACACAATAGTTTTATCACGAAAGACTAGACAACAAATTGGTTGTCTTTACTTGATTCTGATGAGGTGCTTATAAAAAATGTCGATATGGTTACGAATAAATTTATACTTTCCCTAATTTACTAGTAATCTATTACACATAATACTGATCTTGATAATCGTAGATGCCGATTATTCTAGAAGCACCATCAAGATACGATGTTCACATTTTTCACCTACTTTATCCTACGTCTAAACTTAATTGCGTTAGAGTACCAAAATCAGAACATGGTTTGGTGAGAAAAAAAAACATCTTATATCGTGTCAGGACGTAGTTTACATTTTTTCAGTGCCGGTCGTTTTACATTTTCCACTTTTATTTGAACCAAAAAATATCTATATAAAAAGCATTATATTATTAGGACAATCATGATTCGATTTAGATGGCATTTATTTTGATCGTCAGTAAATAGCCTAGTCAATACTGTAGTATAATATCGTTTAGCGTTATAATTTCAACTCTTTATGTGTTATGTTTCTGCAAAGTTTGACCTCCGTCACTATATACATATTTACTATTTGTGAGGCTCTAAAACAGTCAGCCAGTTTTTCTACTATAGCCTAGAATTGGTAAATACGAATGGGAGTATAGGTGTAGATGAATTACTCCAAGTAGGCAGGTCAAATGGCTCCGATGGTTATATCCGACACCACGGACTCACGAACAACAAGAACAAACAATAGGAACAATGTTTTAATATACATAGTACAATACAAAGACGGCCTTATCGATTGTGACTGTCAGTGAGGGTAGATTTTTATTACCCCTTTTTCCAATTTTATGAATCACTCTATAATATTTACTGCAGTCTCGACAGTTCTCCTGATTGAAAGCATTCGTCCGGTAATGTCGTCAGTTTCTGGATAATGTTGTATATTTTGTGCCTATAGAGCTATGTTTCTCCTGCTGTCTAATTGTATTTTGTATTTTCCTTTCCCTGCTCCAGGTCAAATAAGAAATCTGGTGTACAGTTTTGCTGTATCCTGTTGTTTTGTTGGTAGGGTAGTACTTTCCAGTTTAGGAGTTTTATTTGAAGCTACGATTCTTTATTTTCATACATATTTGGCAAATGGGTAGGGGCCTATATGTAAATTACGAAATTGTAATATAATAAGTGTGTTGTAAATTGTTTTATTTGTAGTTTAGAGGGTTCAAATAATGATTTTTGAAATGAGTTGTAGTCGAGAAACATAAGGATGGGCAATTAGGTTTTTCACTGGATGTTATTACAATTTTACCTATCAAAGGAAATCCGTTCAAATCATCACTTTTATAAATAATGAGTAAAAAATCATGTTTGGAAAGTTACAATAAAAACTTCACAAAACACTTTTGCAGCGCAAGGTTGTAAACCGGATATCTTTGGTGTAATATTTCCATCTGTACAAGTGGAAAATTTATGCATTCAGGCCCTAAGAAAAATAGAGATTTAGTACCTCAGCATATTGTAAGTAATACACTTCTCTGTGTCCGAAGCATTAGACAAAATCAGATTATACATATATTAAAAGTCAGTGGATGCGGGGAATATACATGGAAATGTATTTATTCATATATCACTGGTGTAATCAGAGTACATGTTCATTTACAGTTTGTAATGTTATTGCCTACGGACTTCTGACAGAAAAGTAGTAATTGTAATTATTTAATATATAGCAACTAAAAAAAGTGTAAACAATTGTTTATTTTTTATCTACAATTACGTATAGCATTGTAGCCCAATGACCGTAATATTTCAATTACATCACCCGCCTGACTTGCACTGTCCAGCTTTGTACAGGCCAATGATAATTGCAATTTCTAGCATTGTAAACCATAAATCGTCCATTCAATGTGTTCATCGGCGCTGAGACTCACACGGCAGGAGGCGGACGGTTGTTTTAAACAATGTCCACTGCTGCAAAAGGACGATCATTTTGGGTCAGATTGTACCCGGCTGCGTTTCTATTTTTTAGTAATTTTGCGATTGCTACTAACGTTGTGTGCCATAACACGAATATCTCGAATGTTATTCAATCGCTGTAAATCGATGATTTAATAATGATCATCAAGTTACTGATCTTCAAGTCGTGATGATATACAAACGTTATTATCAGGACCCACTTGTTTACATTGGATACATCCAATTACACTTTTTCTCTAGCAATGGCTTCCCGCTATTGAGAAAATCTGTAACTAAGAAAACGGTTATATGTTACAGTCCATATCCATTACAACACAGACAACACAAGTAAACTACCTAATAATTTAATGAAAAAATAACAGCTTTTACCTGGTAAATAAACGATATTCCCCCTACATTAATATTGTGAAAAGGAATACTCATTTATATATATATATATATATATATAAGTGTGCGTTTGATGTTTTGATAAATAATGAGGCGATAATTTATCCGTCAGTCTGCCTTAAGACCCTCTTCTCTTAGTTACTCAGCATGCGATTGTTAGATATAGTCAGTTTGAAGGCTTCGTTATCTATTGTTTAACATATTGACCATAATTAAAATATTGATATTTAATTGATACTCATCATTCTTTTTCTATGGTTATAATAATTTGGAGGATTATGTTTTATTGCCTGAAATATACCAAAAATATAATAGTACTGCGTATGATACGGTAAAATAACATTTCATAGATTTTAAAGTAAGGAAAATTGTAGAACAACATAATTATTAAATATTTTGTATTGAGACCTACTTTAAATCTAGTTTGTTTATTCACACCAGTAGTAAACGTTAAAACCCTGTTTAAAGGAATAAATAAAATAAAAGTAAAACTTATATATACGAATAATTATACATTTCCATTTTGGGGATAAATTACGAAAAATATAACAATTTTTTATTTCCTTTTATGTGTTGGTTGAAATAGGTATGATATGTTCTCTAACATTTGCGCCCTTAGTGCTATCTCTCAGTAAAATATAATATTTCTCATTGGCCAATTTTCATTTAATTCAGTATAACTGTTATTGATTATATTTTTTCGTTCCTATTTCGTCTTGAGAACTACTGGTTAGCCAAAATCTACACTGTACTACCGTTAAAAATGATTTCATTGTTAAAATGAACTTAATCAATAAGAAATGAAATAGCTTTAATAATTTTAGGAATAACTTATAAAGAGGGGAAATTGTTATGATTTTCAATAAAACCATTTGAAAATTGTTTACACTTTCTTAGTAGCACTAACTTTTATAAATGTTGTGGGCGGTCGTTTTGCGAGATCTGTCATATTGTCAAGTCAGACCATAACTTACCTTGAGGATTTTGTACGTTGGGGTTAATGAGTTATTAGGTTAGGGATGTTGGTGTATTTTGGTGAATATTACGAGATATGATGGCAAAACGTGGTTGTGAGATATTATGTAATTGAGTATGGGTGTAGGGTGTGGTAATATGATTGTAAATCTCATATTCGGTTATATATAGTTGAATAATATTTGTTTTTTTTGTAACGAATTAGTAGGTTAGAGGTTATTTTTGTATAGTCATGACTTCTGGATATGAGGTGTTCAGAGAGGTTTGATTAGGTGTATTTGTTTATTAGTGCTTTTATGTGTTCATGGTGTGTAATATGTCCTCACTATTTATACTAAATAAACTGGAGCACGAATTGCAATTCGTTAGTTTATAACCATTAGCATAGATTAAATTATTATTGATTATATCGTTGGGTTTTAATTTTTTGTTGAAAGTATATTATGAGTGTAGAGTAAGCTATTTTTTAATTTTTTTATGGTGTGTATTGGTTTGTTTGTGGGTTTTGAGTGATCTGTATAGTATTGTTAGTTAGTATTTTACGGGTTTGTCGTATACGTATTTGTAATTGAGTTATTGAGTTTTTTTAGGCCGTTGTATAGTTTTCGAACATTGTTGTGTTGTATCCATTGGTTGGGGGCTATATGTTTTATGGCGTTTAATTCTTGGTAGTACTCCTCATTGTCTAACAGGGGATATATCATGGTGTTGTAAGCGGCTAGTTTATGTTGGTGTGAGTGGTTTGAAGAATTGTGAATGGTAGGAAGATTTATGTATGTTGGTGGGTTTTCGGTATATTTTGAAATAATGAAATTGTTTTTCTGTACCTATTTGTATAAGGTACACAAAATTAGGAGAAGCAGTTTGTTCTATTTCGGTGGTGTATGTTAGTTTTGGGTGTATGAACCTATGATGTTTAAGAAATATGTGTAATCGATGTTTATTCCTTTAGTACAATCATTTCGACATACGTATGCCAGTAGATGATGTTGTCTGAATTTTATATAATATTCAAAACATGGTTTTATAAAGGATATTGGTTATATATATGACAACTAACTTATAGATATTGGACGTTTTCCCTTCTTATGCTTATAACACATGGCTTTAACCATATCTTATACGTTTTCTCTTAAACATTTATACGTCACGAATGACCATACAAATGAAGATTCAACCAGTACGCTCAAGAGGTTTTATAGCTGTTTATTCTAGTACATCATTTATTAAACAACAAATAAACATATGTAAAAACTGGAACACGAATTGCTTAGTTTATAAACATCACCATAGTTTGAAATATTAGTGATTCTGTTGTTGGGTTTTAATTTTTTGTTGAAAGTGTTGTGTGTAAGGAGTAAGCTATTTTGTAATTGTATTTATGATGTTCTTAGGTTAGTTTGTGGGTTTTGGGTGATATGTATGGCATAGTTAGTATGGGTGTATCGTATTGCTTATTTGTAGTTGGTTTTCTTTAGGCCGTTGTATAGTTTTAAATCATTGTCGTGTTCTATCCATTGATTTTTGCTATCTGTTTTATGACGTTTAATTCTTGGTATTATTCCACGTTGTCTAACGGTGTTATAACACGATATATATCATGGTATTGTAAGTGGCTAGTTTATGTTAGTTTGGGTGGTTTGAAGAGTTGTGAATGGTAGGAGGAGTTGTACGTGTTGACGGGTTTTCGATATACGTTGAATTGATGTATTTGTTCTTCTGTACCTATTTTTGTAATTAGGAGAGTTAATTGGTTCTGTTTTGGTTGTGTGTGTTAGTTTTGGGTCTATGAAACTGAGATGTTTTAAAAATATGGTACTCAAAGTTTATTTCCTTTGTATAATGTCATCGAAACACTTACAGCAGTAGATGATGTTGTGTGAGTATTTATTAATATGTAAAAAATGTTTTTTTATAGGATATTACTTGTATTAAGGAAATAAAATTATAGATAAAAGACGTTTTCCCTTCCAATGCTTATAACACATGGCTTTAACCTTATGTTTTACTTCTTCTGTAATACATTCACACGTTACGAATAAAACCTACAGTTAAAGTATTTCCCGTACTATCAAGAGGTTAAACCTGTTTTATACCTGTTTATTCTAGTTCTTCATTTATTGAACAACAAATAAAGCTGAGATGTTATAGCATAATATCTGATTTCATTGTGCAATGCACAGATGTATTAGCAGTCTTTGGAATCCTATAGAGAGGATATACTCAAGTAGAGTGATACGTAACCCGAAAATACAAGGAGGTGCAATTAAACCAAACACACTACTTACGTCGACACTTACATAATGCTATGTTCCCGATGGTCTTTTTGAACTTCTACACATCATGGTTTACCCACTATGCTAAACCGTATCGTTGATACGTTCGAAGCACTCAGCATACAACTAAAACTAGCTCTGATATCGAAATAATTCGTCTAGTTCTTTATAGGAAAAAGTTGAAAACTCTATTTCCATAGGTCTAGGAAGTAACTCATTTAATCCTAAATTAAGAAATGTATATAACTTCTTTTAAAACTCATCAGAACTTTATTAGACAAACTTTCTACATAGCACTTTCTACAAACTTACATAATAACCTGTTAAAATTTGTAAAGCGAGAACAAAGTAATTATATTATACCCCTTAAATACAGCACCGAAATATCTTGAAAAAATAAACATTATGTAACAATGGTTGCTTGAAACTTGGTACAGAACTAGTTTGCTTCTATTCTCTCCATAATTCACGAATATTCTTCCATGTTTTAAAAATTAATTAAAAAGTAAGCTGAAATAAAAGTAGAAATGATATTGGCTAACTGTTTCTTTTCAGACAGTAAAAGGCACGATTTTAATAAAATTCTTCTCAGAAAGCAACTCGACAAAGAACTCAATACTTTTAATAAATAACATCTGAAGATTCAATTAAATTAAACAGTTTTGTAGGGACCATATTTTACTTTCATTCTCAAACTCATAAAACAATTTGTAATGATATTTTATTGTATTAAAATATTTCTTCAAATTTTTCAATTACATTTAGAATGATTAATCCAAGCTCATTACGTAGGTTAGATCTATCCAACTATAGCTAGTTATTAGCATAAAGTCCACCAGTTTCGATCCTTGTTCCCATGACACCATGCCAGCGAGGCTCCATTTGGTTTATCGTTCTATATAGTCAGAAGAGTTACCTTCATTTCTGTTGTGTCTTTCTTATAGTTAATTTGTTTATTTTTTCTGATAATATTTACTTCATAATGTTTAGGTTTATGCATGCATAATAAACACTATTTAGAGCAAATGTTTGCATAACATATATTCATGGAATGACCACTAGAATAATTCGTTTTTACATTAAGTGTATATAGGTTCTAAAATAAACATCCATGAAAGAGCGAAAAACATAAACTTAATTTCTAATTTTGTTGCATCTGACGCTTATGTTTTTGTAACACAGGAGAATATAGGCCAATAAATATCATAAGTTGCTTATGTGGTATTAGCGGGATATAAAGTACCTGTGATTTTTGATTCGGTTCAAAGTTTGTTTGACTTCACTCGTGGCAAATAGTATTACATAATAAAATCAATATTTTTATTCGTAATTCTCATTTCAAATTTTTATTTCTTAACCCAGCAGAACTGACTTAGAGTTGAAAACGTGATGACTGACTCACGGTTTAATAAAAAAACGGCCGTGTTTCATACAAAGATATTTTTATTTCTATCGAAATTCCAGAAAAGTATTTCTAAATTGTTATTTGATTATTTTAAGTGGGATATAATTGCAAAAATAATATTTATGTAAAATAGAAAACAATAATTTAATAAATCACAGTACTGTTAAATCTATTGTCATTACGCTATAAACAAAAGTTGAGCAGGTATACTAAAAATGTTTTAAAACTAATTTTGTACTTCAAAACTATTAATCGACAATATAAGATAAATATTGATACACGGTATATTTATAACATTAAAATTTGCCTACTTCTAAAAACTACAACTTTTGTTTAAATAATATCATTAAAAGTTTATTTTCCAAGAAACATAATATAAATTTTCAAGACAAAGTAATCAAGATCACTGTATAACATCGGTGTACTATTATTATTCGTCTCTTTATGACCCTGTAACATCTTATTCACCATCGCTGTCCATTATGTCATTTTCTTCACCTTCAAAGCAGTCAACACATTCAGATACTGTGTGTTCCTTGCATTCGAATCTTTGACATAGGTTACTTCTTGTTTTGGTTTTGCAATTTTTCGCCAACCGCATTTGAAGCATCTGCCTTCCATCACACCATCTAAAAGAGCAGCAACTCGTGCCTGTGGCCTTTCTAATCCTAGAAGCCAATATATAAACTCTTTTGTGAGTATAGGTTTACCTTTAATGGATATTCTTGTCGCCATATAGTATCGGCATGTCTCCAGTACCAGGCTCTTTAGAAATGATCTCCTATTAATTGGTTGTTCGCTGTTAGCCTTCAACTGTGTCTACACCCCCACCCTCCTTGCTGCTATTGTACAATGATACAATATCTGGCTTTCCAAATTTGGGCGAATATAAATCCCTGTCATTCCTATCATCATTATACATAGAAGACCTTTAAATTCCATCCTTGTGTAAGCAACCACGGCGCAACCATCACTAGATCCGAACTTAAAACTAAAAACGTTCATTGTATAGAAGAATAATTCATCATTAGCCAAAACTAATTAGTATTCTGTATTTAAAAGTTACCACTTTCAATAACACGAGAATAGAATCACTGTCCAACACACGGACAATTTTAAAACACACTTACTAACTCACTGTCGAAAGCATCAGTCCTTTACGGAATCGTTCACTGCACTGAACATAGGGGTTGGAGAATAACGGGAAGTGAATGAGGTGTCCCTGGGAAAAGGCACATGAGCTACAGTCATGGATAAAACTATCAACACCCAACAGAGATAATTTTCATTTGAAAAACTACTTATCCGGTCTTTTCGACAGGCAAGTCAGTCCTCGCGGGTGAAAGGTGAAATTTAAAGTTTTAATAATTATAACATATCTTAAGAATGGAAAGATTAATAAATAATATCTACTGATTTTGTATTACTACTGACGAATACTAATAGAGGGAAAGGATGGATCTTTTACTTGGACTATGCAGTCAGCAGTGAAGGTAATGTCGGCCAATATTAGCATGAATATGGCGTTAGGGGCAATATTTCAAGACCTAATTTGTGCTTGGTGGTTGAAACTTTAAGAAAAATCTATTGCAACCGTTAAGTCGAAACAAATACAATTTATTTTGTTTAGTAGTCTATCTATCCTATTCACCAGTGTGTTTCAAAACATATTTATTTTCAGAAAATATTTCAGTATTTATATAAAATAATGAAAGATTTTAGCTTTGAATTCAAACTCTGGAACAACAGTAAAAGAATTATTTCACCATAAATAGTTTGTTTTAGCAATATTACTTTAAAATTGTAATAACGATAACTTTATAAAACCAAATACGGCATGTTAAAAAAAGAAGTAAACAAAAGCCAAATCGTGATAAATATTATAGGAGAGGTGTCTTGAAACCAATTAAAATTGCTGCAATGATATAAATCAAGACCATATCTATTCAAGTAAATGTATGCAGCGAGGTAATTCCATGAAATTTACGATTCAATATACAAGACTGAGAAGACACTTCGGAGGGGATATTTTTCTTGTCATCACGTGTTGGAATAATATTGAGTTTAATGATAAACGAAATACTTTTACATGTGTAAGTTATAGAGTAGTTTATATTCAAAAAGACCTATCTTTGCGATAGAAAACATGTCAAAAACGAAACTAAATAGCAATTATAAATATTAAAATAACGAGAAAAATATACATTGCTATTGTTTCCAGAGACGAAAGTGATTACTTGGATTATTCATCCTATAAAAATATAGAGCTAATATTCTCTATTAAATCTATAAAAACTGAAAATTCCATCACTAATTTATTGTTTTAGATATTTAAAGATGTCAATGGACCTTACTCATTTACCCATGGTAAATTAAAAGTTCACAACGTGTTACTCAATGTAATCAATTGGGTTGAAACAATAACAATTGTGGACCTAATTTTTTCTACAAAGAGACATAGCTATTTATATCTTACTTCGAAACTTAAATTTGTATGTGGAATCTATTCTTAATATAATTGCTTCACAAGTTAAAAGACACAAAGTTTATATCATATTTGATTATTTTACTTATAAGTGACACGCAAAGTAATTATTTATTGAAATATAACGAGCTATGATTTAAAATAAATTTATGAAGCTGGTAGAGTTGTAATATTGTTTAGCTAACTACTGTAACATTATTTAACTAATATTAAGATTAACCGCTTATATCAGTCCCTTTTGGTAGGTTATGCCATTATTCACATTGGGAGGTTTTATCTCCATATATAAATTTTAAAAAAATGATTTCAATCACTTTCTATATGACCACACACGAACATACACAGACTCAAACAAGCACACAGCCATACACACACACACACACAAACACTGTCACGGGCAGAACCCTGTCACAATTGCCACCAATAGGGAAAATAGTTAAAAGTAAAGCCAGGTTAATTTTTTTTTTTTTTTGTTATGACATTAAGCCAAGCCATTGAGAAGGGGGTTGAAAATTTAAAGTAACTTATAGGGGGTCATTTGCAAGGGGAAAATGGTCAAATTCGGCCTAAAATTACAAACGACATTTCCATAGATACAGAACAACAAATAAAGAACAATGACAAGAATAAGAAAAATTCGTTAGAAGCACGGGAAAAGAGTTATGCAGCCCGAAATGAGAACAAGTAAATTAATTTCTTTTTGGATGTAACTTCCTTTCTCACGCTCTGGCAGTGATGACGACAGATGCGCACATCTGTGTATGCAAAGTTAGAGAGATATCGATTTTTGATTGGTCTGATCGAAAAACGCGGGAAAATTGCTACAACAAGGAGCCCAACAGTAAAGGAGGGGCAAAGCGTTACTTGGCATCGAGAGACGGCGTTAGAAGGTTGGTCAAGCGGAGTTCGCGTGAGTAATAGCCGCGAAGAAATGAACTTTTGTTTTAGTGAATAACGACGATCAAAAACGATGGCAGGCTAGAAGGTTGTGTTTCGCTGAAATGTAGGAAGTGCTGTTTCATAAATGGGACCCTTTCGGATTAAGATCTATCCGAAAGCGGTGCTCATAACTAAGACCTAAAGGTGCTGCGTCGTAAGTCTTAAAGTGTTTCGGAATAATATATAAAAATGCAACGTTACCTGTGGTACAAACAGGAAAGTATGCAGTGTTTTAAATAGGGACATAGTTTTTTAAAAGAAGAACAGTTTTAATTTTGAAATAGTAAAAGTAGAAAATTAACGATAAACTTTGTAAAAGCTTGTAGTGTTTTAAAAATGGTGTTTAGAACAGTGTTTCATTTAACTTGCAAATCAAAATTTAACCATCAAGTGCTTAATATCCACAAGATGCCCATGCAGAGGATGCAAAGACAGAGGACGACACCGTGGGAACAGAAAACGAGCTGTATGCAGGGCGTTGGCCATTTCAAACAAAGGGACGAGGGCTTTCAACATGGCGGACTTCTTTTTTCAATTTTGGAAGGAGCTGTAAGCGTCACTTGGAGCCGGCACTAAAGCAACCCCCCACATCGAGGTTCCATAGAAACACCTGAGGGAGAGGGAAGACTCTCAAGCCTTTGTCCAACGGAAAATTGAAGGTCAGACCGGCACAGTTTTCTTTTTGCAGATGGGAGTTTTTCTTTTGAAAAAAATTTTAAAGGGGAAATTGTTCATTAAATTAAATTCATTTAAAAATAGTAGATTCCAAATTGTTTAAACTAAAAGATAGGAGCTGATGGCTTTGTTTAAGGGTGGGGATAAAAGAAACAAAATGGCGCAAGACTCATATTAGAGTATAGCATTTAAATTCTAAAAAGATATTTTAAAAATGTAATTTTGAAATATAAAATTCTTAAAGGGTTTAAACTTGAAATAAATTAAATTGACAAAAATATGTTCAAACTTATTACCAAACAAAATTAGTAGCAAGGACAGAAAATAGAGTTTAAAAATAGTTGTATTTTAAAAGTGTAAAAATCAAGTTCTATGTTTCAAGATGGCCGCCAGTAAGATTGTTTATTTACATCAGCTGACTGGAAGGTCATGCGTTACTATGTAGCATTTGAAGAAATGAAAGGACTTTAAAAGAAATGTTTGTTTTTGTTAAAAGGAGTTGTTTAGTAAATGGCAATTTTAAATAAATCGTTTTTGGTTTTAAATATAAATGTTTTTAATAAGAATTAAAATAATATTTTCTGTTTGTTTAAAAAAGGGTTATATCGAAATTTCAAATTTTTATAAAATAAATTTTTGGTTATAAATAATACAGATTGAAATCAATGGTTGTTTAATAAATTATATGAGGTAAATTTATTAACAAATAAAAATAAATTACATTAATTTGAAATAAGAAATTTTGTTTTAAATTAAGAAAGGGTTATAAGGAACAAATAATATAGCAAATATGGAGAAAATATAATTTTAAAATAAATTTTAAATTTTTTAAAATTGAGATTTAGTAATGAGAAAAATATAACTATCAACTATGAGTTTTCATAGGATTAAGTGGGTCTAGTAATTGTTCATATAAATAATAGGTATTTTGGTTCATGTTTTAGATGTAAGGAATAATTTGTGTTTTTTTGGTATTAATTTATATATAAATAATCAGATGTTTTTATTACTGGTATTTCAAAAAAGAGATTTTTATTAACTAAATTCATTGTTTGATAAATATTAATTAAAATTTTATGAAAATACAATTTTCCTACAGAAATTGTGTTGTTTACATTGTTGTAAAGGTTAATTAAATGTCAATGCATTTTATTTCACAAAAGGAAAGGGATAAAAGATTCATTTTGTAAAAGGGTTAAATAAGGGGTTTTCTAAATGTGTTAAATGATTTTCAATAACTATAATAATGTTTTATATCAGAATCAATCATATAATTAGCAGAAACTTTGGGTTTTAATTTTTCAAATAAATATGGAATTTTCTCTCAGTAAATGAGTCAACATTGTTAGATATAAATATGAGTTATTAATTAATTCAGATGACAAGCTTATAGCGTTAAATAGGTGCATTTGTAAGTTTATAACATGGATTCTATTTCAGAGGAGTTGGATAAATTTTAATTTATGAAAATAATATAATTTCAGGTGATTGTTGGAAACTAATTGGTAAAATAATGTTAATAATCACAAGTCGTTGAAATGTACAAAAGGGTTAAAATAAAGATTTAAGATTTGTTTTTGATTTAAAGTAAAGGGTTAAATTGTTTAAAGATTAAATAGTTTAAATTCAAAGATAAAGTTTAATCATGTAGCTAGTTGTTCTGAGGTTTCTTTTTATGAAAGTATTTTTTAATTTTGTTATGTATAAATGTTTTAAATTGGAAGGGTTAAATTTAAATATATAATAAAAAAAAATAATTGGGAAAGTTTTTGCAATTTGCTATATTCTTGTCGACTGTGAACAAATTTCAAATTAATAATTATTGGTAAATTTTTCTGATAAAATAATATAAGCAAGTAAGATGCTTTCAATGTTAAATTGTTTTAAATTGATAGGGTTTTCTGGGTAAAATGTAGTGCATACTGTGCCATGCACAATCAAATAAATAAATGTAATTAAAAAAAAATAAATATTTTTTAACTAACTTGCAAACATTTTGAGTTTTCATATAAACAAGTTTCTTACACTATCCTACAAAGATGGTCATTTCTCCGGTTATATGCCTTTCAAAAGAACTCCTCCCCTCTCACCCAAAAGGTCAATTCTCAGCAAGTTAGGTTTTTTGTTTTAAACCCAGGGATTTATCCACTGGCAGAATTTGGCGAGCAATGCACAGCGTTCGTAACTTCGGCTACGAACGGCTCGTAACAAATTTCTTACCCTGCAGCGGGCGCGAGTGTTGGTCAAGCGCTTGGAGTTAGTCGACGGAGGGGTTGACCGCTCAGGTAAGTGAGCGTGGTGATCAAAGGGGGCGGCACGGGTTTCTGGCGTGGGCCGGTCCGTTGCAGTTAGTAAGATGGCGCCCGAACGATAGTGGCCGACGGGTAAAGTTGCGGACTTTCCCGTAAAAATATTTCGGCCTCTATTAAAAAAATTAAAAGGCATGGCGAAATTCGACCTACGAAGTGTAAGAAATAAATAATAAAGAATTATAGAAAAAAGTTAGATTGCAGTTTTAGGTTGAAACACTGGTAAATTAATTAACAATAGGTTAGAAATTGAAATTAGGAGTAAATAGTTTAGTATGAGAAATAGGTTTAAAAGAGTTAAAAAAGTAAAGTAGGGGTAAATAGTAGTAAGTAAAAAGAAGGAAACACTTGGACGAACGCGCGCATAGGAAACACACGGACTACAACCAGCGACACTTTTATGTAAATAAAAGGATTTTATAGAAAAGGTTTAGAATTAGGAAATAGAAAGTAGGAGAGGATAAGAAACAAGGAAGAGATTAAAGAACAGAAGCCATGGCAACACAAAAGCAGCAGGAGAAGAGTGAAATAGAGAAGCTGATGGCAATGTTGAAGAAAAAAGATGAAAAAGAAGAAGCAAGGAGGCGAACAGGAACGATTAGAAAGACAGCAGGAAAAAGAAAAGCTAATTTGTAATAGCTTTAATATTAAAATTAATCAATAGTATCTATCAGCAGTAACTAATAACGTCTGAGGTTAAAATTTTCCATCCAAAATATTCAACCAATTAGCCTATAGGAGTAGACTCCTCTCTAATGTCATATAATAAGTGATCTGTTTTTCAAAATAAAATGCAAATTAAACCTATACATCACAGTATATATATATATATATATATATATATTTCATCACTTGGATTTACTTATTGCGTTAAGATAACTTGTAATACGGACAAAGTTTTACATATTGTTAAATATGTAAACATGCTTACGTTATTCTTTCAAAACCAGAGCCTAAGAGTGAAGCAAACAGACTATACAAATCTAATGAAGTCTATCATTTAATAATCTCCTGCTAATATGTCCTCTACAGGAATAAGTATTCTTCAAAATAATATTTCTCCAAGCTAGGACCAATATTTAAACGTGTTTAAATTTTGGTAAAATAGTGTCTCTTTAATACTGTAACAAGTAGTTCAAACCAATAAAGGAATGCCCATTAAACAATTTTGTTTAAACGTATATAAATAAACAATGATAACAATGTCTTTTTTTAATGTATTCAAAATTGTTAATTTTCGAGAGGGAGCAAACGGGAAAGTCCTTTTGCGGAGGTTTATTCCGCAGCATGTAAACGGTTTACGATTATATATTTTGGAAACTTCATAATTTACATACTAAATTAATGGATTGTAAATTACTTTTTACATCATTATTGTATAATTTAAAATTTGTTAAACGTCATATTTCTAGAATAATTTTGATTTGTTAAAACGCTTAAGCTATTTATACTGCACTACTTTTTTCATTACGAGATAGGTGTTTGTGAGGATGTCTTCTGTAATAAAGTAATCCAACGTCTAAACATAAAAATTATTTTATCGTGATTGTATTCCCTATATATAAGAATGGGAAACTAATTATAATTTTTAGTGAAAATTCGGAATATTTACATTAAAATATATAACCATACAAATTAGCGGATTAAAATAAAATAATGGCTTTATAACACAACAGGTTCTAGCAGAATCTTAAAGTCTTTGCTGAAAAATCAATACATAATTGTTCATTTCTAAGCTTACTAATCACCACTATTGTAACGTGAACCTGACCTACTCTCATGAAAACTACGTTTTTTTTGCTGTTCTCCCTTGCATTTCTGCTTCTGTATACTACAGGTAATTACGTTGATTACTAAACAAACTTCTTTTCTATTGTAAAACTGCACCATAACTGCTTCCTGGCAGATTTTTAGTGGAACTTTCTCTTTAGCGGTAAAATCTGGCAACATTTCAACAAATGAGTCATTTTCGTCGCTTTCCGATTCACCTATTATGTCTTCATTTGATTCATATTAAATTTATTGACTTCTTCATCAGGTTCATCATCTGGCTAAGGGACTCGTTTTAATCAGAATCATCAAGCAGCGGTCTAAGAAAATCTCCGGTAAAGAGTATTTATTGATTTTCCTCTTTTTCGACACCACATAGCATTTTAGGAATTCTCTCTTTTCAAATGGAAGAACAGTAAAATGGAAACCTTAAACACTAAAAAAACATACAACACTAAAATAACAACAAAAACAGTACCAATTTAACTTCACAAATCCTTTTGTAATGTAAATAACTGGACGAGGAACTCCGCACAAATAACTAACACGAAAAGGCGCTTGCGGACGGAACCTCCGCAGTCGGACCGTGACAAAGATTAAAACTCACAACTAAAGCTATAAGGAAAAACTGAAAAAAATGGTTGGCCGTTTCTGAGAATGCAGGTTGTGAAGTACCGTGGAAATAAACTTCTGACATCTAGAAAGACATTTTCTTAAGAAATAATGATGCGTGCAGAGAAAGACACACCCCACGCTCTCTCGAAGTTTAACATAAATATTAGAATTTAAAATAAGTTATTCATTTATATTAGGCTAAGAAAAGTAACCAAAATACAACTGATACGGACATCAGTTCTAGCAGGCAAAACACAACCTTCATCTGATCGCTTTTATTATACAACATCTTCTGTAACAGCCTCATAACTGAATGCTATTATATGTTGTGTAATAGGATATAGTCTACATTGCGCTTGTCATATAGTTTAAAAATTTAAATCAATACCTGTCTACTCCTTTCAAGAGCGTCCTAAAATGCAATAGGTAAATAGAATATGTCTGAAAACCCGACACCACAGTCAATCATGTCGCATCGTGGGGGAGATTTACAATGAGCGTAAATTGTTTCTCCTGTAACCAAAACATCTAAATCGGAAACTTGTGTCTGTACCGAAAACAGACAGTAGCACCTTTCTAAACGTGTTTCTATATATTTCATCCTATTTCTAGTAATCATAGCGTTCTTTGGAATAAGATTAACACTAGTTCACCGGTTATTACCATTCAGTAATTGCAGTTTGTTTAATATTGTGTCTATATTTTGATTGTAAAGCTTTGTAAATCTGAATTTCATTACGAGATGGCATAAAGAAAAAGGCCTTCCAGTCATAATGATATTCGTAGTATAAATTATATTATTATTAATTTTTTGTTTCGATTCAGTAATCGACAGAACTACAACGTCAGTAAGTATTGAACACGTGAGGTGGTTATCTATCTCGAGAAGCCGAACGTATTAGGAATACGTGTCGCCTTGAATATTAAAGGGATAGAACTCTGTAACGATACTAGGTCGGCTGCAGATGCGTGATTTTAAAAGACAGGGATTTTTGGGGATTTAAGTTTATCTTCTAAAGTTTTATTTCTACTAATAGCTTTTGTGTAAAGAGGGAAACTATTACATTTATTTAAACTTCACAATAAAATCAAAATAAGTGAGAAATAATGTCCAGTTGATGAAAAAAAACTATCCTACAGAATTGCACTCCTACGTCTCTTTACCACTGATAGTTCTCACAATAGAAACTAGTTCCGGAAATATCCCATTCTAAAAAATAGTGCTTACATGATATGTCTACCCAAGCTTTAAATAATACCACGATAATACTACGATGTAAAACTTTAAGACTCGCTAAATATCCTCTGTGACGGTGATTGAATTATAATGTAAATCAAACATTATCAATGCCCTTGTACCCGAGCTATAAGTAACTCGGGCACCAGTGTCTGTAGACGTATGTGTTGTCATTTACATGCGTTTATGTTCACTAAAAACGTTTGAGGTGTAAGTGGAATTTAATTGAAACCTGAATTCTAAAGGTGTATCGTTAACTTGCAGATGAATCGTTCAATAAAAACGTCTGAGAGCTTTCAAAATATCAGTGTATGTGATGGATTAGTATATATAATGACTTTTATAAACATAGGTTTCAGGTTACGAGTTTTTTAATGAAGGTAATCCAGACTTTGAAGAACGTGATTACTTTTAAATCAAGGTTGAGAATTTTTAGTAAGTATCAATACAATTCGAACTTATAAAACGAAATTTCAAGCGAAAATCGATGTCCATATATTTTTCACAGGCTACCAAATTTTAATTCTTAATGCCTAAAACAATCTCTAAACGCTACAAGTAATACGGTTCAACTATAAAAACAAAATTTTAGGAGACATAGCTTTTGGAAATATAATTTACAGGTACTAGGTTCTATATGCGTTATTTGGTACTTTAATGGTTTATGTGGGGCAACTCCAACTGGAAAGCAGTGTATTTATTCGATCTAGGGTACGGATATTCAATATATAGCTTCCTGCAACGGCCATAATTACCGATGAAAATAGATGACGACTAGACAGAGAAAAGACACAGAACCATCTGATATGTTGTATTTAAAAAAAAAAAAATGATGGAGGAACAAAAACAGGAAATAATAAAGGAAATGGAGGAACAAAAACAGGATAGATTGAAGGAACAAGAAGGATTAGTGAAAAGGATAGATGAACAAAGGAAAAGAGAAAAAGAGGAGGAGAAACAAGATAGGTTCAAGGAACTAGAAGAATTAGTAAAAAATATAGAGGAACAGAGATTGAGAGAAAGGGAAGAGGAAAAATTAGAAAGAAATAGAGGAGGATAAACAAGAAATCTGGAATCTTTGGGAAATGATGAATATGAGGATAGATGAAATAAATAAAAGATTTACAAAAAAAAATGAGGAAATGGAAAATAAAATCCAGGAGACTATAGAAAAGCTGAATAATTTAGAGGTAACAGTCAGCGGAAATAAACTAACTGTAGAAATAGTTAAAGTAGATGTCAAAAAAGTAGAAAGAAGGGTACAAGTAGTTCAGAATAAGATAAAGAATATGGGAGAAGGAATAAATATAGCCACCTTGTTTAATACAAGGATATTTGAGATGGGTGATAATGGAGAGAAAAGCAAGAAAGATTTCTACGGTAGGGATGATGAAGACCCTATCGATTTCATTAAACGCATAGATAGTATCATGTCCAAAATTGATCCTGAAATGGAAGAAGGACACAAACTAAAAATAATGGAGATACACCTCAGAGGACCAGTCAATAATGTTGGTTTCCCATGAATATGGAGGAGGAAAACTATGAAAAGGTTAAGGAGAGATTCTTTAGACACTTTTGGAGGCCACATGGCCAGGAGCAAATACGAGGAAGAATCGAAAATGGGAAATATGAATACAATCGGGGAGTAAACATTATGGTGAATTATTTCCTAAAATTGGTGAACACTGCGAGACACCTAACTCCGCCCTACAATCAGGCGGAGTTAATTATGAAAATAATGAAGCACTATGATAACCGAATGTACATAGGATGTTCCGGGATGGCGGCCACCGATATAGAAGAGGCGGTAAGGTACATCCGACTGAACATGGAGCAGGAGGCTACCAGGAACCGAACCCAGCCTAGGACAGATTAACGAGAGCCTGAGAGGAAGGGGTGGACTCACCCAATACGAAGCCCCGGGTACAAGGGAAATTGGAGGCAAGAACCTTTCCCGAGAGGAAATTGGAGACCGGGGCCCTACCAAAGAGAGGGACCAGGAAATTGGCCACAAAAGAAGTGGCAACCAGAATGGCCAGAATTCAGGCCACAACATCAAATAAAAGAAGGCCCACAATAGAAAGAACCAAGACCACAAAATCCAGGGCCAAGTGTTCAGGCAAAAAACTGAAGGAGAGGATCCCCAATGTTAGGAAGGAAAAAAGGAGAGATTCATTAGAGATCCAACAAATAAATAAGTCATATTACAAGGAGTAACAGGGAAAGATAATTAAAGGAAAGGCTAAAGACCTAGAAAATAAAAATAAAGAAACAATACAAAACGAAAATAAAAATATGTTACAATAAAATCAACAGCTTAGAGATGGTGGGCTATATCTTCATATTCGTGATGAATTGTTATAAGAGGACAAGGAGATTGGCGAAGGTAACCAGAAAAAGGAGCCATGCCCTATAATTGAGTGTGAAGTAGAAGGGCACTCTATAGAGGTAGAGATTGATACGGGTGCTGATGTGTCTGTCATTCAAGAAAAGGCTTACAAAAACCATAAGTTACATGGGTTCAAGTTCCTATAACTACCCATTAACAATGTGGGAGTTGTAACAGCCATTAACTACACAAATAAAGGTTACCCGGCAATGCTTGATTCCATTGACAATTCAGGCCATAAAAGTGGACTGCATTTTCATAGTGGTCTCCAAACTTTGCTCGGAGATGATTATGGGTGCAACACACTGTATAACCTAAAGGCACGAATAAACTTGGATAGACGCTTTGTGACCTTCAAGATAGAAGGGAGGATGGTGTACACAGACTTCATAAACAAAACCAATATATATAGAAAAAAATTAAGAAGTCAATAACATAAAACAGATAACCCTAGTCAAAGACGATGCATCTACAATAGGGCATCAAAGCAAAAAGGAGGGGTTAATGCGACAGCGCGAGAAGCAAGGGCACTGCCGAATGAGGGAAGGAACATAAACAAGGAACAAAAAAGGAAATATAATAAATAACAGCAAAACAAAATATGAACAAAGTAAAGCCGAAATACAGCCAAATAAAGGAAATAATGTAAATGAAAAAACAATAAGTGAGAAAATAAATACAAATTAAAGTATAAACGTCGCGACGAATCAAATAAAAGGGGGGAACAACGAGGTTAATATAAATAGCCAAATGGTACCTCGGAAGCCAATGACCAAGACTTTAGATTCTGCAGAGATAACCGAAAGGAAAGAAATATAAATTAAAGAGAGGAAAAAGAAAAAACAATTTACTTTTTCAAGAGTTAAAAAGTAAATTAAGGTGAGAAAAAAGCCATATACCAGAAGGAACTTCATTTCATTAATATTTAAAAGAAGAAACATAAAATGTAAATTAAAGAAAAATAAGGGAAAGGTGCGAAATTGGAAAAGGAGAAAGAAAAAAGGGAAAGATAAATCTGGAAGGATAATAGGGAAATATTTTAAAATCAACCATTTATGAATTGAAACAGAAAATAAATGTATATTAGACGAAGAACAGCAACGTCAATTAAAACATCTAATATTGGAATATGACGATATATTTAGCGATATACCGGGAAGATCATATAAATGTAAGCATCAATTGAAACTAATAGAGTATAAAACTTTTGTACGGAGGAATTATCCAATTCCAATCAATTACCGTAAACAGGTCCAAGAAGGGATTGAGAGAATGCTCAGATATGACATCATCGAACGCTCAAGAACTCCTTACATCAACCCAATTGTGACAGTAATAAAAACAGACCAGACCATTCGTCTGTGCCTAGACGCTAGGAAGTAGAATGAGATAACTGTACCGGATTATGAAAGTGCACCCACTATTGACGACATACTAAGGAAAGGCCGCAGCAGGTGATATATTTCAACAATAGATTTAATGTCAAGTTTCTGCCAAATACCGTTGACCAATGAGTCCCAAAAATATACAGGATTTGTATTTAATAATAAGGTATATAATTTCAAAGTGGTGCCTTTCTGATTTCAAAACTCCCTGGCGGCTCTAGTGAGAACTGTAGATATCACTTTGGGTAAGGAGTTAGAAGAAAATATTTTAGTGTATGTTGATGATCTGTTGTGACTATCTGAGTCATTCTATGAGCACCTCAGTCACTTGAGGATAATTTTCACCAAATTCAGTGCGGGGAATTTAACCATCAACCCGAAGAAGACCTTGTTCTGTCAGCAAGAGGTGAGGTTCTTAGGGTATATCTTCAAACAAGAAGGGGTCACCACCAACCCAGAGAAGCTACAGGCGATATAGGATTTCCCAAAACCTAGAAAGAAAAAAACAAATTTTTACGTAATTATTTTATAAATTACTACGCATGGTTTAGAAGGAAACATGCTGAAGTGGCTTCACCCTTGTTGATATTACTAAGAAAAGAACAGCCCTGGATCTGTAATGAATATATAAGTAAAGCCTTCAAAAGGGTAAAAGACGGAATCAGTCACATGTTTACGGAATCAGTCACTCTGATGCATCCGATAGAAAGGAAACGAACGTTCCTACAGACAGATGCATGCGATAATGCAATTGCCAATCAGCTTCTTCAAAGAGACGAATAAGGGGAAATGCAAGTAATAGGGTTCGTCAGCGGAACCCTTAAGAGTTGTGAGAAGTCATACACTATATGCGAGTAAGAGTTATTGGCTATAGTGCATATTTTGAAAAAAACTCGGCCAATATTAGTGGGAGCGCCACTAACTATTGTAACGGATAACAAGGCATTGCAATTTATGAACACGTTCAATTTCACCAATTCACGAATGACTAGGTGGATATTGGTGATTCAAAAGTATCAACCTACAGTGATACATTGTCAAGGAAAAAAAACATCCCGTGCTACGTCGTGAGTCGGATGTATCACAATGATCTGGATAAAAAGGGAAACAGTCAGAACCGTCAGGTTATAAAAGTAGGACGGATACAAATAGGATGTGAAGAAACACTAAAAGAAAAGTTTCAAAATATAAAGATGTTACAAAGACAACAACCGGAATTAGAAAAAAAGTTTGAAAACGTGACAAAATTTAAAAATTATTCAATACAAGAAGGGATATTGTATAAAGAAGTAAAGAATAAAATAAATTTGGTAATCCCGGAATCAATAATAAACGATATAGTTGAGAAAGTGCATGAGATATATGCTCACATAGGTAGAAATAAAATAATAAACATAATGAGCCAGAGCATGTATGTAAAGCAAATGAAGAAACGAATATTACATGTGATAGAAAGATGTCAGATATGTCATTATACAAAACTGACAAATAGATACCTCCAGGGAAGCACGAAACCAATCGTCTCAAGAGGGCCAGGAGAAATGGTGGCAATAGACCATCTAGGGCCTTTACGAACCAGCGTTGGTGGGGTAAAACACATACTGGTAGTAATAGATAGCTTCTTGAAATATATTAAGTTATATGCAGTACGAAGTACCACAACAAGGAGCTCAAAAATGAAGTTACTGAAGTATTTTCAAGCAGTAGGAAAACCAAGCAAGATCCTTACAGATTTTAGAACTGCATTTACATTGCGGCAATGGCGTACGTGGATCAGGTGTGAAGGAATCCAACACATACTGAGTCCAATACGGCACCCGCAGGGGAACATACCAGAGAGAGTAAATAGAGAACTGAGAAGGATATTGCGGACCTACTGCTATGATAACCAATTGTACTGGCGGAAGTACTGGTCGTACATAGAAGGGGTAATCAACGCCTTACCGTATGAAGCTCCTGGATACACTCCAGAGCAGATTCAGTTCGGTGTTGATCCGGAATATGTATGACAAGGATTTGTACCAGACGTTTGTAAAAGTGTAGTAACGGAAACACAACAGCCGCGTGTGCAGAAGGCATTCGAAAGAATGAGAAGAACGGAAGAGCTACTTGCGGAAAAGTTAAACCGAAATAAGAAGCAGACGGAATTGAAATGTGGGGACAATGTACTGATAACAAGAGTAAATGTATCCAACTTGAGCCGTCAAGAAACCGAGAAGATGTTATTATTCTATCAAGGTCCATATGTAGTGGTCAGACGATTGGGGGCAGAAACCTATGAAATAGCAAATTCGGAGACAGGTGATATAAGGGGGTTCTATGACATCTAAGACATACAAATATTTAAAAAATAAGTGAAGATAAGAAAATATAAATAGTTGATCCATCAGTGACATAGGGAGTAACGGTTAGAAAATAAGAAACAAAAGGTAATTTAAATTTAAGTAGTAGGCTTAAAGAGTCAGAAAATAAAAAATATATGCATTAAACCAAGTAAACTTAAGTATAAATTGTAAAAAATAAAGCCATATTAAAAAAAAACGGAAATATTTAAAACATGATAGTAAATGTTGTTGTAAATAATAATGAGTATTAGGAAGAATGAGATAAATAGACAAAAACCAAGCGTTATTTAATCTTGAAATAAAGTAAAAAACAAAAGAAAGTGAATAAAGACAGGAATAGGTGCATGAATAAATATAAAGTGATAGACTAATGTGACAGCAAGTGACACTGTTAAAGTAAATGAGTGAAATGTACAGGAGAGTAAATTGTTGTAAACTTTAGTAGAATGAAGGGAGAGTTAAATTATAAAGAATGAATAGAAATAGTATATTCAAGAAATGGATATGGAAATTTTGAAAACAAAAATGTTATATATCTAATGTAGTGTAAGGCTTATTGTTACTTGTTATAAAAGCAGTTAATGGGGATACTTGAGCGCAAACTACCCCTAACTGTCCTGTACGTCACCGGTGAGTATAGGGGTAGTTTTGGATGATGGAGGAGGTAGGTGTGGCCATGATCGTAGACTTTGAGGTGGGTTTCACTACGTTTAGAGGGGTAGGGGTAGTTTTTGGAAAAAAATATATTCTAACCCAATAACCTAAGGTATGTAAATTGCGTCTAACCTAACCTACCCCGAGGTGTAGAAGTGTCCTCAGCTACGTTCAGGACCTTCCCCGGGGGTAGCTCCAGGGGTGGATTCGGAGTTTGGGGTAGTTTTTGAAAACATTTTGGAAAAATGTGTCTTGACTGATAGGGTGAATTTAGAGTGCATTATCGCTATGGTTGGGGGTGGTTTCACCAGGGGTAGTTTTTAAATAATATATGAAATTGCCAAAAATTGATCATTTGGATCAAATGACTGTATGTGTTATGTTTAAAATACATTTTGGCAAGCTGTGGGGGTGGATTCACCGGGGGTAGTTTTAAATAATATATGAAATTGCCAAAAATGATCGGGTGATAGGTAAAAGTCACCCTGGAGTTGTGCTCTAGGTAAAGCCACCTAGGAGCAAGGTCTTAGGTAAAGCTACCTTTGGAGCATGGCCTCAGGTAAAGCTACCATGTAGTCGGGTCATAGGTAAAGTCATACTGGAGTCGACCCTGAGGTAAAGCCACCCAGGAGCTAGGCCTTATGTAAAGCTACCACGGAGCTGGGCCTCAGGTAAAGCCACTCTGGAGAAAGGCCTTAGGTAAAACCATCCCGAAGTCAGGCCTTAGGTAAAGCTAACACGGAGCAAGGCCTCAGGTAAAAGCCATCCTGAAGATAGCCCATAGGTAAAGTTACCATGGAATCTGGCATTAAGTGGCGGTGGTTATCAAATAATATATGAAATTGCCAAAAAAAAATGATCGGTTAGATCAAATGACCAACGTTCCAACTAAACGCTAAATTTAACCGACCAACAAAGATTTATCGTTTGAGGGAATACGTTTGGCCTACATAGTTGTAGATAACCGGTGACTGTGTGCTAGACATGTGCAAGCCTGCAGAGATAACACATTTTCTTGGAGGTAGAGCCACCCAAACCTCAGGTATAGCATCCCTGCAGCGTGGACTTAGGTAAAGCCAACCCAAAGCCGGCCCTTAAGTAAAGCCACCTGGAGAAAGGACATAGGTAAAGCCTCTTTGGAGCTAGACTTTAGGTGGAGCAGTCAGCCTTTAAGTAAAGCTACCCAAGAGTCAAGCCTTAGGTTCAGTTGTGTCGCTATATCAATTACAGCCTCTCGAACAAGACAAATACCTCCAACAAATATTAGGTAAAGCTACTATGGAGTCGGATGTTAGATAAAGTCAATCTGGAGTCGTGCTTGAGGCAAAGCCACCTAGGAGCCAGGCCTTAGGTAAAGCTACCTTGTAGTCGGGTCTTAGGTAAAGTCATACCGGAGTCGATCCTAAGGTAATGCAACCCAGACCTTAGGTATAGCCTCCATGGAGTATGGACTTAGGCAAAGCCATCCCTAAGCCAGCCCTTAGTTAGAGCCACCTTGGAGAAAGGTCCTGAGGAAATTCTCACTAGAGTCAGGCTATAAGTGGGGGGTAGTTTTTAAAAATATATGAAAGCATCAAAAAATAATAGGTTAGATCAAATGACCAAGTTTTCAACTAAACAACAGTGAAACAACGTATTACGCTAAGTTTAACCGACCCATTTACACTCATTTCAATCCACCAACATTTACATTGAGTTCAAGTAGACAACAAGCTGTGCGGGGAATCGACCTATCGCATTGCATGGGCTCGGTAGGCCTACGTAACACAACGCAAACGGTCGCAGTAAGACGTGCATGCAAATATACCATGTTAAACCAACATGCATGATAGCCCATATACTGTGTTAAACCAACATGCGTTTAAGCCTACATACATACTATGCTAACCCGACAAACATGAATCCCTACATGGGACTACTATGTCGGTAAACCACTGGCCAAAACTTTAATGATCTGAGCCTGACACATTTTTTCAGCTCTTCTATCATATAAAGCCTCAGGCAAGTAGCCGTATAGTTCATATGGGAAGTACTATATGGTATAGCTACCAATGCATACCACCATATGTAAAGGCAGCTACCAATGCATAACCTATCACGCTCACGTAGGTGACGGACAACAAATATTACAATATAATTAAAAAAAAGTCACGCTACATATATACAGTGCTAAGCCAACATTCATGTTAACCTATATATGCTTATATACTATGTTAAGCCAGCATGCAATATACTCTAAATACCCCCATATACTGTGTTAAACAAATATGCGTGTAAACCTGCACAAATACTATGCTAAGCCAACATGCATGCTATCATACATAGGCGTATGTACTATGTTAAGCCAACACACATGAGAGCCTACATACTGTGTTAAACAAATATGTGTGTAAGCCTGCATAGATATTATGCTAATCCGACAAGGGCCAACAAATTATCACACATTATATCCAATGCATAGTTTAGCTAATGGATATCACGCAGTAGCTTGACTACAAGTTAACACATAGTATCCGATGCATGGCCCGGCTAATCATTAACACATAGTATACGATGCACAGCTTGACGAAGGGTTAACATACAGTATCCGATAAGTAGCTTGACTATGGCCTAACACATAGTATCCTATGCAAGGCTTTTCTATGGGCTATAACATATTATCTGATGTGTAGCTTGACTAGTGTTTAACACATCCATTGCATAGGCTGGCTAATGATCAACATATATTATCCGATGCATAGCTGGGGTAATGGTTAACTAATGGTTAGCGTGACTAAGGCTTAACATATAATATCCGATGCAGAGCCTGACTAGGGCTAACACATCCGTTGCATAGCCTGACCATAAGGGTTTAACACATCGTATCCGATGAGAAATTTGAATACAAGTTAACACATAATATCCAATGCATAGCTTGACTAGGGTTTAACACATAAAAGCCGCTGAGTAGAACGACTACAAGTTAACACAATATATAAAGTGCATAGCCAGGCTAATAGGTAACACATAGTAGCCGATGTGTAGCCCTACTAATCGTTAACATATAATATCCAATGCATATCTTGAGTATGGTTTAACAAATAATATCCAATTCATAGCTTGACTATGGTTTAACATAAAGTATCCGTTGATTAGGTTGAATACAAACTAACACATAGTATTCATTGCAAAGTTTGGCTAATGGTTATCACATAGTATCTGATACATAGCTAGGCTAATGGTTAACATATAGTAGCCGATTCAAATCATGACTAGGGCTAACACATAGTATCCGAAGCATAGATAGACCTGGGGTTTATCACATAGTATCCGATGAGTAAATTGACTACAAGTTAACACATAATATCCAATGCTTAGCTTGGCGAAAGGTTAACACATAGTATCCGATGCATAGCTTGACTAAGGGTTATCACATAATATCCGATGCAAATCATGACTAGGGCTAACACAATATATCCAAACCATAGCGTCACTATGGGTTAACACATCGTATCCGATGAGAAGTTTGGATACAAGGTAACACATAATATCAAATGCACAACTTGGCTAATGTTCACCATATAGTACCATGTATAGCTTGACTATGGATTAACACGTCGTATCCGATGAAAGGTTTGGGTACAAGTTAACACATTATATCCAACGCATAGCTTAGCTAATGGTTATCACGCAGTATCCGATGAGTAGCCTGACTACAAGTTGCCTACAAATTACCACATAATACCCGATACATAGCCTGGCTAATCATTAACGCATAGTATCTGATGTATAGCTAGGCTAATGGTTAACACATAGTAGCCGATGCATAGCCTAAGGCTAACACATAGTATCCGAGGCATAGATTGACTAATGGTTAACACATGGTATCCAAAGCATAACTTAACTAGGGGTTAACACATAATATCCAATAAATAGCTTGACTACAAGGTAACACATAATATCCGATGCGTAGTTCAGCTAATGGTTAACACATTGTATCTGATGCATAGCCAATCAAATGCGTAACACATAGTAGCCGATGCATAGCTTGACTAGGGCTATCACATAGATTGAATATGGGACATCACATAGTATCCAAAGAGAGGCTTGAATACAAGTTAACACATAATACCCAACGCATGGCTTGGGTTATATATATATGTAGTTAGCCTACATTCTATGTTATGTATGTAAACCCACATACTATGCTAAGCAGGTTACCCATCGGTACTAGACACAAATCTACGACAATGCATGGGTAACCCTAGATGTAACCCACACCTTGACAACAGATACCTAGCATGACCATAGCCTACATTGCCTGACAACATATACCTAACCTGACCATAGCCTACATAACAAGACAACCGATACATAGCTAGACCACAGTTACCTAGCCTGACAATAGATACCTAACCCTGAATCAAATACATAGCCTGACAACCGATACATAGCCTGACAACAGAGCTAGATAAAATGACCAAAGTTTCAACTAAACAACATTACGCTACGTTTAACCAACCAACATACACGAAGTTCAAACGAACAACATTGCCACCAAGTTCAAATAGGCTATGGCTGGGGAAGTCTAGATCAACGTTTCAACTAATCAACGTTGACAAACTTACGCTAGTCAACCAACATCTACACCAAGGTGAAATGGGCTATGGTTAGTGAAGGCATCGGCAAAAGCCTTTATGATCTGACCTTAGACAATATATAGATAGCTACCAATGCATACCAAAATAGCTATGTAGAAACCGTCAAGGCCTTTATGATCTGAGCTTTACACATGTTGTCCAGGTATGTTGTATCAGTTACAACGAGTACCTCCATCAAATCTTAGGTAAAATTACCTTTGAAGTAGGCCCTAGGTAAAGCTACCCTAGAGTCAGGCCGTAGGTAAAGCCAGCTTGGAGTCAGACTTTAGGTAAAGTCGTGCCTGAGGCCGGGCATTAGGTAAAGCTACCTTGGAGTCAGCCCTAATCAATAGTTACTCTAAAACGGCTATCGATGCTCGCCTTATCATAATAGTTACATAAGGTGTAAAATAACGACAGTAAACTCTGGATATACAGGTAAGACTTTATTAACGAATATTAAAACTATGATATTTTGAACAATTACTCCAGGTTCAGAAATAGCTGGTAGCGTCTGTCTACGCGTTTCCTACATATGGGGCACATCTGCACCTTTTCAGCACACTCGTTGCAATAAACGTGACCGCAGGGTATGATGACAGTGCATGGTGGTCTCCCTAAGCAGACAACACAGTCCGCTATACGAGAGCCGCCTCCTTCAATCTGCTCTCCCCAACTTCTCTGTTTTAACATAAGTACAAAGTGGATAGTTTATATTATTGTACACGAATGGTATAAATATAGGTATCGCTACAAAACGTAACACTTACGACTGTGTATGGAGGGTCTCGCTCGACCATTACTGCCTTCGCTTCAGCGACAGCAACTCTTCTTCGGCCTTCTTCAAGTAGCTTGTCCAGATCGCTAAACCTAATCCTCCATACGCCGACTGCGTAGAAATTATCCTCTTACGTGTCTTTACGTAACGCCGTTTCTAGGTCCGATACAAGTCGTCTTAGTATATGTAGTGCATCAGTCGATACGCTACGAGTTGCAGCTGCACGTGCATATTCCACAACAGTCTAGAAAGGACTAAATAGAAATTAAAAATCGTGTATAACCCTTAACTACCAATATCACCGTACAATAAAACTTACCGCATATTAATGGGGGATATCGTATCCTACGCCCTAAACAAAGTAAACAGTCAATACGGGCGTGCTCGACTTCTTGTATGTGCTTCTGTTCTCCTCTAATACACTTGAATGAAAAACTCGATCGTCGACCCTAATTATAGCGTGATTTATTGGTCCAGCCTATAAAATACAATTTATTAGTAATGAAAAATACGAAGATAACAGTAATAATGCATTAGAAATTCAATAATCACCAGTGTTGGATGGTTGGTAGACTCATTGCTACGATCAGGTCCTCTGGCTCTAGAAGGAGTGTTTGTTCCCTGAAAGAAAAATATCGTTATTAGATATGAAAATGAGCCTCTAATAATAGTATAAATGGTATATAATTACCTGTGATGTAGTACCAGAGGTCTCCCGACTTGGTTCGGTTTGATCAACCATCGAATGGTGGCTATAGTACCAATGGAAAAATTGGAATAACGAAAAATAGAAACTTTTTTCTAGAAAAAGAACACACTATTCCATACTCACCTCTGACTGAATAATTCTATCGGTCATCGTTAATCGTAACACACCTAATTGCAAAAGCGTTAAAGGCTGATGCTCTCTGTATGAAAAACCGGCATATATACCGTGCGCCTATTACTTCACCCCTCCCCTCTATGACGTAATTGCTCATCACAAGCCGAAAACGGTGACCAAAGTATATAATTACCTCTATCAATGCATGACCAACGGCAATAGAGTATACTGGTACTATTAAACATACAAGATGCCAGGATGATCCTATACTGTACCATAGTATGCTGGACGTGCTACTTTAGACATGCTTTTCTGTACCGTATATGCCCTGTAGATGGGCAGACACGTTACTCCACTTCAAGGGTAAAAGATAAATCCTGTTTGAAATGAGAACCACATGAATAACGTCATAGGACATACCACAAGTATGTAACAGGCCTAAGGCTTTGCCTGTGGTTATCCTGCAGATGGACTAATGTTAGTATGGGCGGCATACCTATACAAGCAACAGTTAATCCTATACAGATGTCCTGCCGATATTACATATACCGTTCGACATTTTGTTAGATGCCATCTTGCCCGACATTTTGTTTGACGTCTTTTGCTAATCAGAGTGCGCTATCGCGGTCTTAACAATATTACGGTAAAGGTTTTCATTAAAATTCATTTTATTTGTCGAACTCTGTATGTGTGTGAACCCACCTACAACTGTAATGAGACGTAATAACAACTTTGCATATTGACTTGACACAATCTGTAGGATAATGTAAGGTAACGAGCATATTGGTTTAATACAGGATGTAAGGCCCTACTCCAGGCCGGCTTTACCTATGGCCTGACTCCAAGGTAGCTTTACCTAGAGCCTACCTCAAAGGTAGCTTTACCTAAGATTTGATGGACGTATTTGTCTTAGTCGAGAGGCTGTAACTGATAAAACAGACCTAGACAATATGTGTAAAACTCTGAACATAAAGGATTTTGCAGTGCCTTCACCCACCATAACCCATTTGTACTAGGTGTAAGTGTGTTGTTTGATTAGCGTAAGTTTTTCAACTTTGATTAGCTGAAACGGCATAGCCTATTTGAACTTGGTGTAAATGTTGTTCGTTTGAACTTCGTGTTTGTTGGTAGGTTAAACTTAGCGTAATGTTGTTTAGTTGAAACGTTGGTCATTTTATCTAGCTCTGTTGTCAGGCTATGTATTTGATTCAGGGTTAGGTATCTGTTGTTAGGCTAGGTATCTATTGTCTAGCTATGTATCGGTTGTCTAGCTATGTAGGCTATGGTCAGGCTAGATAACTGTTGTCAGGCAATGTAGTCTATGGTCGTGCCAGGTATCTGTTGTCAGGGTGTGGGTTACACTTAGGGTTACTCTTGCATTACCATAGATCTGTGTCTAGTACATAACACAGAATGTAGGCTAACAAAATGTAGAACATTACCCAAGCTATGCATTGGATATTATGTGTTAACCTGTATTCAAGCCTCTCATCGGATACTATGTGATAATCCATAGTCAATCTATGTAACGGATACTATGTGTTAGCCCTATTCAGGCTATGCTTCGGCTACTATGTGTTACGCATACCCTAGCTATGCAACAGGTAATATGTGTTGACCATTAGCTAAGCTACGCATCGAATATTATGTGTTAACCCTAGTCAGGTTATGCTTTGGATACCTTGTGTTAACCATTAGTCAATCTTTGCCTCGGATACTATGTGTTGCCCCTAGTCAGGCTTTGCATCGGCTACTATGTGTTAACCATTAGCCTAGCTATTTATCAGATAATATGTGATAACCATTAGCCAAACTATGTAATGAATATTATGTGTTAGTTTGTAATCAACCTACGCGTCGGGTACTTTGTGTTAAACCATAGTCAAGCTTTGTATTGGATATTTTGTATTTACTTGTAGTAAAGCTACACAACGGCTACTATGTGTTAACCATTAGCCTAACTATGCAATGGATACTATGTGATAGTTTGTATTCACCTTCTCATCGAATACTATGTGATAACCATAGTCAAGCTATGCATTGGATGATTTTTGTTAAAACATACTAAGCTATGCATCGGATATTTTTTGTGTTAACCACTAGTCAAGCTAAGTATTATTTAACCACTAGTCAAGTTACACATCGGATAATATGTGATAACCCATAGTCAAGCTCTGCAGTGGATACTATTTGTTAAAACATACTCAAGGGATATTTTGTGTTAACCACTAGTCGGGCTATGCAATGGATATTTTGTGTTAACCCATAGTCACTAACTATTAGTTATCGCTAACTATTAGTTAACCACTAGCCTAGCTATGCATCAGATACTATAGGTTAACCACTAGCCTAGCTATGCAACAGATACTATGTGTTAACGCATCGGATATTATGTGTTACCTTGTAGTCAAGCTATGCCTCGGATACTATCTGTTACCCTTAGTCGGGCTATACATCGGCTACTATATGTTAACTTGTAGTCAAACTATTCATCAGATACTTTGTGTTAACACATTAGTCAAGCTATGCCTCGGGTACTATTTGTTTTCCATTAGCCATGCTATGCATTGGATATAATGTGTTACAATTTGTGGGCCTATGTAGGGAATCATGTATGTCGGCTTAGCATAAAAAGCATGCAGGCTTACACACATATTTGTTTAGCAAACTAAATAGGGCTATCATGTGTGTTGGCTTAACATGGTATATACGCCTATGAAGGATAGCATGCACGTTGGCGTAGTATGGTATTTATGTAGGTTTACTCCCATATTTGTTTTACACACTATATAAGGCTATCATTTATGGTGGCTTTATAGTATATATGCCTATGTAGAATAGCATGCATGTTGGCTTAGCATAGTATTTATGTAGGTTTACACGCATATTTGTTTAACGGCGTATATATGACTATTTACAGAATATTGCATGCTGGCTTAACATAGTATATATACCTATATACGTTAACATGAATGCTGGCTTAGCACTGTATGTATATAGGTTGCGTGACTTTTTTTAATTATATTGTAGTATGTGTTGACCATCATCTATGTTGGGCGTGATAGGTTATGCATTGGTAGCTGCCAATTGTGAAAATAGGTGAAAATGTATGTATAGCTCAGATCACAAAGGCTTTAGCCAGTAGTTTACCGACATAGTAAGCCCATGTAGGGATTCATGTATGTCGGCTTAGCATAGTATGTATGTAGGCTTACATGCATATTTGTTTAACACATTATGTGGGCTATCATATATATTGGCCTAACATGGTATATAAGCCTGCACATCTTACTGCGACTGTGTTGCGTAGGCCTACCGGGCCCCTGCAATGAGATTGGTCGATTCCCCGCATAGTTTGTTGACTATTTGAACTAAGTGTATAATTGTTGGTCGTTTAAAATTAGCGTTTAGTTGGAACGTTGATCGTTTGTTCTAACCGATCATGTTTGGGCAATTTTATATATTATTTGATAACCACCCCCACTTAATGCCAGATTCCATGGTTACTTTACCTATGGGCAGGCTTCGGGATGGCTTTTACCTGAGGCCTTGCTCCATGGTAGCTTTAGCTAAGGCCTGGCTGCTGGGTGGACTTACCTCAAGCACGACTCCAGGGTGACTTTACCTATGGTCTGACTACAAGGTAGCTTTACCTAAGACTTGGTGGAAGTATTTGTCTTAGTCGAGAGGTTGAAATAGATATAGCAACCATACTGGTCCGACTCTTGGGTAGCTTTACCTAAGGCATGACTTCGGGTTGGCTTTACCTGAGGCCTGGCTCCTAGGTGGCATTGCCTCAAGCACGACTCCAGGGTGACTTTACCTAACACCCGACTCCAAGGTAGCTTCACCTAAAGTCTACCTCCAAAGAGGCTTTACCTAAGTCCAGGCTCCAAGGTAGCTTGACCTTAGGCCTGGCTCCTGGGTGTCTCTAGGTAAGGCCCGGCTTCGGGATGGTTTTACCTGAGGCCATGCTCCGTATAGACTATACCTAACTCCTGGGTGGCTTTACCTCGAGCACGACTCCGGGGTGACTTTACCGAAGGTCTGACACCTGGGTGGCTTCACTTAGGGGCTGGCTTCGGGTTGGCTATACCTAAGGCCTTGCTCCATTGGTAGCTTTATCTAAGGCCTTTTTCCTAGGTGGCTTTACCTAAGGTCAGGCTCCTAGGCGGCTTTACCTCAAGCACGAGTCCAGGGTGACTTTTACCTAGGACCCTACCATGATTTGGCAATCTGAGACACAACCCCCAGGTGAACTCACCCCCATAGCTTGCCAAAATGGACTCTAGACCTACCACATACAGTCATTTGATCCAACCGATCTCTCATATATTTTTTAAATAAATATGCTATACCTAGAATGAGTTAAGTTAGATTTAAAATGTTAAGAACCAAACCTAAAGTTAGCTGCCAATACCAAAGGTCCTCAGTAATTGGTTATAACGAGAGGAAAGCGATTCATTACAAGCACGAGTAGGAGTGCAGACCGGTGAATAATACTGCTCAAATGAAACTGTTGATTCATGGGATTCGTATGTATTACTACTTAAATTAAATAATACCTAACTCTGTGAATACGTACGGGTTTTTTTGCTGATGCGTTTCGAAACAATTGTTCCTTTCACGAAGCAAAGCCTCTAGTGGTGGCGCTCCCGCTAGGTACAACGAAGGTTGTTGTTATGAGATATATGAGTATGGAGTGGGTGGTTTAAGCTGGTTGTTTGCTATGAATTTGAACAGGGTGTTGCCTTCAAAGTGTGTGTGTGGTCATTTAACATGTTTACTTTATCTGTTGCTGTTGTTCGTATATTTCACATTCATAAGTCTCACACCGACAACCTTTGTACCTAGCGGGAGACTTGCTTCGTAATGGGAACGATTGTTTCGAAACGCGTTAGCAAGTAAGCCCGCGTGTATTTACTTATTTAAGTATTAATTAATTAAAAGTTAATCAGTGATATCAAGATGTTTACAACAAGCAACTTTAAATATTGTTACTTGTGTGTATTTTTTTAAATTTCAATAAACCTCTTTTAAAATAGTGTGTTTGCTTGAAATGCTCCCAAAGTATTTAGTTTCCCCACATTACAAAAATATGTACAATTGTTTCATTCGTACTCTTGTACGCGAAAGTTAAATTTCGTCTATAAAACTAAATGGTGTGTGTGTTATGTAAGATAATATAAAATGTGTTTTAAATCGTAAGGTAAGTCTAAAGATGTTTTAAAAGAAGAATCGTTATACAAATGATAAAAACTATGTTCATTCGACTTCGACTATACCTAACAACGGAGGGAGTAACGAGAAACGTGTCTAGCTTTAAACTTGCTAAATCCGTTTCACAACACTTTAAACACCAATCTATAGAAATACGAAAAATTAATATAGAGTCGTTTATATATAGGGATTTGTAGGGATTTTTTTGCAGTTTGTGAGACAATAAAATGAGAGAGTTTTTCAGACAGATATATATATATATATATATATATATATATATATATATATATATATATATATCCGACTATAAAAATATTGCAAGAGCTACTGCATTTCCAGCAAGAGCAATAAACACAGAATGTTTTAAAATATACGGCTTCTATTCAATTGAGTTACATTTCCTCATTTCTTGTGCGATATACGACCTAGTTTTAAATGTATTTGGAGCTACAGTTTTATACTGTATAATAAGAAGTTTATCTAGCCTAATGGACAAAGATATACGATCATCTAGGTGGCAGAGAGTTTAAAGACGAGATATTAATAAATCAAGGTGTTCCTAGAATCAAGGAAGTGTTCCTAAAACGAAGTATCTAAATATGGCTATATGTCAAACCTGACAATTGAATTCGTATTTATTCTAAAGAGCTATATTACACCCTTCTGTTTTTGTTACATATACTATTTGTAAAAAACAGATCATGGGAAACTTTGAAGGAACCAAATTCAGTCGTTCTGTTACTGTCTGACAAGTGCGGCTCGCTTTCCCCTTCTCGGAGATTCACAGGTATTGGATCTCTAAAGAAGAACCTGCACTAGAGAGCCTAGTTATGGTATTCACTACGGAAATGTTTATCCTCTGGTACCACAGTCGTTGCTAAAGCATTTTTGATGGAAGCATCCTGAGTCTGATAACAAATTAGTGACTGTGCGTGATGGTGGACATGAATACAGACTATTTAAATCAAGGTAAAAGGATACATTGTTCTCTATTTATATCTTTGATTCAAGTAATTCAGTCGTTGGAAGTAATTTCGAATTAGAAAAACACTCTCCTAAATGCTCAAAATTTATCACTGTTAAACGAGTTAAAAGAAATAATCTTATTTTACATGTGAATATATATATGTTCATGTCAATGTTTTCCACCTAAAATTATATTTGTCTTATTTTAAAAATCTGTAATAATTTTGTGGGTTGCACTCTTCACTCCTTTACAGAAACGTATTGAACCAAATATAAAACAGATATTTTATAACCCTTCTAGAGGAATGTAGGCTCCAAATTTATAAATGTGCACCAAGTAAAACACATACTTATATTAGTCTCACGAGTCATGTAACTGAGGTTGTTTTTTTCGGAATGTATTAATTACATAATTTGTTCCTTAGCCTAAATATAAATTTTCATTTTGCATTCAATAAAACTGTAGTTCTGTAATAAAATATTGTATATCAAACAAAACAATATAATAGCTATTTACTTACAGTTACAGCTGTACTACTTTTATTTATTATTACTATAAAATGTCAATAGATAACAGTCTTCACAATTACAATATAAAGTAATTATGAACAGTCACACACAAATGAATAGGTTCTAAAGTTTTAAGTACGTGTGTGTGACTAAAGTATATATTTTGTATTAATCAGTCTAATGGATACAAAATGTAATATAACTATAAGATCGTGTATCCCAAGCTCTAAGAAAACTTTGAATTGATTTTCGTCAAATCAAAAAGTGTAAAATGCAATCCACGGTGAAAAGCCAATTTAAACTAAAACTTCAGCGTCGTTCAGTAACAATATCATCAACTATCGACGATGATAGCTCGCGTAAGGAATTATTTCTCTGCAAATGTTAGTTCAGCATTTTTAACCTATAATTCATTAGAATAACGAAATATTTTATTTATTTTATTTTATTGTTTTTTTGTTTTTGGTGATTCAAAAATAATAATCTAATATTAGCTCTTCACGGACGGAAATATCAATGTAATAATTTTAAAAATAGTAAATATAACAGGCAACTAAAATACAACATATAAATAATAGACATTGCTAGATAACATAGATTATTATACTCGTAAGGCATTTATGGTTTTCGTTCTTTTGCTGACTATATTTCAGTCTATAGTTAGATTACTTTTTAGTAAACTGTTTTTAAGCCCTACTTATATAAACAAATTTTCAAAACGTCCACTAAACCTGTAACTGTCACTTACTGAACATTATTAAAACTTATTTTTCTTCTAACCTACACATAAAAAAAGTTATATACGAATATCTTATGTCACAAACACTTTTGATGACAAATAGGGATTAAATTAAAAACAAAATTATTTATATATTAGTGCTAGCTGAATACAAAAAAACCATCCATCAATCATGTAAATATGATTAATATTTACAAGAAGCTCTTATTGCAAATTAGTATGTTAATTAGGCGAATAGAATATAAATAAAATACTTATTTTATAACTGATGTAAATGTTTCACATTACAATCACTAATGGATTTAGAGTTATCCGTGGATATTATAGATAAATTGGAAATTATTACAAAAACAAAGCAATCAATTTTTCCATGAAAAAAGACTCAGTTTCGCCCCAATTATCATCTGCAAATGTATAAATATATATATATATATATATATATATATATATATATATATATATATATATATATATATATATATATATATATATATATAAAGAACGAAAGTCAATATACAAATACAAGAATTATATTTGAATGTACAATTCAAAGCTTTCGTTGGCTAACAGTACCATCATCATCAGGAATATTAAACAATTCAAATTCCCTGATTAAATATTTAATTGTTTAATATTCCTGATGATGTTGGTACTGTTAGCCAACGAAAAGCTTTGAATTGTAAATTCAAATATAATTCTTGTATTTGTATATCGACTTTCGTTCTTTATTAATACACAAGAAAACATATTGCGATATTTATATATATATATATATATATATATATATATATATATAACTTAAAACAACATAGGTTATTCAAATACAAGTATATTTATATAGAATATTTACAAGAATATTTATTCTTAAAAGAATATATTCTTGTATTTGAGTAACCTATGTTATTTTAAGTTATTAAACAACAAAACGTGTTTTATATTTATAATATATATATATATATATATATATATATATATATATATATATATATATATATATATATATATATATTCTTGATATTTTACGTTAGCCATTAACTTCATATATATATATATATATATATATATATATATATATATATATATATATTAATATCTATAATTTTTATTGAGTGTCTTCATTAGGGGTGAGGGGTGAGGGTTTGTTATTACGAATTTAATAAGTTATCTCCGCCTACTTCTGAAAATTGTTAGCGTAAAATCGAAACATACATAGGGTCTCTATAATGTAATAAATAAATATATAGAGTACTAATAAAGTGTTTTATTACATTCCAATTACATATTTGAGATAAGTTGTGGAATATATATCACATGTTGGTTAGTACCAAAGAAAAATGTGTAGACCCACACGGCTGTTCAGTCAGAGGGTGGTTTAATGTAACCCATGTTCTTTAAATATTTTTCCGTAGGACAATAAAAATTTAAGACTGAATTTAACAAAACATACAGAATTTAAATCAAAAAGTCTGCTCATACCATTTGCAGGTATTGCGAGTTAAATCAAGTTTGAAGAAAACCCGTAATTATTTTGCAACAGTCCTGGTTTTATTTTCTGTCTTTGACCCACCCTCTTACTCACGATAATAATTGAATCCCTCGTCTCGTCGGAGCCAGTTGTTGATATAAAATTCGATACTGACAACTCTCTCCAAGCTTCCGTTAACAAGATTATATGAGCAACGTAATAGCTTCGCACTTAATTTTTTTTTCAGAAAAACCCCGTAAGTTGTAAAATATATTTATTGCTTGCGGTTTTGGTATTTAACCAAAACCAAACGTTTTTTTTTTTTTGTTAATAAGAAGGAGGTTTTCTAAACGATTTCAATAGATGTGGGGTGACCTAAGGAGGACTGTGGGTCACAAGGTGTACTGTAACTAATGGTTATATTAATGCATCATACAGAACACTATAGTATTTTTATAACAAACAAACTTCAATTTGAAATGATAATAAATTGGTAAAAGAATGTTGGTAAATAATGAAAAACAGGAAAAAATAGGTGGTGTTTTAAAACATTTTCAAAGTGATCATTTAGCACAGTATAGACATATCGTAAACGTAACAGGTTTTCAAGACAAGATCATGAGATAAACAAATGATACTAAAAATCGTGATTGTAAAATATCTACTATGAATACTAAAAATAACTGAGGCATGCTCTAATACATATATATATATATATATATATATATATATATATATATATATATGGTCTTATTTTATTGATTAAAATCAATAAAGAAGTAATTATTCGACAAATGTATGTTTATGTGTGTGTGTGTGTGTGTGTGTGTGTGTGTGTGTGTGTGTGTGTGTGTGTGTGTGTATGTGTGTGTGTGTGTTTGTTTGTGTGTGTTTTGTGTGTGTGTGTGTGTTTTGTGTGTTTGTGTGTGTGAGTGTGTGTGTGTGTGTGTGTATGTGTGTGTGTGTGTGTGTGTGTTTGTTTGTGTGTGTTTTGTGTGTGTGTGTGTGTGTGTTTTGTGTGTTTGTGTGTGTGAGTGTGTGTGTGTGTGTGTGTGTGTGTGTGTGTGTGTGTGTGTGTGTGTGTGTGTGTGTGTTGCGATGGTCAATCTAACCAGCGCACTCAGGCCGTTGTTTTCCTCTTGTCTGCCGACGCTGGTAACATTTTAAACAAGCAGATCTGACACAAGCCAGAACATGTTCCGCTTTTTGCTAAATTCTAACAGAGAACAAGTAACTGTACTTTGATTTTAAAAACCTAACTTACGTAATTCTCCCCTTCGCGTCAATATTTTATTTGCAGGCACCACACAGCTTAATGACAGGTTTGTTGGATTACTTAAAAAAATTGGTTGGTGAAAAATAAGTATAACTCTTAGTCTTAAGTTACTAAAACAATTGATTTGTATTTATATAAATATTAAATAGCACAAGAATTTTACTTTCTTTTCAACTATACATATGAAAATTTGTTATAAATAAATATTTAAATTTCTCAAATTATTGAAAATATTTTTTAATAATTTACTTATTAAACGTTATATATTTAACGTAAAACATTTGTCAACTCAATAATCCAACCTGTAACGTTTTATCATGACCAAAATATCTTAAAACCTCAAATTACAGATATTATAGAGCAGATTTTGGTTTGAATTACCTTCTTTTCACAACTTTCAATAATTATTTATATATTTTATTCGAAATATATAATCAAACCTTCCATTTATTTTCATAAAATTTTAATTTAATTTATTTGTATTTATACATGTATTTATAGTTTACATTTTAATAATTATCATTTACTTTAATTTGATTTACAAAAGGAACAGCTAACACCAACCTCAAAAACTGTTACTAGAATGAGCTCGATGAAAAGTCGCAAATAATTTCTTCTTCCCTTTCTCATTCCTTCATCGATCTACTCTCCTACTCACTATTTTAATGAATGCCTCTCATATCGTTGATGCCAACTGTTGATATACAACTTCGGAATTGACAGCCCTCTGAAAGCTTTCGTTAAATAGATTATATCCAAAACTGATAGCTTGAAACTAGAAAGTAATTTTAAAACGAAGGTAACTTTACACGAAGTTTTAAAACGATATTTATTGCTTGCGGTTTTGGCTTAATCAACAGCGAGTATATCGGGTGTAAACCGTGAGAAGGTGTGTGATTGAACGCATTTATTTGTTTGGTTGTTGCATGTAAAAACTTCAGGATGCCTTTGCTATTGTGTCGTGGGATTTGTTATTGTATCAGTTGTAAAAAACCGTATGTTTTAACAAACAGTAAATTAATTAAAAATTATTAATAATGAGTTGAAGAAACCTGGTAGAAATAAATTAATTTAAAACAGCGGAAAAAAGGCCTTATTTGAAAACGGTTCCACCATGTGCATGCATGATGGTATGTTCCTTCCTTTTAGACGTATGTAAACCAGAAAAAACTTCGAAGAAAGATGTACGGAGAAAAAATCGTACACAAAACCTAGAAACCTAAACTAATGATAATCCATCAAATTGTTTCCCAGTACAGTAACTTTAATCACTGATAGACGTAAGGCGATTATATATCTTTATTAGGAATGATGATTTTATTAAATTATATTTTTATTTAGTGTGTGTTCATTACTAATTATTTTTTACATAAGCTAAAGACCAATCTCAGGCAATTTTGCTTTTCTAAACAATAAATGTTTCGAAATTCTTTCCGAAATGCCTTTTCAAGAGCTCAGTTTTAATTAAAACACTCTACAAAATAACCTAAGGTAATCGTAAGTTATGTTGTATAATTTTTTAAACAGAACTGAGCTCTTGAAAAGCCACATCGGAAAGAAATTCGAAACGTTTAGTGTTTATAAATGCAAAATTGTCTAATTTGACATTACCCTTAACATTTTGTTAAGTTTTTATGTTTGTCATTTTTCATTTATTAGAAATGAAAGAATTAGATATTTGTATTTTGCAAGGTTTGTAATATTCAATGTACACTTTTCGTGAAAATTGAGAATATAAATAGCATTTATTAGCATGTTTAAAAAACATCAACTTGTATTTAAAAACAATGTAGGTATAATGATAATTTCAATCATTTTACTCTTTCAATATTTGCATTTTGTAAAATGGTGTGTACAACAGGTCTTGAATAAAAACATATCAGAAGAAAACTCGAAGACAAAACCAAGAGACGTGACATACTAAAAATCCTTAAATTAATTTTAATGTATACCAAATGTTATCATTGTTGGATGCTTCTGCGATTGAATATTGTCTCTTTATGATCGTTGCTGTTATTAAATTTGGATTTGATATTATTCTAGTTTATAGAATATAAACTTTTCCATTAGAGTGTACTAGATGGTGTTGTAATATTTCGTAACAATTTTTGGAAACAAATTTGAGTAAAAAGTATATTTTAAACTCCATATTTATGTTTTATTATATTCATTCTCTTTACTTTATAACAAACACAAAATTATAATATAAAGTGTTTCATTTTTTTCACTAAAATTTACATTTTCAATGTGTAGGATGTAGTTACATTATTTGTATATGATTGCATGTAGTAAAACCCTCAATGGTTGTGAATGATTTTGTTATAATTTTCTTTCACGTGCAAGTCTCCTTAGGGTCCCCCTACCTTATGAATGTTATTAAGATAAAATTATATTTAGACGTATCATCTTGCGTTAAAAAAGACCGCCTGTAACACTTTTTAAGACCTAAACACTTCGCAAATAAAATGGCCCTATACAATACAGTCTAGTAGATTCTATCTAACTAAATCATGGTATTGATTGCCTCCCTTGTCGTGTAGGCAAGCATTGCGGAGATTATAGTAATTAATAGAGAAAAAACGTATCGCCAGCTACTGTTTAGAAGGGATTGCTCCCCATATTTTAAATTTATAATTAAATAATATTCTTCACTTGAGCCTTCCCGTCTTCTATTTTGCCATAATACATATTTTGTGCACTCAATGGATATAGAGTATTTTCATAAACAGAAAGTAAAGTGTGGTAAGGTTTAGAAGGGGCCTAAATAGCTGCTTCAAATAGCATTTAGTTAGCAAGATAAAATGCTTTTCTAGTACTACAATATATAAACTCATTTGTAAATTCTATCTTATGAAATCAAAATTCTAATGTAGAACAATAGTTGAATCATTAGGTATGATACCAAAAATAAATTTAACAAATTGAACATCAAACGTTGCCTACTTGAAGAAGCAAACGAAAAGAAGAGAAAACATCTCTCGACGTTATAGAATATTATATTTTATCTCCTTAGAGCTACATAATAATTTAATGTCTCAAATAAGAGTAAATTATTTTCTGTAATAGCTTTTTTATTTTGAAATATATCGCATTTGTACCTTTTCTTATATGGAACCTCGTGTTACGTAAAACAGGTATAATATTATGTAAGATTTTTTTATTACTTTTTGCTTACTAAAAATCATAAATACATGAATTCATATTTAATGATACAGAGTACGTGAAGTAAAAATATAATTTCTTACATTGGTTCAGTAAAATGTTTAGTACATACACTAGGTAGGGCATATTGCTGTTACTGATATATCACTTACTTCCATACGAACCAGCGTATTGGATGCTTAAACTTTAGGAACTGAATGCAATGTTTTGATCACTATCCCTGCCATCAGTCTAACCTTGGTTTGTATACTTTGTTTATAATGGTTATATATTTGCTTTATATAATTACTATCGACGTATAGGATTCATTTATAATAGCCCAACCCTTATAGCAAGTGTTTTTATAAGTGACCGTTGAATATTATGACCAATTACATCATTTATTGGCACTAATTTACATTACCAGATTAGATTAAAACTTTTAATTATATATATTTTACCACCAGCTATTACTTTTAGTAATATATGTTCAATATATGTACATACAACTTATTACTAGCAATGTTTTTGTTTAGCACATTATATATATATATATATATATATATATATATATATATATATATATATATATAAAGATCAAAAGTCTAAATACAAATACAAGAATTATAATTGAATTTACAATTCAAAGCTTTTCGTTGGCTAACAGTACCAACATCATCAGGAATATTAAACAATTGTTTAATATTCCTGATGATGTTGGTACTGTTAGCCAACGAAAAGCTTTGAATTGTAAATTCAATTATAATTCTTGTATTTGTATTTAGACTTTTGTTCTTTATTAATACACAAGAAAACATACTGCGATATATATATATATATATATATATATATATATATATATATATGCTATGTGTGTGTGTGTGTAATATATACTTATAGTTAACGTATGGGACACGTACACCCCCTCTTTTATAGCAAGTTCTTTGAAATGCGACTGTTGAATATTACGACCTATCATTTTTTGGTATTGGCACTAATTTACAATAGCAGATTTGATTACAACTTTTGATTATCGATATGTTACCATCAGTCATTATTTTTAGTGGTATGTTGAATAGTTCTACGTAATAGATATTAGTAGCAATGTGTATGTTGCAGATATATATATATATATATATATCAATAATTTCCAAACATTTCATTAGATATGCCTGTTTCACAACACACATCTAAGTGTAGGCCGGAATCGGGAATTTAAATAGGCAGATATAATTTGTCCTACTAATAAAACCTGTATTTGCCATATCCGAAACTTAGAATGCAAAGTTTAGGCGACAAAGTATGAAAATGAAGTACTGCAATGCCTATCTTACTATAAGGCTACTATATTGCCTCACATGTCACCGCCAGAAATGTCAATCAATAAGCTAATAAACGACTGAAGTTTTACTTCAAACTACATACAGTATATAAAAAACGGATTTACACTATTAAAGTTAAAATAATAAAACTCCAATAAGTAAAAACCAAGACATTTAAACGAAACGTTTTTAATAAGAATATTAAAGTTTTTTAAAAATAATGATAATATTAATAATAAAAAGTTAATTAGTTCTATTGCAATGCTATAGTAAATTCGGTTTAGCTGTACTAATATAAGCCATGGTAGGAAACAACTAGAGGGATCGTACTATAACACTCTCGAGTCAAAACAGACCACGTTTATTTTATAATATCTTTGTTATAAACTATACCATAGCGTTCTACGTTTTTTTTATGTGTAAAATATTTCAGCAGGCTATATTCTTGTTCATCATTTACGTTTAACATGAAACAATATAAACATTACTAGATAGTATTTTACATTATTTATGCTTTTATTATCTACGGTTCTAATATCATTTTATGCTTTCTTAATAACCTAAGAATGTATATAATATAGGTAATGGAAACAAGTTGCACTAAGAAGTTAGTTAAAATACTAGGATGGATTACATTTAACTCTCGTTCATTAACTATCCGAGTTTATTATATTTTTATATAACTATTTATTCCTTAAATTAATCCGTTTTATTAAACAAAACACATATCATCAACATGTTTGATAATTGTTTCAAAATACACAACTTGATATCCGTAATTCTTTTCAAACACAGGTTTGCTTTTTGTAACACACTTAGGAATGTCATGTTAGATTAGTTTTAAACCGAGCCTATTTTATAGTTAATTATATAAGTTTTTTAAGGCTTTAAGTATGAATAGTGATTGATTCCATTTATTGACTTTATTTAATAACAAGGAATACCAAAAGACATATTAATAACCTTTCACATATGCGCCTGTTATCTAAGCAAGAATGGTATAAACTACAGTTTAATTTAAAACTCAGTAATTTATTAAATCTCAGTGCTTGACATATGTCGGATTGTACATCTGTGGCTATCTTTAGCAATTTAGATGAGTAAAACTAGATACAAGCTATGTCAGTTTAATTTTTCCCATCCAAAGACGTAGTTCAACCTTTTAAATCCTAAATTGATGTATCTATGTTCTCAAATAGTATTTTTTATTAACAAATTCAAGGTCATGATATTTTTTTTCAATTTACAGATGTGGTTTTTAGTTTATAATGTCACTAATTGGAAAATATTGACAAAATGTAAGTGAAAAAATTAGATGAAAATTGGTGCTTTACGTCTATGTAATGTATTAGCCGTTTATTATATTTTCGATGCTCTTCTAAAGCAGAATAGTTTCTCATAGAAAACTAAACTCTGTACATTGACCATTCAATCAGTGTTATAGAATTCACTAAGAATTCACAAGCGCAAATGTTTCTCTTTTAAAGTTGATTTTCCTAAATAGTTTATAAAATGAAATCAAATAATATTTTAAGGCTGTGTAATAGATTATTATTATATACATTTCAGGTGAATCATAAGTAAATACAAGTTTGAAGTTGCAGCAGTTGTTTTGTATTACAAAAATACATTTTATTATTTATCAAACGCTTAGGTTTTGTACAAATCTAAAAATTAGTCCACCCACTTAATAATGCTTTTTTTCATTTGTAACTATATTTGGTAGTTTTGTTTCAAACATTTCATTTTATTATTAAATCATAGTTTGTTGAGTTTCATTTTTAAGTGTTCATTTTTTGAATTTTTTTCGTAACGCTAAAACAACATCATAAATAATACTTTCTAGTTTTTTTTAATATATTGTTGCGGTAAAAAATCAAGGACAAAATTGTGAAGAACGAGAACACTATAGGACAAACATGAACAACAAATGCGGCTTTCATAAAAGGAAGATAATCTATCAACATCATTGTAACAGTGCTTGCATTTAGTATCAGCGTTCCCCAGGGCCTTATGAATGATTATAGAAATCCTTAGTGTCTCTATTTATGTCATCAAGTTTTCTATTTGTTGGTATAACATTGTTCTCTTTCATTGCGTCTTTGCCGGTTTTTATACGTATATATAAATGCCATATTTAATTGTATATTTTGGAACGTTTTATGAAATAATTTTCGGTTTACCTTATGTAAACGGTTATGTTGAATAGAAACAGGTATTTCTTACTGAATAATAACCACAATACACAATATCGTTTATGTACTAGAAACTATTAATAACAGCACTACCTACTTACTAATTTCATCTTGTCAACCACTACTATAGAGAGCTGTCAAAACCGAATAGGATTATTAGTCGACTGTGCGGAGAGGAGAGAGACTCAATTAAAAGCGAAAGACAATGGGTGAAAGTAAATTTGCTACAAATAGTTTATAATTATTTGTTCGTAACCGATTGTACACCTTATAGCAGTGATGATATTTATGGGCTCTTTAAACGGGTATGTACTGAAGATAAAAACCAAAACCCTCGGTTATTGACTTATGTTTAGTTGTGTTTACTATTATCTGTTATACAGAGTACCGAAGTAATATGTAGACAAAAAAACAACAGTTTGAGCTTTGGTAGTTTAGGTTATACAGTGAATTATGATTACGAAATTGCTTTTTCACGTTTCTATATGTCAAACGTAGGTTATATTTTATAATGAGGACAGTTTATACTTATAAAAATGAATCTTAAAGTGACGATTGTTTATGATGTTCGAAATATAACAATACAATCTTGTGCTAATCCTTTTTTGTATTATTTATTCATAACTTTAACAGCGGGAATACAATTTGAAAAGTAATTTTTCTCGATTACATATTTAAATCCAAAACCTTCTTACTTTCTAACAGAAGTGGCAACTACATAAATTGCTACATGTTTAATTAAAAGGCATGATTTTCACTTTATATTTTCTCGAAAGACCTATAAACACTCTGCAATAGCACAAATACTATTTCCAAAAATGACGGAACTTCAAATATACACAAAGGCATACAATATCTACACAAAAATAGGTAACACGAAATAGTGTAGAGAAGTAGAAGTCACTACCATTGTAGTTGGTTGTGTCAATATTTTTAGGTTTCACCTAAAACGGTATTAATGTTTGGAAGCTAACGGATTCAACATGTAAAAATATGGCGTTTCACGTAATGTATGAAAACAAAATAATTATTTCAAGACATAAATGTATAAGTTGATTTCAAAATTCACAAACGTATTTACTGAGCTTCACGAAGTTTTAGGCTCTCTTCTATATCCACTGCATTGCTGTTCGTAATTTAAACATATTACTCATTCCCTCCATCTTGAGATCCATGGGGAGTAAACGTTTGCATTTGGTTATGTTTAGAAGGTAACGTTTGACCCACTCTGGTGAAGTGTGTTATGTTGTGAAGTACGGTAAAATCATTCGTAGAGCTTTGTGTATGTATCTACATACCAAATGCGATATTATTTAAAATACGATGTATGTAAATATAATTGTTTTAGGGAAAACAATTAAAAGACAAAATGGTTTGTACACAATTTATAAGGTTTAGGGCCTACTAAAATATTAGCAACTCACTTTTACGAAAAGATCCTATAAAGTGAATAATTTCAATCTTAATACAACATTAAAATTTGTTAACCTTTCACATACATGACAAAGTAATTAAAGTCACACACAACCCCCCCCCCCCCCACACACACATATATATATATATATATATATATATATATATATATATATATATATATATATTTGTAGTTATGCAACACTGTTTTCTTGTATACACTTATCACGTTCACTTATGTACTTAAACAAGAATCTTACCTGGTATTTATGCGAGCTAACTTTCAATGAATGGTCGTGCCATCATCCTCGGGCATACACTCACACCGGTTATGCACACCGGTCACAGCAGTATGCCCGAGGATGATGACTCATTGAACCAGTCATTGAAAGTTAGCTCGCATAAATACCAAATCAGATTCTTGTTTAAGTACGTAAGTGAAAGTGATATATATATATATATATATATATATATATATATATATATATATATATATATATATATATACATAAGAGAGGGAACCAATATCGACTATAAAAATAAATAGTTAACGTCTAATAGTGGACAGAATTTTAATTAAATTTTGAATAAACTCAATGACCATGTTCACCTGTAAAAGCTTTCGAAGTTACCTAGAACACGAACATCTACGATTCATTTCCATACCGGGTAACTGGATGCTACAATAGGTAGTAAAAACATTAGAATAAACCGCAATATGCTTAATAATATTTCACTTCTAAAATTCTGAATTTACTCAAAACGTGGAATCTCGGTGGCTAAGAACCCAATATATCCCATTTAGGGTCATATAATACCACAGTTTAAGAAACAATAAATTGAAACGTGTAACTCTGTTAAATTGAAAATGAAATTATTTACAGCTTTTATGCCGCTAAAATACTCACTTACTAGCCATCGGAAACCCTTGGCAGTTGAGTTATTTGGCGACGCTCTCTCCAGTAGAGACTGTCTTTCTTCAATATGGGACCGTAATAATCTGGACCCGGACCACGGTTGACTAATTCAGAAGGGGTTAGAAATTCATAACTACATAGCTACAAAGCAACCCCTCCGGCAGCACATAACCCGTCTTTAACTTGAATGCAGCAATACTAACAGCTCGGTGCAAGTATTGGTCAAATAGACACCCCAAAACAAGATTACCGCTTTTTTTTGTTGAGATTTCCCTTAATCAAACGTGATTACATTTTTCGATTGACATCTTTATTAGTGACTTGGAGCACCTTAGTGAGCTCAGATGCTCTGGCTGGGCTGGGAGAAAATAGTTCCCTGATTGGTTAGTACGTCAGCCTTATCATTGCCAATGAAGATTACATGATTCGGGATGCACTAAAAATTAGCAGTTGATCCGATAGTATTTAGTCTTCTACTACACTATATATTTCTTCTACAGTCTGTCTGTGAGTTCCCTGAAAGTGTCAAAATGTCGATATAAGAGTTAACAAGGGAAACGAAATTAGAAGTAACAATCAGGTTCTGAAGCATATTTGCTGCAGCATGTGTTACAGCTGCCTAACCTTTGTAATTGCTAAGATAGTTGATGCCATCTCACTGACAGCAGAATATCATTTTAAATGTGATCAATAGTATGCATCACCTGTTTCTTCTGATTCACACCCGGATTATCCGTCAGTGTACATTTTCTAACCATTCTCGTGCAGTGTAAATTTGATTGGTAGTTCAGATGTCTGCACTTTTAAGCTCATGATCCGAAGATGAATGCTTTAGTAAGTGGTCGTCTGTCAGATGAAGTTCTACCTTAGGGATATCTTGGAACAGTTCCTGATATGAACTGCCAAGTCGGAATGTCGTTTATAGTTAAGGCATAGTGCTTCATTTGTCAAGTCTCAGCAAAGCCTCGTTCACATACATATTTAAAACTATGCTGCTAACGCTGCTGGCCCTTAGGAGATCATCGGCATACAATAGCGCGATCCAAGTATCGCACCTATGTATACAAATTTATCATAAGTTTTAACAGCGTACATCAAGTTAGTGCCCTTGCCCAATAAAATTACTGTCTAGGCTCAGAACAATTTGTGAGACAGGATGAACTAAATCCCTTTCAAGACGTTGTCAGGTACTACATATTTTATTAATTTGTGGATAGCCCTAAACTGTATTGTAAGTGGCCTTGAGGTCTATCAGGACAGTGTTTACTTCTTTCCTTGAAAGCCGTCTTTCACATGTTGAATTTTCAACTTGGCCCATGTTGCCTCTATACATTCTAACGCTTTACCTGGCCATTATCGATTATTCTGCACGACTTTGTATATTATATTATATTATATTTATTTAGTAAAATATTTATTAATAAATATCTCTGTATATTTGCTGCACGCACTGGTGAGATATATCCTCTTCTTCATCCGACGCCCACTCTTGGAATGACTGCCATCCGGTGCGGCGCAATCCAATAGAGGACGGTTATTTCCTATTTTCTTTAATCCTGTTTCGGATTTCGTCCAGGTTTCTGCAACTATAGATATGTTGATTGGCCATTTCTGAATTTCCTTTGTGGCAAAGCGGGTATTCTGACGAGGCCAAAGCACTAATCCTCGCAAGGTGTGCTGCAAGGTAGGCGAGTCCCGTGAGAGTGTGAAAGGATGGCGCTACAACTAAATGGGGAAGTGGGTCATCTTGAGGAGGAATTCCCAGCTTTATCCGCCAAACACAAGAGTGTTAGAGTCACGACGTTTTCTATTTCACTCGCTATTTGAGCATTTTCAGATAGAAGGGACACAGGTACCCGGGGTTGGTAGTGAAGAAACCAGGTCTTGGCAAGAAGTTCAGCCTTCTCGTTCCCCGGTGAGAGACACCGTTCTGTAGCTCTCACCTACGCTTGCTCATTTCCCAAATTTCGGAAAGGGAATTTATTTTAGCCTTTTTTATTGCTGTGGTACATGCAATTATCAAGTGTTTTATGTCAGTATATAAGATGGGTCTTACTTGATTCCAATGTTTTTTGGGAATTCCATCAAGATTCTATTCATTCAAGCTATATTTTTTTTTGTCAGTGAAAGTGCCAAGTACGACGAGGAGGTGATATGTATAATCCTTACATGTCGTTACCCAGAATAACATCCCTATACAGACACTGTAAGATTAGTATACTGTTGATACATTGATATTTTATAAACGAGTGGAGTACATCTAGAGAAAGTGCCATGTACGGCCCCTTTTACAGATCGTTTGTATTACGCAGGTAGGCAGCGAGGAGGGGATATGTATCACCCTTAACTTGGTGTTAACCAGAATAACGTCTATATACAGACACTCAGGATTAGTATACTGTTGATACATTGATATTTCAAAAACGGGTGGAGTACATCCAGAGAAAGTGCCATGTACGGCCCTTTGTACAAATCGTTTATATTACGCAGGGAGGCCACGAGGAGTGATATGTATCACCCTTAACATGGTGTTAGCCAGAATATCGTCTATATACAGACACTCAGGATTAGTATACTATTGATACATTGATTTTTCAAAAACGGGTAGAGGATATCCAGAGAAAGTACCAAGTACGATCCCTTGTACAGATCGTTTAGGTTACGCAGGGAGGCTGCGAGGAGGTGATATTTAACACCCTTAACTTGCCATTAGCCAGAATAAAGTCTCCATACAGACACTGTAGGATTTGTATACAGTTGATACATAGATATTTCAAAAACGGGTTGAGTACATCCACAGAAAGTGCCTAGTGCGATCCCTTGTACGGATCGTATAGATTACGCAATGAGGCGGCGAGGAGGTAATATGTATCACCCGTAACATGCCGTTAGCCAGAATAACGTCTCAATACAGACCCTGTAGGATTACGATACTGCTAATTCAGTGATACTTCGAAATCTGGTGGAGTACAAGCAGAAAAATCGAAGCATATTTTCGTAAAATAAGGAGAGACTAGAGTTGGTAGTTACACTTACTTTACTCATATTGATTTTAAATGTAGCTTGATGACAAACCTTGGGCTACCTGGTACAGCAAGAACCAACCATCGATTACCACATCACCCGATATTTTCAAACCTTCTATTCTGTAGAAATGCCAATCCGTTCGCACCATGTTAATACGTTGTCAACAGAAGGAGTTAAATCGACTGTGAAAATTAATCTTACCTCAACTTAGGTTAGCCAAAGTGACATATTATATTAAATTTCAGATATTTTACTAATAATAATCATTGTGACTATACAAGGTCGTATTTTCAACATAACACTATTAGTGCATGCCATGATGTATGTTTATAAAACAAAATGTACTCCTAAACAAAAATTAATTTGTCAATATCTATGTGTGTAATAGACTATAACTTATAATAAAATTAATGAAAGGGCTGGTACTGATTATATTGACAAGTTGTTAAATTTTTCCATTTAACTGGCTACTGTAGCCTACAGTAGTAAAATGCATCTATGGTTGCGTTAGATGGGATACTTGAATTTTTAGTTTGATATAATGTTGAACTTGTTTCAATCTTGAATTTCGATCCACTTTTAATAATCGTGATGGCTCATTTGTATTTTCAATGTTTGAAATTTCACTTTTGTTTCAGAACCATCTGAAGTTCCTAATTAATATCATAAATTGTATCCACGTTGAATTAAAAAAGATCTCTTGTCAAAAAAATTCCCCAACACACGGAATAGTCAATACCGTATTTTAAATGTAGGTACTATATATACTCTGATATCAAATCTTCAACTTATTAGATAGAATAGGTATATATTGCATACCTACGGGATTACTTTAGAACTTACTTTCTCACGTTTTATTTACCAAGCTTTTAGAACAATCGTTTCATTTATGAAGCTAGGCCACTACTCGTATTTGCATTTTTTAAGTATTCTCTTAGTTATGCAACTAAGAGTTATAGTTAGTTCAGTTAATTGAAGATGCTCAGTACAAGCAACTATATTAAATAGATAAAATCCAAGATTTTTCGTATTTGGGAATAATGTTCAATCTTGAAATAGACGGGATATTTTATTATAAACTGTAAAACCGGAGTAGACTCAGCTATAATTTTGCTGTAAATCATAAGCCTCATAAACCTTCGGACTCTGACTCTTTAGAGCTTTAGGATGACTAACTTGAGTGATACGAAAAAATCTGATGAATATGCCACACACAAGATGAATTTCTAAACTTGCTTTGTGGAATTGAAGGTTTGTAAACAAAACTTCTCTTCCTGCCGTCAGGAAAAACTTCACTTTCGTTTCCCGGTTAAATATATTATCAAGGATATTACTTTTAGATAATTATTATTGTATCTGTAAAAAAGGTGGGTATCTTTTTAAACAAAATTCTATTCTTTTACCTTCCTAAGTATACCAAGCCATTTATGCAGCCAGAAGATCTTTCTTTGGAAGATTAGTATTATTATTTCTGATATAGGAACTAATTCATTTCTCAAAAAAACACAAAATTAAAATAAATATCATTTAATAGCGTTTTTAAAACCGTAAATTACACGCAAAATATAAGAGTGGATGTTATTATTATTTGCAACAATTCCAAAAATAATAGTCATTATCTTTATGTAAAGTATAAGTTATGTTCATTTTGTAAATCGCGGTATTTTTGGTGAACAATAATAGTTTTAAAGCAAAGATAAAATTGTTATTATTTTACTTCCATTAATATTCTCACAAGTATTGTTTAAACGGAACGTTTTGACAGGTATTTTGAAACATTCCTTGATAAAGCAATTTTTCCATTCATATATTTTACCGTTAGTATATTATTGTCTTTCCCCTAAGTTTTATTTCTAATATATAAATCGAATTGCTAATGAAGCTACGCCCAATAGAGCTTTGAAAACATCGTACTAGGAAACCTGTATTTATTTTTTAATATTTTCCGAATATTTCTAAGGGTTTTACATGTTACCTTAGTTACCATAACGGAAGTTTTCAGTTTCTTAAAATATTTATTTATAGCTCCCTGTTTACAGTCAAAATATTCTATAGGAAAACTAGAATTGTTTAAAAATATATTATTAGAAATTCCTGATCTGTATTTAAATTTTACATGATTTATATAAAACTGAATAAAGTTTAGTCAAATAAGGATGTAAAAAGTAACATTCATCCTGTATCTTTTAATGTATAAATAACATCTTCTCATAGTAATAAAATTCTAAGCCCTAAGAGTCATTTCTGTATCAGTAAACAAACATCCTTTTTAAAGTTCCCTACTACCAGATTACAATGTTAATCTATGTTACACATGATATTTTTACTGTCTGTTTTGCTTTAAGAATATCTGAATTTAATTACGAGAGTATTTATAATAATTAGTTTTAATAATTTTGTATTAATATATTCTATCTTTGACGTGCTACATGATAATGGAAGAGTTTGCTTTTAATACTATACATAAATTTGTTTTAATTTAATGCAATCAATTTACAGTTTTCTTAAAAGTCTAAGTATCTATTTTAATTAGTTCGGCTTTAGAACAGTATACTGTTATCCGAGACTCCATCAGCGATATTAATTACCCTTCAGATGCAGCTTTAAAACCAAACAATCCTTCCATTCTTCAGAAAAATAAAATCGATAGTGAGTTCTTCACGCTGAAGTGTCCTGTTCAATTAGAGTTTTTTTGATAAAATTCCCTCAGTAGATACCAAGAACGACATTCACACTGATGTAGTACTAATATCTTTGATTGTACTTATACAGTTCAGATTTAATGGGTAAACGAAAAATGAAAAAAGTTTTGTATTCAATTTTATATTCCTAATTCAACGTTCTGGCATTATCTAGAAAAATAACAAACACCTACCTTATTGTTTCTATCTTCTTGTATATGTGATTTGTGGTCATAACATTTGTGATTTTAAAAATAACATTGCCTACAATAAAATTTCATTATAAAGTGTTAGTCTTTATGTGCTACCTAGAAAAAACAAGTGAACGTAACACCTACACGAAACCGTATCGGCGTTGTTTACATTAAACGTTTACTTTGTAAATAAATGAAACCAGAAACATTTTCTATCTGGTAGGTACTTTTATTTGTATTTGAACCCACAACACATTGGTCAGTAATTAGATAATCGAGTGACCAATATGCAATAAGTGTTTTACATATCTATTGCGTGTTTGGTGTCTGTATTTGGGGTTGGTTTTAAGATCAGTTAATTTTTTTTTTTTTTAATATTTTGATAGTTTCTTATATTGGTATATTAGAGTACATGTTTGTCATATCAAATAATACAAATTTAGTTTTTTTTGTTATGTTTATTGATTTAAGTCTATCGATTAACCTAATTGAGTTTTTTATGGTGTATTTATTTTCCAGTATAAGTTCGTCTTTTAGATTATGGGCGATTATTTGTGATATTTTATAGGCAGGTCCATTTTCGAATATTATGAGTGGTCTTGTGGGGTTGTTAACTTTGATGAGGGCGTTCATTTTATGGGGCTTTGGTATATCTATTGTGTATTGATAAGGTTTTTTTAGCTGAATAAATTGTTATTGTTTTTTGCTAATTGTATAATTTCGTTTTGGTATTTTTAATCGGGTCTTTTTTCAATTCTATACAGTTGTTGGATTTTATAAATTCTTCTGTATTCTTGGTATATTCTGTTTTTGATGTGATTACTGTAGAGTTGCTTTTGACTGCTTTTGCTGTAACTATTTCTTTTTTGAATTGTTTTTGTTACAGTTTGTTTATTTTATCTATTTTGGTTTTTATTATGTATTTTTTGTTGTTGTGATTTCCTTATTTGATTTTTTTGTGGATGATTTTGTTGATTTCGTGTGATGCTGTTTTCTAACGTTATCTTGGTTTTCGTAGTTTGTAACTTTTATTATCAGTTCTGTTTCTGCTATCAGGTTCTCTACTGTGCTTTGAGATTTTGGTGTGATGTTTGGTTTTGTTATTTTCGAGTCCCTTTACTTCTCCTTTGGTGACATTCCTTTTGTAAGGTTTATATAGCTGGGGTAGAATTGATGGATCATTATGCTATTGTCCATGTTATTTTTTTAAAGTTTAGATTCTATTTTTTTGTTTATTAATTGAAGTATATTTCTAGCATTTTTCATAATTCTTGATATATTTATAATATCATTGGTTTGATTCAAGTACATTAGCTAATTCTAAGTGACTTTATGTGAGGAATTAGCTTGGTTGTTTATTATTATTTTGACATATTTAGGTATTATTTTGTTTTTTATGCATTGTTTATTAAAGTATATCTTGTGGTTAATAGATATGATTTGTTTCCTGAGTTTTCTACTTTGTTTATTGGTTTGGTTGCTTCGATATCCATATTTTTTTTACTTTGCAACACTATTTTCTTGTATTCACTTATCACTTTCATTATATGTACTTACACAAGTATCTCACTTGGTATTTATGCGAATTATCCTTCAAAGATTGTAGTATCTCCATTATTGAGCATCAGTAACCGGGGACTGTAGTAGACTTCAAGGTGTGGTATTCCCGTTATCACGGGATGTACCGTTATTGTTCTATTTTTGGATTCACTGCACTGTGGGAGTCTGTTAGGTCTGACTTGGGGTTAATTTAGTCTAATAGGTTGAATAATTTTTCGTTTTTTATTTTATTTGTATTCATTCGTTTATGATATTATTGTTATGTTTATAAGTTTGTAGATGTTCTGAGATTGTCATTTCGAGTAAATTTTTTACTTATTCTATTAGTTGTAGGTTTTCTAATGTAGGAAATGTGTGTTTGTTTTCCATGGCGTGTGTAGCTATGTTTGAGCGAAAATAGAACAATAAAGGCACACCAGGTTTCTAAATAATTACCAATCAAATAAAATTTAACATCACTTGAATTTATTCCTCTAACATCCAGTAATTATATTTATATCAAATTAGATTATTATTATGCAGTGACATAGATTGATTGATTAGAAAATACTACAATTACTAGAATGGTGAGCTCTTGAGGCGTTAGGTTTTTAATAAAATAAGGTTAATTAATTACAGTGTTTATTTGCTCTTGCTCTCACGTCATTATTACGGGACCTTCTATAAATTAGAAAGTTTTGAAAAACTAGATTAAAGTTTAAAAACAAAGATTTCATATTTGTTTTGAATTTACTAAGTTTATAAAGCTCTATTGACTAAATCTAATGTAAGAAAGATTGTACTTTATGTTTGTTGAGTTCATGGAACCTTGACTGTTGCGTTACCTGCTTGACTGTACTTTCTTCGTTACAAATAAATCACTTACTTTACTAATTGTTTAATACCCGGCAAGCTGGCCTGAGCAACCGGGCGGGTCCACAGGTGGCGGATAGTGGGACGGCCTACAGAAATGTAGGTTACCTGTGAATAAGGATTCCGGAAGGTTTCTGAATATGCAGGCCTGGACCAAGGCTATGGTTCAAAGGTGAGGAATTATCCCTCCTCGTCAGTCAACCGGTTGGGCTTGGTAGAAATAACCGAGTGCTCTGACCGGGGAGACTGGGGTAGTTGGGAATTAAGTCCTCACAATGCTACTCTCACCTCCCGGGTGAACCAAGGGAAATGCGACAGTGAAGTAGGGGCGGGAAACTGCCCAAACGACACAGTTGTAAAAAAGAGAGTAAAGCAGGCTGTTCATCTGAGCAGTTAATAATGTCCTGAACTTGGGGTGTGCTTCAAGGTCAGTGACTGAATACCCAATCCAAGGTGGAAGGCATCGTGCCGAAGGATGAATGGCTGCAGGGTATAAAATGCAGTCCCAAACGATCCCCTTGAGGAACCAGACAAAACCTCATTGTATGTTGTCTTGCCAGGGCAGTGGGGGCTCTGCTCTGGTCGACCGTTATTTCCCCCATACTCGTGGGACTTTAATGGACCAAGTAAGTATAAGAATTAATTTCGAGACTGCACAGACAGTGGGAGCCAATGAGACGGCAAACCGTGAGTCTGTAGCAGATGTGTCAACGGCAACCATCACTGGGGGTGCGGGGGCGGCTGTCAAGCTGCCGACTGCAGAAACCGGTGAAGTGGCTGTAGAGTTGAGCTCAATGTCTAGTCCTGGGGCTGCTCTGCGGACCCAGGCGACTGCAAATTAAGCAGAACAATGATCAAGATCCTCCAAGTGAACCTACAGCATAGCAGGGCGGCGAGTGCTGTCGTGTGTAGGATGCTGGACAGGGGAGAGGTGGACTTGGTGCTCATCCAGGAACCATGGATTTCTGGACGAAAAATATGCGGGCTGGCGACATCTGGAGGTAAGTTGTTGTATGATAAGGACTCCGGTGTTCCCAGGACGTGTATCCTGGTTAGGAGGGGGTTGTGTGCTTTTGTACTAACGAACTTCTGTTGCAGGGATTTGTTAGCAGTGACGGTGGAGCTGCGGGCGGAGGGGGGGATGAAGAGGCTGAACCTGGCCACGGCATATCTCCCCTTTGACTGCGCGGGGGCTCTGCCAACACAAGAGCTGAGGAGCCTGGTCGAGCACTGCGAGGCTGTGGATGAGGAGCTGCTGGTGGGTATGGATGCTAACTCCCATCACACTTCGTGGGGTAGTACAGGTACAAACACTAGAGGTGAGGAACTTTTAGCTTATCTTAGCTCTAAGAATCTACTAGTCCTAAATCAGGGGGAAGAGCCGACGTTTGTCACTAGGGCCAGACAGGAGGTCCTGGACATTACGGTGGCATCGAACCAGATGGCTAGGTATGTACTAAATTGGCATGTGTCGGATGAACCATCTTCTTCTGATCACAGACATATTAGGTATGATATCTCTCTAAATCCAGCCATGCTTCGTCCAACCAGGGATCCAAGAAGAACAGACTGGGACTCCTACAGGAGGGACCTGGGTGTTCGGATTGAGGAGGCTGGATTGGAGTATGGTGGGAGGAGAGAGCTAGAAGACTCTGCCACATTGGTTGGCGAGGCTATAATAGAATCCTTTACCGATAACTGCCCTCTCAGTGAGGGGAGGAAAGTAGGGGATCCGTCATGGTGGAACAAGAAGCTAGCCAAACTTCGGAAGACCACCAGGAGACTCTTTAATAGAGCAAAAAAAGAACGGGGAGTGGGACCTGTATAGGAAAACACTAACCGAATACAACAGGGCAATTAGAGAAGCGCGCAGGAAGTCCTGGAAGGAGTTTTGTCATGAGATTGACAAAACTCGGGAAGGGGCACGACTGTATAAAGTGCTCTCTAAGGACCCAGTGAACCCGGTGGGGATGCTAAGAACTCCACTGGGAAATATAACAAAAACGGCAGGGGAAACTGTGGAAGAATTAATCAGGACACATTTCCCTTCCAGTACCCTGAGGAAACTTGGGGGAGCAGACACTGAACCGGTTACCAAACTCTCCACAAGACGTGGTAAGAGGGAGGACTGGGAAGTGGCAAGGAGGATAGTAACTCCACAAAGGGTAAGATGGGCTATTGGCACTTTTAAACCCTACAAATCTCCAGGTCCAGATGGGATCTATCCTGTGCTGCTGCAGCAGGGAATGGATATGCTGGTGCTGGTACTTACTAAATTATAAAGGCTAAGCATTGCTCTAGGGCATGTGCCGGCAGCCTGGAAATCTAGTAAGGTGGTCTTTATACCTAAGCCCACCGGTAACCAATCGGAAGGGAAAGGATACAGACCTATCACACTCATGTCCTTTGTTCTCAAGGGACTTGAAAAACTGGTTGATAGGCATATTAGGGGGGGGGGGTGCTTTGGCTATCAAACCACTGCATTGGAACCAGTATGCTTACCAACCGGGGAAATCTTGCGAGGGAGCTCTCCATCAATTGGTTGGTAGGATTGAGCAAATGATCGCTAAGAAAGGTTGTGCCATAGGTGCCTTCCTCGACATTGAAGGGGCTTTCAATAACCCCTCAGTGGAGACGATGGTAAGTGGTGCAAGACGTCATGGAGTGGATGCGACCACGTGTGGTTGGATTAGTTCCATGTTAACAAACAGAAGCATTTCTGTAGAGGTGGCAGGGGAGGTCAGAAGGGCGGAGACAAGTCTGGGCTGTGCACAGGGGGGGGTTCTCTCTCCTCTGTTGTGGTGCCTAGTGGTTGACAACCTTATTGAACTCCTGAATGAACAGGGGTACTTCTGTCTAGGATATGCGGACGACATAGTTGTCCTGATCCTGGGCAGATTCCCTGATACAGTCCTTGAGGTAATCAGAAATCCTCTACGACTGATTGAAGAGTGGTGTAAAAAGGAGAACCTTAGGGTAAATCCAAAAAAGACTGCTCTCATTAACTTCACCAGACAGCGAAAAGATCTGACGACCAGGATGCCCCGCTTGTTTGGTGAATACCTTGAGTTTGTGGGGGAGGTGAAGTACCTGGGAGTTACTCTGGACAGGAAACTCACCTGGAATCCACATCTTGAGAGGACAGTTAACAGGGCCAAAAGGGCACTGATGACTGTGAGAAGAATGGTGGGTAAGAAATGGGGACTGAAGCCATCAATGATGCACTGGATGTATCTGAGGGTGATAAGACCTATGATTACCTATGGAGCTCTGGTGTGGTGGACAAAGGCCAACCAGGCACAGACAAGAGCTAAACTGAGCTCTATCCAGAGATTGGCCTGTCTGTGCACACTGGGAGCGATGTCAACTACACCAGGTGCAGCAATGGAAGTAATGCTTAACCTCCCTCCCCTTGAGCTTGTCCTTAGGGGAGAGGCGAGGCTAGCGGCATGGAGATTGCGCAACTCGAGCAACTGGGCTAACCTCCCAGATGTCTCGGGACATATGAGTATCGAGTGCGTGGTCAAAGAACCCGTCTTGGAAATGGGCAGCGACCACATTACTCGAATGTTTGCACCTGACCAGGTCCACCAAACTGTGATGGAATGGTCAGGGACATTAACATCGGGAGCTCAGATCTGGTACACAGATGGCTCCAAGATGGACTTCGGCACTGGAGCGGGGGTGTATTGTAAAAACCCAAGGGTAGAACTAGTTTTTTCCTTGGGGAGGCATACCTCTGTCTTTCAGGCCGAAGTATATGCTATAAATGCCTGTCTGGGAGAGATAGCGAGAAGGGAAACACATGGGGCCCGGATTGCTATTTTCTCCGACAGTCAGGCAGCAATTAAGGCACTAAACGGACACGTGGTCACCTCGGCCATAGTCAGGGAGTGCCTAATTAACCTACAAGCTCTGGCAAGGCACAATCAAGTCAAGATTGGTTGGGTGCCAGGGCATAGGGGAATACTTGGAAATGAAGCCGCAGATGCGCTGGCCAGGGAGGGGTCCTCGACTCCCCTGATTGGACCGGAACCTGCGGTGGGTATTTCCAAATCCATGGTCAGGATGACAGTGCGAAGGTGGATGGCTGAAAGACACTGTGAGCACTGGATCAGGGCCGAAGGGATGAGGCACAGTAAGCTAACCCTTAGGAGACCTTCCTTGGGGCTGCAGAAGAGTCTCATCTATCTGTCTAGGCAGGAATTAAGGATAGCCACAGGACTACTCACGGGACACTGTGGACTAAGGAAACATTTGCATAAAATGGGTATCTACAAGGATGAACCAGTGTGCAGATTGTGCGGGCAGGAACAGGAGACTGCCACACACATTATTTACAGATGTGGAGTACTTGCTGAGAGGCGCTTCAACCTCTTTGGTGATGGAACGGCTTTGGTGGATGCTGAAGGTAAAACTCTAGTCAGGAAACTCCTAAACCTGGTAAGAGGGAAGGGGTTATTTGACTAGATCAGGGAGGTAAGTACAATATACCTTAAGGTAGCTTCGGGCAATTCAAACCCGCTCCCAAGTTAAAAAAAAAAAAAAAAAAAAATTTTAATATCAGACTAATTAATTCATGCCGCAATTTTAAAATTTATACATAAATTACTAGTTATTCTATTTACTCTTTTAAACAAACTTACCCTTTTTTAAACATTTCTTATAACTTAGCCCCCCTCCCCAATTCGTCTGCTCTCTTCTAAAGCTCCGTAATAAATCATTTTTTCCCGATGATTTTTAGTTTTAAAAACCACCAGCTTAATCTCCCCCTTACGTGTTTCAGTTATTAGGGGATTCCCACACAGCGATTATAATTAGCCTTCCTAACGGTACAGTGTTATTTCCAAGGTTATTTTTGTCACATGGAATTCATTATTCGATATGCTTCTCATAACACAGGTTTATGACTACCCCCTAACTAGAACAACGGAAAACTTTCTTTGGCGGTTCTTCAAAACTATTCTTGTATATTCGTTTCTAAATATTTCTACACAATATTATTCTTTTGAATACTAACTAAATTTATTCTATAGCCCTTATGCGTTTATATTTTCATATATATTAAGGTATACATTGACTGATTTATAAACTGCTGCTTCAAATATCTAACTATCTTCGAGATGTTTTTTTCATTGCGTTATAAATTTCAAAACAATTTGCCTAAGTAATGGAACCTATATTGTATAGCATAATCTGAGTTATAAGGATAACCTATGCCAAGCATAAGTTTTTGTTATCCTCTCTACAAAATGACAGATTAATACAAAATTGAAATAATCTCTTGTCACCTTTATTCGTAAAATATACATTGACTAGCTGGAATATATTTCCTTGCAATAATAAATCAACATATCGTGGGGTTGTTGAGGTGCGTATTAAATGAAGAGAATTGTTTAAAAACAAACAACAGTCTAATAAACTATATTTTCAATTTCATTTGTTATACGTAAATGTATGATTTATAAATCAATAAATAAATAAATATATATATTTATATATATATATATATATATTTATATGTATATACTGTCTATATAAGCCTATATAAATACAGGGTGCCCCATAAAAACGGGAATTTTTGTAACGCGTCTTGGCAGCCGTGAGCAGGTGGCAGCACTTCGGGACAGCGACAGTGTACAAGTAAACAAGCCGCCATTACAGTAGCCTAGGACCAGTGGAACGGGCAACAGCGTGCGTTAGCTATAAAATGATTTATAAAAACGGCGATAGTTTGAAAGCTGCCCAGATTGAGTTCCGACGTTTTTACAACTTAGGATGGCATGATTCCGTTCCGTCAAAACATGCCATTAGAAGATGGATTAATAATTTTGAAGAGATTGGATCAGCTTTAAAGAAGAAACCAACGGGACGGCAAAGTAGTGCTCGTACTGCACATAACATTGATGTTGTACGCCGATCTGTATTGAAGAGTCCACGCCGTTCGATTCGTAAGCAAGCAGCTGCGGTTGAAATGTCCCGTGAGAGTGTTCGCAGAATTCTTCATTTAAAATTAAAATTTCACCCCTACAAGCTGCAGATAGTGCAGGTTGAGAGTTGAAGGAAAATGATTACTAGTCGCGATTGCAATTCTGCCAACAAAAGTTAACATACATAAACAATGACGATGAATTTCTAAGCAAGTTGTGGATGTCAGATGAGGCCCACTTTCATCTCACAGGTTATGTTAACAAGCATAAATACAGATACTGGGCAGACACAAATCCTAATGAACTTCATGAGCGCCCTTTACACGCTAATAAGGTTACAGTATGGTGTGCTGTTTCATTACATGGGATCATCGGACCTTATTTTTTTGAGGATGAACGGGGGATTGCAGTGACTGTCAATGCTGATCGTTACGTGGAAACGTTACAACGTTTCGTTACACCGGAATTGAACAATTTTCCAGCCGTTCAAGAATCCTGGTTTCAACAGGATGGTGCGACATCACACACTGCACGGCGATCAATGGAGGCTGTGCGTGTGGAGGCTGTGCGTGGATTGTTTGGTAACCGTGTCATCTCAAGATTCGGTAACGTTTTCTGGCCCCTTGGATCGCCAGATTTGACCGTGTGCGATTTCTTTTTGTGGGGCTATCTCAAAACTAAAGTGTTCACAACTCGACCAAGAACTGTAAATGAGTTAAAACAGAGATTCGGGATAAAATTCACAGTATTCCAGTTGAGATGTTGTAGCGGTCAATGAGGAATCTCCACCGCAGATTTCAAGAATGCATTCGTAGAGGAGGACGCCACCTAAAGGATGTTGTTTTTAAAAAATCATAAATTCCATCAGTGTTTCATAAATGGCAAGTTTTGTTATTTCATGCAATATAAATAAAACCATTTTCTTCCATCACTCTTATATTTTTAGAATTTTTTTAAAAATTTCCGTTTTTCTGTCACCCTGTATATACGCTGAATGCGAATATTTCTCCAAAACTTCATTTCTTGTTTCATATATTTTTTTTACTTACAAATTGAGTTGAAATCCATTTATATAACCATTTCAATACTATCCTAAGATATGGTCTTTAAGCTGGAATGTCTTTACTGAATCCGATCCCCGGGGAAAACCCCAGGGGATTTTTGAAAATAAGGTCTAATAACGGGTTCTATACAGATTTTGTTAGGCGTTAACTCACGGATGATTTTGGTCGGCGATGCTTGTTCAAACTTTAACCGGCGTCAGTCGTCTTGAGAGCGGTGGGGAGGTGCATGCACATGGTGGGGTAGGGGTGGTGCGTGCGCCCACGCGCGCCAGCGACAGCCGTCGCAGTGAATATTTCATTTGCGGTCTATTCTCACCTCGTTTTGTTCCACTGTTACTGTTAAAGGTCCATGAATTATTGAAGTAAAGAGTCGTAGATAGGATTATTTTCGTATAAATGCCATGTTCTAGAAAGAACTATTTAAATGTATTTTTATAGGACGTATTTAAAAATATAACGTATAAAAGAAATCATGCAGACAAACTTTAGTTCTATAGCCAAACATTACACCCTTTTGCTAACTCAGATTATAATCAATAACATTCTACTACGGTTTAAAATCCGTTATTCTGTTTTTTTATAATTAAATAAATAATAAAATCAATCATAAATATTCGAAAACGGATAAACTCAGAAATCAATTAACACAAAAATAAGGTTTTACTACAATTAACTTTCCTTTAATTATTTCCTGAGTTTATTGACTTGTGGTTTATTTTTGTGCTTCTCTGATGAGTTAATTAATTGCTTTTCTATTACTTGAGTTTAAACATTCTTGTATAACAACACCTATTTCATTACCAATCATGAAAACGGTTTCAAAACATACACCGTGAACAAGGTAGCTTGTTTCTTACACGGGTTTTATCTGTGATGGTCACACTTAGACAAATTTATTCCACACTCCGACTTGTTATTCAACAACAATAGAAACACGTTTCAGATATGTTTCAATTAGTTACCACTTAGTTATTTAATACATTTTCATTAACGTAACTTTACCGAAATATATGAAACAAATAATCCATGTTGTTTTCTTCACGCTTTTCTCTACATATTACTTTTCATTTCTTTTTATTCTTTTAATATTTCACATAAAATCTAGATGACATATAAATACTACTTTTCTTATACCCCAGTTATCTGTGCAAGAGCGGCGTAAACTGCAGTTCGATTTAAAGTAAACATTACTGACTTATTAGAGTTCAATGTTGACGTATGAGGGACTGTACATCTGTGCTATCTACAGCTGTGTACTGTGTAAAGCTTCCACTTTTAATTAACCATTGCCATAGCCTTAGTTCATACGCCTGTTAACTTAGACTAACATCTCTGAAAGAAGTTTATTCCTAAGTTTTAAAGCAGTAATCTCAAGTAACACTTGAAAAACCTTACATTTGATGAAAAAAGCAAATTGAATTAATTTAGTACAGAGTTACCACTTTACACGTTTTTTCAAAACATTTTCAGTTTTTAATGTTACACCTTTCAATATACAGAAGTACTTCCGTGTTAATGATGTTCCTGAATCTTGAAAAATGTGAAAACACGCCAGTGAAAAATGAATAGGATAAAATATTCTAAATACCTTAATGCTGAGATATTCCAATGCAATAAGATAGTGGTTCAACCTAATGACATTATGTGATGATACTGATAAAAAGTAATAGAATTAAACATCTTTTACTTGTATACTTACATCGAGCTTACATCATACAAATATCAGCTGCTGTTTGCTACTTCTCAGATATTATTTTTTGTTAGAGTTACATATTTTATTTAAAATATAAGACTACAATGATTGAGAGTAGGAGTGTACGTATTTTATGTTTGCGTGAAAAGAAATTTCAATAAAGATTGAATTACAATCCACACACACACACACAGACATATATATATATATATATATATATATATATATATATATATATATACATATATAACTATAGTTATGTATATGCAAGAGAAAATGACAGCTCACGTATCGTCTTAGGGCGTGTGTATGTGACCAATATGAATTTAAGTGTTTAACCCCAATGTTAACTCATGTAAGAGAGCTAAGACACTATTAGAAAGCAGTACGGTAATACTTATACGTATCCTGTATTTATCCTCAGACATGGACATAATATGAGATACGTGAGGAACAGTAGGGTAAACTACTGACTAACTAAGTAATAATAGCATCAATATTAACAGATCTACTATCCATTTACTCAATTACTAAATAATAGTTGCGATCTAAGACTTCGTAATGCAACAATCAGACTATAGATCACTATAGTTTACATTGTAATCTGTGACTTAGATATAGTCACTTACTGTATCCAAAGTAGAACTCGGTGTAGTAGAAAATTCAGCTTTAGACTAGAATACTGGCTGAGATGTAAGAGAAACATAGAGAACCTGTATATATTCTAGGAATTATTTCTCTCATTCGCAGAACGAAGCGCATGAAATACGAGTAATATTAATAATTCTAATAATGTGAACAATACCTATAACTGCAACTATCAAATTTATGAAAACGTCAACTTTCATTTCATTTAAAAGGCTGATAGATTCGAAGACAGAAAAATCACTGGGGCCCTCTCAAAATACGACCTATTTTTGTTACAAATATAGTGATCTAAATAAATTAATTTTTTTCAACATCATTTAGCAAAATAGTTTAAATAATGTTGCATTTTGAAAGCAATAAATATGTTATCTGTTATTGGTGTCCCATCGAGGTCATAATTCCTATGCAACAGTAAAATAGGTTTATTTGTATTGTTGTAATTTATTGTGGTCTTCTTTAAGCAAATACAAAATATTAGATATTGTTTAAAGCATACTTTTATCTTTCATATATAACATTGTAATTTGATTAATTATCAAACCAATAACAATAAACTCGTTGTGTTATACTTATCCCGTAACAAAACATCTCAAACAATAAAGATATCAAAGATTACCCTAAAATTACTTTTTAGAATCCAGATATTAATTTGCGGATATAAACGTGTAAACTACAAAGAGCTTTCAATACAACCGTGCACACTGTATTATTAGTCAATGAGACAATGAAAGTCATTCAATTAAAAACGTAAGCAGGAGTGGTAATCATCTCCTGGAAATTATTCAGTTATTTAATAATAATCGATTTTCCTAATAATAATAGTGTTGGTAGTAGGTAGTTATTATAAATTTACTTACAGAAAGTACAAATCAAAATGGTAAATTTTATTTATGGGTTTTGATTAGCAATTTCTTAATGCAGACAAACTAATACATATGTTTCTGCAACTGTTATTAATTAACAGCTTGCTTATTTGATAGTTTTAGTTTCTACAGTTACCAATAATGCAGACTAATTGAAACATATGTTTCTACAATGGTTTATAATTAACAGGTGCATCTTTGATAGTTTTAGTTTCTACAGTTAACGATTAGTAGGAAATTATTTTGTCAGGTTTCTAAATGACAAAAGGCGGGGCGTACTTATAGAGATAGTCATTGCTACATATAAATATCTATAAGCAATGTGTATGATGTTTTACATATCGCAGCGCCAATACGTTTGGTCTATTACTAATTTTAATAATGTCATTTGCTGTACAAGGAAATGGATTAATTTTTTCCGAGTATATGTTTTTTGGGATGACGATGGTATAAATAATATACCATAGTTCATAAAATTACTAATGGTAGCAATATTTAACAAGGATAATAAAATTAAAAAATAAAATATTTCCTCGTTTGCAAGTTTAGATAGACAACTTTCTGATCATTTGTTAGACAGGCAAATAGGTCATATGAAACCATTTCATCCTTGTATCCAAGTAAAAGCCTATTTAATCTACCGAACAACCAAATAATTCTGTGTTCCTCTCCACGCTATAAAAGTGCGATATAACCTTTTTGTCCACCCCAACCAATTTATAAATCCTATTAATCACTTAAAACAATAGTTTATGACTATCCAAACTCTAAATTTTGTAAATTTGTTTAATTTTACTGAGACAGAACGTTTTCGATCGCTATGGGCCGATCTTCATCAGTGTCTTCTGCTTCGAGTTATTAGGTCAAGCGGTGATGGTTTTAAAGGTAGGTTTTCGATAGTAACCAATAGTAAGTGTGATTTGTATTGTGTTTGTTAGTTTAGTATGTTATGTTTAAAAATTATTCAGTTATTTGATCCTAATCGGTTTTACTACCAATAATAGCGATGATAGTAGGTAGTTATTATAAAGTTACTCACAGAAAGTACAAATCAAAATGCTAAATTTTATTTATGGGTTTTGTTTAGCAATTTCTTAAATGCAGACAAGCTAAAGCATATATTTCTGCAACTGTTTCTAATTACCAGCTTGCCTCTTTGATAGTTTTAGTCTCTACAATTACCGAAAATGCAGACTAATTGAAGCATATATTTCTGCAACTGTTTCTAACTAACAGCTTGCCTCTTTGATAGTTTTACTTTCTACAGTTACCGATAATGCAGACTAATTGAATCATATATTTCTCCAACTTTTTCTAATTAACAGCTTGCTTCTTTGATAGTTTTATTTTCTACAGTTACCGATAGCTAGAAAATTATTTTGTCGTAATTCTAAGTGGTAAAAGTAGGTTTGTACTTATACAGATTTTTATTGCTACATAAAATATCTGTTTCAATGTGTATGATGTTTTAAATATCGTATCACCAGTACGTTTTTTCTATTTCTATTTTAATTATGTCCTTTGCTATACATGAAAGTGGATCAATTATTTTCTGAATTTATGTTTTTTTGGGAAGACAATGGTATAAATAATCTACTATAATTCATAAAATTATTATTGGTAGTAATACTTAACAAGGAAAATGCAGTTTAAAAAGAGATGACCTCGTTTGCAGGTTTAGATAGACAAGTTTTTGATCATTTGTTAGACTTGAAAATGGATCATATGATATCGTTTAATAATTGTACCCAAATAGAAACCCATTTACTCTGCCGAAAAGCCAAATAATTTTTTTCTCCTCTCCACCCTATACGACTGCGATATAACCATTTATGTCCACCCCAACCATTTTATAAATTCCGCCGTTAACTCCTTTATTTTACGGAAAATAATATTTGTCGCTGACCTATTTAAACTATTTTAGTTCTATGCAGCCTGTCGTGATCACATTTGACCACGAGAACCCCCGTTCCGACTGTACTCTTTTTTATTTGTGTAAGAATTTTAGAGAGATTTTTCCTACCTGTTTTGGACATAGTTTGTTTTTTTTGAAAAAAACAGGTAGCTAGTTTTTTTTGCTAATAAATTATCAACGTTAATTTAAAACATTTTGTTACTTTAGAACCTAACTTTCGTTTACTGAAGCTTGAAGCACAGCACGAAATAAAGCAAATTAAAAAGTGACCTGGTAGTGATCACAGTAGTCGAGTGTATAGTCGCTTCCTTTTAGTAGCAAAGCGTTTTACAGTTATATCGCCCAAGTCCCGATTCATTAGAATTTAAAATGCATGAGTAAAATAGTGCATCAAAATTATATTGTATAAAGTAAACTATTTGGGAAATTAATATGTTGTCCTACCCTTCACCTTTTACGGAAACGACACAGACAAATAACTTGATTTTTAATCTAGTCAATGTTTAGAAAAGATCTCAAAAAAAATAATAAAACTAATTCGCCTTACACATTGCAAAGATTCTATTGAGGGCTCAGGAAATGCAATGTCAACATCGTCAATTGACAATAGGGCTGGGCATTCCATAGTTATTCGCCTGACTCTAACACTGATATATGTTGAACTTGGTCACTGCCTCACCCTACATGTAAAGGTACCGTTATTTTACGATAATAACTGCTCGTCAGACTCGTGTAAATAAAATGTAATTTCAATAGTCAGAGGTTGGCTACACGAAATATTATTTCTAAATCAACGAGTGGGATAGCAGACACAAACAAAACAATACTTGAAAAAGGATTAGCCGTAACGAAACGCATTCGTTCTTAGATTCAAAAGATTTCTTTTTTAGCCTTTGTTACATTCAAGCATTTTCTTATACTCAGCTCAGGTTATAAATTAAGTATTTTTAAGACTTTGTGAGAGACAAGGACAAAAAATAGTGCTGGTTTTAATTATTTGAAACATAAATTAGGGAGCCATTTTTTGAGGCTTAAGATCCTAGTAGTGTTAAGGGATTTCGTATTTCAAAAAATATTGAAAGCCGCATACGCCATTGAAAGACTAACGGGAAAAACCCGTGAAACGTAGTCCAAACTGTATTCGGAAGTTTTCTTGGAAATATCGCAATCTGGCGGCCAATATAATTAAATTATTTCAAAAATAAAAAACTGGAATATATATTTTTTAAACTCACTTCTTCGTCTTACGGGTGAATTGTTTTGCAACAAATCTTGGAGGCGTTATTAATGAACGAGGTGAGGGTTTCAACCAAGGTATTTTACACATGGAAAAATAGTACCAGAGAAAATTTCAGCACCAACTTGTTAGTAGATTTCATCTGGACAATTAAAAAGACTTGCCAGATGCTAAATATGGGAGAAACCCTCATTATTTTTCATATTTTGATAAAATAGACATTCACACTTTAATTGCTAACTTTTTCTTGACCACCCATTTGATAATCCAGTTGTCTCAAGATAACTAGTTGTACAAAAAATCTGATGCCCAAATTTAGAAATAGCACGAAAAGGCTGACCCTTCAACAATAAATCTAGGACAGAAACAAAGTATTGTCTTAGATGACCGGTGTTATTTAGAAGAGATCTGAGAAAAAACAACTTACTCTATCTCAGTGCATAAATAAATTCTATTGAGATATGAGGGAATAAAACATAGGAAGCGTCAGTGGACGCTAAAACCTGGATTTCACCAACAAACATCCTACTATAAAGGGCACTTTTCCGCTTGATACTAGCGCGTATATACGTTGAGCTTGGTCGCCGCCTGCCCTCTACTACTTGTCTAAAAATTTATTTCACAATTAGCGTTCTGCTCAAGCAAAAAGTGTTGTAGAGAGTGTACTATACGTGCATTCAGGCGTTTGTTGTTTCACGCTTAATTTATGACATAATCCTGAATTTTACGGATACGATATTACGAATATTATCAACAAAAAAACTTAAACCATATATTCTTTTATTTATCGTCTAAAACGAGTTTTAGAGTCAAAATTTTAAAATTCCATTGTTTATTTTCGATTTTGCTAAAAAAACGTTTTCAAATATTGTTTTTAAAATATCAAAAATTTAAGTGTCTAAATGGAATTTCTACACAATGTGAAATACATTATAATTTGGCTTTAATATGCGGTTATAGCAAGATGAATGGAAAAGGGTGCTTCTTAAAAAGAAAGTGAAGGCCTGTTTTATCTATGAATAATATCATTTGTCCATTGAAATAAACACTTTTACATACTGTATATTCTCTATACATATTCCAGAGAATATTTTTTTAAAAAAACAGGTTCTATCTCTACTAGTTTACTATTCATAATAATAAAATCGTATGAATATAACTGGATACAGTCTTGATGAATTCACAATATTCACCTATCTATGGTCATAGTTGATATCCATATATTTAATTACTTGGAAAAATCTGTGCATCTATACAGATTTGTGACAAAATGTTAGCTTTATTACCGTATATAATAGAGAAGAAAAATGACTGGCACAATATTTATAATTTATAAGTAATATTTTTATAAGTAATTTTTATAGGTAAATTATTTTTTTAAAAGTCGTTCCATTTTAGGGGATATACTTATATATTCATAATTCATGTAAACATATTTAAGTATAACAGACAAACTTCTGGAAATTACGTCATATGACCTAATATGTTACTCATAATTTCAGTCTCCAATTTATTACATGATTAAAAATAGTTGTAAAAGAAAAAAAAAAACAAATATATACAGTTCCTCGTGTTACATGTCCTAGGACTCTTTTAATGAATTATTCATGATTCCTTAACATTCACAGTGAAACCACATGGGGTGAGAAAAGACAAGAAATTAAAAATTCCACACATATGTTGCTCTCCTATGCTGAATTCTATTAACATGTTGTGTTCAAATTACTAATATGTCACTCAGTTCCCAACGCGCCCGCAATACGTTGGGCCATTATTGCGATAAATATATTTGAGGTAATCGATGGTAGTTTTCCGAAATTATAGACAATTTTAATTTTGTAATGATCTGAGATTTCGTATAGGGTATGAAAAAAAACTAATCTGAAATGGAAATAGCAATGTATAGATTGAACTCGGAACGTTCTAGCCCCTGCTATCGTATCTTGATATCGATTAAAAAGTGTATGTAAAATATAATTTTAAAAAACGACATTGCAACAGCTGTCCTCTAAATATATGCTATGCCATTCAGTATTGTTTTCGTTTCTTTATTTTATATAGGTCTATTTGTAATCTGTTTAAATTTAAATTGTTGTAAGATATCACGAAGTAGTGAAAATGAAAAAAATTCAAGTAGTGAAAATTAGTTTAGAAAGCTGTACTTCTTTACCTGGTAAATTAGGACCCTGATATACAGAGTATAATAATTATGCTACATTAGATTTGGTGTAACTAGAACATAGTTTTTACGCAAACGCCAAGACGCGTAGTTATTACTTTAAAAAGAATGGTTATGTCTATCCGTAAACTAATTAAATAATAATTATGTATGTAATAAAATAAAGTATTACTTATGAGAAATACGGGAATTGAATGTAACCAGAAACTCTACACAGATACATTAGTCCCTGCCCATACTAATGTACTGGAACAGAAAAAGAATTGCGATATAGCCTAATATTACTTTTCCTGAAGAAATAATTTTTTTTTTTACTCCTATAGCCGCAGCAGGATGGTAAATAATATTGTTGATGAAATCACTGACAATCAATAAAGAGCCGAAAGAAAAAAAATAGGTGGAAGCTTCTATAAAAAATTATTGAATGCTATTTAAACAAACAGATGTGTAATAATAACAAGCTTCCTCTTTCAGACGTTCAGATAGGGCTCCAAAACATGAAAAAAAATAATAATAATCCATACACAAAACAAGAAATGACAAAATATGGATGACAAAAATTTTAAAAATATAAATATTCTCTTTCAACTTACAAATACTTGAAAAACAGAACAGACCTTTAAGGTTTGAAGGGTTGGATAAAAAAATTAGTATAACAGTGTTCCTAATCTAAAAGTCATACAGGAAGTTTTAATTTGGTTGTAATAAAGATGTTTAACTTAGGAGGTAGGTGGCTTCTTGGTTATTCTTTTTAGAGGGAAGTAATTGTTTTTTTTTAATCCCTAATAGACTATTAATTCTTCAGTTTTATAACATACTTCACATGCATTAATAAATATCATACGAAAATTCAAATATTATAATTGGAAAATAGTTTCCTATAAAACGATTATACATTAAACCAAGTGCTTAATTAAATATTCGTTTACATTGTGTACAAAGCTACATAGGACATATATTCGGTTAGGGATTCTCTATACGTGTTAAAAATAAAACAGAAACGACCTAAATTGTCTAGGTGTGGGGTATCTTGTATATAATTTTCATTGAGTACTATAAAAATGTAAGATCTAAGACATTTCAAATTAAAAATTAATAACAATTTTCATGTTTATATGCGTCTGAATGAAACACATATTTTACAAAAGGTATTGAATGACATTAAATTTTAAAATTTGGTTTTATATAACAAGTAGATATCAAATAATAATTTTAATGGGGATGTCAACAAATATCCCTCCAAGAAATAATGTCTGGATACATCTTTGGGTATATTTAGAAACATAAATTAAAAAACAGGTTTTGTCAAGAATAAAACAGTGGCAAATAATTCTACATTTTCCTCTAGAAATCTATTGCATCTAATAATGTGACGTTTGTTAGAATATTTTAACTAATTAACAAAGGTATTTTTTGTTTTTCTTGAGGCCGGTAAAATGCGAAATTCTGTACAGCAAGCTTACAGACGATTATCTTGTGTTCGGCATGATTCAGATTCTTTTTTCGTAGCACTCAACTTGGTGACCCTGAATTTTTACAAGGACATAAAACCTATTGTAGATTTATGATGCGGAGACTTTACAGGAATAATTAATTTGGTACATTACTATTTCGCCGGTTAAAGTATTGGTTTGCAACCGCTTCAAGACTGGGCCACATTTTCAGTTATACAAATCATTTTCTGTTATGCCTAATGAATGAAGTAAAGTAGTTTATATTTATAGTATTTAGTCAATATTCTCATGATGAATTAGAAAGGATATTGTAGGTGTTAGTTCATATAACCGAGGACTCATGTTAAAGACAGATTAAATTCGACATGGATATACTTATATTGGTCGTATCCAGAATCAGCGAAATACTTCTGAAATAAAAATACATAGTGAACACCATTAAACCTTAACGCCTAGCCCACATACTAGGAAAATATTAATAAAATTTAACATGAAAACATGTTGAAAATTATTACCCTATTATATTATTTCATTATAATTTGTTTATAGCTGAAGAAATGTAGTTTAATTTTCATCAACATTCTACTTTGTATTGCGATTTTCCTTATGGTATTATATCAAGTTGAAATATCAAGATCGTAACTATACAACATTACAGTTAAAACTAAAACATGATAATATTGTCAAATATAAACAGTAAAACTCCTCTAATTAATTTTTTTCTTAAAAGTGGATATGATAATACAGATTTTTCAAAAATTATTATTAAGTGTGATAGTTTGTTATTTGTAACATAAATCAGACAAATAGATTATTAAATTGACCAAAATAAAATATGTCATATTAGTAAATATTATAATAAAATTTTCTGAAGTGTAATATTATTCAGAAGCGAATTGTTCTGAGGTTCAGCTAACCTAAATTAACAAACCCCTATACAGTTTTGTATGCAACTTACGAGTATGATGTAACGAGCATGACCTCACAACAATGAAAGGAAACATAGCACTGACGTTTGAGCATACGTAGTGTATGCGAGTCACTACTTGGTTCTTGGCGCACCAGGTTGACAAAGTTTTTTTCATTATTCTCAAGGATTATTAGGTGCAATATGGCCAGTATACGTTTAAATGGCAACCCTAGACAGTTATAAAGGCAATCATTACACTTAGGGGAGGTTTAGGAACTTATAGACAAATTTTAGTGATATAAATTCTGATAAAAATATTTTAACATATAAATGGTTTTAAGGAAGCACTTTAACACATGCACACACACGCGCGTACCTACCCCCATACACACACGCATATGCTATATATATACATATATATATATATATATATATATATATATATATATATATATATATATATATATATATATATATTTGCTAGTTTATTTTATTTTAATTTAAACAAAGCTGTAATATTCTATTGGTATAATTAAAAATTTTTTTTAATATCGTTTTATCATTTTTACTTAACATTCTAGTTTAACACAGTTAGTCAAACACTACCTTCTAAATAAAAGCAAATGCCAAGCACTTCTGCACATGGATTTCGAAAAAGGACACATTTGTGACATAGTTAAACTCCAAATAAATATGGAGTGGATGATAATCATAAGCTGTATATTTTAAAAACCTCAAAACAAAATTCGATATAGCTGTAATTAATATATAAAACGTTAGTTTATTGATTTTGGAGAAAAAATCATTTGTTTTAATTGTATGTCACATGTTTTTAGTTATTGAAAGAAATATTTGCGATCAGTATTGTATCTTTTGGCCAAATAAATCGATTCAAAATCTACGTTAATAAATTATACACATGTATAAAATCATAAATGCTGTGTTATGCAAGTATAATTATTACAATCTTGTAATATTTTAAAAATATTATGAAACGATTTTTGTTGTAAATCAATTTTTGTTTGGGTAATTTATAAACGCACATTCATTTTTTGACTTGGTTTGAAGTAAAATAAGACCCAGCTAATTAATAGTTAGTATGCTGATAATAGTTTAATTTCTCTGATATATAATTTATTAAAGAACTTTAAAAGCAATGTTGAAAGTACTTCTCCGTCAAATTAAACAATTGTCTTGTGGTTAATAAATTATTGGTGTCTGATACATTTCTGATTCTCAGAGTACTATTGTATATCCCCCCCCCCACACACACACACTCGGAAAGAGATACAGTAGTAAAATAACTGGACCTAATTGACTTAAACCATAGCTAATAATTTTTTGTAAATTTAAAATTTAAATCTGTTTCTGAATTAGCTATATGAAAATTAGATATGAAAATTCAAGCTTTTGAAAATACTGTTAATTGGGAGATATATTGAAGGAGAATTTATATACGTCTCTTATTGTACATACCCTCGAGATATAGAGAATTTATAAGATAAAAAACATACCATTACAGATGTATGCAAGTTTACAGGCTGTAACGAAAGGGGGGTATGCTTAAATAGGGGAAACGACAAAATATTGCATTTCTAGAGAGCTACCTTATAACTTATATTACTTTAGTTACCATGGTTTCTGATGATAGTCAAAGAAATAGTATTTGCAGGGGTGGAACATTTTGTCCTACTTTTAATCAGGTACAACTGTTTACAAAATGGTTAATTACTAGGGAAAAGGGGAAGAGATAAATAAGATTTGTAACTAATAACTTATATATATATATATATATATATATATATATATATATATATATATATATATATAATTTTGATTTTAGAATATTAGGGTTTGCCCTAAACCAAACTCAATTAACGGAGCAAAACAATGGGGACAGATTAGTTATCCGGTTATGATTACGAGAGGCGATCAATTATTGGCTTTTAATAATAAGTGGTTAGGGCGAGAAATGTGCGGTGCCTAGGGGTGTTTTTAATGGGAACACTGGTTACGTACCTGACGGTCATCATTTGATTTACTTGTTGACAACTATGATTTTGACAAATATATTTAGTTAATAAAGAAATTGTGTTACACTGGTTTGAATATATATATACGAGTATATATATATATATATATATATATATATATATATATATATATATATATATATATATATAACTGTTTATTTAACTTTGTATTATGTCTGTGTATTTTGGTATGTGCGTGTGCCTATGTGTATGTGTATGACGTAATGTGTGTGTGTGTGTGTGTGTGTGTGTGTGTGTGTGTGTCTGTGAATGTAACCGCACGTGAGGATTATTAGGATTTTGATTACAAATTAGATGTTCTCATCATATTAGTAGCTTTACACTTTCAGTAGTAGAATAGTTTATTATTACCAGATTCCCATTAGAAATTTATTGGGTAACATTTTATGTGTGTCGAAAGTTTAAACCAAAAATATTCAACTAACTAGGCCATTAGAATAGACTACACTCGGTAAATTGAATTCAAACCTATTCACATACGCCATAAAAAATAATCATACAATCCTCTTGATAAAACATACATCTAATGAAAAAGGCATCTAATCACGCAGGCATTTAATTACATAAAGTCCTCAAAATGACCGTAACCTTATATCTATATCTTACGAAAATATCATAAGGAATTCTAGTAATAGCTATTTTTTGGGTAGAATCCTAAACTCATGTTGTACAAGATAAGGTGAAGGTAATATGATATCTAATAACTGTACACCTTGTAATACAGTACGTGAAGTTGACCTACTCCCTAAAGGGGCATTTTTGTACAGACATCTCTACTCGTTATACCCTATTGTAAAGAAAAGTATAAGAGAGTGTATGTGGAATTAGATGGGGTTAAGAAAAAGATATTTTGATTCCCTAGTACACTGGGGATAAAAGTAGTTGCAATGGCATCAAGGTCACTTATGAAGGGTAGCAATGGTCGCATATATGAACTGAACCTACTCTTAGGCTGGATGATAAAAGATCCCAGTGTGTCCCAGTATATCTATTTATGGAGAAGTAATTTATTTTTATAAAAATATTTTGTGATTTTTACATTATGTATACGTATAACATTTTGACTTCCTAAATTCATTCAGTTTCTCTACCGCTAGTAAATTATTTAATACACTAATATAAATTAAACAATATTGAATGTTAGTTTTTTGTAATGATACTTTGGGTGTAACTTTATTTTCTACTTAACATTTCTTGGTTAAACTCTAAGAAGTAAAACTTTTATCTTTTCCGCTTCCGTTGCGGCGCCATCCCAAAGTTGGGAACCTAATGTACTTCCGTCTTGTATACTTGATAAAACGCAACTTTGGCAAATATCAGACTCTTTTTAATTCCTCTTCTTGCTGCTAAAAAATCTGGCTATACTTGTGCAGTTATTTACTGAATAAAAAGAAGAAGGGAATTATTTGTTATGGCCGCGGTTATGAACCGATAGATTACCTAATATTTAGAAAAGAGTAAGTGATATTTATATGAGGAGATTAACCCTAAAATAAATTAAATTGTCATATAAACAAACGAAAAATGATAAATAAATATAGACATTATTTATATGATATTTATAGTAACTATATTATATTATTTCTTAGATTGAAGCAATCTGTGAATATAGTTAAAATAATATAGCCTAATCCAGCTACTACGTATACGGTATTATTTATAGTACACATAACACAAAGTCACCTCAACGATTTCGTTATTAATTAGTAATTCTAACTGATTTGGCTTTCATGTTGGCTAGTAATAAATTCATTTTAGTTGTTTTTTTGTTTTGAAAACTTGGTTTATAAGCCTGTATATTAGCATGAAGAGCGTATTATACAGCAATAATTAAATACTGCCTGAAATACCTCAACCGCAGTCAAACATGCCTCATCGTGGGATACATTTTCCATTAGAGTAACTTATTCCCTCTGCAATCTTAATATCTAAGTCGAAAACAGTGTGTCTTTTCACTAGAGAGACAGCGACAACTTTTGAAATATCTTATAACGTATTTTATGATTCAAAGAAATAACTTTCACAAATATAATATATATCTTTGGAATAGTGATAAAAAATATTGCGTGACTATCTAGTAATTGTATTTTTATTATTGTTGTTTCTGTATTAGGTTATTAAAACTTATTAAATCTGAACTTGACCAAGAGGTAGTAGGTACCTACACTTAGTTATCATTAATTATTGCACACAGTTACGTAGGTGTTAATGTCAAGATTCCAAACGGCCTTATTTCTGTAATCGGTAATATTTGACCAATTGTAGATAATCGATTTGAAACAGAATGAGGCTTCGTCGGGAGTTCGGTATATGTCAAGGCTCCATATCTGTTAACAAGTTTTTTGAACACACAGTAAAGTATAGACTTATTGAAATTTTACAACTCAGAACAAAACTAAAAAGTCAGTAGTAAGCCAGTACACCAGTTTATGAAATAAACGTTACCACAATATAACGTTCTAACTTCCTTAATCCCGTTTCTAACCCGTCTCTGAACCAGGAACTGTATTTCAGAGTACATTTAATAGATCCAATTATCATTTTTCCATTTTCCTTGGATCTAATTGCTAATAGCTTTGTAGTACCTAAGATATCAATGCATCTTATGTAGCGTAATCAAATTGTGAGTGTAAGCTATTTTATTTAAAGCCTAATTTTAAAAATCTAATGAATATTATTGATCACTAAAACAATAACATGTGACAGCTCAGAGGATCATGTTTTAATATGCTTACTCAAAATATGATACACCTTTATAAAAATTATCTATCAGATAATGGTAATACCTGTGTTTTAAAATAACTTACTTTAGAGTACTCGGTGAATAAAGTAACAAAATATATCAGCAACACTCTACAACGAATTCGATATCAGTTAAAGTGACCAAAATACAATCTTTATCTTTAACCGCTTTTAAAATGAATTTTGCTTCATTTTTTCTTAAGGTATACATTCAATAGAATCAATAAGTTCCTTTGTAACCCAAACTTCTAATTCCAAAATAGGGTCTCTGTACTGTACACCGAATGAGAAAACTATCTAAATATCTAACATTTATATTATGAAGAATGAAAGTAACGTTAACAGCTAATATAAAATAAAACAAAATTAAATTTAATTTCTTTGAGCAATATCTACTAAATTTACTTATTTTTTTCCTTTCTGTGCTAAGTTTATCAACGTTTATACAGCTATACAATTAAATATGAAGCTAATCAAGAGAAACCAAAAATTTTAAAAAACTAATTACCATCAAATAATCTTATTGTAATTTATATTTTTAACAAATTTAAAAGATTACATACTGCCCACACTTCATTTCGATAACTGTTGCAGACGGTTTATTGCTTTTTATTTCAAGCAGCCTAACGGATATCTGATTTACGGTTAGCTGTAAAATAACGATTCAAAAAGACATGCAGTTTCATTTGAATTTCAGTTTGTTTGATGACTTTATTTCTGTCAATAGACCGGTAAAGTTTCGAAGCAATTAAAACTCTAAAAGTCGAAACAAAATAATAATGTCAGCAAGACAGCTCTCCAAATGATGAAATAACCTTATACCGCAAAGTAATATCTAACTAATCCTTCTCTCCGTAAATCTCACAATAAAAATTATTCTTTTTTAATCCCAGTTCCAAACATAAAACACTGCCCTGATATTTCCCCACCTATATCCTTAACAAACTATTCAAGAGTTTAAAAACCTAGAACCTCACTAAATCTTCTTCGCTGAAACAGTGATTGCATTGCAGTCTACATTTTAACAGCCCTATTATACCGTTTACCACTCTCTTGGATCGATTAGGTAGCAGATTTTGTATTGTCCAAATAATCAATGTGTTTTATTAAGGTAATAATATAGTGTGGTTTGAATTATTTGAATTTTAGGTCTGTATTATAAAACTGTTTCAATGGAAACATCTGGTAACCTAAGGGATTACAGTTAAGGTAAAGGACTGGTTGGTGTAGTGACTTTTATAAACATACGGTTTAAGTCATGAGTTTATTAAATCTTGACTCTCACGAGTTTATTATCTCTTAACTCAAGCAATCATTTCTAAATAGAAATCAATGTATTACAATTTTCTATAAAAACAAAATTTTAGCGAATTAGATTTATGTAAATATAAATAATTCACAGGATATCCGGTATTATTAATATATGAAACATCTTGTAACCGTCTCCAAGCAGTAATCCGTAGAAGAAAACAAGATTTTTAATCGTTCTAGAACCATTAAAGCCATTGTAAAAAATCCAATATAATACGATTGCATCCAAGAACATAAAATAGTCCTCACCTAATCTTCAATTGTTGTTCGAGGACAAACCACTGCCATTACTAACCACCTCTAAAATTGAATGAGAGGTAATAATAAAAGAAAAACACAAGATTTGTGTTTCACGATGAAGATTATGTAATATTTTGGTTTTAATTTTCTATTTTAAAAGAGTTGTACCTATACAGAAAGAAATTGTTAAATAACTATGATCGCACTATATAACATTTAGAGGAAGTCAGTGGATTAGGACATTTGTTGTTATTGTGGAACGTTTACGACTAAATAATGGGTAATATGTACGTTCCTTAAATCATTAAGTGAACAGCCATTAAACTCGTTCTGTGTCGCATCCATCACGTTTAGCCATTAATTTTTGTATTCCTTTACCATTTTCAGCTTTGAGTGCTTTGGCTACACGGATGTATATATATATATATATATATATATATATATATATATATATATAAGCAGCCCTACTTACTAAATTTGTTATGTTTTAAAAGCAAGTATACGTTTTGAAAAGTAAATTACAAAGAGTTTCTTAGCACGATATTCTACCATCTATTGTATTCATAGGAATTAATTGAACGTTATATAATTGATTACTAGTATAATTTGGAATATCTTTTCAACCTAATCAAATTTAAAAAAAAAACAACTAACATTTAATGATTGTTAAATAGGCAGACTGGTGTGGAGGAATTAAATTATGTTTACGAGAACATATAGCAACAGCTGCTCGTACACAAATTCCAACACATGGCTCTTTTAATTGCAAACTAATTGCATCATTGTAATATTGTTTTTTTATTTGGGTAAAACGTTTATGATTTACTTACTCCATATGTAATATATATATATAAATATATATACTTAATGGATTCTGGCAGTGTTTTAAAATGTAATTGACCTTTGGAAAAATACTCAAGTGTTCTAAATAAATTATGCGATATTTAACGTTTTATTAAAGATGTAATAAAAACACTTTACGTATTGTAGAAAAACTACGTATTGTTAAAAATGTTTTGTCTTTCTGCTGTTTAAAAATTAAAAACAACTCGCTTGACAAACGTTTATTACTAATTAAATTTCAATTTAGAATTTCCAGGTATTTTGTTTTTTATTATTGTATTTCTTAACTCTGTTAAAATACGAACGGGTAAAAGTGTAACCTAACTGAAACAATAGAAAGACGCCTGTAACAATCCACTACTTGGTCACAAGGCAGCATCTAGTAGACAAACGAAATAAGTAATGTTTTGAAAATATGAACCGCAAATAACATATATTGCTCTGAATTACGATTTTTCAAATCTAATCGTCACTGTCAGTTTGTGAAGTAAAATATATTATCTTTTTATACGAACCTGAAGAGCCTGTCAATTCCGTATTGCCTCAGTAATTGGCTCCGGAGGGCGGTCGTTAATAGCATGAGTAGAGTTGTAGACCGGTGAAATATATACTGGTGGAAATGAAAAAAGTTGTTTATTTGTAATAACTAATTGATATTAGATGTGTATATATTATATCTATAATAATGAAACTAGTCTTTAAAAATAAAAGTAAATATTTACATGTATATATATTATAACAAAAACGTATGAGGCTAGAGAATAAATTGAGTTTATATCCAAAAAGAACAATAGTTGGAATAGTTAATAATAACGGAATAGTTAATAAAAAAAAGCGATAAGATTAGTTACTATAAATACGGACAAAGTACTTAACCATTGTTCTATTTTAAAAGTAGTCATAGGGGGCAATGGGAACCTATAACAAAAGAAGGGTCTCATTATTTTAAGATAGGAGTGTCCAAGGACCAAAATACCTGGGTTATAATAGCACTGTATCGTTAGAAAAAGCCCTTTGTGAAAGGGCGTTGGGACACTCAAAGTACCTAAAATACGTAAGGATGGAGTGATGATGCGAGGTTGGAAGAGGAAGTGATCGGTGGAGAGGTCTTGGGGATACTTCAGAAGAGGGCAGTCATATTGGGGGAGGGGGGGGGGTTGGACCAAGTCTCAGCAATGATAATAAAGGGTAAATTTTTTTCAGTAGAATTAAGGGAATTGTAAATTTTTATACGTGTAAAATGTAATAGTGCGACGTAAATGATTTAGTAAAGAATTAGGATAGTATGTTAGTTATGCAAAAAATGCAGTGAAGCAGGTATCAACGGTCAAGATCCCAGGAACTCAACAAACAATAAGTACTTTCTGCTTAAAATGAAATTAGCCAACAGAGCTTTATAGACTTAATAAATTCAGAACAATTTTAAATTCATTGGTATAAAATAAAATCTAGTTTTTGTTCACCACTTTCTAATTTATAAGAGATCCATAATAACGAGCCGAGAGAAAGAGCTAATAGCAATGTGAATATTTAACTTTATTGTAATAAACCTAAAGCCCCAAGATTCCACCTTCTTAGTAATTGAAATATTAGTTAAGCAATCAATCTTGTAACTAAATACTATTAAGGTAATTCGGTATAATATGTATTGATTAAAGGTCAGGCATATATGCAATTGATGTTAAATTTGATATTGGTGTTAATTATTCAGAAACCTGAATGTGAGACTGTAGAAGGGAAGGTAATTAAATATATAACCTAAAGGTAAGACAGTAATATTTTAAATAACTTAGGTTATAATATATATATATATATATATATATATATATATATATATATATATATATATATATATATAATGATACGTATTCATTCACGGATGGAAAAATATGATGAATAGTTACTATCTGGAGTACATTCATTCATTCTGCAGTCCATAAATTCGCAGTTCCGACGTTTCGATAGAATCTCATCCATCATTGAAGAGGTGATCCCAAAAACAGTAGAAGAGCGAAATCTTCTACTGTTGTTGGGTTCACTTCGTCAATGCTGGATGAGATTCTAGCGAAACGTTGGAACTGCGAATTTATGGACTGCAGAATGAACGGATGTACTCCAGATAGTAACTATTCGTCATATATATATATATATATATATATATATATATATATATATATATATATATAGGCTCCTAAGTAATAGAGTACTAAATGATAAGATAGTTGTTACACTTGGAAGCTGTTGTAATGTCAAGTGTAAGTCCTACGCAACATAATCCGTATCTGGTTTTGAGGATGAATCGTGATAAAAGACGTTACAACTTATCATTGCTGAATATCCTCGGTTGCAGTATTACACTCTTCTAATAATCAACAGTTATTGAAAAATTTGAAACTATCGTACTTAGCTAAATATCGTGTGAGTACGATATTAGTGGTTGAGGTGCTTCACATGTCAGTTTAAAATATGTATTTACATAACTGACCTAACAAGTAAGCAACAAGTTGAATTTAAATAATAAGAATTCTTTTTATTCGTTAAATTCATCTGCGCCTTGTATGGGTAGTGAGCGGTAACCGCGAGTAGATAGTTCTAATATGGGAAAAGTTTACTCACAGAATTAAATTTTATTTAACAGTTTTAGCATACTTTGTGTAATATTCTATACTACACTATATTGAATTAAGGTGTGATTTCAATTTGAGTGTAATTGTGTTATTTATCCTTCGTATAAGAATGAACAAAGGAGCTAATTCCTAGCCTTCTAGTATAGTGTTGCTATCCTTGTCACAGTAACGTCATCGAAGATTTCAGTAATTAACGTAATACATCATTCCACATTTTAATAATAATCCAAAAATATATTACTATCATTACAATATTAGGGTCTAAAATGTGTTCGTATATTATTTTTTCCCAAATATATTGCTGATATTTAAAGATAATAATATTGACATCAACAATCACTACTTTATTCAGAAACTTCCTTTATTGTCATTCAAATCAGGAAATGTTCAGGATTTTACAGAAGTTGTAACCGGATAAAATGTGAAATGAGATTGTTTGTAAATCTGGGACAAAAGTTTTTGTAGATAATGTTGAGGAAAACCATGTTTGAATAAAAGAGATTTTACTTGTTCTACTATCGCATTGCTCCTAAATTTATTAACTATTTGTTGGTTTAAATTTTGCAAAATAAAGTTTCCCTAATTTTAAAATGAATGACAAACCCATTTGAATATAATATCTTTACGGTACTACAATGAAACTTTCTCAACAATAAGGTTTATAAGGTCAAATGTAGACACTAATTGACAAAATATGAGTTTTAAAATATGTATGTGTTACGTCTTTGAAGTATAATGGGTCCTAAATTAAAAATAAATTTATTTATAATTTATAAAATATAACAAAGTACAATAAGTGTACATATAATGAGAAAATTTACTGTAGTATTGTAATATTTCAGGTCTATGGCTATATATATATATATATATATATATATATATAGGAACGTAAAATCAGACTAACTAGAATTATATATGAAACGCCCCCAAATTGTAAAACTTCCCTATACACTCATTTTCAGTTATAATTTCATCATGAAAACGGGCCTCATATAGTATAAAAGTATAAAAACGTTATTAGAATTACGGAAGTATAATAAATACATTTTACATAAATATTATATGTTGATCTCATTTTTTTGCATCACCTCGTTTTTTAGTAAAATTACAGAGAATTTATAATAAATAGTCTCTAAAAAAGGTTTTGACGCTTTTATAGTTCCTGTTACTACACTAGCTATTTTGTAATAGTTTTGTGTTGAACGATTAAACAGATAGGTTCCCTTCTAGAGAAGGATATGATCTTAATCTATTAAATAGACCCCAGGCCCAAACAGGAACAGAGTTATGTATTAGGCTCAGGAAGTGTACATCTAACGTTGCTTTTTATTCTGTATGTGTTATTTACATGCTTTTATTCTGTAGTTTAATAAATGTAAATATTATACAGTTCAACTTTTATACCATTCAATCCTATTACTTTATACAATAAAATTATATCTGAATAATTATTATTATTGGTAGTTTTAAAAGTTTAATTTATTCATAGGAAAAATAGATAACAGTTAAAATTAGGTAACAAGTTCTACATAGTTTTATTAGAAATTGTAAAAAACAAATGACTGTTAGTAGACGGGAGTGACTAAGTTACGTATTTTTAATTAATCAGTTTATCTGAAAATAAGCACTCAGGGAGTGGTGTAACCCTATATCTAAGGTAAACTACGATTAGATGACGATAAAATTAAATTAAAAAAATGTTTTTAATAAATCGTTAATGAGACTGATTCAGATTTATTATAATTATTTGAATGTCCTGGAAACCTGTCTAGCAAACTCCTGAAAATAAAGGGTATACAATATTGTTGAGAGTGAAAATTAAGATAAAAAGTGTTTTCATAGGAGTTGTAAAAGCCACCCCCTTAAAAAATTAGGATAAAAAGTTAACTATTGAGCATTGAAATGTCCGGTAAGTAAAAATAGTTTTTGTTACGTTGAGGGTACATTATTTGAAACCGTTGAATCACATTTACATTTAGGAGTTTTTATTGTTATTAAGTGTGGAATAAAGAAACACACATAGGTTACCACAGTATAAAAATAGTATATATACACAAATTTCAGGACTACTCAATAACAACCTCATCTATTATCGACCTGTATTACTCACGTTTGGGATTGTTTTTCAGCAAAGTTCAGTTCTCTAACTACGTTATTGTTACAGTTAGCTCTTCATAGATAAGATAAAACATTTATGTAGTATATTAAAAACACAACTATTGGAGTATTTAAATTATAGACATTCTCAACTTACATAACACATTATTGTAGGACGTTTTCGAACGATGTCTGACTACGTTTCAATTTTTACTAGAATATTTTTTTTATAATCTGTATCTGAGCCGTACAAGAGGCTACCTCAAAACGTATACTAAATCTGTGACTTTCATAGACTGAGATCAATTACAATATAATTACTTATCTCACACATACTAAACTATAAACGAAGAGTGACATTACTTCTGGAGACACATAGGTATTACGCGCCTCAAAAAGTATGATAAAAGGTAAAACATAGGCCTATGGATTAGGGTGTGTCGAAAAATAAAACTAAAAAAAGAGTACGTTGCGCGACGAAAATATTATTTATTTACATGCGTTGTGTCATTTTTCTTCTTATTACAATACGCAACTTCAAGGCACCAAAGCGTTCCGAAAAAAAGTGATTTAGACCCACCCTAATATGTATATTTTGATAATTAAAATAAAACGTTCCATCAGTAATGTTGAATATGAATCATAGTTACAAATATATATCAGATCAATACATCTGTGTGTTAGTCTAAGAAATCAAATTAAATTAAATATCCATGAAAGGCGGATGTGGGAACTTCTACTTTCACCTTAATATTTCTGTCCACTCAGAACCACAACCTAGAAAACCAGAAATACAAAATTATACCCTCAAACAAACGGTTTTGTATAAAAACTACTAAAATTGTTAGATTCAACCTAACAGCGGCACCGATCATGTGCAAGTGAAATAAAAATCTGGATGTGGTAATACATCAATGGATCAATGATAAAAGCAGTTCAGTATACAGGAACAACACCCCCAGAAAATTCTCTTAAACGTTAGGCAGTCTACATTCATAGGGTTCAACTGATATATACTTTATATTGTTGATGTAAATATGTTTTATCTTGAAATGACACTACAAACTATAATTAAGCATTTCAAAATATTTTCATCTCGCTTTTTATCCTATTCTCATCTGCACAAAATTAATAAAATGTGTTTTTCTTTTAAAGAAAGAGGGAATACATTTTGCTTAATTTCGACCAATGACAAATTGTTAGTCATATACAACCATATTTGTACGTTTTGGCATAACGCAAGTCAATCATTTCTTGTGGTTAGAGTTAGTATTAATTATTTATGAATGGTAAAATATATACCTACTACAAAACATTAGGCTTGTATTTATTATTAAATAGGTACATATAGTTATATTGCATTAGGTCTAAACCTTAATTTATATGCCTTAACCTATATATATTCAAGAAAATACTGGTAAGGTAATACCTAGACCCCTACACACACACACACCAATAATATCTCTTTCCACCAGTCTCAACAGTCTGAGACTTTGCTAGTTTTTAAAAGGAAATACTAACACACAATTTGTTTTCAGATGCAAAAATTATCAGTCAACTCGAGTATGAAATTAAATTCATATACAGTGTATATTTTTATCTACATTATGTACTAACAATTGAAGGTAGATAATTGTTTTTATAGCTGAATATCAGGCCATTTCCCACTGCAGATCTGAGATCGCATAAGACTCATAAGATAATCGTGTGATGTTTCACCATTACCTATTGAACGTAACGATTTAATTACTTGACGAAGACTAACACTAGGAGACAAACAGCGTAAATAAACACACTTAGAGCTTTTTCCATAAACTCGAAGGCGTAAAAAGGATTTTTGGAGTCAACATATAAGGATTGAAAGGATGAAGGAATGGGCATAATCTACGTGGACAGTGTGGCTTATCTAAAGTAGTCTTCCCAGGAAGATCAAAAAGACGTGCTTCGCAACTGTCAATCTCTATTGTACTCGATTGGTGTGAGCTTTCTCTTGAGATAGACGAGTCTTTATCTCGAGAGAAATCTTTTTCAAGGTTATTTTAGTGAATCACAAGAGTCGGCGCTAAATCCTTCAAAAATTATGTACTTATTGGTTTTAGTATGGCACTAGGGATGTTAAACCTCTTGAGTATATACGTCAAATTTATGACTATCTCTGACATATTCACTTCGAACATGTTTATTTATATTTGAGACTAAATATTTTGTGAATATAAATAGCACATATTAGGGTAACATTTTGTAACATCATAACGGCGCTGTGTTCAAATATGCAAACGACAAATAAAACGACCAAAAAATATGGCATGCTATTGGCATGTCATAAATTCTGCAATGGAAGAAGTTATAGATAGCAATATCTTTTATTGTACTAGTAATGTAAGTTCATCGCAGTGAAAATCATGCCATGTATAAATAATTGTTTATAGCACAATATAACGATACCTGGACAGCTGAGCATGAGAGATATAAAGACGATATGTCTCCGTCGTGTTTACTGTTTATGTTACTGGTTTTATTTTGTTACCAAGATTCAAAGGTAAAATTTCGGTCTCATGAAAACTCTAAAACTGATCAATATATTTCAAAAGTCAGTAACCCAGCTCACGGGTTATTGAAAGAAGTCTGTCCCTTGGCATAACAGGTAAACTCACCCTCACGAAAAATATGTCTTTCACCAACAATGAGAATTTTCTTATTTACACTCTTAATCCCCCAAAAAACTAATTATATGATATTCCTGGCCACTTTATTGAAACCCTAATATTTACTATATCTCCCTCTCCGACTTAGTGAATGCTCTTTTTGTACATTTTACCAATACATTTGTACATTTTACTATCTTCCTTGTGTCGCTTATTTGGCAGCGTATGTAGTATCTAAATAATCAAATTGTTTTAGGTTGGCCAATAGGTTTGCGACTTGTTGTCCTTTGCGATTTTAGTTTTAATTTTGTATTCTAAAGTTATAATGCAGTTAAATCGCTAAAATAATAATCCTGCAGCTCAAGTCATTTCACTTTAGGTGATGAATTGGTTTATGTAATGACGTTTATAAACGTATTACGAGTTTATGTAGTCAAGTTAATTTAGACTCAACTTTGAACTGAATCTTTAGAATCCTTTTATGGAATGGTATTTAATACAGATCAACTACGAAAAACACAAATATGAGGGAAAAGGTCTGTCTATAAATAGATGCCTGAAAATTATTCACAAATTATCAGGTTTGGTTCGTAGCATGTGAGACAAATTTCGCCAATTCTAAAAAGAATTGTAAACTTGATTCTGTTCCGTTCTAGGAAACTGTAATGTCAATATAAACTTAAAAGTATAGGAGTTTTAGCTTTAAGAACATATATTAAAGTACTTTTCTTTTCTTCAAATCATTTCTGAAGAGAAACTACCCCTCTTTCAAAGGATCTGAAAGATTGAATGAGTGAATTTGACAAAAGGCAATCTCAAAGCTTGTGTTACAAATCTAAAGGTGAAATAAAATATCTTATTTCCAATATATTTTAAAAGCATAACCACCCCTACGGGTAGTATTTCAAGGTAAAGTTAAAGATACACTATTTAATAACCTTCTCGGCTTAATCCAAAAGTAAGAAAATATATTTTCACTATTATAATTCAACTATAAAAATTATAAATTATTTGATTTAGACTCTTTTGTTATTACTGTGTTATACATTTCATTAGTTTTACGTAACTCTATATCAAAAAAAAATTTCTGAGAGAAGATATTTCATGTCTACAGAAAATGCCTATATAACTAATTCTGAATTCATAATTAACACAATATACATATTAGCAAACATAACAGCTACGGTACATGTTCACCTTCTAAACTCCTACATCTAGGCCTATATAACATAGGTATTGTCACTAACGTAACTCAGAAAAAACCTCTTTCTTATTGAAAATTTTACAAAACAATTCTTGATTTCGAAACATTCTCTCTATATATTCAATAATATATTTGTATGAATATTATAATTATTTGAATATGTATATTATTACTTACTATCCTACTTCCTAGCCTACGCCATTCTTAACTGTTGAGCCATTTGAAGACGCGATGACCTATGTAGACGAAGAAGTGGCTCATCGTCATCTCCGAAATGGTTAAGTGCGTTGCATTTCATCAGATGATCCGCATCCATTGTATTTGGTTCACTAAGAGGGCATTCCCGTGTTGGGAGCACACCGATGCGATGTAGATGGGCGGCCAGGTTGCCGTGGCGGGTTTTTTTTCTTAATCTTGGGAGCTGGTTTAAGCTGCCCGAAGCACCGCTACTTTAGGTATATTGTACTTACCTCCCTGATCTAGTCAAAGAGCCCCTTCCCTCTTACCAGGTTTAGGAGTTTCCTGACTAGTGTTTTACCTTCATCATCCACTTCCAGAGCTGTGCTATCACCAATGACTTTGAAGCGCCTCTCGACAGGTGCTTCGCATCTATAACTGATGTGTGTGGCAGTCTCCATTTCTTGCCCGCATAATCTTCACACTGGTTCATCTTAGAAGATACCCATTTTATGCAGATGTTTCCTTAGTCCATAGTGTCCCGTGAGTAGACCTATGGCTATCCTCAATTCCTGCCTAGACAGATAGATGAGACTCTCCTGCAACCCCAAAGAAGGTTTTCTAAGGGTTAGCTTACTGTGTCTCATTCCTTCAGCCCTGGCCCACTGCTCACAGTGTCTTTCAGCCATCCACCTTCGCACTGCAATCTAGACCATGGATTTCGAAAGACCTACCGTCGGCTACGGTCCAATCAGGGGAGTCGAAGAAACCTCTCTGGCCAGAGCATCTACGGCTTCATTTCCAAATATCCCCCTATGCCCTGGCACCCAACCTATCTTGATTTGATTGTACCTTGCTAGGGCTTCTAGGTTATTTAGGCACTCCCTGATTATGGCTGAGGTGACAAAATGTCCATTTAGTGCTTTAATTGCTGCTTGACTGTCAGAGAATATGCGGGTCCCGTGTTTTTCCCTTCTCGCTATCTCTCCCAGACAGGCATTTATAGCATATAATTCGGCCTGAAAGACAGAGGTATGCCTCCCCAAGGAAAAAACTAGTTTTACCCTTGGGTTTTTACAATACATCCCGGCTCCAGTGCCGAAGTTAATCTTGGAGCCATCTGTGTACCAGATCTGAGCTCCCGATGTTACTGACCATGACCATTCCATCATAGTTTGGTGGGCCTGGTCAGGTGCAAACGTCCGAGTAATATGGTCACTGCCCATTTCCAAGACAGGTTCTTTGACCACGCACTCGATATTCATATGTATGAGATTAGCCCAGTTGTTCGAGTTACGCAATCTCCATGCCGCTAGCCTCGTGGCCTTTGTCCACCACAGCAGAGCGCCATAGGTTATCATAGGTCTTATCACCCTCAGACCATCAAGTGCATTGATGGCTTCAGTCCCCATTTCGTACCCACCATTCTTCTCACTGTCATCAGGGCCCTTTTGGCCCTGTTAACTGTCCTCTCAAGATCTGGGTTCCAAGTGAGTTTCCTGTCCAGAGTAACTCCCAGGTACTTCACCTCCCCCACAAACTCAAGGTATTCACCAAACAAGGGAGGCATCCTCAGATCTTTTCGCTGTCTGTTGAAGTTAATAAGAGCAGTCTTTTTCGGATCTACCCTAAGTTTCTCCTTATTATACTACTCTTCAAACAGTCGTAGAGGATTTTTAATTACCTCAAGGACTGTATCAGGGAATCTGCCCAAGATCAGAACAATTATGTCGTCCGCATATCCCAGACGGAAGTACCCCTGTTCATTCAGAACTTCAATAAGGTTGTCAACCACTAGGCACCACAACAGAGGAAAGAGAACTCCCCCCCCTGTGCACAACCCAGACTTGTCTCCGGCCTTCTGACCTCCCCTGCGACCTCTACAGAAATGCTTCTGTTTGTTAACATGGAACTGATCCGGCCACAAGTGGTCGCATCCACTCCATGATGTCTTGCAGCATTTACCATCGTCTCCACTGAGGGGTGATTGAAAGCCCCTTCAATGTCGAGAAAGGCACCAATGGCACAACCTTTCTTAGCGATCATTTGCTCTATCCTACCAAATACTTGGTGGAGAGCTCCCTCGCTGGATTTCCCCGGTTGATAAGCATACTAGTTCCAATGCAGTGGTTTTATGGCCAAAGCTCCCCTCAAACTAATATGCCTGTCAACCAGTTTTTCAAGTCCCTTAAGAACAAAGGACATGAGAGTAATAGGCCTGTATCCCTTCCCTTCCGATTGGTTACCGGTAGGCTTAGGTATAAATACCACGTTACTAGATTTCCAGGATGCAGGCACATGCCCTAGCAGGGGTTACCAAACAGTTTGTACCACGCCCCCTTTGGTTATTTGGAGACCCCACACATATCAGCTTTCCATTTTGCAATACCCTATTTCCACGGCGCCGTACATAGCAACTCCTACTTGTAAAAGTACATGAACTCGTACAAGTATGTGCCTACTTGATACGGTGAGTAGGTAGATATTTTGTTCACTGTTGAATGCGTTATCGCAGAATGGAAAGATTCGATAATTGTATGTATGATGAAAATTAAAACAAGTATTACATGGAAAACGAATATAATTACTGATACAAAATTTAACATTGTAACACAGATACATTTTCAATTTAAGGAAGGTGAAACAATAGGCCTACCTACTTACAAAAACAAAACATAAAATGTAATTTATGGAGATGGGTGCGCTTGCATGCTCTGAATAAGTTGACAGATTCTGGGTTGTGCTTCAGACAAAGCACAGCGTAGGTCACTTTCGACATCAAGTTTGTTGCGGTACTTTGTTTTGATCGCCACAAGAGTTGAAAACGCTTTTTCACACATGTATGTTGTTAAAAAAGGCAAATACATCCGAACAGCTTTCTCTGAAACACTGGGGTATACTTTTAAGTACTTTAACCAAAATGAGGGCTTGTCCATTTGTTGAATATCGTATCTTGCAGCAGAGTCATTTTTTATTTCTATTCCATCCTCTTGCAACTCTTCTGGCAGCAACTGTATGTCCATGTGGAACGGAACGGTTGATAGTTTGTAAAACTCCTCTGAAGTTAGGAAAGTACCTGCTGAAATATTCCTTGAGGTTCTTCAAATGGTCAATTATCAAGTTTTTCAAAAGCGGTCCTTCGAAAACGTCCTCAAAACATGCTTCTTCTGAGACTGATACTACTTTGCTGAAACTTGAATAGTTGCTGGGGTTCATTGACACTTTACGTATCCAAAGTTGTAGTTTCTCAACGTACATCTTGATGGCATCCTGATGTGTTACTATTTTTGAGTCTGCACCTTTCAAGTTTAGGTTGTTCAACGTGTCAAAAGATCTGATAAATAGGCCCAAATCACTTGGTTACTGGGTTTTTTTTTAACTCTGCACTAAGCACGTTTTGTTTCTGCTGTGCCAAAAACGTAATCACTTCATCACGGAGCTCAAATAGTCTTCCCAACATATTGCCTTTTGATAGCCATCGTACTTCTGTATGAAATAGCAGCGTCTTGTGGTCCCTTCCTAAATCTTCACAAAGAACTTTAAGCAGTCGAGTATTTAATGCACTGTTCTTAACGTAGTTGACTACTTTAATACATTGTTTTAAAACAGCATTGGGTTCGTATGGAAGCGTTTTTGCTGCCAAGGCTTGGCGGTGAATAAAACAATGAATCCAAACCACATCAGCATTCTTCTCTTTGACCAACTGCACAAAGCCTGAATGAGAACCAAGCATTGAAGGAGCACCATACACCATTAAGTTTTATTTTTTTTGTAGGAAATTATTTTTGTAATTTTTGTATTTATTTCATTTGGGTGTCACCCCCCTGGATTTCTCCACGCCCCCCAGGGGGACTCGCCCCCCAGTTTGGGAACCCCTGCCCTAGAGCAATGCTTAGCCTGTATAATTTAGTAAGTACCAGCACCAACATGTCCATTCCCTGCTGCAGAAGCAAAGGATGGATCCTATCTGGACCTGGAGATTTGTAGGGTTTAAATGTGCCTTTAGCCCATCTTACCCTTTGTGGAGTTTCTATCAGTAGACATGACCCCACTTTGGGACAAAACGTGGTGGAAGAAGTAGGCCTATGACGCACTAACCTAAGCTAGCCAAGATGCATCTAACCTAACCTACCCCTAGGTGAGGGGGTATACTCAGCTACGTTCAGGAGCTTCCCCGAGGGTAGCTCCGGGGGTGGAATCAGGGTTGGGGGTAGTTTTCGAAAAAAATTTGGAAAAACGTGTCTTGACTGATAGGGTGAGTTTAGAGTGTATTATCGCTATAGTTGGGGGTAGTTTCACCTGGGGGTAGTTTTTAAATAATATATGAAACTGCCAAAAATTCATCGGTCGGATCAAATGTTTAAAAAGCTGTATGTGGTATGTTTAAAGTCCTTTTTGGCAAGCTGTGGGGGTGGATTCGCCTGGGGGTAGTTTTCAGATCCAAAAATCTGAAAGGTCCCTGGAGTAGTTGTCTTAGGTAAAAGTCACCCAGGAACCAGGCCTTCGTTAATGTCACCTAGGAGCACGGTCTCAGGTAAAGCTAACATGGAGCAGGGCCTCAGTTAAAGCCATCCTGGTGTCAGACCTTAGGAATAGTCACCCTGCAGTAGTGCTCGAGTTGAAGTCACGCCTTAGGTAAAGTTACCTTCGAGCATGGACTTAGGTAGGGCCAACCCGAAGTCATGCCTTAGGTAAAGTAACCCTGGAATCTGGCCTTAGGTAAAGCTATCATGGAGTCAGGCTATAGGTAAAGCCTCTTTGGAGTCAGCTTTTAAGTAAAGCTACCCAAGAGTCGGGCCTTAGGTTCAGGTATGTTGCTATATCAATTACAGCCTCTCCACTAAGACAAATACCTCCACCAAGTCTTAGGTAAAGCTACCATGGAGTCGGGTGTTAGGTAAAGTCACCCTGGAGTCGTGCTTGAGGCAAAGCCACCTAGGAACCTGGCCTTAGGCAAAGCTACCTTGTAGTCGGGTCTTAGGTAAAGTCATAATGGCGTCTAGCCTGAGGTAAAGCCACACAGGAGCTAGGCCTTAGGTATAGCCTCCATGGAGTATGGACTTAGGTAAAGCCATCCCTAAGCCAGCCCTTAGTTAGAGCAACCTTGGAGAAAGGCCTGAGGTAAATTCACACTAGAGTCAGGCTTTAGTGACAGGTAGTTTTTAATTATATATGAAAGCATCAAAAAATGATTGGTTAGATCAAATGACCAAGGTTTTAACTAAGCAACAGTGAAACACTGTCTTACGCTAAGTTTAACTGACCAATTTACACTCATTTCAATCCATTAACAAATTGCGGTAATTTCAAATAGACCACAACCTGTGCGGGGAATCGACCTATCACATTGCAGGGGCTCGGTAGGCCTACGTAACACAACGCAAATGGTCACGGTAAGACGTGCAGGCTCATATACCATGTTAAGCCAACATGCATGATAGCCCATACACTGTGGTAAACCAACATGCGTGTAAGCCTACATACATACTATGCTAAGTCGACATACATGAATCCCTACATGGGCCTGCTATGTCAGTAAACCACTGGCCAAAACCTTTATGATCTGAGCCTGACACACATTTACACCTCGTCTATCATGTAGAGTCTCAGGCAGGCAACCGTATAGTTCATATGGGAAGTACTATATGGTATAGCTACCAATGCATACCACCATATGTAAAGGCAGCTACCAATGCATAGCATATCACGCCCACGTAGATAACGGTCAACAAATATTACAATATAATTAAAAAAAAGTCACGCAAAATATATACATACAGTGTTAACATATATAGTCTTATATACTATGTTAAGCCAGCATGCAATATACTCTAAATAGCCCTATATACACTGTTAAATTATATGCAGGTTATCCTATATACATTCTGTATTAGGCCAATATCCCACATAGGACTATATAATATTTAAACAAGCATGCGTGTTCGCTTATATAGTGTGTTTTAAACAAATATGCCTGTTAATACTATGCTAAGCCTACATACTGTGTTAAACAAATTTTGCGTGTAAACCTACATAAATAATATGCTAAGCCAACAGCATGCTATAATACATAGGCGTATATACCATATTAAGCCTACATACATGATAGTCACGTAATGTGTTAAACAAATATGTGTGTAAGCCTGCATAGATATTATGCCAGGCCGACATGGGCCTACAAATTAAAAATATAACACAGTATATCCAATGCATAGTTTATCTAATGGTTATCACGCAGTATCCGACGACTACAAGTTAACACATAGTATACGATGCATAGCCTGGCTAATCATTAACACATAATATCAGATGAGTAGCTTATCTACAAAATACCACATAATACCCGATACTTAGCTTTGATAATTATTAACACATAGTATCCGATGCATAGCTTGACGATGGGTTACCATATAGTATCCGATAAGTAGCTTGACTATGTCCTAACACATAATATCCAGTGCATAGCCTCGCTAATGGTTAGCACATAGTATCCGATGCAGAATCTGACTATGTGTTATCACATATTATCCGATGTGTAGCCTGACTAATGGTTAACACATCCAGTGCATTGGCTGGCTAATGTTCAACATATAGTATCCGATGCATAGCTAGGCTAATGGTTAACTAATAGTTAACTTGACTAGGGGTTAACAAATAATATCCGATGTGTAGCTTTACTACAAGTTAACACAAAATATCCAATAGATAGCTTGAGTATGGTTTAACAAACAGTATTCAAACATAGCTTGACTATGGGTTATCACAAAGCATCCGATTTGATTACAAACTAACACATAATATTCAATGCATGGTTTGGCTAATGGTTATCACATAGTATCTGATAAATAGCTAGGCTAATGGTTAACACATAATCTGGCAAGTCTAAGGTAGCACTTCCAATATACTCTGGTACGGAAGAAAATCATCAGGGCCTCTAGCATGTCTATGGTAGCACTTCCAATATACTCTAATACAGAAGAGGTCATCAAGGTATCTGCCATGTACAGAGATATTATGATAGGTTATGGATTGGTAGTTGTCCTTAAGGAGCAATTGTCATGCACTAACATAGGTATTTACGTGAATGTTTTTACGAATCGACTGTGATAGAGTATGATATCGTAGCTGCCTTCACGGGGCTACTGGTAGGCGTTATCTATGGTTTGACTCAGGGGTTGCTTTACCTAAGGGCTGACTCCAAGGTAGCTTTACCTAGGACCTGACTTCGGGGTGACTTTACCTAAGACCTGACTCCAGGCCGGCTTTACCAATGGCCTGACTCCGGGGTTGCTTTATCTAAGGGCTGACCCTAAGGTAGCTTTAACTAAAGTCTAGCTCCAAAGAGGCTTCAAATAAGGCCTGACTCCAGGGTAGCTTAACCTAAGGCCTGACTTCGGGATGGTTTTACCTAAGGCCTTTCTCCAGAATGGCTTTACCTAAGGCCTTTCTTCAGGGTGGATTTACCTAAGGCCCTACTCCAAGGTAGCATTACCTAAGGTTTGACTCCAAGATGACTTTACTTAAGGTCTGACCCCAAGGTAGCTTTACCTAAGATTTGATGGAGGTATTTGTCTTAGTCGAGAGGCTGTAACATACAACATACCTGGACAATATGTGTAAAGCTCAGATAATAAAGGCCTTGACGGTTTCTAAATAGCTTTTTTGGTAGAGTGTGCGTTGGTAGCTATCTATATATTGTCTAAGGTCTAAGGCCCAGATCATAGAGGCATTGGCTTGTGCCTTCACCAGCCATAGCCCTTTTGAACCCGTTGTGAATGTTGTTCGCTTGAACATCGTGTAGGTTGGTCGTTCAAACGGGGCAAGAGGCAGTTTTTCAATGTTTTTTAGCTGAAAAGTTAGTCATTTGATCTAACCTATAGTTTATGCATTGGTAGCTGCCTTTACGTAGCTATTGTGGTATGCATTGGTAGCTATTCCATATAGTACTTCCCATATGAACTATACGGTTGCTTGCCCTAGGCTATACCTAATAGAACATACCGAGATGAGATGAAAATGTGTGTAAGGCGCAGATCACAAAGGCTTTGGCCAGTGGTTTACCGACATAGCAGGCAATTTAGTACTTAACACAAGAATATGTCAGGCTATGTATTTGTTGTCAGGTCATGTATCCGTTGTTAGGTTATGTATACGTTGTGAGGCTATGTATTTGTTGTTGGGCTAGGTATCTGCTGTCAGACTAGGTATCTGTTGTCAGGCTATGTATTTGTTGTTATTTTTTCATTGTTGTTTAGTTGAAACGTTGGTCATTTGATCATACTTAGAGCATACATTATTTTTATTTCTATGACGTATAATTTTAATTATTTTTTAAATCTTTACATTAATATTTGTTTTCGACATCACCTACTCTGATTATATCAACATGGTCAAATGATCTAGCCTTCACCAGCCATAGCCACCATAGCCCATTTGAACTAGGCGTAATTGTTCGTTTGAACTTCGTGTATGTTGGTCGGTTAAACTTAGCGTAATGTTGTTTAGTTGAAACGTTGGTCATTTGATCTAGCTCTGTTGGCAGGCTATGTTAAGGTTGTCAGGCTAGGTATTTGATTCCGGGTTTGGTATCTGTTGTCGGGCTAGGTATCTATTGTCTAGCTATTTATCGTTTGTCTAGCTATGTAGGCTATGGTCAGGCTAGGTATCTGTTTTCAGGCAATGTAGGCTATGGTCATGCTAGGTATCTGTTGTCAGGGTGTGGGTTACACTTAGGGTTACTCTTGCATCACCATAGATCTGTGTCTAGTACCTGATGGGTAACCAGATTAGCATAGTTTGTAGGTTTACATACATAACAAAGAATGTAGGCTAACTATATATATTACCCAAGCCATGCATTGGATATTATGTGTTAACTTGTATTCAAGCATCTCATCGGATACTATGTGATAACCCATATTCAATTTATGTATCGGATACTATGTGATAGCCCTAGTCAGGCTATGCATCGGCTATTGTGTGTTACACATTAACCTAGCTAGGCATCAGATACTATGTGTTAACTATTAGCTAAAATACGCATCGGATATTATGTGCTACCTTGTAGTCAAGCTATGCATCGGATATTATTTGTTAACCCCTAGTCAAGATATGCTTTGGATACCATGTGTTAACCGTTCGTCAATCTATGCACCGGATACTATGTGAAACCCTTGTTCGGGCTATGCATCGTCTACTATATGTTAACTTGTAGTCAACCTACTCATCAGATACTATGTGTTAACCCATAGTCAAGCTATACATCTAGTACTATATGTTGGTCTTTAGCCAGGCTATGCATGGGATATTATGTGTTAACTTGTATTCAATCTTCACATCGAATACGATGTGTTAACCCTTAGTCAAGCTATGCATTGGATATTTTGTGTTAACTTGTAGTCAATCTACTCATCGGATACTATGTGTTAACGTTTCGCCAAGCTATGCATTGGATATTATGTGTTAACTTGTAGTCGACCTACTCATCGGATACTTTGTGATAACTCCTAGTCTATCTATGCATCGAATACTATGTGTTAGCCCTAGTCAAGAATTGCATCGGCTACTATATGTTAACCATTAGCCTACCTATGTATCAGATACTATGTGATAACCATTAGCCAAACTATGCATTGAATATTATGTGTTAGTTTGTAATCAACCTACCCGTCGCGTAATTTGTGATAACCCATACTCAAGCTATATATTGGATATTTTTTGTTAACTTGTAGTAAATCTACACATCGGATATTATGGGTTAACCCGTAGTCAAGTTAACTATTAGTTACCCATTAGCTTAGCTATGCATCGGATACTATATGTTCAACATTAGCCAGCCTATGCACTGGATGTGTTAACCATTAGTCAGGCTACACATCGGATAATATGTGATAACCCATAGTCAGATTCTGCATCGGATACTATGTCCTAACCATTAGCGAGGTTATGCACTGGATATTATGTGTTAGGCCAATGTCAAGCTACTTAACGGATACTATATGTTAACCCATCGTCAAGCTATACATCGGATACTATGTGCTAATGATTAGCCAAGCTATGTATCGGGTATTATGTGTTAACTTGTAGTCGTCGGATACTGCGTGATAACCATTAGCTAAACTATGCATTGGATATACTGTGTTATAATTTTAATTTGTAGTCCCATGTCGGCTTGGCATAATATCCATGCAGGCTTACGCACATACTTGTTTAACACATTATGTAGGCTATCATGTATGTAGGCTTAACATGGTATATACGCCTATGTATTATAGCATGCATGTTCGCTTAGCATAGTATTTATGTAGGTTTACACGCAAAATTTGTTTAACACAGTATGTAGGCTTAGCATAGTATTTATGTAGGTTTACAGGAATATTTGTTTAAAACACACTATATAAGCGATCACGCATGCTTGTTTAAATATTATAAAGTCCTATGTGAGATATTGGCCTTATACAGGATGTATATAGGATAACCTGCATATTGGTTTAACAGTGTATATAGGGTTATTTAGAGTATATTGCATGCTGGCTTAACAAAGTATATAAGCCTATATATGTTAACACTGTATGTATATAGGTTGCGTGACTTTTTTTAATTATATTGTAATATTTGTTGACCGTTATCTACGTGGGCGTGATATGTTATGCATTGGTAGCTGCCTTTACATATGGTGGTATGCATTGGTAGCTATACCATATAGTACTTCCCATATGAACTATACGGTTGCCTGCCTGAGACTCTACCTGATATACGAGGTGTAAATGTGTGTCAGGCTCAGTTTATAAAGGTTTTGTCCAGTGGTTTACTGACATAGCAGGCCCATGTAGGGATTCATGTATGACGGCTTAGCATAGTATGTATGTAGGCTTACACGCATGTTGGTTTACCACAGTATATGGGCTATCATGCATGTTGGCTTAACATGGTATATGAGCCTGCACGCTTTACCGCGACCGTTTACGTTGTGTTACGTAGGCCTACCCAGCCCTTGCAATGTGATAGGTCGATTCCCCGCACAGCTTGTTGTCTATTTGAATTTACCGTATTTGTTTGTGGATTGAAATGAGTGTAAATTGGTCGGTTAAACTTAGCGTAAGACAGTGTTTCACTGTACTTAGTTAAAACCTTGGTCATTTGATCTAACCTGTCATTCTTTGAAGCTTTCATATATAATTAAAAACTACCCCTCACTTAAAGCCTGACTCTAGTGTGAATTTACCTCAGGCCTTTCTCCAAGGTGGCTCTAACTAAGGGCTTGCTTAGGGATGGCTTTACCTAAGTCCATAATCCATGGAGGCTATACCTAAGGCCTAGCTCCTGAGTTGCTTTACCTCCGGCTCGACTCCAGTATGACTTTACCTAAGACCCAACTACAAGGTAGCTTTACCTAAGACCAGGCTCCTAGGTGGATTTGCCTCAAGCACGACTCCAGGGTGACTTTACCTAACACCCGACTCCATGGTAGCTTTACCTACGACTTGGTGGAGGTATTTGTCTGATATAGCAACATACCTGAACCTAAGGACCGAATCTAGGGTAGCTTTACTCAAAGGCTGACTCCAAAGAGGCTTTACCTATGGCCTGACTCCATGGTAGCTTTACCTAAGGCCAGATTCCAGGGTTACTTTACCTAAGGCATGGCTTCGGGTTGGAGCTACCTAATTCCATGGTCCACGGTAACTTTACCTAAGGCATGGCTCCTAGGTGACTTTACCTCGAGCACTACTACAGGGCGACTTTTCCTAAGGTCTGACACCAGAATGGCTTTACCTGAGGCCCTGCTCCATGTTAGATTTACCTGAGACCGTGCTCCTAGGTGACATTAACTAAGGCCTGGTTCTTGGGTGACTCTTACCTAAGACAGTTACTCCAGGGACCGATCATTTTTGGCAGTCTTAAAACTACCCCTAGGTGAATCCACCCCCACAGCTTGCCAAAATGGACTTTAAACGTACCACATATAGCTGTTTAGTCATTTGATCCAACCGATCAGTTTTTGGCAATTTCATATATTATTTAAAAACTACCCCCAGGTGAAACCACCCCCAACTATAGCGATAATACACTCTAAACTCACCCTATCAGTCAAGACACATTTTGCCAAATTTTTTTCGAAAACTACCCCCAACCCTGATTCCACCCCAGAAACTACCCCCGGGGAAGCTCCTGAACGTAGCTGAGTACACCCCCTCACCTAGGAGTAAGTTAGGTTAGATGCATTTTGGCTAGCTTGGGTTAGTGCGTCATAGGCCTTCTTCCCCCACCACTTTTTTGTCCCAAAGTGGGGTCATTTCTACTACTATCCTCCTTGCCACTTCCTAGTAATCCACTTTACCACGTCTTGAGGAGGGTTTGGCAACTGGTTCAGTGTCTGCTCCCCCAAGTTTCCTCAGAGTGCTGCAAGGGAAATGTGTTCTGATTAATTCTTGCACAGTTTCCCCTGCAGTTTTTGTTATATTTCCCAATGTGGTTCTTAGCATCACCACTGGGTTAACTTGGCCCTTAGAGAGCATTTTATGCAGTCGTGCCCCATCCCGAGATTTGTCAATATCTTGCCAAATCTCTTTCCAAGGACTTCCTGCGTGCTTCTCTAATTGCCCTATTGTATTCAGTTAGTGTTTTCCTATACTGGTCTCACTCTCAGTTCTTTTTTGCTCTATTAAAGACTCTCCAGGTGGTCTTCTGAAGTTTGGCTTGCTTCTTGAACCACCATGACGGATCCCATACTTTTCTACTCTCACTGAGAGGGCGGTTATCAGTGAAGGACTCTACTATAGCCTCGCTCAACCAATGTGGCAGAGTCTTCTTGCTCTCCACTCCCACCATACTCCAATCCAGCCTCCTCAATCCGAACACCCAGGTCCCTCCTGTAGGACTCCCAGGCTGTTCTTCTTGGATCACTGGTTGGCCGAAGCATTGCTGGATTTAGGGAGATATCAAACCTAATATGTCTATGGTCAGAAGAAGACGGTTCATCCGACACATGCAAATTTAGTACATACCTAGCCATCAGGTTCGATGCCACCGTAATGTCCAGGACCTCCCGTCTGGCCCTAGTGACAAACGTAGGCTCTTCTCCCTGATTTAGGACTAGTAGATTCTTAGAGCTGCGAAAAGCTAAAATGTTCCTCACCTCTAGTGTTGGTACCTGTACCATCCCCACCAGCAGCTCCTCATCAATAGCCCCGCAGTGTTCGACCAGCCTCCTCAGCTCTTGTGTCGGTAGAGAACCCGCGTAGTCAAATGGAAGATATGCCGTGGCCCAGGTTCAGCCTCCTCATCCTCCCCTCCGCCCGTAGCTCCACCATCACTGCTATCAAGTCCCTGCAGCAGAAGTCCGTTAGTACAAAAGCACTCAACCCCCTCCTGGCCACGATACACGTCCTGGGAACACCAGAGTTCTTTTCATACAACAAATTACCTCTTGATGTCACCAGCCCGCATATGCGTCCTCCAGAAATCCATGGCTCCTGGATGAACACCAAGTCCACCTCTCCCCTGTCCAGCATCATACACATGACGGCACTAGCTGCCCTGCTGTACTGTAGGTTCACTAGGAGAAACTTGATCAAAGTTTGGCTTACTTAGCAGTTGCCTGGGTCCGTAAAGCAGCTCCAAGACTAGAGAGCACCTTGAACGTGGCCTGTCTCATCTCCACATTCACCCTCAAGTTGTTATTCTGCAGTGCCTTGAGGGAGCCCACTCCTATATACAGGATAAGGGTAAGACCTGCATCCTCCCTTTTCCTTACAATCATCTTCCTAGTATGAAGAACTACCCCATGGTTCTGGGTTTTAACCACTAGGATCTCTTCCGGCTCCTTGTCATTGTAGGGTTTGGGCACCCACATTGAAACTTTTGCAATGAAAAAGATCTCCTTAGGTGGCCCTATCCTCAACTTTACTCCCCCCCCACTCAAAATGAAGCTGGGCAGGACCCGAAGGATCCACTCCAGGCTCTCCCGTGACGAGCATACAACGTTTAGAGCCCCCCTCTCCAAGAATGCTGTCCCAAATCCTCTGTCCCCACTCTCCGTCTCAGCGGACAGCAGTTCTGAGAAGAACAGCTCCTCCAGCTACAACGCCATCTCTTCCGAGAGCTGACTCTCTAGGTAGCTGACTGTGACAATGGGTAGCTTTTGCCGAAGGGTATCGCTGTATGTTCCCGAAGACCCTGCAGCATCCTCCTCTTGTCCAAGCTTCGCTTTCCTCTTTCTTCCCTCCACTGCAGAGGGATTGGAAGTCGAACTCCTAGGCCTTTTGGGCGTGCTGGGGTTTGGTGCTCTTGGTTGATTGCTTCCTACCTGTTGCACCTCACCCCTCACAACATCCAAGCCCTGGACTTTAACAAGCTCGGCTCGGTTTTGGCCTCCCCTTCGTTTTGTACTCAGGATTATTGGCCCTCCCTTATCTCGCCTGATCTCTTCGAAGCCGCCTTTTGGCCGCTCTACTCATACAGCCATTTCACTGGTTTTTGCAGTCGGCAGCTTGGTAGCCGTCCTCGCACCCCCAGTGGTGGTTGCCATTGAAACATCTGCTACAGACTCACGATTTGCCGTCTCATTGGCTCCCGCTGTCTGTGCAGTCTCAACATCAGTGTTTGTGTTTGTATGATCCATTAGCTTCCCACGAGTATGGGGGAAAGAACGGTCAACCAGAGCAGAAACCCCACTGAACTGGCAAGACAACATACAATGAGGTTTTGTCTGGTTCCTCAAGGGGATCGTGTACGACTGCATTTTATACCCTGCAGCCATTCATCCTTCGGCACGGTGCCTTCCACCTTGGATTGGGTATTCAGTCACTGACCTTGAAGCACACCCAAAGTTCAGGACATTATTAACTGTTGCTCATGGAGCGAACAGCCTGCTTTACTCTCTTTTTACAACTGTGTCGTTAGGGTAGTTTCCCGCCCATACTTCACTGTCGCATTGCCCTTGGTTCACCTGGGAGGTGAGAGTAGCATTGTGAGGACCTAATTCCCAACTACCCCAGTCCCCAGTCAGAGCAATTATTTCTACCACACCCAACCGGTTGACTGACGAGGAGGGATAATTCCTCATCTTTGAACCATTGCCTTGGTCCGGGCCTGCTTATTCAGAAACCTTCCGGAATCCTTATTCACAAGTAACCTACGTATCTGTAGGCCATTCCACTATCCGCCACACGTGGACCCGCCCGGTTGCTCAGGCCAGCTATCCGGGCAGGTCTACAATCTGAACTTGGCAACGGTTACAGCTAGTGGAAATCTATGGTCGACAAGGTTTTCCCATTTTCTTCCTGTTGATTGCTGTGTGAGGGTCAGTTTACTGGCCCGATCTGTATTTGCATTGACGAAGGCTTTCGTGCTTAGTAACGATGGCATACAAATATGTTGTAAATTAGATTTGCCTTTTTTAGCCAGAAAGTCTGTTCTCTCATTTCCATAGATGCTTGGCATTAAAGTATATGCATATGTAATCTAGTTGAGATAGATCTATCCGAAAATAGGTCAAATTGTAATGGTATCATTTTAAAAACAGAGGGGTCTTATTTGCTTACTACAGGCAAAAGACTTATCTAAGGCTGAACATCTATAGGCTTTCCTCACTTTACAAACATATATCGTAAAAATGCTGGACATGTTTATGTTTTAATGTTCAAGTATCACCCTCAATAAAAATTCATAAGTGTTCAAAGCGTTGTTGAAATCATTAGATCAGGCAGCCTCACTATGCGGCCCTAAAAACATTTGTTTGTGGCACAGACTGTTAGGAATAAAAAAACATATCATTTGCAATGGTATTTTTGGAGAAAAATATATTGTTAAACTTACTATGAAGTTCTGAAAGCAGTTGAAAAAAAAACAAGTTGTCTACCTTAACGGACTGTACTCAAAAAATATTATGTGTGTTTGAATCTACATGTGTCTGTGAAAATACATTCATTTAGGTGAAGTGCATAATTAAGAGGTACAGATCTAGGTTAACAAGTGAGCTCTTGAAAACTTAGGTATGTTCAGTTCCTTTCCAAATTGTAACATTAGTGCAAATGTAAGACTGCTGTGAAAGATTTCGCCCACCAGGTTTAACAAATTCAGTTATTTCTGGAAGTAGGTAAAATACATTTGTTTACGTTTAATATGCGAAACAGTTAATTTACTTTAGTATGTAACAAAGTTATGTTATAGTCATTTTGTTTCTAAGTTATTTAATGGCACTTGTACTTACGGTCTTCAGGAAAACTTGATGCAAAATATTGAAATCTGCGTTAGATAATCCACGGCGATTCAATACAGCGTAAGAAGTTTCCGCATTTCTATGCCTATAGTAATACCCGTTGCGTGTATTATAATTAAGACAATTTTATGGATACGGTCAAATGTTCTATTAATTCCTACATTTAGGTGGTTTGGAGGTTGAGATATTTAGTTGAGATCATTTTGAAATAAAATTCTGATTTAAATTTCTTGATCTATTCTCGATAAATTTACTTTAATTATCCCGATTATCTTATAATAGCTTATAGAGTTTATGCACTTTATTTTTACAAGGGTTTTGACTTACTTCTCACTTACATTTCACTGTTTTTCATGGTATTAACAGTTGTTATATCAAATATTATACAATATTTAGGATGACTAATTTTTGGTTTCTATAGAGAGACACCTTTTTTTAAATATCAAGTATCTCAGTTTTAGTACGTGCTCAACCTGTTTAAACTTTAATATATATTATTTTTTCGTTGTTGCTCACTGCAGATAAAAATATTCTCAAATATCATATATTATAGTATCATGGCTCAATCTGCCATGATTGTAAAATATATTTCCAAAAATGCAATAAAATTATTCTATCTCTATATTACATGCTCCTGTTGTGATTTTCTCTGTCCTTTCTATGTTGCAGGTGGTTTTTTTTATAAAAAATATAATAATGTTTAAAGTGGGTTGTTGTAATCATCTTGAATTTATTGATTTAAACTATAAGTAGTTATTGCGTAACCAAGTGAATACTTTTGAACTTACCTGCCGACTCGTTTCGAAGTTTAATTTACGAAGCTGACTTTCTATCATAGAATAGAGTGTCAGCTTCGTAAATGAAAAACAATAGTTTTTAAATGCATCAGCAAGTAGGCTAAATTTACAAGTATTCACTTAGTTATGCAATAATAATAATATAGTATTGATGTTTGATACAAACATTTTTTTGATAAACAAGAGGAGACAAAAGATTGATTTTCTTATCAAAAGTAAATAAATATCAGCGGAATTCAATAAGTGCGTTGTTACGTTTCACAAATGATTAAATTTATTTTTCACAATTGTGATTACAACGTTTAAGTACTCATATTGTAGATTTATATCTTCATCATTTTAATTAATTATCTTTATGAGAAGTTTTGCGGCTAGTGTTTAAACAAAACTGAATATTGGTCAATTAACAGGCATGTTACTGCAGTCTACTTCTCCTTTAAATTAAGAGAAGAAGAAATATTTCTTTTAAAAGTGTACAAGTAACTTAGAACTATATTTACTAAATTTTATATGATATTTCATAGGTCTTGAGAAATGTATAAACACAATCATTCAGATATTGTTCAAATTGTTCTATATTAATAAGTTACAACGCGATAATATATAACTTGAACTATTCTATTCCTTGAAAACCGAGTGTTGTTGTCGAGTAACTATAACAGAAGTAGGGTAAGTATAATCTAAGTAAAACTTGAAAACTCGCAAATTGTAAAGCAAGTATCAAAAACTTAAAAATTCTAGTTGGTTGTTGTAACCAACTTGAATTTACTGAATAAATCATAAGTAATTACAATAGAGTATCATTAATTCGAAGTAGATGAGACCGAGACCCCCTCGGATTACACCATAACTCAAACCATAACGAAATATTTTCACTCGGTTTCGACGGTTGCTATAGCATATTCACTTGATCAGATGCAGATGATACTGAATAAATTGAAGCTTTGTCATACATTGATAAGCTTGGCGAAGATATGGAATCAGTTTGCACTCAAAATATTTTGGGCATTAAAGTTATTAACAATGTTTAAAGGGAATCTCTCTAAATACTTTAGTAAATAATGAATATTTTTCATTCAATGATAAATTAATTAGCTATTTTTACATATAGATGTGTAATAACGAATACCGGATTCTGATGAGGAAAAAGAATAATCGTAGACATAAATTGTATTTAATAATGTTTAGGATATATGCGAGTAATAAACTACAATCATATGTTTTGTTGTACACATTTAACATTCTGCATTATAATAATGTGGGATTGCTTTTTGGGCTTAGCTGCATTTTGCCTTGATAATGTTAGAACAGCATTGGTTTCAAGAAACTACGTGAAATTAAAAGATAAACCAATACTTGCAAAACTCTTCTGAACATGCACGTACCAAACTCTTCTAAATAATTTATTTTAACACTTTAGATGCCCGCAAAAATATTGACGTTTTCCCCGAGATTTGCCAAAACATTTGAAGGCTGTGTTTGAATGATGTGTACTTATTTTATGTTGTCCTATAATGTGTAAGTACACAAATACGTTTCTTATCATAATATATATATATAAACACGTGTCGGGCAAACATAGTAGTTTTATAGCGTAAAGGACACCTGAATAAACTACGACGGGCCAATAGGCCCGACATTGTTTTTTAGGTATTTATATTTTCTTATCTGTGCAAAACACTATTAATATTTTTTTGTTTTGTGTGTATACAATAAACAACAAAAACACATTTTCGTGTTCCGTTTGCCCAGATAACAAGCTGACTATCGAGTAAACTGTTTTGGCGCTTATCACGAAGAGACGTAAACATGTCACTTGTGATTGATTTTGGAGTTTATAATTATGTTAATCATATTCTTTGTCTGATAAGTAATGCTCCAGGTAAGATAGATACTACACAAAATTGCATACCAAGCAAAAGATTTGACACTTGGTAGTTTCCTTTTTAAAGAATTTACGTTATAATTTACTTTTTAGTAAGTATGAGTTTGTCTAAGTGTACCAATGTTTGTAATTAACTTCAACGAAGACCGTTTTTGTAAGAATTATTATACAACTAAATATTTAGTCAATATTTTTGACTTATTGTTTGGCTTGTGTGAAATCTTGAAAATAATAGTGAACATCCTTATAATACGACATTAAACATTATTTATTTTGTTTTGAAAATATATAAAGATATACTTCCTTCAGCGAACTAATTGGTTCGATTGGAATAATTAACTAAACTTTACTAAAATTGTTAAGAAAAATTTCTGTCGAGGCGTAAACCATGACGAAAAGTTCCTAAAGTAACCTAATATTTATAATATCGCCGGCATTTATCTTTCAAACAAAAACCATAGTAATTATATTTGTAAGTAGTGTGAAGATTGAGGGTTTTTGTAATGTGTATTAATTTTTTCAAAAGTCACAATAACAGTTGAGTAGTACGAATAAACATAAAACGTTACTAGACAACAATGTCAGGCCTAATGGCCAGATGGTATTCGTCTTAGCCTACTGCGCCGTTGGACCAACCGGCCCGTAGTGGCAGCTAAAGTTTCAAGATATATTATCCAATAAACATCTTCACTAAAAAACAATGTATTTAATATTTCCTTTCATTACGAATTAGTTAAGACCATATTTCTTAAAAGTTTGTGGGTAGAAAAAAAGTAATACAATTTTTAAGTCTATATTATCAATAAGCTTAATAAGTTATATACTCAAAGCCGCTTATAAAGTGTAAATTTACATGAGGGGAAGTCTAGTAAACAATATGTCTAAGTAGTAACATCTTCTTCGATCTTACTTTCGAGCAAGTTAAGTGAGGATACTAGTGATGTGAAGGGGATTTCAGCTTATAAAAATAATTATAAAAGAATATTTTCCTTGAACTTCATATTAACCTCCTTTGTCATATAATATACAATGCACACCGCGATAATGTATCATATAAATAAAACAACTTTGTATGGTACAAAATGTTGAGGCGGCTGTTAAAATTATTTTTAATATCTTTTATTTATGAATTATCAATTTCTTGTTTAAAAGAAGGTAATCTTACTTGCATAATAAACTATATATTGTAATATAATTGTTTAATTGAGTTATTCACGTCTTACAGGTTGCTTCTACAACTAATTATTCTTAACCTTTCTTATTAGGTAAGTATCAATTAATGGGGCAGAAATGTGTAACAACTGTATATTAACCACAACATTTTATTACTATGTTTTAAATTACCTATAATTAAAAAAATCAGTTAAATTAAATACTGGTATTTTAGGTACCAAAACCAAGACTAATTTTTGTCTCTCATATTGAATCACAGTAAAGCTTGCAAGGTGACGTAACAACAACACCTATGATGAGACAAATGGTCACTGGCAAAGACAATATTTTATTTTGCTTTTTAAACATAGAAGTAAATTTATTTTGTTTCTCATATATATATATATATATATATATATATATATATATATATATATATATAAAAGTTATAAATATCAATAATCTCTCTCTTGATTTAAATAGACAAAAAAGGTTACGTTATTTTAACAAAGAAAGAATACTTTCTTTCTAGAGAATGGCAAAGAGTAGGTTTGTTTTTTACCTGAATATTTTGAAATCACTTTTCGAATTATTATTTGTTAACATGTAATTCAAATGTTAATAGGGTCACATAGCGCGAGTAAAATTTTCTTCTAATACTTATCTCATTACACTATAACTTGCTTACGTATTTGCAAAGTTTGAACCGTCTTCATATTGACAAGCATGTCCCGGCAAAATCACAATGTATAAGCCCGAAATCTAAGGTTCTTGTGTATGTTTATATATATATATATATATATATATATATATATATATATATATATATATATATATATATTTAAGATTAAATAATATACACAATTACAGGAATAATTTATTGAACAATATATTCAAAGCTTTTCGTTGGTTGACATTACCAACATCCTCAGGAATTACACTACTAAGAATGACGTTCTTTCTTTGTGTCATTCTAAGTAGTGATATTCCTGAGGATTTTGGTAGTGTAAATAAACGAAAAGCTTTAAATGTATTGTTCAATAAATTATTCCTGTAATTGTGTATATTATTTAATCTTGAAAATATTCTACTAGGAAAAAATATTTGATATTCTACACATAACTATGTCAAAATACAAATACATGAATTATAATTGAATTTTCAATTCAAAGGTTTTCGTTGGCTAACAGTACCAACATCATCAGGAATTTTAAACAATTGTAATATTCAATTGTTTAATATTCCTGATGATGTTGGTACTGTTAGCCAACGAAAAGCTTTGAATTGTAAACTCAATTTTAATTCTTGTATTTGTATTTTGACTTAGTTCTTTATTAATACACAAGAATACATATTGCGATATATATATATATATATATATATATATATATATATTTATTTATATATATATATATAAGAGAATGTGTCTAACTATATATTTAAGCACATATATAGATCAGTGTGAGTGTGTCTGTGTGTGTCCTTGTGTTGTTTGTGTGGGGGTGCTATTTAATTTTTAAAAAAAGTTGAGATTATTCTATTCTTATAAAACTACGCACACATTTTTTTATTTGTATATATAATGGAGCAAGTTAGTTTTACAGGTTAGTTTTACAACTTCTACGACGATAGATATATAACATTTTCTTTTCATACTCCATCGTTGGAGGTCAAATATTTTTTGTTGTTTGTTTAGTTTAACATTTTGACAGTCTGAACAATTAGAAGTTCTGTAAAGAATAAAATACGATATAAAAATGCTTACCTACAATTTGTAATTATTTACTAGTACATTGATGCCTCAAAATAAAGCTATACTTGCGTGTGACGTTTGTTTAAAAGTATGAATTTTGCTATGTATTTAAGTGTATGAGTTTGTTCATTATTATTTTAAATAAAAAAGTAATAAACACTGGGAGCAGTAAGTCTCGCACTTTATTATTTTCCATCCGGCCACTTTAGTCTGTGATAATAATTACCCTTCCGCTGCAGCGCTAAAGAAAATACTTAGCACTTCTTACTTTAAAGAAAGCACAATGGTTCTCCTAATAGCCCGTAATTGCCTGCAAACGTATAAAGATATCCTAACATTTTACAATTTTTTTTAAAGGAATTCAAAGCGTCATTTTCATTAATTATTTAAAACATTAGAAAAAAGGTTTCAAATAAGAGTTTTGTAATTACAGTATTTAGGTACCCAATAATCTTGCTTTATATTTCAGTTTTACGCAAAAAACATATCACGTTATCATCTATTCTACAAACAATTTAAACTCAGTTTATATTTTGTACAGGAGATTTAATTTATTGTGCTGTGATAAAATAATAATAATAATTGGGCTATGTAAACAAAGTAAAAGCTAAATATATAAATAACTATTTTATTGAACAATTCAGATACGACAAGTTAATAACGAGGATCAATGAAACTATACGAGGTTAGTACCTTCTTAGTATCTATCATTAGAATAATTATTGTATTTTGTTTTTAAAAGGGCAATGTATATATTAATAATTGAGATTTTATAGAGACAGTTTTAAAGTAAAGTTTTCAAAACAATACATTTTAAAATTGGAAGGCAATTAAACAAGGTGAATAGAAATTTTACTTTCAATTATTTCTGCTACTGATACTAAGAAGTGTATAAACATAAATTAATCAGCTTAAATTACATATTTCATTTAATATTGCTAAGTGTCCTATTTTTATTTACAAATCCTTTTTCTATTGATAAACAAAACCAAGGGAGGCTTTTTAATGAAATTATATAAAACTCTGTATGCACCTATTGGAACTATAGTATTTTAAGTAAGCAGGTTTTAGCTATATTTTTAAATGTGTTTTTATACTAGTAATTTTAGCAGCAAATATAAATACACTTCTTTTTTTATAGTTTTAGACAATCATTAAATTTGACCATGATATACTAAATCCTTCTATGATGTGCATTTTATTTTGACTAAGCACATTGAAGTTCACAATAATTGTGTTTACAATTTTCTTTCTCGTCATTTTACACTGTAGCCCTGTAATTCAGGAAGGCCTTAGGATTCGTTTGTAAAGGTTCAACATTACCTGCTTACTTGAAGGTGACCTACGATTACACCAGGAGTTTGTTTCAACAGTTCTATCCAACACCATAAATACAAAAACGTTGAATATACAATTAGAGTGAATTTATAAGAAGGAAACAAAAAACGAAAGGGAATAATATTCGTTTACAGAGTGGCTTCTAAACAGTAGACTAAACAATCCGTATAAGATAAAATTGAAGGGTTTGGAATCTGTTTAAGAAAACTTCTCTATTGTAATAGATTTGTCTGAGTTGCACTCTGATAAAGACGATAAGACACGTACGAAAAGAATAATTTTACTGAGGTACAGAAATTTACGCTAAAACCTTTCGAAAAAGGTTTTTCAAATGTTTTGGTTTAGTCAGGAGAGGGATGCGAAACCCTTTCTAATAGGTATGAGAACACATTTTTTATTTTTTGACATTGCACCGAGTAAGATTTAGTTAGATTTGATGCTTAATACTTTGTACCATAAATAGTGGATATAACGGTTGCAGTAGCATCAACACAGCACCACAGTACAATATGTAAGGATAAAAAGAACATCTATTAGCGTGCAACAAAATTTCTTTTACCATGAAATTAAAAATTATTATTTATTTCAGTGATATAAATGTCTTTCTTTCTACGAATAATATAACTTTATTACTAGGAAAATCAGTTATGCGTAAATAATGGTTTGTATAGGTATAAGTATTATGTTACATTCAACAAGCTCTTTTATTGTATCATCATTGGTCATATTTTCTAAGTGTAGATGTAAAATAATTTTGTTTTCTTCAAACTATTTATACAAAACTATTCAATTGCAGACAAATATTCTAAGAATCAAGATTTTGAAAAAAACTATTAATATTTTAGTTATAACAGTAATAACTTTTTTGTGTTTTTTAAAGTGTAATATGGTGCCTAGAAGAACGGCAGATTAGAGCTGTGCTACATGGTTTTTAAGGACTGTAATACAGCCAGCTCTAAGCCAGACGAGCCTATTGTCATTATGGGTTGAATCAGATAGACCTACTAAATTTCATTGGCTGAGTCTATCTAAAACCTGAACAGATTAGTTTTGGCTACACCCGTCAAATCCTATCAACTAAACTATTTAACCACTATGTTTTAAATTTTAATAGTATAGTGCACAAATTAAAACTTTAAGTTATATTTAAAACATTTTTCAAACTATAACAGCGATTTCATAACTTTAACAAATGTAAAAATATAATGTTCTTGTCAATAACTTAATTCATCTTCGGACTGCATGTCTAAGTTGGTCCTAAATTATCCAGATAGCAAAATAAATATTTATTTATTAATGCTCATAAGTTTACTATATAATTTCCTCAATGTTCCCAATTTAGAGGGAACTATTGAGTTTCATTAAATAAATGATTACAAAACGGATAGAGTATTTACCTATTAACGTTTAAATATGCATGCATTGACACCGGACCCTTTAAATTTATAACACTAAGAACCTAACCTCAGGCTTCGCCTCAAACATCACAGGCATTCTCGAGTCCTATCTTAATATTGCATGGCATCGAACTATATCACCAAGGCTTGTTGTTCTTTCGATTATTTGTCTTTGCTTTTATTTATAAAAAATATTTATAATATACCTAATAATATAAGGATGCACTATATATTGGAATAAGGTGGTAGATTCAACGTGTGTATTTGCACCATTGAAAGATATTAGTCAATACATTATTCAAGTATTCATACAGTTATGGATAGTAATTCCGTGTTGCCCATATGGCTATAACATTATCTTAAGGAAGCTGCTAACACAGGGTATTCTTATAAAGGCGGGCTATCCTTTGGGGAACAAAGTTGGTCTCGTCCACAGCATACTTTAGGTTGTACGACTGCATTGGTTAGTGATTAATGACTAGCAGATATATATATATATATATATATATATATATATATATATATATATATATATATATATATATATCGCAATATGTATTCTTGAGTATTAATAAAGAAATAAGTCAAAATACAAATATATAATCATATTTGAATATACAATTCAAAGCTTTTCGTGGCTAACAGTACCAACATCATCAGGAATTATCCTGTTACACTGATTTCCGACTAAAATATGATGCTAGTACAGATATAATTACAATGCATAATAATTGGATCTAAATCCAAAACAATATCTTCGTTTTCCCAAATATAGAAATCTAGATATATCAGCAAATATTACTATTTTTATAAATTAATTTACCATTTGTAAAGCGGTAAAAAATATTTTTTTAAATATATGAAAAATAAATAGATTTTTATAAACCAGTATAGAAACGATATGCAAATGTAAAATACACAACTCACAAGAAGTTAGGACTAGTGGTGATCCGATTTTATGTGCCATTGTCTAGTACAATGTATTAGTGATTTATACTTTTAAGGCGGTACTAATTAATGAACGTACCCATACAACTAAAGCTGGAATAAAGACATGGATATAACATTACGCCTTAAAGGTGTTATTTCGAATATCATAGAAGAATTATGTTTACGTTTGACATATCAAGAGTTTACTATCTCATATCATCTCATATCTAACTGCTATTAGCTTAACTAACATTTGCTTTTGAAATCATAATTCCTAAATATTACTACGCATCACTATATTTGGTTAAATTCTCTTTACCAAATACTTTCAAAAGTTTTTATCATCAATATGCTACCATCGTTCATATCTAGCAGTATAGTTTCAATATTCTTACAAAATAAATATTAGTCGCAATATGTTAGTTACATAAATAACATGCACTTATTGTAATTATTTCTTTAGCTATAACCGTCGGAGAAAAAATATATAGTTTTATGCGTAAGAGAAATAATAACTATATATTTGCGGAATAATAAACAATTTATACCTGCTAATATATAAACTATTACAAAATATTTTTCTTAGTTTATGAATAATTCTAAAATATTTAGGCCGTAATGGTGTCATAAATAATAATTATTGGTATGTTTATGATAATTGTGGTTTTAGCAAATTCCTAAAGGCTGAATTGAGAATTAATCCTCACAGTATACGTCAATTAGGTACTGTAGAATCTCTTACAACATTTCCCTATATTACGTCACCATTTCAGTCTAAGAAATGTCGATTTTTAGCCTACAAATACCTGGACTATTACTATAAATGTCATATTGGTATCAGTAAAAATACATTTAGGATAACAAAATATAAATGGAGTGAAAAATAGCTGTGATAGTCAAGCCAATAAAACATTTAAATGAGGTTTCTTTAATTAGCACGGCATATATATATATATATATATATATATATATATATATATATATATATATATATTGGAAAATCATGGAATATGATTAACCAGGTTTCATACCTTTGGGAGACAAATATGTGTCACATATTTGGAAATATCGGACGCTACATGGAGTGAATCCACACACTTTAGGTAAAGGCTACACCATTTACATAAAATAATCAACTCAGAAAAATATTTTTATATATCTTTGTTATAAACGGTATTATAGCATTATACGTTTCATTGTTATGTAAACAAGAATTCATTAATATGTATTATTGTTCACATTTCAGATTAGAATGGCATTAGCAATATGTTACTAGCAGTTGGTATTAAAGTAGTTTCACTGACTCTCCTTTACGGATTGTTATAACTAAATGAGAATGAGTAGTATTTACTATACATATTATATTACAAAATAATCTCAGGATCGATTACGTTTAAAATATGTTTATTCATGTCTTGAGAACATTGTTGTGTTTGTTTTCATATATTTTTCTGATGTCTTATTGTTTTGCATTTATGTGACCTGAATGAAACGTGTTTGTATTTTATATTATTTCTATTTTACTCGCACATGAATAAATTTATTTCAAACTATGATTTTATATTCAACATAAAAATAATTTCATTTTAGAAATTAAAATGCATCAATTAGTTCGTGTTTAGATATTTCTGAAATGTTCATTTACTTTCCTCAAATCATTGAAGTTTTTATTTTAATGTTTCCCTTATTTAGGGTACAATTTATAGTGTAATCCCAATCTAGACCTTAATATTGTATATAAAATCCAAGACAACGAATACATATCCCTTCACTTCAGTTATTCAGGGAAGTGCGATATTACCCACGTTTTGTAGTAAAACTTTAGTGATTTGGTAGGGTTCAGTGTTTGACATCTGTGGCTATCTACAATGATTTAGAAGGGTAAACCATTGTCTAACTGTTATATCTCTTTGGCCATTATGAAAGCATAGTTTAACTATTTAAATCCTTACGTTTTAGAATAATATCATTAAGTAACACATTAGAATTTACAATGTTTGGTTTACAGGAGATGTTTGGAGTTTGGGATGTTCCTAAAACTATAAAAAGGTTGTCATAACGCTAGTGGAAAGAATAGGAAGGAACGTTCCAATATATTTACTGGTGCATTACATTACTGCAATATAACGGTAGATCATTACTTTACTTTGTATGAGGTAATAATTAGACAGTAGTAATATTAAACAAAACAGACCGGTTTACTTACACCAAACTTGTTTTATTCCATTTTCAACTCCGGTTAAAGCTCCTAAGTCACTGCAGATAGAATTACATTTTTTTATTTAACAGTTACATTCTCAATCTGAGTCCTGCTGTGTACGTAAACCATAACTACTCTATAATGCACTAAAATTCAGTCAATGAACTAAAATGATAAGTGAGGTATTGGACAATAATACCAATGGTGCCAGTGTGAGAGAACGTTTCCTCTTCTAAAGCAGAGTATTTTATCAAAGCAAACAAAACCTTTCAAGTTAATTAGTTACTTTTCATATTATTAACTCAAATCGTTGGAAATACACATGGGCAAATATTTCTTTTAGAAAGTTTTATTTTACAAATAGCTAAATAAATGAAGTCAGAAAAGTGCTTTTCAACGCTGCGTCCTAAATTATTATCTACATTACCTGTCGAAAGTTTTAAATAAATACACGGACACAGATTCAGGAATTGGGTAAATTATCAAAAATAAATTATTTATGTCCTATTTATTAATAAATTTGAGAAACAATAATAACTTAGCCTAACAGTAGTGTATTTATAGCCTAAAGGTTCTGACTAAAAGCATTTGCTCTTACAAGATTATTTTATTATAAAACATTATTTATCAACTTTTGAATTTTACCTCATATACCTTTTCCTATATACTAAAATAATAACCTTTTAAAAAATATACTTTTATTTTTTTTTTTACCCGATCTTGGCCCCTTGAACCTATTTATTCATCTGGTGATATACCTACGTCTTACGTGATTTTGTGGTTAATATCCACTACGCCCCTCCGCGTGTGTGGTATTTGGAATGAATTTTGTATTTTCCAATAAAGTATATCTATTTGTTACACATAAAAATGGATGATTTATTTATTTTACATTTGTATCCAACAAGACCTAAATAAATGAATTGCTGAAAAACCAAAAACAATTATATAAACCTCTATATCGTGAAATAATTATAGGCTATTTATATTCTGCTCATTAGTGTAGTATCTTACATTAACTATAATATTTTATGATAAATAATATATTATTTGAATTTTCCGAACTGTTGTAACCACATTTGGCAATGAGCCGACCCAAGACTCCTAATTTACTGCTTCTGATAATAATAAACATATATTGTTTTTTTTCTCTTCCTGCGTAAGATAACCTTTGTTTTTTGTATATTTGCTGGGTTGTATTTTCTAAATGAAATAAGGTTATCAACCTACATTTGAAAATACTAACATCTACAGAATTTAACAAGAAATTTAAGAAATCATTACTTATTAATACTTCTGGAGACTATAACCTTAGAACTAATATAAATCTTGTTTTAGTAAATGTATTATTTTGAGGCTATTGGATTTTTAATTTTGGTTTATATGTTTAGTATTTGTGATAAGTTTATGTTTAAAATTCCCTTTGTTTCTCCCTTTTAGGAAATCTCACGCTAGTAATCTAGTCCACATAGTTAAATACTTCTACAAAATTCGATATGATAAGAAGCTTCAGCCAGTTTATATATGCTTTATATAAACTAAAACCCTTGTGCCTTGACGGTATGTACTTGAGCAAGCATTGATTACTACTTTAGCCGTTTATGATATCTAAAATGTGACATTGTAAATAATATCGACGATCAAAAGATACATTTTGAAAAAGTAACGCAATGTTATAATTGACTGATTTTGTTATTTTAATCATTTTAATTGTTAAACGCAGATCTAGGATTATTGTGGAAAATTATGTTCATTCAGAAAACTCACAACATGAATTTTCTAATTAGAATTTTTCTAAACTTTTATATATCATCATCATGTAATACATCACTCCTATTGTGTAATAATAACGTATTGATTTAGACCAGCGATTTTTACTCTATAGTGTTTGCAAATAAACGTTAGACATAGAGTTTCACGCATATGAGTTGAATAAAATTTTTTATCTACTGTGATACGCTTTTCTCGTTGGATATAGGATAGTGGATTTCCTTCCGAGATGATATAGAGACGAAGATTGCGTCTCGTCGTATGTTTGTGTGTTTAATCAATATCGTATAAGCACAGCCCTTATAAAGCATCAGTGTTTCTATATATCCAAAAGTTGGTGCCAAAGATATAATTTGAGATATTAACCTGGGACTACTCATCCAAGGAAAATAAATGATTCTGTGACTATTCCAAGTGCATGTGGTCATTATTTGGCTTCTGTTTGGATTTAATGTTACTTTGTCTTAATATTCCGTAATTATTAGTGCCTTAAGTTAAATCGCTCTCAAATATTTCAAAATAGAAGGTTACTGAAATATATCTATATGATGTAGAACGTAAATACGATGATAGGTTTAAGTTATATGTGTAAATACCTTTATTTTAATGTATTACAAACCTAATATTTTATGAAAGTTATTGTTACGTATTTAAAATTAATATAGACTCATTTCTTTTATTTTAAACCCGCTGCCAAAGTCAGACAAAGCTCACCTGTGATGAGGTTTGTTCTGCAGTTTGAACCGGCAGAGCAAGTTAGACCTTTCCGGAGTATAGACCGATACCCCTAGGCTCTAATATATTATTCTACTTTTCAATCTCCGCACCTTAGGTACTAGAATACGTTAATGTAACTATTTTATTAATTTTTAACCGAAGGTGACCAGTGCGTGGAATACGAACAGGTTTCCTGGCCAGAAATCGCTTATTTAATACGCGAGTGTGATATGTGTGTATTCCATGGTGCACGTAAGTACAAACTATTAATTTATATAATTATAATAATTATTGGTCCTCCGAAACTATTGTTATCAAACAGTTATATTAAAATTTTTTTGAATTGCACTATATCCTTAATTATTGAAAATATATTTTAAATATCTTGGTATTTACCTTTCAAATGAACCGCTTTCAATGACTCATAAATCAAAAACATTAGGTTTTAATGAAAAATTTCTTAATTTTCCACAAAGTTGCTAAATTACTAATTGCTATCTTGTCAGGCAAAGTTGGAGTTCAAAACAGGATTTAAAAGGAGCAATATAATCTAAGGAAAATAGAGTTGCTTGGTAGTAATATAAAAAGGTCAACGTTTTACTGAGATTACTTAAAGTATTTTTGAAACTTTAGAGAATAAGTAACAAAATGTTATAACAGTGTCATATTTTGGAGAAATATAACATATAGGGCCGATTATGTTTTGCAACAGATTATGTTTCTAACACAGATATCCTCTGCAATAACGTGAGGTTCTAGTATTACACATAAACTTAATATAGATATGCTTGTTTTGCAAATTGTTTGCCCCATGTTATTGTAAATAGACAATAGAAGTGAAATAATGGTTAAACTTATGATTACTAATTCTCGAGCACGCCAGTTACATCATTAGTTCTTTGTGCCTAAATAATCGGCAAACGTATGTAAAGGACATTTTTCTTCTTAGTTAACAAAATACTATTTTCAATGATTGTACTAATGACGTTGTATTTGTTCCTAAGAAAGAATACCTAAATAATGTTTTAATCATTGACACATACGCTACTGCATGCATTGTGTTACGAGCATTAAAAGTTAAAACTAAAGGTTTAACGTTTTGCAATACGAAGTTTTAGGCTTTAACCTCGTATTGTTACAACTATAAGTGTTGTATAATTTTAATTCTGATATTTTTATTATTTTTAAACTCTTTTGAAATACAAATTCACGTGTTGTATTTAGATTTATATCTTTGTACTCTTTCTATCTTATCAGTAGTAGTAATTCATCTCATTGTCTCATCTTTTCGCAAGTTATCCTACAACTCCCTTGAGATCACTAAAAGCTTATTTTTCATATATTCTATATTTTATTCAATTTTTCATCATTATTGTTTATTAAAACATATATAAATATTGAATGTTAAAAAAAACTTAATAACAGATAATGTTTAATAAAATAACAGATAGACATATTTTATGTAAAAGATTAAAATATTGGTTACATATGTAACACAATCGAACAATCAGTTTTATCTGTACTTTTAGCAGGTAGACAATACATCTTTGTGGCAGATAAGTTCTTTTAGATTTCACAGAATAAACAGGTATTCATTTGTTCGTTCAATATCATTATATAGCATTCAACCTCATACCCTTGAGGTACGATTATATCATTTGAGAGATATTTCTTTTCATCTTTTGGTGTCATATTATTTGTCATCAAACTCAAGGCTTTTCGAACGAGTTTCTCCTATTGGTGTGTCTTTGGTTCTTCCTAGGAAATCAGAATTACAGCTTCATTATTATTAGTACTCAATTTCTACATATAACCATGAAATTAGTTTTCAATTTTTTTCTTTAAAACAAATTCAAGTAAAAAATATTTGCTTCTGTATCTTCATCATGCACTAATAACGGTAAACCAGTACTTCAATATTACGATATAAGATGAATGTTTCTTTTTATACCTAAATGAAAAAAGTAGTTTATAGTATGTCGAGCTAACTCGTGGCCAGGCCATTTATTCGGACGCTACGAATGTCAAGGGCTACATGAGACCAACACTTTAATTTGTGCTTACATCTCTTAAACTAATTATTGAGGCGGCCATGGTACTATTTGTTATGCATTGCTCTCCTGCAGTAATTTTTCACTTGAATTACAAGGCTTTTTCTCGTCTCTGTTAAGTAATTATTTCCTATGTTTTGAAACTCTAGTTGCTTTTCAATTTAAATAAATAATTATAAACATTTTGAAAAAACAGACAAATGGGACTTAAACCAAGACAACAACATTCAGGCTGTTATATATATATATATATATATATATATATATATATATATATATATATATATCTGAAAGTGTATACCTGTTTACTTTCATTATATACTTAGCATTCGAGATAACTTATTATTGGACACTGGCTTGGCCTTAATCCTAACTAAAACTTAATAAGGCAATTTTCATTTTCACTAACTAAATTACAAATATTACAAGGGAAAACATTCATGCTTTGTCGGCAAATACTTACTACATTCTATTAGACTCGGTCAACATTTCAATTTCATTACTGTAATTTTATCAATAATTTGTAAAATTTAAAAAGCAACAAATTTATACAGATTATGGTGCTACAAGGATTGCGACTCTTTTCATGAACTATTCATGACTCTTTAACATTCGTAATGGACCAAAATGAGGTAAAAAGGGGAATAGTCCAACAAAAAAAAAGGAAAAAATGTTGCTCTCTTGTGCGGAATTCTAATTAATTATAGTTGTAATTTGCTTACATGTCACTCAGGATTCAATAGCAAAAAGATGTCGTGGTACACTATTGCGAGATACATCTTCTTGTTATTCCATGTTTATTTTGAAAAAGTATAATGTAACAAAATCTATAATTTGCAATACTCTAGAGGAAATACACTATTTATAGATGGTTTTAACAAAGAATAGTGATCTCCAGGGATCATAGATCCTACACGGCAACCAAAATAAATAATGATTTAGTGAGAATATATTTATTGACATGCAGGACCCAAATGTCAATGCAAGTACTAAACTATGAAAGTTTATGGTTCTATTTATTCTTTAAAACCACCGTATATTACCCTTTAGGAATGTAGATATGTTATAGTGTATGTTTTCCGTCTCCCTATACTCTGTAGGTCCCTATTCTCAAGAAAGAGCATAAAGTGAGTATATTTATATATTATGTATAACATTACAAGTTACATTTTGCCATAAACAAATTGTATACCAAAAGTTATATAAACGTAAGAATTAATATGAACATAGAATCAATAAAGAATAATGACATCTTTCTAAAGTCGAATTACTTAATTTAGTTTAAAACCTTTTATTTCAGTGAGCTATTGAATCTGAATATTTTATTTAAAATTTTAAAGTATTAATAACCTAACTAGGGAAATACATTTGGCAAAACAGTATCCAAAAGCACTGAAACCCACACCTACTATGTGCGCTGTAAAAGAACATCGGAGAGAGGGAGCACACATTGATTTTATTCTTAATAGACAAGAAGTGTGTTGACATAAAGCAGCAGCAGAAGCGTAGTTTATACTGTTAATGCAGTCTTGGAAAAGCAATAGAAAGCGAAAATAATAATAACCTTTTAAAATATTTTAAAATCAGGAATTTAATAGCAAATAACTAAATATTCAATGAGGTTTATATTATTACAAAATTAAGTATTCCTGACATTCGGGAAATAATTTTAAGCAGTATTTCTAATTCTGAAAATAAATTTAATGATTTTTCTCACACAAAGTGAACAAATGGGAAACCGACAGGCAGTAAAGACGTCAATGGATATATACCGCAAAAACATGGATTAGATATTTAACCTTGGAATTACATTAGAATAGGAAGGCGATATGAATAATTAATTAATTCAAAAATAAAACTTTAGATGAGGACTTATGTTGCCATGCTGTAGTGTATTGTATAGAAAAAATAGCTTCACCAGAATTAAGGTTTTTTGACACCTAACAAAAAAGTCTCGTATAATCAACAATTGTCTTAAGGAATATAGAATTATAAAATTAAATATTCAAAGTTCGAAATAAAGAAATTGTTAACTTCTACACCCCTAATCTCATTCCAACATTCACTCCACCTTTACACGTCTATTATATTCCTTTTATTAGAGTGTATTAATAAGACATACAGATTTATGTCCATGAATTTGCAATGAACACCGTTTAAATTAGTAAATTAATTCACTCATTTTGAAAACGTTTATCCAAATTAAGGTCTTAAAAGTAGCATAAAATGATATATAGTTTTAATACATGTGAGATTATTTAATACTTTAGGGAGATTTGATGGTCGACAATGAAGATATCGTAATTATTCATTGAAATGTAACTCATATATTGCGACCTACCAAGTAAGGTTCTTGTTTCAGTACATTACAGTGTGAGTGTTATATATATATATATATATATATATATATATATATATATATATATATATATATATATATATATATATATATATTAAAAAGGCATTGCAGGGCTCTCGGATAAAACCATTTTTCATAATTTTACTCATATGTAGAACATCATAGCGAACATGCTAAAATATTTAATTTATGAAATTTTCATATAGATTTTTGTGAAGTACATTTACAATATTTTAATAATACATTTACATACATATACCATCGATGTTCCTCATTAAACTGGTGCTCGCTAAATTTTTAGTTAATTATGTGTGCAGTATTTCGCCGATAGATGTGACAATAGACTACCCCTTGTTAGATAGCGACCGTGTACTACGATCTCACAAGTTCAAATATTTAACCAACAGTTTTCTTAACTTAAAGAATTTCGTTATAATATATATATATATATATATATATATATATATATATATATATATTTATATTTATATTTAATAAATTTAAAACATTTAAAAAACAAGAATGCTTTTAATGCATATATGATTAAAATCTTTTCGCCGATAAAACATTACCAACATCTTCACGAATATAATTATCTAATAAAATATATTTACAAAAATTATATAAAGTTAAGTTTTTTTTGTGTCAAGTGTAAACGCGGAAGTGAACAAAGCCAGGATTCCAGGGACTCTTCACAACAATAAGTATATTTAAAATAAGTGTAGCCAACAGACCTTTATATTTTAGTTTAAAACAAATTTTAAGTTCATCAAAATTTATAAAAAATTATTCTAGTCACCATTTCTAATTTAAAAGCAAAGTTCCCATAATAGCGACCCCGAGAGCAAGAATAGAATTTTAAAGGCTGTTTTTTTTTGTTATTCTATTAGAAATCTAAAGCCTCAGAAGTCCATCTTTTAACATTGTAATATTAATTATGATATCAAGCCTGTCACTGCACAATATTAATAAAAATTTGGAATAATGTATAGAGTTAATTGAAGAGAATAAATGCAAGTGATGTTTAAAAACTGATACGATTGTTAATTCTTTTATAAACCAGAAGTTGTGACATTAATAGGTAAGGTAAATAAATATCATTTAAAAATAAATTTAATTATAACAAAAGTTAAGTTATAATATATATAAAGATTCAAATATAAAGATTTTCACTTCATGATTTTACAATTAGGCCCTTAAATCATTTTCAAGGACAAACTACATCAATTTAAATAAAATATAAGTTTGAATGAGTGGTTTTGAATAAATTTCAGGTTCCAAGCTTGTGTTACAATACTAAAGGTTAAATATTTTTTTTTCAATTTGAAAACATAGTATTTCAACTTTTTTAATATTTTTTTTACATTTTATATATTATAAACCTAAAATTCCCATTGTAACGCTTCAATCAAAGCTCAATTGAACAATGATAGCACTAACTGTAGCATTATTGTTTCACTCTAGGCTACTTTAGTATGTGATAATAATCACCCTTACGCTGTAGCGCTAAGAAAAATACTTAGCACTTTTTATTATAAAGAAATAACAAAGCTTCACCTAATAACCTGTAATATCCCACATTTCCTGATAAATAATATTTTAAATGATATATCAAGATCTCCTTTCATTATTAGATTGAAACATTACAAAAAGCGTTTGAAACAAGAGTTTTTTAATTACAGTAAATATGTACACAATATCCTTGTTTTATATTTCAGGTTCAGACAGATAAAAATAATACCTTCTCTTAAATTCTATAAACATTTTAAACTGAATTTAAATTCACCACAGTCAATTCAATTCAGTGTGGTGTATTAAACTATTAAGTTACTAGTGCTATGTATACAGATGGATACGTAAATATTTAAATAACAATTCTATAGAGCAATTGAAGAAAAGCCAATTAAAGACAAATAAGAATGCAACTTTTATGAAGTTAGTACCTTGGTAGTGTCTAATATTAGTGCCTATTGTTGTAATATTTTTAAAGTAAACAATGTAAATATATTCTTAACTAAATTTTTATTTTTTTATCATTGTAGTAAATTTTAATAACAGTAACTTTTTTAAATTGGATGCAATCAGTCATAAGAATAGAAAGTGAACTTTAAATCAATCCAATTACAGGTACTAAGAAGTGTATAAACATAAATTAATCTGCATGAATAAAATACTTCTTGTAATATTGTCAAGTGCCCGATGTGCATTTCAGGTTTCTTTTAAAAAACGGTAGCAAGGAAGGGTATCTAATGAAATAATATAAATTCCCGTGTTTACCTTTTGATACTTTTGAATATTAAATAAACACTTTTCTAGTTATATTCTAAAACACTTTCCTATGCTAGTAATTTTAGCAGTAAATATAAAAACTATATTCTTTTAGAGACTTTTAGACCTTTTAGAGATCATTCACTTTGACTATGATATAATAAAAGCATTTAATGTGTACATTTTATTATACACAATGAAACACCTACATAACTGTGTTTATAGTTAGTTTTCAGGCCATTTTATACAGGATTCTTGTGTAAAGATTGAACATTACCACTGCTATGATTTCGTTACACGAAGGAGAAGTTGTAGGTGGAGTGAGTTACTAGTGATATAGCTTGCTTCGTTCTGCAATTTCAGTTTTGCTTCCCTTCAACAGTCTTTTTCAAGACTTGACGGTCTCGATATTTGAAGATCACCTGGAGTTTGTTTCAAAAGTTCTTTTTAACTTCCTTAATACGAAGACTTAGAATAGAAAATTAGAGTAAATATATAGGAAGGAAACGATAAAAGAAAAGAGATAATGATCCTTGACAGGGTGGCTTCTCTAATGTAAACGGACAATATAAGAAAACTATAAAGAGTTTAGATTTCGTCCTTCTTCTATTGTATTTTACTTTGTTTCAGAGAAAGACGATGAGACACGTTGAAATAAAGTGTTTTACTGAATACATTTTTGAATTGTTTTGGTTTAGTCCTGTGAGGGATGCTAAACGCTTCTTGATACTCCTAAGTACGCATATTTTATCAATTGAGATCGCATTGAGTAATCCTCAATTAAAGTTGACACTTAATAAATTGTACTATAAATAGAAATAAAGGTTAGTTTTAGTAACATCAACTCTGCACTACAGTACAATATATGGGGATAAAAAGAACATCTTTTAGCGTGCTATGAAATTAATTTTACTATGAAATTGAAAACTATTGTTTGGTTCAGTGATATAGTTGTCTTTTATTCTACAAATAAATAAAACTTATTAGAAGCAAAATCAGCCATAGGTAAATAATGGTTTACTGCAAGTGTAGGTGTAAATATTATGTTACATTCAACAATCTCTTTTTATATCTCCCTTATTTGTCATATTTTCTGTGTGTGGATGCAAAATATTTTTTTAATCTTTAAACTCTTTATACCAAAAACCTACCTAAGTCCTACATACAAGTTATTCTCTAAAGCGATTATTTAAAAACAATAATGAAATATTTTAAAATTGTAATTTAGTACAAGAAAAGCAGGTAAGAGGTGAGCAACGTGGTATTTAGGGACAGTAATGCAACCGGTTTCAAGTCGGACGAGTTGATTATTATTACTCTGTTGGGACAGATAGGAATACTAGTTGCCATTGGCTGAGTCTTCCTGAGCCCTAAAAGGGACGCGAAAATTCATTAGGGCTAAGAAGTTCAAACCCTATCAAATATATGCTATTTAACAGAGTATTTTTAAATTATGATAGTATAATGCAGAAATGAATAATTTTTAGTTTTAATATAAATACATTTTGTAATCAGTTATACCGATTCCTCATTTTCAATCATGTATATTGACAGATTCCTTGCCAACAACCCAATTTCGCGCTGGGTTCAAAGTCTAATTTGGTCCTAACTTATACAGATTACAAAATAATTATTTCGTTATATATATATGTATGTTTTTATAGGTTATTTCCATTTATTTTTCATGGAACTCTTTGGTTCCATTATTGAAATAATTACTAAACAGAAAGGGTATGTACTTGTTCACCTCAGAATAGGCATGCATTGAGGCCGGATCATTTCAATTTATAAAAACGAGAACCTAACCTCAGGCTCAGCCTCAAATACCTCAAACATACCCAAGTATTGCTATATGACTTTGTATGACTTCGAACTGTGTCCCAAAGACTTGTTGTCTTTTCGATTATTTGATATAATTTTTTTAATAAAATATTAGATAAATTATAAATAGTAATGTACCTTTCCAATTACAATAAATTGCATAACACACCAATGTAACAGGTCGTTATCTATCATGCGTAATTACGATGACCAATTTAAACAATATTATAGTTGTTATTATGAAGACTGCATCTATAAACTGGAATTACTGACTGTGTCGCTTACAGTTACCCTTGAACATTGTTAGTTAGTATTTTTCAAATTCTCTCTTTGCCCAATTTCAATGGTCAAATGCTGCTAATATGATCGTCTTACCATACTTGTCAATTATAAACTCAATACCTCTATTTACCTACATTAAAACCTTTTTTCTTGATAGTTATTAGCTTTATAAACTATCCTAAGATAAAACTACTACTTCGAAAAAACAAAAAATATTTTCCCAGGTGATCTAATTTATAAAAAACCTGGCTGGTAGGTCTAGTGATATTAATAAATAAGACACAGATTTATAACCAAAAAATTAAAATACGTCGCATTTTGTAATGGCTCTCCCATACAAGTTTTTATATAGCTCTAATTAATGTCATAGATAATAAACATAATTATCACACACGCATATACATGTATATAAGTCTTTACTTGGGGCTAACCATGTAACTGAATAGTAACTTTCACATGATTAACAATTACTGCATATATTTTAGCGCTTAAAGAAACAAACATTTGAAATATTCTATTCATGGTGGTGTGTCTTATTAAACCTAAATCATTGGTTATAGGTTTAACTTTAAAGAATATATTGAATAAACGTAAATTTTTAACAACCCGTTCCACGCCTAGTAATTCTCTTCATATATTTAGTTCTCTTATTGTTCGTAGAATTATTCATAAAATATAATTTTAGAGAGAACTGTATTTTACAAAATTCCAAAATTCTGTCCTAAGTCGACGAATAAATCTCCGCCTACGAGTGCGACCACTTTAAAAGTTAGAGTTCTTCTGTTGGAGTTTTGAGGAAATTAGTTAAATATTTTTACAATGATTACCTATTATTCAACATATGAATATTTTATACGAAAAGGTAGTTGAGGTTCCGAAGATCGTAAAAAACTATATATACAGAGAGAGATAGAGAGAGAGAGAGAGAGAGAGAGAGAGAGAATCATAGTTTTCGACGCCGTCTTTTGAATTCCAATAATCCTCTTCGCTTTATCTATTACTTTTATAGGAGTTCTTTTTCTTTTATTTTATTTTCGATGTCTTCTTGCCAATTCTTTCTAGGTCGACCTCTCTTTCTTCACACATAAGGACTACTTTTCAAAAATAGCCTCATAGTAGTTCTTGTCTCCATCCTTTATACTCGTTCATCCCATTTTAGCTTTTTTGTATTTATAACTTCTACGAGGAGATATTACTTACACTTAAATCTTGTTATTTTGGTAGTCCTCTCCTGTCACGGCTTTCATTTTACCCGCGTTCGAAAATCCATTTCGGTCGCAATGAATGTCTTCTCGTCGTTCAGTTTTATTTGATGTAATTTAGAGCTATACGTGACCACAACTTTAACAATGGTATCATGTATGTTTCGTTTATCGTCTTTCAATATGTGTTGGCCAAAAAGTATCTGATTTAGTTGGTTTGCCTTGCCTATATATTTTTTTCCTGTAGCTGCTTCTAATAGCTAATCATATTTACCTGTAGCCCCAGACAATTATACTTCTCGCACTCTTTAATTGTTTAACCATATTTGAACATATTGTTGTTTTCCACCTTTCCACCTATACTCTGATATTTGCATATAATCGGAACTTCTTATTTCACGTATTCCTATACTAGTTTTCTCGTCATAGCTTCTAGGTCCTCGTGTTCTTGGGCTAGCATTAGCTGATCTTAGGCAAAGCCCAATGTATGAATGGTGCTTCTTCTACTCTGAGGTACTCCCTTTTCCACGATGTCAGTGTTTACTGAATATTTCTTAAACTACGTTGGTGTCATGAAAGAAAATATTATTATTAGTCTCTAATTACTCTACATTTTTTTATTTCAGAGTAATACATTGTTCACATATTTTTTAACGTTCTAATGGTATTTGCGTCAATGTTTGGCTTCTTTATAGCTACACATGGTTTTCTTCTGGGATACTGAAAAATATTCTTTTTCTTTTAAATGGATACACTACAGGAGTATTTCTTGGTAATACTCCATTATTATCTCTGTAATTTGTGTCAGAGAGAATGGGTCGTCATATGTGCCAGCTATAAATCAGTCCGGTACTTCGTCTATCTATTTTTGTTATATTCGTGCCATATATTCTCTTCCTAGAGGTTGTTATCCTCGGCAGCTGTCACACCTTTCCCTGCTCATGTTTTGTCTATAACGGTTATTATTGAGATGTTCCATTCTATAGTTCGGTATTCTTCGTATATTTTTTACATTTGTATTTTTATAATTTATCGGTTTCGTGTTTTAAAAACTCCAGACAGATCTTTTCCTCTCCCGGTGCCATTTTGAGTGATCTACACAACTCTTAAATTTCGTCGAATTTCAACCGGACCGGTATGCCCACCCAACTTTATAGCTTGAGTTAACTTTTTTCTTCATCTGTGTTCTTTTTCCCTACAGTGAACTCTGGTTTTCACATTTTTGTGGTGATATCGGGGATATTATATCTTATTTGTATTTATTGTTAATGATTTGTTTACTTTCCTAATTTCAGAACTTGTTATTCCTCTATTGTCTGTATTCAACCTGTAGCATTTCTTTTTTAATGAATTGTTTATTTGCACGATAATTTTTCTCACCTTTTGTTAGGCCTTTTAATATATTATTTTGTTGGCTCAGAAAAGTTTGTTTAAGTACTGCATAAATATTATTCTTTAGTCTTTAATTTTTTTTCAATATGTTTATCACAGCACTATGTTTTTTTCTATATTTCCCTGTACTACAACCGCCTATTCGCTTGTTCTTATGGATTTTCTATTATATTCATATTGTTTTACTACTCCAATCCAAATTGAATTTTGAGATTTCGTTATGAAACAGTTTCAAGAGCTTATCTTTTAGGATTTTCGGTTGATCCTCGTTTACTACATATACTTCGAGTATTACTTTAGTGCCATAAATGTTCATATTAAACTTTATTATTGTTTCACTTATAGTGTAACATGTGTTGTATCTTTTAAAATTTGATCAAAAAAACTTTACACACGTTGCTATGCTCGTTCCTCTTTGAGAACCCCAAAATAAAAGTGTGCGTCATAACCTTTGCGTTAAAATAATTAATACGTCAATTTCTAAAGCAAGACTAAAGGAATCCTAACAATGGTTGTAACCGCACTACTAATTCTACGCCTTTAACGGGGAGGCGGTTAATCTAATGAAATCTGATATTTGGTATCTAATAGTTTAGATTTATCTTTGAAATATCCCTGGAAGCAGAGAGTCCCAATTGAAAACTCACCTTGGTTTGATTTTTGTGAGTTTGTGTGTGGGTTTGTGTGTGTGTGTTTATTTGTGTGTGTGTGTGTGTGTGTGTGTGTGTTTGTGTGTGTGTGTGTGTGGGAGAGAGTTTCCGGGTCCAAAACTCACTACTTGCTTACCTTTTCTAATCCATAGCCAGCGAGCACGCTTTCAACACCCAATCAAACGGGACCGCATTTACGCGTTTTAAGCGTAAGCTGTACATGAAGAGGATGGGTACTGTAGGGCAGAAACGCGCCAGTTCAACCGAGGTCAGAAAATGATCCCACCCAACTTACCACTATATTGTACCTGTAATGTGTCGAGATTGATCTGCCAGTGTATAAATCCCTGAACCAATAAAAATATTCATTCTGAATTATGTAATTAAATGTAGCTGTAAATATGTGTTTAAATTTAGAATAATTATACTACTGTCTTTTTGCAAGAATGTTCCTTTATAATTCTTTTTTATTGCCTGTTTTGAATTATTTACTTCTACTCTCGTTCATCGTTGGAAAATGTCTTAGAAATATTACTAATTTGTAGTAAATTTAAGAAAATTGCTGTTTTTACAATTACACACATAAATGCTAACCTACAATTACACACATAAACTTAAGTACCTATTTATACAACATGAGAATAATCTATACAAATCCTTATAATTGTATGCCCAATAAATTATTTCTTATAATAAATGGCGACACATCTACTGAATGACTATATTTTTTATTTATATTTGTACGCCCAAACTGATGATTTCAAAACCAAATGTTTATGATTTTTATCTTTACAGTTATTTAATACTAGTTGTTTATTATAACTCATATGGACATAGAATAAGTTATACGAACTTAAGAAATTAATTATTTGTTATTGATTTCCTTTCTGTGTTTATTATTCTATTACTTTAAACGAATCTAAATAATTTATGTTCCTATTGACTTTATATTTGTCTTTTCTTAAGTTTGTTTATACTTTAACTTCTTGTAGCCTGTAAATTGTTGATAATTTAATCTTGAGATTAAATACTTGAGTAATTTGATTACATATTTTTTTTTAAATATGTATAATCACTCAATTATTAAATTGTTAATTAAATAAATCGGTATCTATGATTTTACAAAATTTAATGCAATTTATTATTGTGGTAACAGGTTATTAAAATTATGACATGTCCCGAAAACTTTTACTGTGGTTGCTTCTCTTCTCCTATGGTTTTCTTTGAAATCTGATATCTTACAGCACTCAATAATTAGAGCCGCCTTCAATAGACCTACTGTTTATTATTTATTACATTATGAAAAAATATAAGTTCAAAATCGCGAATGATTGAAAACAGACCATCTTCTTTTCCATCTTATTCTAGATTTTTGGCTTAGACACGGAACACAGTCTTAGAATCCTCGTCCAGGATCTCCGTAAAAAAAACCGTCCGTTCGGAACGATACCTGATTTTCGTATCCATCTATAAGGACTCCCAACTACTCGGCTTCACCTATTGTTAGGGATTTAATAATTCTTTCTATAGTGAAAAATACTGTGTCCTTTAACCCTGCTTACAGATATGTGTGCTCCTTTCTAACTTTTGCTGTAAAATGTCACTTATGGTTAAAAATATAATATTTCCTAACGGTATGGTATTTTGCATGTTTTAAGATATTAATACAAACTTTTATGCCACTCCGTTTTATCGGAACTGGAAAAAATTTTCTTCGGCACTTGACCCTTTCATAATTTTGTGAGCAATCTGGTAATCATGTATTATTTACAAAAATTCTGAAAAAAATGTGTTAATACTATGTAATTTACATTATTTTGCCTTCATTGGGTTTATATTTTCCTATACTATAGTGGTTTCTTTATTAAGTGGTTCCATATTTTATTTGATTTTCTGTAAATAACAAACTTTAATTTGATTTTAATGTTGTATTTAAAATTAATGTAATATTCGTTGCTACTAGATACTTTCCGTTTAAAAATTCAGTCAGTTTGACCGCCTATGTTTACTTAAACAGATACAGAGACAGGGTTTGCCACCCATTCTACATTTCTTGCAACTATTTCATTTTCAAACATTAAAAATAATATTTTAAAGATTTTGTCTAATGAGCAAAATTTGGAAGTTTGAGACAGTTTTGGCCTTTTCTCTAAGTTATCTTTACATACTACTATTAAGAAAAACGAGCATGTCGATTTCACTCGCGAATCTGCACTTTGCTAATTCAGCTTCCAATTTCTCATTATTCATTTCTTTAATACTATTTAACTCTGTATACATTTCTCATTATTTTTTCATAAGAGAGTATATCGTGTAGTAGCAACTACTATAACAATATTACAGACTAAATTTATATAAAATAATCCACTTAACTGTAGCTGCGGGTTACATGTCTCCATTATTTATTATATGGACATCATTTCTACCCATAATAGTTTGAAATAGTCATATGATCTTGCTAGACAAATTACAATTTTTGAAGATAGTGTTAAATCCTTTTGCAATAACTTGGAATTAGCTAATCAAGTACATTTTACCTTATCTTCCTTATTCTCTGTTATAACGTTTGATGTGTTATATACTCTGTTTCTTCAAATATCGTCGATAATTTGGCAGAAAATAGTTGAATTTAACAATATATTTAAGTCTGTTATTTTTGTTTGCGTTTAGGAATTAGTTACTTGAATATAAATCTATTTATTAGAAGGAATCCAAAAAGGTTTTGTTAATTATATACTTGAAATACATTTTTTCAGCTTATTTTTGAAGTTGCATAGCTGGTAACCGAAATAAACTATAATTATTATTTCATAAATTATTTGATTGTAAAAAAATTAAAATGTCTTCATGAAAACTAATATATATTTATTGTTTATAATAACTAATTGATATACTCGTACACTATAGAAACATATATTAGTATCAAATATCAAAATAATATGGAAAATATACGTACCAAATATTGGGGTAGATTTTTCCAAAAATATCATCCAGCGTATACATATTTTTAACTCTATCAAACCCTAATATAAAAAGTCTATTTATTTGCTGATAAAGTTTACGTTTAAAATATATTATTGCAATTCTGATTACACAAAATCAATATCGTTCTACTACGTTTGAAAACATTGGTGAGTATTTTATGAGGATGATAAAAATATAAAGTAGGCATAAGTAATAATAATTACTACAACCATTTAGAGACAGGTTTAAAAAAAATCCCAGAACCAATCGCAAGTTTGGTCGTAAAATCGAGTTCGATACAAACTGGCAATTAATTTCTAACAGCTGTCCATTCTTTTATCGATATCGATCTACCCTCCGACTCAAGATTTAAATTGAATCTCTCATCTCGTCGGAGTCAGTTTGTGATATAAAATTGTGTATTGACAGGTTTTTGAAGACTTTCTTTAACAAGATTATATACACTGCTTAATAACTTGGCACTGGGAAGGAATTTTTCAGAAAAAACACAAAAGTTAATAAACGATATTTATTGCTTGCGGCTTTGGTTTTTAATCAACAACGAATAAATCGGTTTATTTGAGGGTAGAGGTGTGATAAAACAAATTCACTCGACAAGTTATGACCTGTGAAGTCCTGTTGATTTTAATAGAGCTATGCTTTGTATTAGTCAGAAAATCTACATTAAAAAAAAACTGAAATTATAACGATTGAATTAGGAATCCTGAAATAAATTGTAAACAGCAGAATGAAAGATTATTTTATTAAAACGTTTTCATGACATATAATATACCCATCAACTGTATACCTTGGTATATTCTAATCGCAAGGATGTATATAAAGCAGGAAAAATATTGGAGGAGAGATCATCACTTTAAAAATGGAAGGTAAATATTTGGATGGTTTGTTGGTATAATCTTCGGTTCAGTAAATACATATTAGGTAATTATTGCCTGCTTGAGTGAATACTTTTGAGCATACTTGCTGAATCGATTTGAAACATTTGTTTCATCGACGAAAACTCGCTACTGCCGGCTGAGGAAATCACTTAAGGTTACATGACATGTTATTTTTAGAGTCAAGGGGGTATAATTTAACCGGTATTTGACAATGTAATGGAAAAGGGTGATTTAAAATATCTTGTTCCTGTGTTATGTGATGTTTGGGTATTTTAAATTTTTTTGTAGGGGTAAGTTTTTACATTTATCTAATATGTGCAGAATATTGAAATTATTATGAATGTTTGTGTAGTTACCTATTTTTTGTGTGAAGGTGTTGTTCACGATATTATCTAAATAGATTCTGTTTGTCCATTTTTTTTAATGATTGGGTTTTATTTGTTTTCGTAAATAGGTCATTGTTCTGTACGTTATTTATTAATTGAGTTTCCTGAGTGTGGAAGCAATTTCATGTGTATAGTTTTTTTCAAGTTAAGTTTTTAAATTGATTCTGTTTGTCTATGTTAATGATAATATTGTATATGTTTTATCATTGTTCGTTGTTTTGTACGATACTTGGTAATTGATTTTGATGAATGTGAGACCAATTTCGTCTGTGTAGTTTTTGTGGTAAGGGATAAATTTTAATTTATCGTTTGTTGTCGGTTGCGTTTGATCATTCATGCGGTTGATGTTGTCGTTTGTGGTAATTTTCTTGAGAATTTGATGTTTTTAGGGTTAATGCCCATTCATAGGCCAATTCATGTTAATACAAATACGCTATAAATTTCATTTTCTATCCGAATATATTTTTCAAAAGCTGAAAATTCGTAATTAATTCGCATGTTATAATTAGAATTTTTATATTCGTAAATAATTCATTTGCCGTCTTTAAAATCAAATACTTGTCTTATCTTATTGAATATTTAAATTTACAGGTAGGTTTTCACCTATAAACCTAGCTACGCAAGGTTTTTAATTAAGGTTCTAGTACTGAGTTTTAGAACGATAATATATAGGATCACTGGTAAACATATAAAACATATTTTAACGCTATAATGTAGGATATAAATTATTATGTGAAATCATTTTTTGGGATATTAGGTATCAGAACATAAAATAAGTTTTACTTATTGAACTACAACAACAGTTGCGTACCTGCAACACCGGCAGCAAATATGAAAGAAACGTCACTCTATATGATAAAATATTATATTTGTCTTCGTCACGGTAGATTGACGTTATCACATCATTCCTTGCTCCCCATTTTCCAGTGTCTAGTCTCTATAAGAGATTATTTCTCTTATAAATTTTTCAGTTTAGTTTGTGTTTGCGTGGATCAACAACTTTGTTTTTTTCTCTGTTCTATTCCGTTTCAAATTTTATTGTCTAGGGAATTATGTAAAAAATGAAAATCCTTATCCGTATTTATCTTATTATGTTTGCACCTTAAAAGATATTATCCAATTTATTATTTAGGGAGTCATAAAGTCTTTGATTGTTACAAGATAAAACAACTGAAGACACATCCATAAAATACATTATATACGCAACTGTTTTAAAAAAGTATTAAACTGAATATTTTAAAATCCATTTTTCATGCATATGCCTATAACAGTGATTGTATTCACATTGACGGACCCTTTGTCTTACTTTATTTTTGTAATTGCACCCTTTCGACATTTTAGTAAATATCCAGACTTTATGGGTAATCTGCATAAAAACCGGACTCTGTAGGTGTTTTCGTTGTTTATAAATTGAATATTAACTCGCTTGACAAACAATTATTGACTAATTAATTTATAATTTCAAACCTAATTTTTTTTAATTATTTCAACTGTAATTTATATTTATGTGTCACGATGTAAAAAAAAACTGCACCTGGTACAATAGGAAGACGACTGTAAAAGTCTAATTTTTCGGCCACATACCCTCCACAATAACGTAACAAAATATCTTTTTCAAACATCAAGTAGTAACATATATAGATTCGAATTACATGTATTTCTTCGAAAAATATTTTTTAACTAGAGTGAGTTAACTGAGATATTCAATGTTGTTAACCAAAACAGAAGATAGCTGTCAAAACCGAAGTGCGTCAGAAATTGGCTCTGGCCAGAGGAAAGAGAATCATTACAAGCACTAGTAGGAGTGTAGACCGGTGAAAAATACTGCTCCAATAAAACTTTTGTTTCATGGAGTTCGATCACTATTACTGTTTTAAATTAATAATACTTGACTAAATGAATACGTACGCGTCTCGAAACAATCGTTCCTTTTACGAAGCAAAGCCTCTACTGGCGCTTTCTCCGCTAGGCACAAAGGTTGTCGTGAGATTTGTAAGAATTAAAGGGGGGTGGTTAAGTTGGTTGTTTGCTACAAATTGGTACAGGTTGTTGCCTTCAAAGTTTGTATGGTCATTTAATATGTTTTCATTATCTGTTTGTGTGTTTCACATTCATAAACCGCTTACCGACAACCTTTGTACCTAGCGTGGACGCAATCAGTAGAGCCTTGATTCATAAAAGGAACGATTGTTTAGAAACGCGTTAGCTAGTGAGCCCGTATGTATTCACTTAGTTAAGTAATATTTAAATAAAGTTTATTCAGTGAATTCAAAACAATTACAACCAATAACTTTAAATATTATTACCTGTGAGTATATTTATTTATTTTAATAAACCGCCTTTAAAATAGTGTCACTGCTTGAACTGTTTCCAAAGTTGCTATTCAGTTTCCCCCATACTACAGAAATATCTACAATTGTTTCATTCGTATTCTTTCACGCGAAACTTTCATTTCTTCTATAAAACTAAATGGTGTGTGTTATGTAAGATAACATAAAGTGTGTTTTAAACAGAAGGGGAAGTGTAAAGATGTTTTAAAGTAAGGATCGTTATACAAACCATTGAAATTTAGGATCATTCAAGTTCGACTACCCCTAATAATAAATACAAATAATACAGAATAAACGCAGACCTTAAACGTCATCAATATAGAGTCCAGATATATCTGGTTGAACGAAATTTGATAATTTATTGAAATAATTATAATATTATTAAAAAACAGCAACAAATTTTTTCATACACAGAATAACATTGCCTGTATGCAAATAAAGCGTTTTACACGACTTAATGATTATAATGACGGGAAATCTTATTCGTAGACTTAGTTATTTTTAATAATTTTACCATATTTTTCGAAAGTTTCTGTATTATACTACATCCAATGAAGGTATGAAAAAAGTGGCTTTGAGTAATCATTTTAAAATCCTTGATTAAACTATAAGTAATTATTGCGTAGCGAAATAACTACTTTAGATCTTTCTTACTGACCTTTTTCGAGGCAATCATTTCATTAATGAAGCTGAAACTTAATTGAGAGTATCACCTTTGTATATTTGACGGAAACGCTTAGAATTTATAAGGTCATTACATACAATAAAGTATGATTAAGTTTTATAGCCTAAAAGTGTGTATCACTCCTTAATAATTAATTTATTAAAAGTTTAGTTTCTACGTAACTAATTATATGACTATTAGTAAGGTGTTGGTGTTTTAACATCTATAGATCTTCAATGAGGATATCAAGAAAACACTCATACCATCTGTCTGTTTTAATAACAAGGCAATAGTCTATACTGTAATAAGGTATTAGAGCTTAAAAGGTGATGATGTCTAACTTTGAAGCCCCACTTATCAAGGATTTATTTCGATAAACAAAATTGATTCCTGATGTGTCATCGGCATTACAGATACACCTCAATACTTACAAGCTAACTACATCTCTTGTTACATTCCTCACACACATAGAAATAAACTATTTACCAAATATATCACGTTTAAATGTATACTTACAATAAAATCAGAGATAAGAGCCTGTATAGCCTACTCTCTAAACGACCTACTTAGAAAGTGATGACAAAAAATATATTTAAAGTTTTGTAATTTAAAAGTAAAATGAATGATGCTTTGTTCATAGGTATCTGATCCTTTCTGTCATTAGATGTTATCACAAAAAGCTTAGAAACGCACACATTTTAATTGAAGTAGTAATAATTACTCCATTTCCTCTGCCTACCAGATGGGAAGTTTGGTTGTAGGTATTAGGCAAGTAATCCTAATGAATACTCCTATGACTATCGGTATAAAATATCCTGTCATAGCATATAAATGTTAGGTCATGTGAGCACGTGGGTGGAGTAGAGAATGGATTGCCTGAACAAAAATATAATATTTAAGTGTGAGGAAACATACAAAACTGATAAAGACCCTACTGTTCTAAAGGTCATACTGTTCTAAAGGTCCTACTGTTCTAAAGGTCCTACGGTTCTAAAGGTCCAACTGTTCTATAGGTTTTACTGTTCCAAAGGTCCTACTTTCCAGTAGAATAGACGAAATTTTCTAAAAGGAGAATTGTCTCGTCAGGCTCTCTCATTTTTGCTCCACACAAACTGGTACAATTGGGTACAGGAACTTAACCTATTATCTTGAACCCTTAGCTAGTCACATGGTGAGGAGTCAGAAGATATTTATTCACCACAAATATATCACCACATATCTTTTGCAAACGTTTTCAGAAGCACCCTGAAAACAATGTTTAGAAATTCCACATGCGATACTTTTGATTTCTCTTTGTATCACGGAATGTATTGTATAATCATTTAAAATCGTAGCGGGACATGGTGAGATGTGTAGAGGTCAGATTTAAACTACCAACTCTTACCGACCTTTTTCTCCTGCCTTACTTTGGCCCTTTCTTTTCATCAATTGCTAAGTCAGTAAGAAAGTAATGGTTTATCCATTGACTACGAACCTAATTTCATAGACCTGTGCCTCAAGGAATAAACCTCTCAGTGGAACCTACCCCTGAATTTTTGATAAAACCAATTAGCCTCCGATAAGCCCTGTTCAAGCTCCTTTTCGGGTAGTGGAATCTTTGAGAGACACTTGTGATTTAAAGACTATACCTGGATACCAAGTGAACTTATCTTATTTAGAATGAAAACACAGCTAATTGGAAAATATACCTTTTTATTTATTTGTTCCAAGGTTCAAATTAATTATTATTGTTTTTATTTAATTTAACAGGATTTTCTTGACTAATTACTTTTTCAAAATTTCATACAATTTGCCATTTAATTAAACATTATTATCTCATTCTATGTTTTTTAAATTTTCTTATTACCATTAATTTTGTATATAATTTAAATTATCAAAGTTACCATAATTAATTTTATATATAGTTTTGATTGTTACAGTTAAATTTAACATATTTTAAAACCTGATTCTTTTACAAACACTTAATATTACTATTTAATGCCTTTAGGCTAGGCCTTGAACAATTAACTCCTTTAGAAATTATTCATTAGAAATTTACTTAGAAAAAGCCATATAATATATACATCTTTATACTTAATCCATACATTCCCACAGCGATGGGAATGGAAAGTCAATTTTGAATCTTTGTTACTTAAATTTGGGTAACCTAAGAGAGTTGACTAATCAGTCCCTTAGGTTATTCCCATCTTATTTAATTTTGAATGTAAGTTAATATAATTTGAAGTAAAATGTTATTAAATAAGAATAATTAAATTGATTATATAACCTTGTACTGTAGAAATCTTTTTATCTTCATTAATGTTGTCATCTGTCGGTCTCGTTACATCTTCAAGGGTCTTGGTAGGTAGGCGTCTCTCCATAATTTCGGTTAATCTTCTTATTTTCTTTAATTTTGCAATTTGGTGGTCGAAATTTTGTTCTGGGTATATATGAGCCCTTGCTCATATATATCTTCCTTCCCCTGATCACATCGTAGCACTTTTTACTCTGTTTCTAGCACATTTTTTCTTATCCTGGTAGCATGATACAAAAACACGTCTGCTCGCCTTGAGAGCCTAATGCATTGTAATTCTGGATAGCGTCTCTTTTTTGAGGCCTCACTTCATAGTATCCATTTTTCAACTTTTGACCAATCAGAAAGCCGTTGCCATGGCAATTGACTTTGTCTGTTCGGAAATTCTGAACTAAGATTAGTTTCACTTTTTGTAAAAGGCGTTTCTGTATTCTGATGTGTCCTTTCCATTTTTACCTTTTATTTAATAACATATTTGACTTTATTACTTCTTATTTAATTTAATTTACTTTTTAAAATTCCTAATCCAAAGTTCGACTGTAGCGCTTTCGTTTCGTAGTGACAAGATTTATAATCAATAACCTAAGCGGATTTTTCCGGAATCAAATATGACTGCTTCTAGTATAACCTAATTTCTATGCTATTACATTTTAACATTTAATCTTTACTTTTACATAAATACAATTTTCCCTAGCTAGGCCTAATTTACTTTCCTCACATCTTATAAATTTACATTCTTTATTCCTGATTATATTTAATTACAATTATTTTAATAGCCGACATCTAGGCCGA